>CM033471.1:185475918-186675918 GCA_019447015.1 Hymenochirus boettgeri
CCGCGTCCGTGATTGGCTGAGAGGCAGCCAATCACGGATGCAGCTGCCGGCTTCCTCAGAATGCCGGGGGAGAGAGGGAAGGTAAGTAGAGTTCTGGTCACTTTCTAAAAATAATTTTTATGCGGTTGGGGCTGGGGGAAGTTGTTCTATTACATGGCCCAGGGGTTTTACACTAGGGGGAAGGATAGCAAAACGGGAGGGAGGGGGAGAAGGGCTGCAGTACGCATGCCAAACTTCTCCCGGAGCCAAGTAGGAGGAAGAGTTCCTATAAGGACAGTTTTGGGACTGTGGGGGGGGACTACAGGAGAACCTTATGGAGCTGGGATGTGAGGTAAGTATTAAACTACACTACATGATGGGGCCATTAGTGGGGGGGATTATAGTTTTGGGGGTGGACATGCCCTTTAATTAATACCTACACTGCAAACAGCTAAATACTGTTTTACTACTTTTTATCAGCTATTGGTACTATACAGTGTCAGTGACATCATCGAGCGAAGGACTATTGGGAGCTGCCGCCCGTGTTGCCTCTGCATGTCTACAAGGATTCCTGGCCTCCTGCAGCTTCCCCAGTATATAATGAAATAGCCAGTTTGCATTTAATTACATAATTGTAGCCATAGCCCATGGCTACCAGTATGTAATGAAATGCCCATGGCTACCATAATGTAAAGAAATGCCCATGGCTATCAGTATGTAATGAAATGCCCATGGCTACCATTAAGTAATGAAATGCCCATGGCTACCAGTGTGCGCTGAAATGCCAATGGCTACCAGTATGTTAAGAAATGCTCATGGCTACCAGTATAAAATTCCCATGGCTATCAGTATGTATTGAAATGCCCATGGCTACCATTATGTAATGAAATTACCATTGCTAACATTATGTAATGAAATGCCCATGGCTACCAGTATAAAATTCTCAACTACAAGTATGTAATAAATGTCCTGGCTACTATTATGTAATGAAATGCCCATGGCTACCAGAATGTAATAAAATGCCCATTGCTACTATTAAGTAATAAAATGCCCATGGCTACCAGTTTGTGATGAAATCCCCATGGCTGCCAGTATGTAATAAAATGCCCTTGGCTACCAGTATAAAATTCCCATGGCTATCAGTATGTATTGAAATGCCCATGGCTACCATTATGTAATGAAATTACCATTGCTAACATTATGTAATGAAATGCCCATGGCTACCAGTATAAAATTCTCATGACTACCAGTATGTAATAAAATGTCCATGGCTACTATTATGTAATGAAATGCCCATGGCTACCAGAATGTAATAAAATGCCCATTGCTACTATTAAGTAATAAAATGTCCATGGCTACCAGTATGTTATGAAATCCCCATGGCTGCCAGTATGTAATAAAATGCCCTTGGCTACCAGTATGTGATACCCTTGGCTACCAATATATAATGAAACTGCCAGTGTGTTACCAGTATGCAATGAAATTCCCAGTTTGCTACCAGTATATACTGAAATTGCCAGTTTGCTACCAGTATATAATACAAATGACAGTTTGCTAGAAGTATATACTGAAACTTTGAGTTTGCTACCAGTATATACTGAAATTTCCAGTTTGCTACCAGTATATAAAAAAATGACAGTTTGCTAGCAGTATATGCTGACAGTTTAAGTGTGGGTGTGGCTTAATTGAGGTGGAGAAGTGGGTGTGGCCTACATTTTTCCCGACACGCACTGCAAGGCGCATAGGGTGCCCCGAGAATGCCCTTGGCCTTCACAGACCCTAGAGATGCCCCTGACACCCACCGTCTTTTTACCAATAGTGCTGCAGACCTTTCCGTTCCTTAATTTATAGGTTGATGGCTCTACTACCACTCGGTAAAACATCAAAGTCCACATCCAGGTAGGTTAAAACATAACTTTATGTGCTCATTAAAAGCAGGCAAGACAGGCATATCACATACAGGGCCCCGACGCGTTTCGTGTCATAAGCGATACTTCATCAGAGGTACATCCCACCTGAACTCACACCCCTATATATCCATATCAATGTGTAATAGGCAAATAACACCTACAACCCATCATGAGCTAATCACAATTAAATCCTGGTAAGCTGATGGAGCGAAAAGAAGATAAAAGCGGGAAGAAATCCAGTAAAAGCGAAGGAAAGTGCAATAAAAGCATTAGTGACTGTAATAAAAAATGCCTATGTATATAAAAAAACAAATGCATATGTACATGTATATAAATGCATATGTTACTACACTACACACAGAGAACAAGGCAGCTAGAAGCTATGGAGTTTTTTGGTAGATACTAGTAGATACATAAAGCCAGATATTTCATAACGGCCAACCGTTCTCCGCTATCAACTGGTTGGCTGGTCCAAAAATAGGAAACGGCACAAGCTGTAATTTACAGATACATTGGGCAGTGGCAACCATAAAAATGCCTCCCAAATTTCAGGCCAATCAACCAAAATGTTGCTCAGATGGCCAGAAATATCTGCTTGTGTGAACCTAGACTAAGGCTGCTGGTACACAGATTGTTCAGCCAACCACACAGGCAGGAAGCCAGAAATTCTTCTGCACCAACGATAATGTAAAATAATAATGTAGGGCTGATCAAGCCAGTATTTGCATTTATATAATCTATCATCCATACTATTTTAAACAATGCCACTTTATTGACACTACCAAATAAATCCATTTTGAAGATTACATTATATGACCCAATAAAACAGGTAAAATATGTGGATGAAATCCCTTTTTATTTGATAATGGTAAGAAAAATAAGTCTTGATGTAACATTTTCTTAAATTTTAAAACAGCAATTTATGAATCAATAAAAGAAATATATACATTGACTCATATTCTATGTATGTGTAAATATTAAATAAAATAGTGCACAGTAAACCATAAGACTATTCTTAAGATCCCAGTGAAATTATATGCATGGTGAATAAACCATTTCTTAAAGGGTATGTCCACCCTAAAAATAAACTTAACATATTGTAGGGGATACTAGCCCACCCCCAACTGCTATGTTTGTTTGTTAAAAAAAAGTGTGCAGAACTCTACTTAAATCCTTTGATCCGCCAGTGCTCTGATCTTGGCCCTCTGCTTGCCGGAACTGCAAGCAGGGGGCCAGACCGGCTATCGCGTCACTGATTGGGTGAGAGGCAGCAAATCACAGATGCGGCTGGCAGCACGAAAGGTTTGTAAGTAGACTTCTGCAGCTTTATTTTTAACAAATGGACTTAGTTTGGGATAGGTTAGGGTGCCCTACAATATGTTTAGAGTCTTTAGAGGTAGGGTACCTGGCAGCAAAGAGGGCTTGAGAGGGGTGATGGGGAGGGCTCCCCTGCACATGCCACTGTCCTCTCAGAGGACAAGAAGGAGGCAGAAACATTTGGACAGGAAAACACCACCAACCTTTCAGTTTCCTGGACTTTGGACAAACACTGCAGAAGAAGCATTTGGAGCAGGTAAGGATTTTTTAACACTACACAGTGGGGCCAGTAGTGGGTTAAATTTTAGTTTTGGGGGTGGACATGCCCTTTAATGTCAAGTGTATATTTACATACAAAAATCTGACAACTGGAAACTGAAGATTCAGTACAGTTTCCAATAAAGTTATATATTGATTGTAATTGTGCATTTGGCATCAATATGGTTACATATTAAGATTTTTTTCTATTAGTCCAAATAATTATCCAGATCAGGTTCATAAACCATCATCCCTTGAAAATGTATATACTGATGGACTATCAAAAAGGCTTTCTCCATCTGTGCTGAGATCATCGTCATCATCCTCAATATCATTGACTGTTCGGTTTGGTGAACTCTTGCGCCTACTATTTAAAAAATAAACAGTGTTAAATGATCAAAAATAATAGGGTGTTAAAATATACACAGCAGGTGCCACATGTAGGTATATCAAAAGTCCAGTGGAATTAATGCAACATAATACTGTCAGTTTAATGCCAATTGATGAAGCATCCACTGAGTAAAATGAAAGCTGTAAAATAAACGTTATGCTGGCCGTACACTGGCACATACAGCTTGTGATAAATATTATGATTGTATTGTCAATCTCAAAATGATTGGACAGTTTTCAGAATACTCATCTCGCTAATAATTTGATGGAACTTGCTTTTTTGCAACCGACATGTTTCGGGCCACAAAGGACCCTTTTTTAAGTGAATCTATGTTGTACACTTGAGAAAGGGTCCTGTGTGGCCCAAAACATATCGGTTGCACATGGATTAAAAGCAAGTTAAGCTGGGTACCGACGGTATCGGGGCTTTATCGGTACTATGTGTAATTTCTGTCGGCCGCACTAGATTCCCTAAAGAGGAGTCTGCCACGGCCGAGGGAAACACACAGTCCCGAGCATTCTCCCTGAGATGTGCTTAGGGAGAACACTCGGGACTGTGTGTATGCAGAGCTTCGAAGGGTGGCAGATCTTGCCTGTCATCTTTCAAAGATCTGTAGTGTGTGTACCCAGCTTTAAAGGGCAACTGTGGTCTCAAAACAAGTGAGGGTTAAATGAAAGTCTGCAGTATTTCCTTTAAAATGAGCAGACAATCACATCTCTGGCTGGGGCCTGTGAGAAATTTCATTGCGGTGAATGTTCAAACTTCCTGTTTACAGCAGGTTAAGTGACATTACTGGACCTTTGCCATGCCCCTCCTCCCCCTCCCAGGGGGAGAAGCATGCTCAGTTAAGTGTTAATGCTGGGGAAATCAGGAAGTACCTGGGGGAAAAAATTGACGGTTGAGAAGGGAAGCCTATTAATGCAGGCAAAGGCTGATCACATGACTACAAGCTGGTCACATGGCTGAAAACCGGAAACCAGGAAGTAATATTGCTGAACCTTTCCAGCAATAACTTCTCACAAATTTTATGAGATTTAGGTTTTATTTTGAAGGTACAATGGAAGGCCTTTTTATAGAATCCTTACTAGTTTGTTACTTCCATCAAATTATTAGTGAGATATATATTGTTTGTGCTAGTGGATGGAGGCACAGTTGGAAATAAGAAGCCAAAACCGTTACAGCAGTAGGATACAACTGGGCATGCTCTGTGCCTGTGGCACAGGGGTCAGAGCAATGGTGCTGGGGATGTCACAGCTCACAATACTAGCTGGCCACTCTTTCTACTACCTACTGCTATAGGTTTGGATAGATTGCAGCCATAACCCCGATACTGGAGTCTTTTTAAGGTAGGAATGTGCTCATTTAAACCAAGGCCACTAGTATGGAGATCACAGTTACCCTCTCATAAAGTTTAATAATAGTAGAAATCCATTAAAGTTAATTGCCAGACTTTGGTTGTGAGTTCACCACCACGCCATGACTGACTGCTGCCCCCCGGTAAGTAAAATGGATTGGGTGGACATGCCCATTAAAAATTGTATAATAAACCAGCAAAATATTTACTATTCAAATTTATAAATATATGTTTTGCTTAATTCGGAACTTGCTTACCTAAGCTCTTTTTTGGTAGCATTTAATTGACCTTGAATTTGTTCATTTATATCAATTTGCTCTTCTAGATCCCTCTGTAGTTTCTTTTTGGAGCTCTCTAATCTATCTATTTCTTCTTCGGCTTCTTCAACTTGTCTCTTCATTGATTTCAAGCGTAAAGTAAGCTAGGATATGAACAACAACAGTGAACAAACCAACATATCCCCTGCATATAGACTAAACCAATATATCTACTGCATTCAGCTTTATTCCTAGAAAAGTTCGAACGTTATCCCAATGCAAAGACGTGTTTCAGGTTGCTGCCACAAGCAACTAATTGCAGGCATTAATATACACTGGAGAAACACAATTTAACATCACTGGTGCCATTGCACCGGGGAGCCAATAGCAGCTCTTGGTGCATTGTCTAGGTAGTACATTTAGTTCTTCCACAGTCTACGAACCACAAATTTGGCTTGAATGACCACAACCATGGCAGTATTGCATACAATTCTGACAGTCAGTCAAATTGGGAATGAATTAAGTAAGGAATTAACAAGACATTTGCCAACATGCACCAGCCCACAAGCTTATATCAAAAGAATTCAAAAGACAAATACAGAGAAACAGATGTTTAAACTGTGCTTAGCAATGACCGCTAAATCTTTTTTACCTGATCCTTCTGATCTGTCAGTGTAAGATGCTCATCATCGACTTGCATCATTAACTCTTTCACTTTTCTTTCAAGCCTTCGGTTGTTGAGTTGGAGAGTTGCCCGGTCCCTAAGAGAGTGGAAAAGCACATTGATTGAATGTTAAGTAGGCGATCATGCCAGCTCTTGTTCAGCTGTCTACTTTAGCTTTCCTTAGAATGCAGATCAAATGTAAAACCCTCTTTAATATTCTAAGCAATTACCATCTGAAGCAGTGAACATTTGGATGCTATTCACAAATGACAAATATAAACTTCCCAATATAATTCATGCCCATTGGATGCTCAGAGAATTATGAATAATCTGCTTAAAAATCCACTGGGACAAATAATAAAAACATTGTTACAGCAACAATAAAAATAACAAACAATAACAAAAAAAAACATGCAGCAGATCTACAAATTACACACACACACAAAAAAATAGACAATGATGTGTGTCTGCTGGAAGATTATAGCGTATTTAAAAATGGTCAGATTTCAGAACCATGGAATGGTTATAGATCTGCTTAGAGATTTAACTGAAATTTTCTGTACGGTTTCTACCATCACTTACGACAGAGAAGCCATTGTATTGTTTGCCTTGTGAAGGACCAGTTTACATAAAACTCCATAACAGCCTAAGTAACATACTCAACTTCCTTCTAGCACTGAAAGAAAAAAAAATTAAATAAAGCATGCCAGCAGATTTCAAAGAGATAACTATACCCACAGAATTAAAAGGTAAGTTCGACACTAAAGCATAAATGTGTTTCTAACCTTCTGCCACATTAACTCATTTATCTGCAACCTGGGCACCAAGTCTATTTACTAAGCTCTACAGGAAACAAAATGAAAGTGTTATTATTAAGTCTCTGTAATAATAATATATAATAAAAATATAATGACTCTGTAGAAAAATGCCCTAAAACTTACAATTACAGGTACCAAGAATTCATTTTTACTGCTGGCTAGTTTATAATTACCTGCAGTTCTGGCACTTTGAGGTCATCAGAAAGTTCAAAAAAGTGCCAGTTTGAAAGGGGATTAAAACAATAGGAGCCAAAATGCCTCATAATTTGATATGGTCATAGAACTCCATGGTGACTTCTGATTTCACTATACAGTATATTAAAATAAAGGGAGCACTATTTATGCAGCAAAAAGTCTAGGGAAATTTTATAAAGGTATACCTTAACAAGGGAGGGATCTTTAAACAACGATGTGGCTAAAATGTTGGGGGTGCTGCCATGATAACCCTTTCGGAAATCCCTCCCTTGGAGATCCTGCACTCACCCCTGGAGCCTTGCTTAAAAGAAAACCCATAACAACCATATTCTAACCTGCCATTTAAACCACTTTTGTACATTAAAAGAATTGTACACTGAAAAAATTACTTTGCCTCCTTTCAATCAATAAATACTGTACATGTAGCGCTTACTCTGATGTGTTTGTGTTGCTGCATGACTTCAATCCAGTAATTGTTTTGCTCAACCTCAGTCCCCTGACAGACTATCTGACTATCTGTGAGGGCAAGCATGCTCAGTAATCCCTATGAGGCAGCATTGGAAGAGGAAATTTCCCAACATGCAGTTCAAGTACCAACTGTCACTATTCCAGCTACTACAAAACTATACATACCATACAAATGGTACAGTGAAAGTTAGGAAGAATTGTAGTTTCCAGCAATGGGCAATTCAAAAAAATTCCCTTTACCTTTCTTCATTTTCCAGCCTTTCTTCCAGTTCTGATATTCTCACTTCCATTTGAGCCACCAGTCCTTCTTTATTTGATCTGTGTGAACTTTCAAGATGTCCTATTCTGCTCTTGAGGTCTTTGTTCTACAAAAATGGATTTAACTGGATTAAAATATATTATTTTTAGACCAGTAATGTATGGACCTCTGGGTCCACGATTAAGTTTTTTTCTATTTGTGTTTCCTTTTATTACTGTTATAACAAGCTATTAAACGTTTCCTACTTTTTTTTAAGACTTTTTTTTTTAAGACTGCCTCCTCTAGGAGACCTAGGTGCCTGGTGCTGCTCGCCTTGGACCAAACCACATACATTGCCAACTCACAGACAATGGATGATCCAGCAACATCCCTTAATCTACTCTCCTGGAATGTAAGAGGCTTGAATCGCGCAGATAAATGTATGCAAGTATTTAATTTAATAAACAGACACATGCCTGATATATTGTGCCTGCAGGAGGCCCACCTACTACACTCCTCTAGAAACCGTGGGTGGGATGGGCTGCCCAGTGTCTGTTCATCATACTCCAGAGGGGTCTCCATTCTTTTTCGCAGAACCCCAAGATACAATTTTCTATTACTTAAAACGGACCCAAACGGTAGATATGTACTTATAGCTGCTGAAATATACACAACCCCAATAATCATTCTACGCTCCGGCGTCTACATGTCAACTGGAAGAGTTCCTCAAATATAATGCATCAACAGATAACCCTAAACTATTATGGCAGCCCCTCAAGGCATACCATAGAGGTTGCCTCCACTCTACCAATCTCACATCAAGCGAAACACATGACAACGTGAAGATTCCTTAGCCAAACAACTCATCCTAGTAAAAAAACAAACTACATTTTACACCCAACACCTATAGTCTACAAATTCAGAAAGCCAACCATAAACAATTCTTTATCAGACAAAACTTCTTTGTAAATGGAGGTAAATCAGCTAAGCTGCTGACTTTTCTCGTCAAGGACCACTCACAAACTAATACTATAATCAACATTCTTACCCCACAACAAACCTTGGTGCACACCAGTCCGCAAATCCTCTCTACCTTCAGTGAATAAAATAGCAACCTGTACACCTTTCGCCTAATTAGCTCACAGAGAAACATTGAACAATTCCTAAACCAACTTCAATTTCCCACCTTAATGCAAGTACAAAAAAATGCACTAGATGCCCCACTAACAAGCGAGGAACTACGTGCTGCTATTGCTGAGATTCCCAATGATAAAACACCCGGACTGGATGGTCTCCCAACTGATCTCTATAAAAGATACTCCGAACAACTACTCCCTTAACTACTTGAAATGTATACCGACTCTTATAACACCAACTCCCTTCCTGACACACTAAGTAAAGCTACAATAGTCATGATCCCTAAACCGGACAAGAACCCACAAGACTGTGCCTTATACAGGCCAATATCTCTGCTCATAGCAGACTACAAAATCCTAGTCAAGGCCCTTGCACAACGCCTTAAAAAAATTATAACAAACATCATTCATCCAGATCAAATGGGATTTATGTCCATCAACAACCATAAACCTACGCTGCACCCTAATACAAACACATACCATGACAACACAGGGGAGCGCATAATGCTATTTGACTCCCTCAAATGGCCTTTTCTATGGGAAGTTCTCAAACGATTTGGAATAGGACAAAATTTCATTAAATGGATTCAGCTCCTGTATAATAACCCAGTAGCACAAATTATGATTAACGGAACACTCTCAACAACCTTTTCGCTACAGAGAGGCACAAGGCAGGGATGTCCACTTTCCCCCTATCTTTTCTCTCTCGCAATAGAGCCACTGGCCATGGCTCTACGAGCCAACAAAGAAATACAAGGTTTCCGGGTGGGGCAATATGAAGAAAGACTGGGACTTTATGCGGATGATTTGATCTTATTTTTGAGAAATCCCAGCCACTCCCTCGTAGCTGCTTCAACACTCATGAGTTTGGTAAACACTTAGGTCTTCAAATCAATTGGGACAAGTCTGCTCTACTCCCGTTGGACAACTTCCCCACATATAAACTCCCCAACTCCATCCCCATCCCTATAGTACATCACTTCAAATATCTTGGCATAGAAATAACTAAATCACCCCAACAGTTCTATTCCCTAAACATCTCCAATCTTCTAGACCACACACGTCAGAAATTATAAGCATGGAAACATTTCCCGCTTAACTTATGGGGTAGGATCCAGCTAGTCAAAATCTTCCTCCTACCTAAAATTCTTTACATGATCCAGCACAGCCTCGCTTACATTCCCAAGTCATTTTTCAAGAAAATAAACAGCCTCATTATATCATTCACTTGGAATAACAAGAAAGCAAAAATCAAGACCGCTACATTACAGGCACCCAAGAACATGGGCGGAATAGCCCTCCCCAATCTGCAGCTGTACTACTGGGCGTCACAAATCAAACACTTACAGTGCTGGGTCAATCCTATAACCCCTCCTAACGTATCTGACTTAATGATGACGTCGTACCTCACTGGGCCTTTTATGGCTTCAAGAGATTAAACTGAGGGTCACACTCCAAAATAACTTAAATCCTTTAATCAGTGATCAACATCAATAAACACAACGTTTCGGGGGGTAGTAAGCCCCCTTCCTCATGTGATTACTCAGGCACTTACTACCCCCCGAAATGTTGTGTGTATTGATGTTGGTCATTGATTAAAGGATTTAAATTATTTTGGAGTGCGACCCTCAGTTTATTCTCTTGCTGCTGATTATTATCCATGGAGGGTTGGATACCAGAGGAGTGAGCACCCACGGGTTGGACAAGAGTGCATTGAAACTTGTTACTTGCCTTTTATGGCTTACCCAGCAGCCACCAAGAACACACCCCCTCTATGAAGAAACAGACTACTCCCGGAACTACACTCCCTATCTGGACAAAAGCTATGGAAAAAATGGGGCATACAGTCACTAGGTGATTTTATACAAAATAACCCAGCAATCCCTTTTGCCTACCTACAAAGTACACACAACCTCCCAAACACAGCACACTTCCGCTACTTACAGCCACATTATGCCCTTCGGGTCAGTTTCCCTAATTCTTATGACATAATAACTAAACACCCCAGCATAGGTATCATAGGCACCCAAGGTATAAGAGGCATCATTTCAAAATTATAAACACACCTACTATCAGCCAAATCCCTACCCACTCTTGAACTAAACAAATACAAATTGTCCTCCTCCTTGCAGGCCACATTGTTTTATGCATGGAAAACAATAATACTGCGCTGGATGTCAACTAAAACACCTAAACTCAAAACATAGGTCAAACTAATTAACACTGATCTACCCTACCTTAAGATCATGTATAAACACGGTAAATTCCATAAAATCTGGGATCCATGGCTAGAGCCCCCGACACACTAACTTAACCTCCCAAAAAATGAAACTCCTATTTAGTAAATTATTTTGCATTATATAATAGTCAAACACAAGGCAGAATATTTGGGGAATAACCTACATCTTCTGTGTTGTGCATGTGTGTTATTTAATAATCTAAATTTATATTGTAGCCTTCTGGTTTGGAATTGTAGCTGCTAATAACAGCCATCAGCCCTAACATTCCCCTGTATTGGCCTATTCATTTTGCAATTGAATGTCAATTACAAAAAGACATTGCTTTTGGATGTTTGAACATGGCAGAAATGTTTCATAAAAGGACAGCATCAAGGAAACAGTCATTTCTCCTATAAGATTTTTAAACATTGGTTTTTAATATTTGGGACCAGCATCAAGGAAGAATATTTACACTCCAGAAAACTGGCTCTCTCTTCTGTTGATGGTTTTATTTTTAGCTCTTTTTCAGTTATAAATATATTTATATAAAGGGATATATATAATATATATATATATATATATATATATATATATTATATATATATATATATATATATATATATCTATTATTATTTGTCTCCATAGGAGATTGCATTGAGTTTTTAGGAGCTACCAATGTGGTGGGGGTATAGGATATTACACATAGGAAAGTTGTATATGTATGTGTGTACTCTCTCAGTTACCATTTAAATGACCATCAGTTAATGTATATAAACTTTAGCACTGACTGTACAACACAAGATATACAAAATACATAAACTTACTTACTGAGCTGAGATCCCTATTTTAAAATGGAACGGTCAAATGGCAGCTTAAACCACACCCCTGTGTCTGCTCCATATGAAAGGAAGTATAATCCAAAAAAGTTTTTTGTCTGCTACACAGGATATGATGTGTATTGTAATGGACATATACACCAAGGCTCCTAATATACCACCTCCAGGCTGCAGGTGGTGTCAGTGAGTAATAAGAGACAAGACATCACTGCTCTCTATGGTAGGAGGAGAGAAAGTGAAAGTGGATTGTGATGTGTGCTTTGGAGTGATATTGACTGCAATACAAGACCCTGTGTATAAGACCCTGTGTATAAGATCCTGTTACCACCTGTAACAGGCATAGGACACCCCTGATTACTGCACATGTTATGTGGGAAGCTGTTTAAGTGCACTGTCTGCTTTGTGCCAGACTATATCAAAAAAGACTGTGTATAGCCCGGCACTACTGCAAGAACCAGGGGTAAACTATATCCCCAATAAAGCCAGGGTGCTCCTTCCACAATAAGTAAGCAGCAAAAACACATAAAAAAAAGCTGTGATTGAGCAGGCCACACCTGACTAGAGTAATGATTAGAATAATCAATTAGACCATATACAATGATTAATGCAATTAAAAGGCATTTTTATTGTTTGTGCAAAATAGCCACCCCCGAAGGGCAATAATAAAGTGCAAAGAATAACAATTAAAAACACTTCCTGTGCTATTCCTGGTTACATATGTACATAATCATTATGATATACCGGTATATCCATTCGCTCAGTCATTCACACACCTGTTAGCTACCAAAGATAAGCACAGTGTTACTTATAGCGAGAAATCTCATATAAATACAATGACCATATATATCATAATGGAACTAATAGCAGTAATGTCCCATCAAAAGTAATAAATATCATAATAGTACAATGTTACAAATACATATTAAGACCCCTGCTAACGACAAAAATAGGCTAAACATACATAAATAGGCTAAACAGGTGGAGGCAAATAGGCAGGTGAGACCCTGACACTGGCAGATCCCCAGGCTAAAAGGATAGAGAATGGAAATACTTAGCCCAACAAATGACCAGACAGGAGCCAGGACAGTTAAAATCAGTACAAAATAGGACGCGTTTCGTCCGATCCCGGACTTTCTCAACAGAAAAAGCCTGTTTAGCCTAGTTGTTAGCAGGGGTCTTAATATGTATTTGTAACATTGTACTATTATGATATTTATTACTTTTGATGGGACATTACTGCTATTAGTTCCATTATGATATATATGGTCATTGTATTTATATGAGATTCTCTGCTATAAGTAACACTGTGCTTTATCTTTGGTAGCTAACAGGTGTGTGAATGACTGAGCGAATGGATATACCGGTATATCATAATGATTATGTACATATGTAACCAGGAATAGCACAGGAAGTGTTTTTAATTGTTATTTCTTTGCACTTTATTATTGCCCTTCGGGGTTGGCTATCTTTGCACAAACAATAAAAATGCCTTTTAATTGCATTAATCATTGTATATGGTCTAATTGATTATTCTAATCATTACTCTAGTCAGGTGTGCCCTGCTCAATCCACAGCTTTTTTTCTATGTGTTTTTGCTGCTTTGTGCCAGACCACCAGAGTAACCCACTGTGTGCCATGTTACCCATAATCCTTCCATAAATCAGTGATCTGGTACAAATTGGTGGCAGCGGTGCTGGTAATACCATTTATTCTCCATGTTTTCTCTGTATATTTGTTCTCTGTATTATGCTATGGAGGCTGCTACTGATAGTATTGATTTAAATCCTTCTGTCCTTGTACCTGCAGATGAAAAAAAAAAAAAAAAAAAAACTTACCTGTCTTTCCAAGGATATTTTATCACACTCCAAATCTTGCTTTGATGCTCTTTCTTGAAAAAGTTCACTCCTCATTTGATCAATCTGCCATGAAAAGGAAATATAGCTACAGTGAGGAAATTCCTTTGTTAATGAAGCTTATCCTTCTTCAATACACTATCAGGATGTAAAAATAAGGGCTTAATAAATAGTCCACAACACATTTAATTTGGCCAATAAAATGACACGTAATAATAAACATAGATGTAGGGGTACTAGACAGTTAGCGTACCGTAATAAGAAATATAGTAGGCAGTAGAAGTATAGAATACTAAATCCTACCCTCCTGTAGCAAGTAAAAAGGAGGACCAGGGGGTGCTCTTGGTATATAACCATAATAAATACTCAACAAGAAAAAAAAGAAAACTAAGGCACTCAAATATCCAAACACTAATGGCATATTTATTCACAAATGTTATATATACACATCCCTTTAATGTACCTGGGGATTTAAGTGGTTAGACAAACCAATTTCTGTGTAAATTCTAAAAAACATTACAAACGGTCCCCTCTATAGAAACCCTTGTACATAATAATTGGTTTGTCTAACCACTTGTATCCCTGGGTACATTAAAAGGATGTGTATATATAACATGTGTGAATAAATATGGCATAAGTGTTTGGATATTTAAGTGCCTTAGTTTTCTTTTTTTTTCTTGTTTGAGTATTATTATGTTATATACCAAAGTCACCCCCTGGTCCTCCTTTTTACTTGCTACGGAGGTAGGAATTTATATCTATACTTCTACTGCCTACTATATTTCTTATTGTTGTAACACACAGGGTTTTGTGCACATTTTGCCTAATAATATGCAATTAGTTTTTGGATGTTGGTCAAGTTATTTATAGCGATCTGTTGTGTTGGTCATCCAAGCAGTGTTACTGGCACATCATTAGCAGATTTAATATTCCTGTATTTGAAGATGAATAGATTTAGCGTTATGGTAGGTCATTAGTTACAATAAAACAATGGTTTTGACAAATTTAATATTGTCACCCAGAAGAAATGTCTATCAATCATAAAAACATCAATCCGATCCATATAAATAATGTACATAAAACACGTTCCGATACTGCTTATACTGCGAGTGAAAAAGTGTCCAGTGTCAACTGCAATTTCAGGCCATTTGTTCCCCAGTTGCATTGCTCTATGTCCCGATAGCGCAGAATAAACACACCATTGATCTGATGTATTATTGTATTATATAATTTTTGACTTATTCTTGTAATAGAAGTTTGGTAATTAATGAACTGACAATATAATTTCAATAAAACCATGACTGCTGTGGCGCATTGTGACACCACAAACAAACCACCAGAGACATAACTTATCCTCACAGGGTATTAATCAAGCACACACCCTTGTAAATGACCTCCCTCTACATAAAATGACATTGAAATTAAATACTCGTATGCGTTAGAGATCCCTTTTGGTGCTAATCACACATGGTTGATTTAAGAAGAAACCAAACATAAGGTATTCTGATCACGTATGCTCAAATATCTTCTGTTGGGCACAGTGGCCTCACATACAATGCAATGAGGTCACGTTAATTGCACTTGGCCTGTCATACTCACATGGGCTTATTTCTATTCAGAAATTTGTCTTGTACGAAACAACCCTCAGGTACAATAAATGGACATTCCACAGGAGAAAGCCCCATGAGAATGGACTGTGCATTTTCAATCATTAAACGCTCGTTTCCATTTAAAACACAAATGGTAAATTAATTTGCTTAGTTGTAATGGAATTGTTAAAAGGAGAATTATTCAACCATTATTTCCCCATTTACATTTTAGGGGGAGAAGTAAAAAATAAAAATACAAGCGTAGCTCACACCTCCTTGCTACCATTTTATTACAATGGCCCATGCAGGGAATAAAGGGAATAAAGTTAAATTATAAATAAGCCTGAATGTAAATTCCTAACTACAGGTAATATTTATCTCTGAAATGAACAGCATTTTATATAATCTATTCCATAAGTGTCATGGACTCTTATACATACTGTAGCTGCACATGCATAGTGAATTCTCAGGCCCCCCTCTCTCTCTCCCTCCCCTCCAGAGCTGTTAAGTACTACTGGGCAACGTGCCAGTGACAATCAAGACTACACAGTCAGAAAACCATTTTATTACAAACAGAAATGAGGGGAGCAAACATCAGGAAATACAAGAAAATACAAATGATAGATCTGCAATGCTGCGGATATTAAAGGGTATGTCCAGCAAAAAAGTAAGTATGTTTCTAAATGATTTACTGAAGAACAGGAGGTAATGCAATCTTCAGTAAATCTACAGGAGAGGAGAGACACTTACCCCCGGACCCGCTCCAGCGCATCTCCATGTCTTTTGCACTGTGCGCGCATGCGCACACTGTGGCAGGAGCAAGAACGCGTCAGGGATTCGGCCTGGAGCGGGTCCGTGGGTAAGTGTCCTCTCCTCTCCTGTAAGATAGGTACCACACGATTACCGACACGTTACATGTGTGAATAAATACACTGAACACTGTTGAAGACTGGAGTGCGCTATATATTTTTTTTTTTACCATAGATGATTGATTGGCCAGTGGCTATGGCCTTATAGTAGCACCCAGCACTATCATTTTCTTGTTAAAGGGGAGTGCGAGACCGAATGTGATACACCTTGGTTTCTTTATTCTGACATAAATGGCCTTGACACCACTTTTGAACCAATCCAGTTCATTGCCAACATTTGTTACATTATATTCTTGAAACATGAACTTTTATCTCCTACTGCACATGATAGCTTGTCAGTTTGCCGAAGTTGAGACATGGAGGGGTAACAGAGGGGAGGGGAAGGGGGGAGGCTGCACAGAGTCTACACCATGGAAAAGGTCACTGACAGAGGTAGGAGAAATGCAGCACAGAGTACATGAATTTAACTTTGCAATGGGCCAATGTGTTTTTTTCACTTAGATGGCCTTTAAGAACTAAACTTCAAATTCCGGTTGATCCAACTAAATACCACAGATATAAGATATTCTGAACCTATTCAACCTTCTGAAAACTTCCCGTTTTAGAAACATATACCATGTGACGACTTGTGGTGTGTGATGTAATGTGATAATATTAATCATCCATTGATCATTTCTAATCATGTCTAGCAAAAAAAAAAAAAACTACTGTCTGTAAGTTCCCACAATGCCATTATGTGATGCACTGAACTAGTTTACTGAACACTGCGTTGAGCAATTGCTCTTATTTCCCTTAGGTGGTGCTTCACACTCTCTTATCCATAACAGAACAGTTATGTCTGACAATTCATAGTAAACCTGTCACCTGAATGATGTATTGTGATCATTTCAGGTGACAGATTTAATTGCCAGTGTGTTGTCTTGTGTTGAGTGAAAAGCTATGAAGGAATATCAGGGCCGATTTACACCTCAGACCTGTAGGCCCAAAGGGCTTGGCACCCTCAGCCCCACCCTTAAAAAGACCACACCCATAAACCCCACACACTTTCTTTTTGGGGAAGAAAATAGACTATAAAGGGTTGGATTGGTGGGAGGAGATTGAAAGCCTCCCTTCCAACCTCAGGCGCCCCTAGGCCTGCCTACTGTGCCTAACGGTAAATCCTATTTCTAGCTGTTGAGTGCTGGGGATTCTATATTGTATGTATATATATATATTATATATATATATATATATATATATATCCTGTTAATTAGAGCCAGGCACTAATAACACCAAAACTGAATATCAACCTGCAAGCATTTTTTTTTTTTATGGACACCTTACTTGCTGCTTTCTAAGGCATGTCTAGGCTTTCTATTCGCTCATGACAATTAAAGAGCTTGCGATTTTAAAATACCATATAAAGTCTAAACAGAACTAGTTCTTAATTCGGACTAATTGACTGGGTAGATCTTTGTTAAAAAAAAAGTTTTACTTAAATGAGAAACAATCTCGGGTTTTTCCCTAAACCACAAAATTTCATTAAGAGCAAGTTTATTTCAGGGACTCTCAACAACGAGTAATTTTTTTTATAGATTTGAGATTTCATTTTGTAAGAAAGAGCAAGCCATGATTCCATTACTCTTGGGGGCAGCATTTCCAAATATCTTGCAAGTTCCTCTGGAAAACAAGCTACTTTTTTTTATTCATTATTTTCACCCACAGAGGAACAACAATACTACGCTTTCAACGAAAAGTTATCACAGCTGGGTTTGGTGAGTAGGAAAACAAAGTATTCTCGCTGAGCCATAAAAGCCCTCTGGAGCCGACATGGATTTAATAAACAGAACTTGTGTTTGCGTTACATTTGCTATTAAAAACAGCTGGCTATCATTCTCTTGTTATGAAACCACACAATTTCATTTCTTTTTCAATTATTGATAGCAAGAGCTTGGATCCATTCCTTCATGTCTTTTTAAACTAGGTTTTAAGGCCTCTTACGGTTTTCATAAATACTACATTGAGTCTAAGAGCAAATGGAAAGGGGGGGAGAGCACTTGCTGTGATAAGGTAAAAGAAATGCAATTGCTTTAGACCAGCCAGTTCAGAAAATCAGAAGCTTCGGTTAAGGAGCCCATACTGTGGCCTCTTCATTTGGGAATTTTTATTTACTGGTTGATACCACCTGTGGCCAGAGAAACAGGTGCTAGATCCTACTGGGAATTCAGTACAGAGAGGGGGAAACAAAGTAGAAAAGGCTCTGTAACTTTTCCATCCATATTTACATGGTAACTATAGAAACAGATTTCTCTCTCACAGTTTCATGAAAGAATCTACCCCAGAAGGTTCTACTTCATAGATTTTTTTCCCACTTTGATGTTTCAGATAGTCCTTTCCTGTGTGTCCCTTAAGCTCCAATTTGCTACGTATGTGTTTGAATTAAGTGGATATTGCTGTTAGTAATAACACCCCAAAAGAGTCATGCCAGTCGTCTGTTTCTGATATTTAACATTCTGCTTTCAATGCATAATGCATTAGCTCCTCGTTCTTAAACCTATACAAGACTTTGGAATGCAATCTTGTGGTGGCAGATAAACCTACATATTCACTTCTACTTATCGGTAGCTGTCTTTTAAGGCACGCGGCCATCCTGGCACATATCCCCTTTAGATGAAATACAGAGTGGTAAACCTGATCTGTTCGTGTGAATTATATTTGTACAGTGGCAGATATTTCAGACAAACCAATTATAACCATGCATTCAAACTAAATATCCTATCAAAAATGTAATTTCATGATGGCTATTAGAAACATAGTATTTCACGCTATAAGATTTTCAAACACACCTTTCTGCATGTTCTCAGTTTCAAACTAAACGTTTATAGATCATTATATCTACTACAAAAAGGAGTATTTGTTCCAAACATTAGCTCATGCTTGTCCTGTTTATTAAAGGGAAGGTTGCAGCAGATTTGCAGAGCACAATTGTGCAGTTAAGCCACCAGTATAGATTATAACTGAAATTTGACATTTGGATCAGACATGACTGACCAGTGTGTACCAGTCCTAAGCCATACAAAGGAAATAGCTCTTGTCAATGCAAAATGTACCAATACGTTGGATAAAACAAATTTTAAAAAGTGACATCGGATTCCAACAGGGAAAAAAACAAAAACTTCTACCAATGTTGTCATTGTTTTGATGTTAATTAATGTTCCCTT
Organism: Hymenochirus boettgeri; assembly: GCA_019447015.1. Classification (NCBI taxonomy): domain Eukaryota; kingdom Metazoa; phylum Chordata; class Amphibia; order Anura; family Pipidae; genus Hymenochirus; species Hymenochirus boettgeri. Next base: position 185,495,470 of record CM033471.1, read on the forward strand.
CAATATTATGCTGAATTAAACATTTTACTTATCATTACCATTAGTCAAGAACCTGCCGTCCCCCACTTATAATAATAGACATAATCACTACTACTAAATCCATTAGTAGTGATATACTGCATCAGGGATTTGAACTTATTTTTAAATAATTCACATTAGTCTGTGTACATATGGTAAGATATTTCTGTCAGTCGGACTCCTTGACTTTTCTAAAACTTCCCAGCACACAACCCACAGGCGCCCATATTTGGGACCCCTTACTAAACTATGCATCACAAAATAAGTTGTAGGCCCAGAACAGCTAGGGATTAGCATTCAGTCATTGGTTTTGATGTCAAATATACATGACTGGAAGAACCAGGATAATCTTATATATTGAAGCTTTCCAACTATTGCAGATTTGAGGAGTGATTTACTGAACCATATTGAATTTTTGATCTGAGGGCTGGATTTGCCCTTTAACAGTGAAAAGTTGGTCACCCCTGCTACACACAATTGGCAGTAGTGACATGTAGAGATTGATTACTTGCTTCCTTCTGTTATTCAATGTAGTCTACATAAATATACATTCTGGCTACGCAAGCAACAGGACATAACCACTGCAGTATAATGTACTTCTGTGTACACAGCTGATAAAAAGATAGATGGACAACTAGCAGTGTGTTCTTTTGACCAACCAGTAAAAATTGTGACATTCAAAAAAATGTGAGAATGTATCTGCATTTTCTTTAGAGAGTTTTTTCATTAGAACAAAAAAAAAACATGGGGGGGGGGGGGGAGAAACAACCTTAAAAACATAAAAAAGTGGAATTACAAGAAATTGATATGTCAAGACATACAATCAAGAAAACACCTGCTTTCATGCCCATTAAATTAAACATCTGGACCAAAAAAGTACTATGGTGGGGAACTAATGCCCAATGCCAGAGGTGGCACTCAGGGCCCTCACTGTGGGCACTCATGCACCAATTTTTTTTTTTTTTTACCAGAAAGCCAGAGAGCACGGCCTGGTTGGCTCCCCTTTCTGCTATCCAGAGTAATGGCTGTCTGTAGCAGTGTGACAACCAGTCTCTGAGCTCTCTGCCCAGTTGCTGCCACAGCATGCTAAGGTGGGTGAGAACGTAAAATCACTCAGTTTAAACGTACTGCTGTCTCTATCTGCTCTGCATAGTTTGAAGCAAACTGGGGTGTTCTAGGTCCTAAAAACTACACTCCCATAAGTTTCATATGGTTGGGGGGGGGGGGCACCAGACAAGCACGGGGAAAGGTGATTTACCCAAATAAAAGTAAATTGATTTTATATTGTGCTTTCAAGTTCAGCCTGCTCGAGTCACTGTTTGAATTCTATAGATATTCTAAAACATCTAACTACTGCATCTGTGTGTCTATTTGTCTATCTTTCGGAGTCGTTTTTTTTCAAATAAACCTCAGTATTCAGGCTAGATTATCCGTTGGGCACTATGCAATAAATAGTGGGTTTTGATAGCAGTTTGGGCACTCGGTCTCTAAAAGTTCCACCATCAGTGTCAGGGGTGTACTTGCAGGGACCCAGGCCCCCCCGAAAATGGAGGCCTGGCCTTGACCCCTTACTCTCTCCAAATGTATCCCGCGATCAGCCGTTTAAACAGCTGATCGCAAATGAATGAAAACTATTGCGATCAGCTGTTTAAAAGACCGGACCCGAACTTCCCGGTTCAGTTCCGGAAGTTCGGCACTGGTCTTTAAACAGCTGATAACGCGTAGTTTCATTCATACGCGCGATCACGTTTTAAAATGGCTCACATGTTTTGGATGAAGAGTTCCTTTACAGTAAAACCAAAACCTCAGAACAACAAAGAAGGCCAAGGCAGAGCCTTGAACATAAAAGCAGTAACCACAGCGTTACATTGGTCTGCTATACGCAGTGTAGTGTGGCCTTGGCCTAAGAATTTAGGATCTATTAATTATTCTAGGACTTGTTGAGAGCAAAAAATATCTGAGGTGACAAACATTGCTTTAATCATGCAAAATTATAAAATCTGTGATTTATCTCAGGTGGGGGGGGCAGCTTGCAGCATGGAGATTTCTCAAACCTGGGAACAGCAGACACCTTGAGGGCTAGGCCACACTGAACGCAAACGCATCGCATGCGATTTCATGTGCGATTTTTTGCGTTTGCGCTTGCATTTCTTCCAATAAGTATAGGAATCGCATGCGTTGCGATTAAAATGCAGAACGCAAATCGCAAACGCAAAAAAAACGCAGCGTGTGGCCTACCCTAGGCATGAGAAAATAGGAAACAGGTATGTGTTTATGTTGAAAAAAGGGTTGAAGAAAATTAAAGAGATAACTGGTGATATGGAGGCATATGGGTGTAATTGGCAACAGGAATGGGGTGTCATTGTTGGTGTCTGCTACACAGCTGCCATAGAGAGGATTCACATGCAGATGGCAAGGGCTGCAAGTTTGGGAAATGTTCTGATTATGGGGGTCTTAAGGGCAAGTCAGCCCCAAATGAAAACTTACATACGGTAAAACAACCCCCAAAACCCTAAACGGTAATAGTTTTGAAATCTGAAGTATATAAGTCTAACCTGAATCCTGCACAATGTCTGTTTCTGCTTCCTGGTTCTTCCTAGCAACTGGTAAGTTTGGATTTGACAGTTGACATCACAGCCAATGACTGAATGTTAATCCTCTGTCTGCCTCTTCTGAGCAGGTCCATGCTCAGTAAACGCTCATTTTCCATGAGGCATCCAGAAGCATAACAGGCATAAGTAATGAATCATAGGACAAACATGATATATCAACATATTTTAAGAGGCATTCTTTCTAAAGTGTTCTTATGAGGGTGGAGTTGTCCCTTAATTACCATGACATTCATTCTGCCATCACAGAAAAGAGTGATTGGTTCCTTAATTTGCTGCATAGATCATTCTCTCTCACATGTGGTTGAAGTTCCTACTAGAAAAGGAGCTCTGTTGGATCTAGTAATCTAACACCATAGAGCATATTATAGATATGAGGTACCATGTAAGCTTAGGGAATATTGACCATGAAATAGTTAATTTAGAATAGTTATCAAAGTAAAATGCACTGGGTTAACAGGTATTAGTAAATGTACTGAAACAGAATGGACATTTTTAAGGAGATTTGAAAAAAATTCCCATCTAAATTTATACCCTTGGAAGAGAATGTAAAAAAAAAAAGTCTGTACCCGGTGCCTTAATTCTCAGGTAAAAAAGAAGAAAGCGGCATTTAAAACCATTAAATCAGAGGTAACAGAAAAGCCCTTAAAAACTGTCACAAGGATTTTGAGAAAAAAAGTTGGCTAAAATTACAATGAAGTTAGGATAGCTGAACAAAGCAACACTAAACTTTTTTTAAGTAAATTAATGTAAGAAGATAAGGCTAAAAATGTGGGGCCATTATTAATGGGGATAAGTTAGTTACGGAGGATGACGATATAGCAAATGTCTTTTTCCTCTGTATACACAGAGTGCCAAGCGGATATTGTCTTGTATAAAGAGATATGGATTCAAGGTAGAAAATTTTATTCTCCCTCTTTACAAAGCATAGTATGATCTTATTGGAATATGCAATGCAATTTTGGAATCCTGTGTGCAAGAAGGACATCTTGGAACGAAAAGGGTTCAAGAAGCCTTTATTAAATAAATAAATGGGGGATTTAAATATGAAAACAGATTGGATATGTTACAATTGAGTGCTCTAGAGAAAAGGAGATTGCGTGGGATATGTTTACATGTATAAATGCATTAAATGGCATTACAATAAACTACCGTATATACTCGATTATAAACCGAGTTTTTCAGGCTGAAAAATCGCCTGAAAACTCGGACTCGGTTTATACTCGAGTCAACCGCTTACCTGGGCATTCCGGCAGCCGCGCAATCTTTTTCTGCACTGGCTCGCCGGCCTGACGTCACTGCCCGGCCCAAGCCTGGCGCCGGGCAGGGACGTCAGCCGGCGCGCCAGTACAGGAATGGGCATGCGGCTGCCGAATGCCGATACCGTACCTGCCGAAGCCCTTGGATGGAGGAAGAGCCCACAGGGAGAAGAGTCGTCCACAGGGAGAAGAGTCCACAGGGAGAAAGCCCACAGGTACAACATGAACTGAGGGGAGGGGGGCATTCAAGATGTTTGGGAACTACAACTCCCAGCATGCTTTATTAGCTGGGAGTTGTGTTTCCAACATCTTGAATGCCAAGTGAGGGTGGCATTCAAGATGTTTGGAAACTACAACTCCCACTAATAAAGCATGCTGGGAGTTGTAGTTTCCAACATCTTGAATGCACCCTCACTTGCATTCAAGATGTTTGGAAACTACAACTCCCAGCATGCTTTATTAGCTGGGAGTTGTAGTTTCCAACATCTTGAATGCCAAGTTTCTACACCTCGGTTTATACGGTCAATAACTTTATTAGGATTTTTAGCTGAAATTGGGTACCTCGGTTTATATTCGGGTCGGTTTTATACTCGAGATAACGGTATCTGGGGCTTTGTTTCCTAAAGCACTGGGGACATCTCTTAAAGGACAGTCAGTAGAAATTATCAATATTTGTTAAATTGTTAGTTTGTGTAAGCCTTTTTAGTTATTCTACATATTCTCTCCCATTTTTGAAAAATCACTTGATTTCATACCCTTTGCTGTTGACATTAGTGAGCTGACATTCAGGTTTTAAACGCCCTTCTTTTACCCAGGATGCACACATCCTTGGAATGTTCCTAAAATTTCTACTGATTGGCTGTTTGATGGATCAAAGATTCTCAGATCTCTACTGAGCAACTGAATCAATCCAGGCACTGGGTCAAGGGCAAAACCATACGGTCTCAACTAGGGGTCATCAGTATTCATGTTGCAGTTTTTATACACAGACACAAATGCTGAATTGGCAGATTAGGTCATTGGGATGAAAAAAACTGCTCTTTTTTTTCTGAAAAGCATATGTATTTGCACCTTTACCCTTTAAAACTGGAAACGTGGACGTTGTGATGGCAGGTTCACTGGACATTGAAAAAAAAAAAAAAAAAAACTGATGGGTTTCTAAAAACAAGGAAATGTGCAGGTTCTGGTATTGATAGTAAAGTGGAGTTGATCCAGGAATATTTCCGAATTGCCACTGTGTCAAAAATAATTTTTTCCCCCTTCATAATTCTGATGTTTTGTTTTTACCTTCCTATGGATCAACAGTTAGGCAGGAAATGTGTATTGCCGAGTAGGTTGGACTAGACGGACATATTCAACCTCAAATACATACTAAAAGTATTTTGGCCAGAATGCAAAATAGTGTTCTGCCACAGATAGCAACAAAAACACAAGTGTTGCATTTTCCTGTAGGCTGTAGAAATATATATAATAGATGCTTTCAGCTGAAATGATTCCTTGAACTAGGACGAGCATAAATTATATTGCTATATAAAAGGAACAGCATGATTAAATTGAAACTATTCTTTTTCATTATTTAGTAAATGTATACACTGTAAACATTTTTAGGATGTTGATGGTTTAGCTGGTTTTCAATAATGTTCCTTTTCACGTACAGCCAAAAGCTGCAAGTGTCTATCCAGAATTCCATGTTTTATAACTAGCATATTAACATTTCAGTGACTTCACATGAAACAAAATGATAATCACTCAGAAGTATTTTTTTTTCCAGAGGCGAACATTCTGTGAGCAGCCTAAACCATTTAAGCCACTTAATTTAAGGAATTGCAATGTTGTCCAGACCAGAAACAGGGCTGATTTTAAAACAGGAACATCAGGTGTGAATAAAGGTCGACTACAGCTTCCTCTTTATAACCAGTCATCCCTGCAAATTGCTTTATACCCTTAATGCACCATTAAATGGTTCTTGCCCAAATGAATGCTGTGATTGTGTAGAAAGGAAGCGGTACCATGCCCACGAGGGGGGGATTGGGAAAAAAAAAATTCTGTTACGGATAATCAGCCTGCAGCCCTTTAAGTATTGCCGAGGATTGTAGGTGGTCTATCCCTGTTGGAGCTGGCTGAAGTCAAATAGCTTGAAAAGTTATGAGTGATTGAAAACAAAACAAAATGTACAGTTGAAATTTTGACGCTATGCACTGTACACTACTGGTATTGCAGGGATTCACATTTAGAAGTGTGTCAGTGTAAATCACAACCAATTCACAATATTACTAACCATGGTTAGGCAGTAAACCTTTTTCATGCAACCGCCTATTGACCTAGCAATATGGGAAGGGTTATAGGGTAGTTGTGACATTAAAATGGATTTGTATCCAGTTTTAGTGAACTTTGTGCTATGCTTTTAGTATAAAACATATTAGGAGGGCCCAGGAATGATATGTAATTTATCACTGTGACATACATAGCACAGCGATTGCTGGGCAAAGTAGTTTCAAAAATATGAAGGGCCACAAGTTAACATCCCAGACCTAAAGTTTATAAACATTTAAAACAGAGTATCAAAGCCAACCCTACCTATAATTTTGACCGCCCGACAGCTAGTGCTGTGTAATCGGTCGGAATATTCATGGTGTGGGTGGTGGGGCCACAACGAGCTCCGATACAGACAAACGGGCGATTGGCCCGTTGGTAAACAGCCGTTGTGCAGTTACCTTGGAACCTAACAATCGTCCCCAATTACTATTTCCACGACTATCAATAGTGGTCATTTGTCCTAGCCAAACGCTGCTGGTAGTGAACGCTCGGTCAGACAAAAGCCCCTTTGTGTGTAGCCAGTTTTAGTCTTAACTGTAAAATTATCACTGTTCAGGTTCTCTGGGAATGAAAAACAAACAAATCCAAGCACTTAACGCTGTCAGACTTAGCAAAACATTTGCATATTGTTTATATAACAAATTAAACTTTCAGTTTAACCCTTAACAACCCCCTTTTCTACAGCAAATACAATAAAAACGCCAGCATGCATTTCCTATTGGAATGCTTGGGGAAGTAAGAAAGTACTGCTGATTTGCCCATGGAATAAATAGCATGCTTCTACCAGCTTAAAATGATTTGGAAACTTGATAATTTGCTGCCAAGTCCACAATGGTTGAGTTAAGTATATTGATTGCATACAAACCACCTTCTTTAATTACACTCCTCCTATTGGTTAAACTATCCACCTAGAAGCTTTGCATGGAACTTCTAGGAATTCCAAAGGATATTGGCAGTTCACAATTATTGGCATGTTGCAAAGTTTAACATCAAAGCAAGAAAAAAAAAAAAATAGATAATAGGAGTTATTACAAAGATCTAGGAGCCAATCTGACACTGTCAGTACGAAACTTGATACTTCATGACATATTAATGGGTTGAATAAATACATCAGTCCATTAGTTCCAACCTATTCACACTATTTTTTTAACCCTACCTAACAGTTAATCCAGAGGAAGCCAAAAAAACCAGCAAGAAGGGGGGGAAAATTCCTTCCTGACTCCAACGGCAATCGGAAAGTATCCTGGATCAACCAGATCTATATGTATTAATCCCAGTAATTCTCAATATTTTTTAGTTTTAGAAACTTATCCAATCCTTTTTTAAAGCTATTTAATGAACTTGCCATTACCCATCTGCTGGGTTCCTCAGTTTTCACTGTTCTCACTGTAAAGAAACCTTTCCTAAGCTGAAGATGAAACTACCGGTACTTTTCTTCCAACCTTAAAGGAGTCTACGAGTCCTCTGACCTATAGTGAACAATGCACCAGAGAGTTCATTGTATCGGCCATTTCCAAGATGTCCCTTTTGTATATGGATTCCAAAACTGCACTGCATATTCCAAATTAGGCCTTACCAGTGCCTTGTAAAGAGGGAGAATATATCTCTCTCTCTGATCTATTCCCTCTTTAACAAGACAATATCTTGCTAGCTCTAGCCATTGCTACCTGGCATTGTTTGCTACAGCTAAGTCTGTTTCTACCAGAACCCCCAAATCCTTTTCCATTACAGATGCTGACTACTACTAATAAGATGAGCTCTGGAGACAAAGTCAAGGATATGATCCGTAACAGTTTCCATCACTTCCCTACCACTGATGTTATGCTTACAGGTCTATAGTTCCCAGGCTGTGAACGAATACCTTTTTTGAATATTGGTATTACATTGGCTTTTTTCCAATCCAACGGCACATCCCCAACCAAAGTGAATCTGAAAAGACACAGTGGTCTAGATAGAACTTTTAAAATCCGAGGTGTATTATTCCATCCAGTCCTGGGCTTTATTGATTAACTTTGTCTAATTATTTCCGTACCATATCCTCCTCCAGCCAATGGGAATACTCCTCATTTCTCCCCAGTGAAAACCGATGTAAAAAACAGTTTACAGATTAGCCTTATGGCATCCTCTACAACCATCTCAGCCCCATTATTAAATGGTCCCACATTCTCCAGTCCCTCATCTTTTTACCATTTATATACTTAAAGGGCATGTCCACCCTTAAAAATTGTTTTTATATGATGTTTCCCCCATGTCTGGCAGCCCCAACCGCATATATTTTATTTTCCAAAAGCCCCCCAACTCTTACTTACCTCCCCTCGTTCCTCCGCCGCACTGCCGGCCTCTGCTTGCGAGAATGCAAGCAGAGGGCGGGACCGGCAGTCAATCACGGACGCGGCTGCCGGTCATTCAGTGCTGCGGAGGAAGAGAGAGGTAGTAAGAGTTTGGGGAGCTTTTGGAAAATAAAAAATATGCGGTTGGGCCTGCCAGACATGGGGAACATCATTTGGATTTTATGCTAGGGGGAGGATAGTAGAACGGGAGGGGAGGGGGGGAGGAGGGGGAGGGAGGGGGAGAAGGGGCTGCAGTACGCATGGCAAATATTTACCAGAGGCAAGGTAGCAGGCAGAGTCCTGCTAGCCTCCTGGAGGACCGTTTTTGGGACTTTAGGGGGGTCTACAGGAGAACCCTATGGAGCTGGGATTTGAGGTAAGGATTACACTACACTACATGGTGGGGCCATTACTGGGGGGATTATAGTTTTGGGGGTGGACATGCCCTTTAAAAACATTTTAGGGTTGGACTTCTTTGTTCGGCAATCCTTATTTTATCTATCTTTTTAGCTTATTTAATTGCTTTCTTGCACTCTTTATTACAGCTTTTATACTCCCTGTAAGACTGTTCTGTTGCCTCTCGTTTTACCTGAGCATTAAGCCATTAACCTACTTTTTTACACTTGTTTCCCTAAGGTCACAGTGAAGGGAAAGCATTTGACTAAAACAAGACAAAGCAAGACCCTTTATAGAAGTGAAGGGCACCATATTCACTGCACCACTTCGATATAGTGCGTTGAAAAAAAAAAAACTGCATGCAGCATTTTTTGTTTTAACATACAGTGGTGCCATTAAGAATAGAATTACATGAAATGCATTTCGCAATGCGCTGTTTCGCTGCGTTAAAGAACAGGTAGTGTGAATGAAGCCTTAAAAATACAGTTAACAAAAAAGACAGTTCTAAGAATTCGTACAGCCCTTTTATTTTGAATTCTAGAATAACCTACCTGTTCTCTACATCTGGTGATTCTTTCTAAAAGAAGGTCTGAATGTTCTTCTCTTCATCAATTTCCATTTCCAACTGGGCTACTTTGTCCTATAAACAAAAAGGGTGATTTTAAATTAAACCATCATTCTACTGATCCGAAGATGATAACAGGATCATTAACCAAGCTACCCTGCTGACTGATATATCGTATGTTTGCCATTGAATCATGTCTGGTAAACCGATTCATTTTTTTAAAAATGTAATTAAACTTGAAAGGATGAATGAGAAGAAATGGGAACTTCAAGGGATTACCTAAAGAATAAAATTCTAAAATAGATATTTAAATATAATTTGGATACAATCAAAGTAGGGGAACTTTACACTGCATGGATTATATGAAATCTACAACATGTAATAATATTGGTTTAAAAACAAAACAAAACACTTTTCCAAGTAAATACTTACCTCTGCTATCTCCTCCTCTTCAGCCCAACTCGATGCCCTCTCTTTCCAGCCACTGGCTGTGGCATTTGAGGGATCTCACTACAGCACTAAAGCAAATAACTATACATTTGTTTCGAGGAGTCTCCAAAGGCCCACAAAAAAGTTCTCTTGATTTCTGCAAAGCTGCTCCTGTTCGTCCACTGCAGGTTCCTTGCTGCATTTGGCTGGGCCCACTCAAGGGTATTTACCACATTCTGCAGTATTTTTATCACTATGTTGTGCAAGCCAAACTTATGAGTCACTGTATGAAACGATCTCATGAAATGTAATTCTTTATTGAACAACTCTACTCACACATCATTGGATTAATTTCTGTTTGTCTATAGAACTGGCCTATCTGGCAATAATAGAAATAGATAGGATTTGATTTTGTGGGCTAAGCTTTTTCTTGTGAAATCAGGTTCCGTTTACATATTGTCTCTGTATACCTTTCACACCAGGTTTTTCCTACAGTATGTTTTGGAAAAGTGTGTAATAAAGTAAATTGTCAAAACCGAAACAAGTTTAACATTGTTAACAAGTATCCTTTCTAAATACCTGCCATTGTGTGGATTTTGACATTTTTATCCTCTGACAGTTTAGAACGGACATCTCTCACATAGTAATCCTAGTACAACTTTACCACATCCTCTAGCATGGACCTGGATTAAAACCTCAATGGCCAAAGTGCATTGTTATAAGAACAATCTAGTTTTAACAGTTTTTGTGTTCCCTTCATCACATTTTTAGTAGAAATTATAATTCATTCATTTTCGTTTTTTCATATGGTAGTCTGGAGAACCCACAAAATCGTTAATACAAGCCTAAGTACCACCAAAAAAGCATTATCGGTTGGGAACATTGCAAGGTTGTAAAACTGCATCCTGGCCCAGTGTTACTTTCAATTTCTAGTTCCGATTGGACAACGTTAACATGAGGCTGGTGTATGGCCAGCATTAATATATTTTTATTGAATTTAACAAGAACAAAGAATCCACATCAGATTTTAGGAAAAGGTTAATGTAGTCAACCCAACCCTGGATCATTTTCTTATTTATTGAGAATGTGTAACTTATCCCCATATGTATGTATCTATGTATGTACATATGGATAGAGTATATTATTGTAGTACATACCTCCATTGATTTCATCTGTCTACTCGATCATCTTTTACATGGTTTCGCATCTAGCTCGTACTGAAGGTCTTTAATTGTCTGTTGAGAGATATATCTTTGTCAACGCCTCATCCGGGCTCTCTGGTGTCCTGTAAATTCTCCTCCAAATGTCGAACCCTAAATGAGAATGTGAAATCAAATCAGAGAGCGAAGAAAAAAGGAAGGTTCAGTGCACCACTGGGTCCTTTCCAATCATATAAGTGCTTTATTCACAAACCCCCCCCCGCATATTGGCAAAGTTTCGGTCCCGCGCCTAGGACCTTTCTCCAGCCACACTATTGCAACACTATTTGTTGTAACATTTATATATACATTTGCAATTAATCAAGTGAAGATCATGTGATACTTGAAGTACCTCCCACCTATGAGACTGAAAATCAAAACAACTGCATTTGTATAAGTGCGTTCAGTTAATATAGTTTTAGACAAAGTTCATGATGTAATCAGATTAAATATACTGTTATTAAAAGCTCAAGTAAAGTGCATATTCATTCATTTTAAAAAACCTTGGGATTAATCATATTCCCCTATGGTAACTAAATAATATTTTGGCCCACAGACCGTATATTACCGAGTAAAGCCGGTTTTTTAGTTTAAAATCAACCTAAAAACTGTGGCCTGCGGCTTACTCGAGTCATAGACACTTTACCTTCAAGCCAGAGCAGCCAGCGGAGTCCAGGCGGCAGTTTTCCCAGTAGTTCTTCACACGGTTGTGGCGCGAATATGTCATCGCGCACCGTGGCGGATTACGTCAATTTGCGCATGCGCCGAAGCTACTGAACGTGGGGGGGGGGGGGACTGGGGGACAGTAATCCCATGCATCAATACCCTTTCTACTAAAGGTTGGTTGGAACCTACAACCTCACCCCAGCAACCAGCATGCTGGGAAGTTTGTCAAAGTTTCCAAACTCGACAGTGAGATGTATAGGGTGGGGGACAGTATGCCTACGTAACCCCCAATCCTTTCTACTATAGGTGGTTTGGGAAACACAACTCCCATCACCAACATGCTGGGATTGTAGTTTCCAAACAGTCTCAGTGGGAAAGGATATTAGGGTACTGTAGTATCCCCTCGCTTATACTGCGGTCAATCATGTTTTTCTCTAGATTTTGGGGCAAAATGGGTACCCATTCGGCTTATACTCGAGTCGGCTTATACTCGAGTCTATACGGTATATTCTTTAAGGAGATGTCCCCTAGCCTTACTACTAAACTATTAACCTCCTAAGCGGATTTACTCTAGCACCCTGTATCGAATATCTCTCCCCTCCTTGTAAAAACTTCTGAGATAGATACATATATATGCATAGTTATACAAAGTTATCATACTGACTTCAATATTATCAATACAATATGTTAGATTATAATTCATATAAACCCTTTATATTATTGAAAAGGACCCATATGTGCACTGAACTTTCTTTTTTTTCTTTGTATTTGATTATCAGGAGCAACAGGGCAGTTGAAGGTGTGTCTCTTCTAAGATAAAAAGGCAATGTTTTCCTCTCTAATTGATGACCCATTAGAATTTTTGCAATTATTTTGGAAAAATCTAAAAGCTGGGTACCCAACACCGCTATTATTAGTATACCCTCGGCCACCCCTTAATGTAGCAGCAGTATAAACTGAACGATAACGGTCGGTCCGGAAAGTGTAGCCTTTGGTGGCCAAAAATTCGCCGCAAACCGATTGTTTGGCCCACCAGGCCATGATTTACTGCCGAGCCTAACGTCCATCCATCAGTTTAATGGGTATACAAATTTACCTGGGTTTTTTGCAAGGCAAATAAAGTGTGGTCCGTTGCACTTTTTCACAGCTCATTTTAATGTTTCAGTTAAATTTAAAGGCGGTGTACATGGCCAACTAACAGAATCATTGGTTTTTCCAGAAATTTCCACTGGTCACTATGTGCTCCCTCCTAAAGAGAGATTGCTACAGATCAGCAAAGCCACTCTTGACTCAATACATGGTTGATTCCGTCTAAATCTGTACCAAAAACCACTAAGAAAATCTATCCAAAATGAAATGAAAATGGGTGTGTCCCCCACTTAACCTGTCATTTATCCAGTTGATAACCATTAGCTTAAAGACACTTTACATCAATCTTGCAGTTTTTTAATAGGTCTGGTAAAGACCTCATCTGCTTCCTCAAGTTTTTATCTTTAATTGCGCTGCAATTTTCATACTTTCTTCCTTCCGAACTTTTCTTTATATTCCTCAACTGCTTCTCGACATCTCTAGCAGTGATCTGCGGGAAAATTCACAACATTTCTGAAATCTAAAATAATTGGCAATAAATGTCAACATCATCAACTTTACCCCATCCTGGTTTATACCAATGGCAATGAGTAAATGGCCACTCTCATTAAATATACACTAATATAAGTGTTAAGTAGTCAGTGTATAGCGTACAAAACATGTAAATTTGCTGTCTGCTCAAAAGCAGTCCTTAATGACTAAAACCGCTAGCCAAAAAAAGTATGTACAATATGGAAATGTGAAAATTATGTCCTCAAATTTTACTAGGTTTCCGCAGGGTCCACTGAATTTCCTTCTTCCACTCCTTTCTGACTACTCACAGGTTGTGGGGTGGTTTAGAGCTTCCTTTAATATGGCCCTAGACAGATGCTCCAAAAGGGTTTAGTCTGGAAGACATACGTGCCCTCCAAAGCACCTAAAACCCCAGTTTTCTTATAAGGCAGGGTCATCTTGGGTTTAGGGTCATCCATGCTGGAATACTGCCAAGTACCCATTTCGCGGCGCAGGGAATAATCTCCTGCTTCGTCTCGTCACAAGTATATCTTTGAAATGCCCTAATAAACTGTAGCGCCCCAGGGCAGGCAGTACTCATACAGCCCCAAACCATCACCTCCTACCATGCTCTACTGTAGGCAAGACTTCACTTGTCCGTTTGTACTCCCAATGTTTACCACACAAAAACACACTTAAACAACTCACTGAACACCATGTCCTTAGCTGCCTTTAACACACCCCTTAACCAACCTCCGCAGTCATGGTGGGCACACCTCATGTCTATTTGTTCTGATGGAATCTGTCTTGGTCAACATGCTTGGAGCTCAGTGTTTATACTGCACTACGACCTGAAACCCTTTCAGTGAATGCTCCTCCTTGGATATCTTTATTGCCCCTGTAGTCCTGCATACTTCGGTGCCTGGAAATTCACAGCACAACTACATACAATAAACTATTTATACTGATTTTAAACAAAAAAAATACTTAACATTACAATGAATTTGTGGCTAACAGACAAAATAAAAGCAACTAACCTTATGTTTTTTATCAATAAGCAGGGACACAGTGGCAATCCCATTACAAACATAGTAAAATGGATAAGCCATGCTCACAAAACACTGACATGGAAAACCCTGGCCCTGTTCAAGCCGCTATGACCTTGACACAATACTCAGCACATCTCTAGTACTTTAACTGTTGTGGTGCTAGAATAACCAAACAAATCACATTGCACATATAATGGCCAACCATGCTAAAGTCAACACCTATGATTAACAAACTCAGGAACGTTCTATTTACTTTCTTCAGAAGCAGGTTTTGGACAAAGCCGCTAACCCTCTCCAATTTGGTACTTGTATCGTTTGTTCTATTGCATTTAAACACAAAGCACTATGCCCTCTTCAACATGTGGGAAACCCTAGACCTTAGGGGGAGCAGCCTTGGTCAGGATGTTTAAACAAACGATGTAGTTGGGCAACATTTTGGACTTTACATAATATACTCATTTCATAAACCTGTAATTCATAACTTATTATATTTAAAAAAAAAAATTTGCTAAAAATAAGGCCAAATTTAAGTTTTAACACCCAGTCCCTATAAACCCTACCTAGAATGGTTTTGTTGCTAAAACTGCACAATTCAATAAACCCCTATTTTCTTACATTAATGAACATAGAGAGAGTGGACAATAATCTGCTTATAATAGTTTATGCATATAGAGTACATAAGAGATACTGGTGGCATTATGCATTTAAGTCCTGTCCATAAATGTTGCTTTCCTATGTCCATGAAAATGCTTTCTTTCTGTAGCGCTCTCACAACACAATGCCCTCATGAACAGGGCCTTACAATGAGATTTCTGGTATGTGCAACAGTCTTTTCACACCATAACAAAAGTTTTCCCCCAAAAACTTAAAAGCAATGATGCCTGAACCAATTACTGCAAAACAGCACTCAGAGACTATTATTTTAAATATAAAGCCATTAAAATGACATTATTTTGGTTTTGCTCATTAATATTCCCACTCTGATAATTTAATTATTTAAAATAACGTTGTCAGAGCACCATAACCCAATATAGTCAATTTAACCAAGCGATGAAAAGCTACAGCCCTTTTTAAGTACCATGTACAACAGGATTTAGTCATGATGCAGCCACTACATTATTGTGGCATTTTTTACAGTGACAAGTTGGAAACAGTGTAGACAAAATGTAATTTTACACAACAACTCGATCTCAATATACAAAATTCACGTCACTTCCGCGTGTATGGTAAATGTAATCTATCTTTTACAGCCTGTTTTGTATGGATCTTTAAATCTCAGCAGGAAATAAACAAACACAGATCAATATCATGGTAACTATTTTTACCTAAAAAAAAAACTAAAAAAATCGTTAATTCTTATATAATAATTCCGGGCATCAATTACATACCAGACAAATTCCGAGGCTTTGGCCAGTAAATAATAGAAAATAAGGCAGACGTTTGCCAGCTACATAACACAACTAAACATGACCCAAGTAGTATAATGATGTGTATGTTTCCCAAGGAGATCAACACTGGCTTGTCTGACACTGGGTAGATTATAATAAAGACCTACACTGGGTCATTTCACAAAATCCATATGCTTGGGGTTTTGAATAGCATTAAACATGTACTAGAATTAACACGGCGGCTGTTCAGTCACGCACAGCCAAATACGTTTTTATGTCAATGTGCAGCTTTTGTTCTCAAGATTCCAGAATGATAAAGCAGGTATGTTTTGATTTACAAGTTAAGTTTTTCTGTACATCTTACAAAACAATGTTTTTCTGTTTCAGATATCAAGAAGACTAAACCAAAATGTGTCTCCATATTCCACATAAACTTATAAATTACCACTCAGGCAATACAGCATTACATTAATGTAATCCCCTGGAAACTGGAAATAAGATAACGGTGTGCTTATTCATTGACTGAATCATACCTCGCTGACTTTGTCACATGCTCCTCTCGCTTAATAGGTTTGGCTTCAACTACCAGTAGGCTGACCTATCTCTAAAGGTTTCTGCAGTAGCACAGGATTGTTATGTTGCAAGATATACAATGGTCAGTTACTACACTATGCAATACTGTAATGTAAAATATCCATTTAGTCCAGTATTTTTAAAAAAGACATAACACAGGCAACACACTAAATCAAAACATTGAGGCTTTATTATACTAAATTGTTTTGTCTGCTATTACTGCTGCAAACCAATCAACAGATTTAGATCATGTAATTAACTGTAGTGGACCAGTTAACAAGGTCTCAGCTTGACGATTGCTACAATAAAGCTGTGTACACACATGAAGATTCTTCAATCCTGGACTTCTGATCAGTCGTCCCAGGACTGTAGCAGCGCTGACAGTTCGCTCCACTGAGCGTGCGTCTGAAGAGGACTACTACACGATCAAACATGGTTTTTCGACGAAGAATGGTCAGCTGGCTGATCGCAGCACATGAGTGACACCCTCTTAATTTTTCCATCAACGTTGTTGTACCAGTTTTACACACACACGCCACTTCTTATTAAACAAGTCCAATGTTTATTATCCCTTTTATTCAATTTAACCTCTTTTTTGCAATTTCCCATGTTTTGTCCAATGCCTCTCGCATTTTCCATTTCATGTTTGAATTTCTTAGCTGTTCTTTCGGTTGCCTCTTCCTTTAACCTCTCAGTTAATTGCGGTGTCCTGGGACACTTTTTGATGCCGTTCTCTGTAACACAAACCGACTCATGACTGACTACATCTCACTGTCAAACCCGATTTTCCCGGCCACCCAAGTTTACCTAATCAGTGAATAATATCATTGCAAATGAATTTTATCAGAAATAATTTGTACAACAAACATTTTTTCCATTCCACATGTTTTGGCAAAACATTACCTTACCTGAATATTTTATTTTATGTAACTTTAAACACTGGGTGCAGCAGACAACATGTCGGGCATAAAGGTTTAAATTAATGTCTCTTCTCTTAGTTACAGGCTGTAAATGATTTGAATATTTAGTGTAATATTGACTTAGTATGGGCTGTGCCTCACTGACCATATTTCAGCTAATTTACTCTACACAGTGTCACTTTTAATAGTCTTATCAACATTACTATCCTTGTTACTTTAACAACTCTGTTGACTGGCAGACAAAATGTTTCTATAGCTGGGTTAACTAAAAATGCTTGGTCCTGGCGTCAGCTGATACTTGGGCTTTCCAAGTGTTTGGGGGAAAGGACCGGTCCAGCTAGTAGAATGTGTAGGGATTGAAAAGAAGAGCTTTTACTTTTCAACTAAGCTAACCTTCCTGTCATCGGCCGTCTGTTTACAACTACTGTACACTAAGGTTTAAGAACAAAGTAGTAATCACCACAAATTACTATTATAAAGCCTATAATTCTATTCTTGTGTCTGTACAGTGATGCCAGAACCAGCCTATTGCTTTCTAAATAAGAGATACTTTAATGTATGTAAATATCTTTAATATCTTCAAGGAATTGCATCAAGTTTTTCAGAGCTACTAAATGAGGTGGGGGGGATGAACTTACATATAGAAAGGTGTATATGTAGGTGTGTAACATCTCACTATTACATTTAAATCACCATCAATAAATGTATATAATCAGTATCGCCTGACTTTATTAGGTACAAGACAACACCACACATACAAAATATATAAATATCCTCTCCAACACCAGCACTCAACGGGGCTTGTAACCAGATTACTTTTATTCAGATAACGTCTACGCGTTGCAACCCAACGGTCGTGTGTTGGGTTGAAACACGTAAGACGTTTATCTGAATAAGTATCTAAGTTACAAGACACCGTTGAGTGCTTGGTCGTTGGAGAGGATTTATGGATTCGTGACAAATCACCCGGTACAGGCCAACCAAAAAAATTTTCGTATGCTAACACACAGGATTGAATGTGCATAGATGGAACATATTCACACAAGGCCTCCTTATCTTCCACTTCCAGCCTGCAGGGTATCAGTGAATTAAAAAACAAGACCTCTGCACTGACCAATGGCTAGGATAAGAGACAGTAAAAGAGATAACGTGTGTGCTCCTGATGGGACTGATCTGTTGAGAGTGATTCCCTTTGTACAAGTGTGGATGTCCCTAATTGAATGCAACACAAGATCTAGTGTATAGACCCCTGTTTACCACGCACCTCTTGGGAGGACAGATTATTGGACAGAATTTTCAAACCTTTTTTGGATACCAACTAAAACTCTCACTTATACAAACCGATAAGTGTAACACCAATCTTACAGGACACTAAATTACAGGCATGGTCAGTATCCATGTGGTGCACACCCATAGGCCTAGGACTACGCTAGTACTAGCATATGTTATGTGGAGAAACTTTTTGTTCATGTTCACTTCTTGCAATACTTACTGTTAATTTAAATGAAAACGGTTTATCGTGTGTATAAAGAAAGTACAGTACACAACTGTCTGCTTTGTCCAGACCACCAGAGTAACACACTTGTGCCATGCCTTACCCCAATCATTTTCCATAAAGTCCGTGATCGGTACAAATTGGTGGCTCGATGCTGGATTATACCATTTATTCTCCGTTGTCTCTGTATATTGTGTTCTCTGTATTGGAGGCTGCCTACTGACAGTATTGATTTAAATCCTCCATGTCATCGACCTGCAGCATGAAATGCCCCATTAACTCAGAGTAGCCTACCCAGTCCCATTGCCAACCTATTCTTTAAACCTGTCCATTTGATGGGGTACTAGGGACGTGGCCTGATTGGGCTACAACATTTGGGAATTCGCAACCCATTAATGGTTGAGGGGCAATGCTGGCAATGTCCTTAGCCTTTGGGTTTAGTGGTAAAGCGCAGAATAACTAAGGAATTTAATACTGAAATAATTTGCAGTTATCCTTATTTACAATCTTTGAAGCAAGTTTTCTCACTAGATCTGTAGAAAGAGGATATAGGATCATACTTAAAATGTCCCATGCCATGTTTCTCTAGGTAACCGGGGATGAGATGATTTGTTTGAGATATTTGGGGCAATGCTATGAAATAAATGAGCCTGTGAGGACCTACTCTGTTATATGAAGGCTCTTATTCATTTGCTAGTCTGTGGGAGACTGTTAGCTCCTTTAACCCTCACGCATCAACTTTAAAATATAAAGCTAATCAGTATACAAGTTGCCTAAGTCCTAACCCATAGCCTGTAAACTTGGGACTGGCTGTGGTAATATAATAAGTATGAACACCTATGCATGTTAATCTGGGATCTTAAGCCAAAGGTCACCCACTGTGGGCTGTTAAAGTTTAAACGCCATCAGAGGCCAAGATTGTCTGGGTGTATTTTTTAGAACTGCAAGTTTATTACACTTAGACCCCCTGGATTCTAGCTGGCAGGTCGATGCATAGGCAAAGGGAGGGTCAAGTTTTGGTAAGGTTCGGACTCCTACTGCCTAAAGGAACCTAATAATCTTCCCTAGGCCAATATTGTATATGTGATAGATGTAAGGGAGGGCAAGATGGATCACTTGCATATTCGAGCCCTTTGGTAGGAATTGCTAAAGACGAAAAAAATGGCTGTATTCTAGGATTTAATGAAAACATTGCCAGCATTTTTGTGCACCATAGAATGCTGGCTGGAGTTGTAGTTTTTAAACATTGTGAAAAGTTCAACTCCCTCCTATATCAATTAGGGCTTATTGCTCTGTATACATTCATTACCAATGAACATAAAGGAGAGAAACTTACTGCTAACAGAGGATGACAGTGCGAATGTGTTTATCATGTTAGATTAGTTTGCCCATGCTATATAATCACCATAGCTGGAGTACCTTTCTATTATAAGAAGGCTCTATTTCAGTTATACTCTGTGGGGAGTGTTTACACTTTAAACCCACACCTAATCTAAAAGCTAATCAATATCCTGTGCTCCAAGCATCAACATAAGCACTATAAATGTGAAACTTGCCGTTGGTGAATACTAATACCCCTGGATCTTTGTTTGGGTCTCAGTCACCCAAGGGAGCTGTTTAGTTTGAAACCTCACGTGTGCAGGTTGCCTGGGTCTATTCTCAGACCTCAGGATTATCCTATTTGGTCCCTGGATGTCTGGTGACTGTCTGATTACAGTTAAATAAACCTGTGAAGATTCTATATCCCACTAAGCAAACACCACACAGTTGAATGCTCATCCCAACCTTCGTCCCTTTCCTGAACGTCTTTAGCTCGTAAAAGGTCATTATGGATGTATTTTCTGTTCCCCTATGTTCCAGTATAAAAAAATTTGCATAAAGGAAGACAACTCAAGAATTGGTGATTCGATAGTTCTTTCCCATTGAATCTGGCATCTGTCAACAAGTGTAAGCCTCTTTAAAGGTGATTATCTCATACCTTAGCTGATTTGGCACGTTCCCTTAAGTTCGAGGACCATTGAAAAATGCTACAAATCTGCCTTCAAATGGTAAATATGAATCTACCATAAATGGAGAGGGCTCAATGGGCCCTCTCACACCAAAAAGACTCCTAACACATCACGGCACTATCAACTTGAAGGTCCACTAAGCAAAACACTGTTTAATGACATCAAATTTCACATTCCACTTATCCTTATAACCTCATACCCCACAAGTGAAAATGTATCAACAATAAAAACACCCACATTACAAAATACTATATAACATAGAAACATATTAGTACTGGGTGTCCCCAAATGCTTATAACCTAATCCAGCCATCAATATTATACAGATCGCTAGATCAACGTCCATTTAATATCCACGTCAGTAATATCCCTGGGTTTCTTCCCATCTAATGCAACCAACGGAAACAATGTTTACTAACCCAATCGGGCCTCACTGAGAACCGGAGACCCGTAGACCGGGACGACCACTCCTTCATCACCCATGAATAGCGATCTAAGAAGTGTGATCCGTAATGGTAGGTTACAGGTTCCTCCACCAGCTTTTTTCGATTCCGTACGAACAATTTCACCAACTAGTGAAGATGCCCAGATTGCCGTACGGTCCTCCTCCACCTACAAACAACTATGCCGCTTTCCCTTCGCGCATATCACCCTGAAGAGCCGTTGTGCTATGTGATAGTTGCCTATGGTGGGTCTTTTGTTTGTGAAGGGCCCATTTTTGAGCCCTCTTTACCATTTATGTGACTACTTTAAAGGTGACCATACATCAAATACCAACATTATATGTAATGCGGACACGATTATAGATTACATTTAAATCATTGGCAATAGGCAGGGGCACCATATACAAAGGACCAGACCACCTTACTATATGCTGTAATGAACACGGTCAGCCTGATTACTAAATTTAAATATAGTGGTAAAGTACGACATTTTAATTTCAGCAAATATACACAGACAATTCTAAAATTAAACAATATAAAACAAAGTATAATGTGTGTTGCTCCTTTTACTCTATTCCATATCGGACAGACAATACCTTGGCGTATCTCGAGTTGAGCTTTGCCATCTTTCTTGCAACTTGCAGTTGTTTCATTCTCTCGCCTGGTCCCTTGCATATTTCCAAGGCCATCAACAGCTCACTTTTCCTTCTTTAACCAATAATGAGCACTCAATGTTATAGGTAGTAATGGAAAATACCTCTACTATAAAGCAATACCCCAAAGTATTGCTGTAATGGCAGACAGGCATGATTATTTTATATTTATTTGAATTTAGAAATAGTTCCCTCCCGCTTACAGGTCTACCTATGCCTGCACTAATAAGTTAATGGTATTAACTAATTAGCTACATGTGCTTTGTGTAGATGTAGAAGAATTTTTGCCAAAAAGCCAGAGGTCCTAAATCACAGCAGGTCCTATTTTACCACACAATGGAAACTGGAGTTTGGTTATTATAATAGGCTATGTTCTCAGCATCAACCTGAGCTTGACACTCACATTGCCAGAATTTTTGATTTTAAAAAATAAATTCTGCATAGTGCCAAGATTTCTGAGGAACCAGCACCAGTACTACCTAGTATTTTTGGGAGAGACCTTCCATATACACCCTCTAGAATGAAGGGTGATTAAAGGTGCATATATTGTGGAAAATAACCTTTTTTGTTTTCTTTCTTTTCTATATTCCTTCTCCCCCTCCCCAGTGTCTTACATTTTTTTAGATTGCCCTCCTCTTTGTCCTGAGTATCACAGTTAGAAAATATATATGTTGCATTCCTCTATCCTCCTTGTACTGTCAATCAATCCTTTGACGGATCCTCTTCCCTGCTCAAGTCCTCCCTCCTCCATGCCCATGCTTCCATTTAATACACACAGGAGTAACAGCACACAGCAGGGGTAGAAAGGTAGCTGCTGGCAGTGATATTGGCTGCACTTGACCCCCCTTCTTGTAGCTTTCAGGATTGAGATGAGGGTCACAAAGGGAGATCATATTTAATCAGGACATGGAGAGATCGGTGTCCTCCAGGACAGCTGCTTTCCTATTGGCCCACTGGCTAGAGTGTTTTCAGGATGTTGAACTTTTAACTCCTGCTGCACATAATAAGCGTTGTCGTGTTAGCAGAATTGAGGCCATGGTGAGGTGAGGTACAGAGGGGAGTGGGAAGGGAGTGCGTAGAGGAGATCGGACACCATAGAAAAGCAAAGTACGGACAAAGTTGGAGAAGGCAGCAAACAGAGTACATGAATTTACTTGTTCAATGGTACTGTGTTTTTTTTTCCACTATAGATGGGCCTTTAAAGGCTATGGTCCACCCCCTAAATTGATTTTTTCATATAAGAGGATCCCCCCTGGGCCCCAGCCCCAACCGCTATATTTTTTTTTTATAGAAGCCCCCCAAACTCTACTTACCTCCCCATCCTCCCCGCGCTCCCGGCCCTCTGCTTGCAAGGAAATGCAAGCAGAGGGGCGGACCGGCAGCCGCGTCTGTGCTTGGCTGAGCTGCAGCCAATCACAGACGCGGCTGCCGGCAGCTCCACTTCTCTGCCGCAGGAAGAGGAGAGAGTAGGGAGTAAGAGTTTGGGGAGCTTTCTAAAAAAAAAAATTGCGGTTGGTGCTGGACGACAGGGGGGAATCAGTACACTGAAGGTTTTTAATGCTAGGGTAGGATAGTAGAACGGAGGGAGAGGGAGGAGAGGGGAGGGGGAGGGAGGGGGGGAGAATGGCTGCAGAGTACGCATGTCCAATAATCTACCTGATAGGCCCCCTAGCAAGGCAGTCTGTCCTACGTGCTCTCTAGCCTCCTGTGGGTCAGTTTTGGGACTTTGGGGTGGGACTACAGGAGAAACCCTATGGACTGGGCTGGGATGTAGGTAAGGATATACCTACACTACAATGGTGGGCCATAAGTTTGGGGTGATTATAGTTTTGGGGGTGTAACTGCCCTTTAACGGATCCCAGGATGCAATAGTGATAATACAATTAAAACTGTCTGTAAAACGGAACTAGTCCAATTTAATTCACCACAGTGTTTAAAATGGACGACAGTGGTGCACTGTTGCAGATGTTGAAATACCTATCCTACAAACCTCTACAGGAAAAATGAAAAGTGTATTATTAAGTCTCTGTAATAATAATATAGAATAAAAATATAATGACTCTGTAGAAAATGCCCTAAAACTTACAATTACAGGTACCAAGAATTCATTTTTACTGCTGGCTAGTTTATAATTACCTGCAGTTCTGCCACTTTGAGGTCATCAGAAAGTTCAAAAAAAAGTGCCAGTTTGAAAGGGATTAAAAACAATAGGAGCCAAATGCCTCATAATTTATATGGTCATAGAACTCCATGGTGACTCTGATTTCACTATACAGTATATTAAATAAAGGGAGCACTATTTATGCAGCAAAAAGTCTAGGGAAATTTATAAAGGTATACCTTAACAAGGGAGGGATCTTTAAACAACGATGTGGCTAAAATGTTGGGGGTGCCATGAAACCCTTTCGGAATCCCCCTTGGAGATCCTGCACTCACCCCTGGAGCCTTGCTTAAAAGAAAACCCAAAAACCATATCTAACCTGCCATTTAAACCACTTTTGTACTAAAAGAATTGTACACTGAAAAAATTACTTTGCCTCCTTTCAATCAATAAATACTGTACATGTAGCGCTTACTCTGATGTGTTTGTGTTGCTGCATGACTTCAATCCAGTAATTGTTTTGCTCAACCTCAGTCCTGACAGACTATCTGACTATCTGTGAGGGCAAGCATGCTCAGTAATCCCATGAGGCAGCATTGGAAGAGGAAATTTCCCAACATGCAGTTCAAGTACCAACTGTGCACTATTCCAGCTACTACAAAACTATACATACCAACAAATGGTACAGTGAAAGTTAGGAAGAATTGTAGTTTCCAGCAATGGCAATTCAAAAATTCCCTTTACCTTCTCATTTTCCAGCCTTTCTTCCAGTTCTGATATTCCACTTCCATTTGAGCCACCAGTCCTTCTTTATTTGATCTGTGGGAACTTTCAAGATGTCCTATTCTGCTCTTGAGGTCTTTGTTCTACAAAATGGATTTAACTGGATTAAAATATATATTTTTTAGACCAGTAATGTATGGACCTTGGGTCCACGATTAAGTTTTTTTCTATTTGTGTTTCCTTTTATTAAGTTATAACAAGCTATTAAACGTTTTCCTACTTTTTTTTAAGACTCTTTTTTTTTAAGACTGCCTCCTCTAGGAGACCTAGGTGCCTGGTGCTGCTCGCCTGGACCAACCACATACTTGCCAACTCACAGACAATGGATGATCCAGCAACATCCTTATACTACTCTCCTGGAATGTAAGAGGCTTGAATGCGCAGATAAATGTATGCAAGTATTTAATTTAATAAACAGACACAGCCTGATATATTGTGCCTGCAGGAGGCCCACCTACTACACTCCTTAGAAACCGTGGGTGGATGGGCTGCCAGTGTCTGTTCATCATACTCCAGAGGGGTCCCATCTTTTTCGCAGAACCCCAAGATACAATTTCTATTACTTAAAACGGACCCAACGGTAGAATGTACTTATAGCTGCTGAATATACAACAACCCCAATAATCATTCTACGCTCCGGCGTCTACATGTCACGAAGAGTTTCCTACATATAATGCATCAACAGATAACCTAAACTATTATGGCAGCCCCTCAAGGCATACCATAGAGGTTGCCTCCACTCTACCAATCTCACATCAAGCGAACACATGACAACGTGAAGATTCTTAGCCAAACAACTCATCCTAGTAAAAAAAACAAACTACATTTTACACCCAACACCATAGTCTACAAATTCAGAAAGCCAACATAAACAATTCTTTATCAGAAAAAACTTCTTTGTAATGGAGGTAAATCAGCTAAGCTGCTGACTTTTCGGCAAGGACCAACTCACAAATAATACGATAATCAACATTCTTACCCCACAACAAACCTTGGTGCACACCAGTCCGCAAATCCTCTCTACCTTAGTAAATAAAATAGCAACCTGTACACCTTCGCCTAATTAGCTCACAGAGAAACATTGAACAATCCTAAAACCAACTTCAATTTCCCACCTTAATGCAAGTACAAAAAAATGCACTAGGTGCCCCACAACAAGCGAGGAACTACGTGCTGCTATTGCTGAGATTCCCAATGATAAAACACCGACTGGATGGTCTCCCAACTGATCTCTATAAAAGTACTCCGAACTACTACTCCCTAACTACTTGAAATGTATACCGACTCTTATAACACCAACTCCCTTCCTGACACACTAGTAAAGCTACAATAGTCATGATCCCTAAACCGGAAAAGAACCCACAAGACTGTGCCTTATCAGGCCAATATCTCTGCTCTAGCAGACTACAAAATCCTAGTCAAGGCCTTGCACAACGCCTTAAAAAATTATAACAAACATCATTCATCCAGATCAAATGGGATTTATGTCCATCAACAACCATAAACCTACGCTGCACCCTAATACAAACACATACCATGACAACACAGGGGAGCGCATAATGCTATTTGACTCCCTCAAATGGCCTTTTCTATGGAAGTTCTCAAACGATTTGGAATAGGACAAAAATTCATTAAATGGATTCAGCTCCTGTATAATAACCCAGTAGCACAAATTATGATAACGGAACACTCTCAACAACCTTTTCGCTACAGAGAGGCACAAGGCAGGGATGTCCACTTTCCCCCTATCTTTTCTCTCTCGCAATAGAGCCACTGGCCATGGCCTACGAGCCAACAAAGAAATACAAGGTTTCGGGTGGGGCAATATGAAGAAAGACTGGGACTTATGCGGATGATTTGATCTTATTTTGAGAAATCCCAGCCACTCCCTCGTAGCTGCTTAACAACTCATGAGTTTGGTAAACACTTAGGTCTTCAAATCAATTGGGACAAGTCGCTCTACCCCGTTGGACAACTTCCCCACATATAAACTCTCCCAACTCCACCCCATCCCTATAGTACATCACTTCAATATCTTGGCATAGAAATAACTAAATCACCCCAACAGTTCTATTCCCTAAACATCTCCAACTTCTAGACCACACACGTCAGAAATTATAAGCATGGAACATCTTCCCGCTTAACTTATGGGGTAGGATCAGCTAGTCAAAATCTTCCTCCTACCTAAAATTCTTTACATGATCCAGCACAGCCTCGCTTACATTCCCAAGTCATTTTTCAAGAAAATAAACAGCCTCATTATATCATTCCTTGGAATAACAAGAAAGCAAAATCAAGACCGCTACATTACAGGCACCCAAGAACAGGGCGGAATAGCCCCCCAATCTGCAGCTGTACTACTGGGCGTCACAAATCAAACACTACAGTGCTGGGTCAATCCTATAACCCCTCCTAAGTATCTGACTTAATGATGACGTCGTACCTCACTGGGCCTTTTATGGCTTCAAGAGATTAAACTGAGGGTCACACTCCAAAATAACTTAAATCCTTTAATCAGTGATCAACATCAATAAACACAACGTTTCGGGGGGTAGTAAGCCCCCTTCCTCATGTGATTACTCAGGACTTACTACCCCCCGAAATGTTGTGTGTATTGATGTGGTCATTGATTTAAGGATTTAAATTATTTTGGAGTGCGACCCTCAGTTTATTCTCTTGCTGCTGATTATTATCCATGGAGGGTTGGATACCAGAGGGTGAGCACCCACGGGGTTGGACAAGAGTGCATTTGAAACTTGTTTACTTGCCTTTTATGGCTTACCCAGCAGCCACCAAGAACACACCCCCTCTATGAAGAAACAGACTACTCCCGGAACTACACTCCCTATCTGGACAAAAGCTATGGGAAAAATGGGGCATACAGTCACTAGGTGATTTATACAAAAAACCCAGCAATCCTTTTGCCTACCTACAAAGTACACACAACCTCCCAAACACAGCACACTTCCGCTACTTACAGCCACATTATGCCCTTCGGGTCGTTTCTTCCTAATTCTTATGACATAATAACTAAACACCCCAGCATAGGTATCATAGGCACCCAAGGTAAGAGGCAATCATTTCAAATTATTAAAACACACCTACTATCAGCCAAATCCCTACCCACTCTGACTAAAAAATACAAATTGTCCCCTCCTTGCAGGCCACATTGTTTTATGCATGGAAAACAATAATACTGCGCTGGATGTCAACTAAAACACCTAAACTCAAAACATAGGTCAAACTAATTAACACTGATCTACCCTACCTTAAGATCATGTATAAACACGGTAAATTCCATAAATCTGGGATCCATGGCTAGAGCCCCCGACACACTAACTTAACCTCCCAAAAATGAAAACTCCTATTTAGTAATTATTTTGCATTATATAATAGTCAACACAAGGCAGAATATTTGGGATAACCTACATCTTCTGTGTTGTGCATGTGTGTTATTTAATAATCTAAATTTATATTGTAGCCTTCTGGTTTGGAATTGTAGCTGCTATAACAGCCATCAGCCCTAACATTCCCCTGTATTGGCCTATTCATTTTGCAATTGAATGTCAATTACAAAAAGAAATTGCTTTTGGATGTTTGAACATGGCAGAAATTTTTCATAAAAGGACAGCATCAAGGAACAGTCATTTCTCCTATAAGATTTTTAAACATTGGTTTTTTAATATTTGGGACCAGCATCAAGGAAGAATAACTACACGCACAACTGGTCTCTTCTTGTTGATGGTTTATTTTTAGCTCTTTTCAGTTATAAATATATTTATATAAGGAGATATATATATATATATATATTATATATAATATATATATAATATATATATATATATAATATATATATATTCATATACTCCATAGGAGATTGCATTGAGTTTTTAGGAGCTACCAATGTGGTGGGGGTGGTATAGGATATTACACATAGGAAAGTTGTATATGTATGTGTGTACTCTCTCAGTTACCATTAAATGACCATCAGTTAATGTATATAAAATTTAGCACTTGTACAACACAAGATATACAAATACATAAACTACTTACTAGCTGAGATCCCTATTTTAAAATGGAACGGTCAAATGGCAGCTTAAACCAACCCCTGTGTCTGCTCCATATGAAGGAAGTATAATCCAAAAAAGTTTTTTGTCTGCTACACAGGATATGATGTGTATTGTAATGGACATATACACCAGGCTC
Organism: Hymenochirus boettgeri; assembly: GCA_019447015.1. Taxonomy (NCBI): domain Eukaryota; kingdom Metazoa; phylum Chordata; class Amphibia; order Anura; family Pipidae; genus Hymenochirus; species Hymenochirus boettgeri. Next base: position 185,524,457 of record CM033471.1, read on the forward strand.
CTAATATACCACCTCCAGGCCTGCAGGTGGTGTCAGTGAGTAATAGAGACAAGACATCACTGCTCTCTATGGTAGGAGGAGAGAAGTGAAAGTGGATTGTGATGTGTGCTTTGGAGTGATATTGACTGCAATACAAGACCCTGTGTATAAGACCCTGTGTATAGATCTGTTACACCTGTAACAGGTAGGACACCCCTGTTACTGCACATGTTATGTGGGAAGCTGTTTAAGTGCACTGTCTGCTTTGTGCCAGACATATCAAAAAAGACTGTGTATAGCCCGGCACTACTGCAAGAACCAGGGTAAACTATATCCCCAATAAAGCCAGGGTGTCCTTCCACAATAAGTAAGCAGCAAAAACACATAGAAAAAAAGCTGTGGATTGAGCAGGGCACACCTGACTAGAGTAATGATTAGAATAATCAATTAGACCATATACAATGATTAATGCAATTAAAGGCATTTTATTGTTTGTGCAAGATAGCCAACCCCGAAGGGCAATAATAAAGTGCAAGAAAAAACAATTAAAAACACTTCCTGTGCTATTCCTGGTTACATATGACATAATCATTATGATATACCGGTATATCCATTCGCTCAGTCATTCACACACCTGTTAGCTACCAAGATAAAGCACAGTGTTACTTATAGCAGAGAAATTCATATAAATACAATGACCATATATATCATAATGGAACTAATAGCAGTAATGTCCATCAAAAGTAATAATATCATAATAGTACAATGTTACAAATACATATTAAGACCCCTGCTAACGACAAAAATAGGCTAAACATACATAAATAGGCTAAACAGGTGGAGGCAATAGGCAGTGAGACACTGACATGGCAGATCCCCAGGCTAAAAGGATAGAGAATGGAAATACTTAGCCCAACAAATGACCAGACAGGAGCACAGGAGCAGTTAAAATCAGTACAAAATAGGACGCGTTTCGTCCGATCCCGGACTTTCTCAACAGAAAAAGCCTGTTTAGCCTAGTTGTTAGCAGGGGTCTTAATATGTATTTGTAACATTGTACTATTATGATATTTATTACTTTTGATGGGACATTACTGCTATTAGTTCCATTATGATATATATGGTCATTGTATTTATATGAGATTCTCTGCTATAAGTAACACTGTGCTTTATCTTTGGTAGCTAACAGGTGTTGTGAATGACTGAGCGAATGGAATACCAGTATATCATAATGATTATGTACATATGTAACCAGGAATAGAACAGGAAGTGTTTTTAATTGTTATTTCTTTGCACTTTATATTGCCCTTCGGGGTTGGCTATCTTTGCACAAACAATAAAAATGCCTTTTAATTGCATTAATCATTGTATATGGTCTAATTGATTATTCTAATCATTACTCTAGTGGTGTGCCCTGCTCAATCCACAGCTTTTTTCTATGTGTTTTTGCTGCTTGGTGCCAGACCAAAGAGTAACCCACTGTGTGCCATGTTACCCATAATCCTTCCATAAATCAGTGATCTGGTACAAATTGGTGGCAGCGGTGCTGGTAATACCATTTATTCCCATGTTTTCTCGTATATTTGTTCTCTGTATTATGTATGGTAGGCTGCTACTGATAGTATTGATTTAAATCCTTCTGTCCTTGTACCTGCAATGAAAAAAAAAAAAAAAAAAAACTTACCTGTCTTTCCAAGGATATTTTATCACACTCCAAATCTTGCTTTGATGCTCTTTCTTGAAAAAGTCACTCCTCATTTGATCAATCTGCCATGAAAAGGAATATAGCTACAGTGAGGAATTCCTTTGTTAATGAAGCTTATCCTTCTTCAATACACTATCAGGATGTAAAATAAGGGCTAATAAATAGTCCACACACATTTAATTTGGCCAATAAAATGACACGTAATAATAAACATAGATGTAGGGGTACTAGACAGTTAGCGTACCGTAATAAGAAATATAGTAGGCAGTAGAAGTATAGAATACTAAATCCTACCCTCCTGTAGCAAGTAAAAGGAGGACCAGGGGTGCTTGGTATATAACCATAATAAATACTAACAAAAAAAAAAAAGAAAACTAAGGCACTTAAATATCCAAACACTTATGCCATATTTATTCACACATGTTATATATACAATCCTTTTAATGTACCCAGGGATACAAGTGGTTAGACAAACCAATTATTATGTACAAGGGTTTCTATAGAGGGGACCGTTTGTAATGTTTTTTTAGAATTTACACAGAAATTGGTTTGTCTAACCACTAATCCCCAGGTACTTAAAGGGATGTGTATATATAACATTTGTGAATAAATATGCCATTAGTGTTTGGATATTTGAGTGCCTTAGTTTTCTTTTTTTTCTTGTTGAGTATTATTATGGTATTACCGAGCACCCCCTGGTCCTCCTTTTTACTTGCTACAGGAGGTAGGATTTAGTATTCTATACTTCTACTGCCTACTATATTTATTTATTGTTGTAACACACAGGGTTTTGTGCACATTTTGCCTAATAATATGCAATTATGTTTTTGGATGTTGGTCAAAGTTATTTATAGCGATCGTGTTGTGTTGGTCATCCAAGCAGTGTTACTGGCACATACATTAGCAGATTTAATATTCCTGTATTTGAAGATAGAAGTAGGATTTTATAGCGTTATGGTAGGTCATTAGTTACAATAAAACAATGGTTTTGACAAATTTAATATTGTAACACCAGAAGAAATGTCTATACAATCATAAAAACATCAATAGCGATCCATATAAAATAATGTACATAAAACAGCGTATCCGATACTGCTTATACTGCGAGTGAAAAAGTGTCCAGTGTCAACTGCAATTTCAGGCCATTTGTTCCCCAGTTGCATTGCTCTATGTCCCAGATAGGCGCAGAATAAACACACCATTGATCTGATGTATTATTGTATTATATAATTTTTGACTTATATCTTGTAATGAGAAGTTATGTAATTAATGGAACTGACCAATATAATTTCAATAAAACCATGACTGCTGGCGCATTGTGACACCTAACAAAACCACCAGAGACATAACTTATCCTCACCAGGGTATTAAAATCAAGCACACCCTTGTAAATGACCTCCCTCTACATAAAATGACATTGAAATTAAATACTCGTATGCGTTAGAGATCCCTTTTGGTGCTAATCACATGGTTGATTTAAGAAGAAACCAAACAATAAGGTATTCTGGATCACGTATGCTTCCAATATCTTCTGTGGCACAGTGGCCTCACATACCAATGCAATGAGGTCACGTTAATTGCACTTGGCCGTACATACTCACATGGGCTTATTTCTATTCAGAAATTTGTCTTGTACGAAACAACCCTCAGGTACAATAAATGGACATTCCACAGGGAGAAAGCCACCATGAGAATGGACTGTGCATTTTCAATCATTAAACGCTCGTTTCCATTTAAAAAACAAAATGGTAAATTAATTTGCTTTAGTTGTAAATGGAATTGTTAAAAGGAGAATTATTCAACCATTATTTCCCCATTTACATTTTAGGGGGAGAAGTAAGAAATAAAAATACAAGCGTAGCTCACACCTCCTTGCTACCATTTTATTACTAATGGCCCATGCAGGGAATAAAGGGGAATAAAAGTTAAATTATAAATAAGCCTGAATGTAAATTCCTAACTAACAGGTAATATTTATCTCTGAAATGAACAGCATTTTATATAATCTATTCCATAAGTGTCATGGACTCTTATACATACTGTAGCTGCACATGCATAGTGAATTCTCAGGGCCCCCCTCTCTCTCTCCCCCCTTCCAGAGCTGTTAAGTAACTACTGGGCAACGTGCCAGTGACAATCAAGACTACACAGTCAGAAAACCATTTATTACACAACAGAAATGAGGGGAGCAAACATCAGGAAATACAAGAAATACAGATGATAGAGTCTGCAATGCTGCGGATATTAAAGGGTATGTCCAGCAAAAAAGTAAGTATGTTTCTAAATGATTTACTGAAGAACAGGAGGTAATGCAATCTTCAGTAAATCTTACAGGAGAGGAGGAGACACTTACCCGCTTCAGCGCCGAAATCCCCGGCGCATCTCCAGTCTTTTGCACTGTGCGCGCATGCGCACACTGTGCGAAGGAGCAAGGACGCGTCAGGGATTTCGGCGCTGAAGCGGGTCCGTGGGTAAGTGTCTCCTCCTCTCCTGTAAGATAGGTACCACACGAGTACCGACACGTTACATGTGTGAATAAATACACTGAACACTGTTGAAGACTGGAGTGCGCTATATATTGTTTTTTTACCATAGATGATTGATTGGCCAGTGGCTATGGCCTTATAGTAGCACCCAGCACTATCAATTTCTTGTTAAAGGGGAGTGCGGAGACCGAATGTGATACACCTTGGTTTCTTTATTCTGACATAAATGGCCTTGACACCACTTTTGAACCAATCCAGTTCATTGGCCAACATGTTGACATTATATTCTTGAAACATGAACTTTTATCTCCTACTGCACATGATAAGCTTGTCAGTTTGCCGAAGTTGAGACATGGAGGAGGTAACAGAGGGGAGGGGGAAGGGGGGTGCTGCACAGAGATCCGACACCATGGAAAAGAGTCACTGACAGAGGTAGGAGAAATGCAGCACAGAGTACATGAATTTAACTTTGCAATGGGCCAATGTGTTTTTTTCACTATAGATGGCCTTTAAGAACTAAACTTCAAATTCCGGTTGATCCAACTAAATACCACAGATATAAGATATTACTGAACCTATTCAACCTTCTGAAAACTTCCCGTTTTTAGAAACATATAGCCATGTGACGAGCTTGTGGTGTGTGATGTAAATGTGATATTAATCATCCGATTGATCATTTCTAATCATGTCTAGCAAAAAAAAAAAAAACTACTGTCTGTAAAGGTGTCCCACAATGCCATTATGTGATGCACTGAACTAGTTTACTGAACCACTGCGTTGAGCAATTGCTCTTATTTCCCTTTAGGTGGGTGCTTCACACCTCTCTTATCCATAACAGAAAAGGTTATGTCTGTACAATTCATAGTAAACCTGTCACCTGAAATGATGTATTGTGATCATTTCAGGTGACAGATTTAATTGTCCAGTGTCTATGTCTTGTGTTGAGTGAAAAGCTATGAAGGAATATCAGGGCCGGATTTACACCTCAGGAGCCTGTAGGCCCAAAGGGCTTGGCACCCTCAGCCCCACCCTTAAAAAGACCACACCCATAAACCACACACACTTTCTTTTTGGGGGAAGAAAATAGACTATAAAGGGGTTGGATTGGTGGGAGGAGCTTGAAAGCCTCCCTTCCAACCTCAGGCGCCCCTAGGCACGTGCCTACTGTGCCTAACGGTAAATCCTATTTATTGCTGTTGAGTGCTGGGGATTCTTATATTGTATGATATATAATATATATATATATATATATATATATATATATATCCTGTATTAATTAGAGCCAGGCACTAATAACACCAAAAACATGAATATCAAACCTGCAAGCATTTTTTTTTTTATGGACACCTATACTTGCATGCTTTCTAAGGCATGTCTAGGCTTTCTATTCGCTCCATGACAATTAAAGAGCTTGCGATTTTAAAATACCATATAAAGTCTAAACAGGGAACTAGTTCTTAATTCGGACTAATTGACTGGGTAGATCTTTAGTTAAAAAAAAAGTTTTACTTAAATGAGAAACAATCTGCGGGGGTTTTCCCTAAACACAAAATTTCATTAAAGAGCAAGTTTATTTCAGGGACTCTCAACAACGAGTAATTTAGTTTTATAGATTTTAGAAATTTCATTTGAAGAGAAGAGCAAGCCATGATTCCATTACTCTTGGGGGGCAGCATTTCCAAATATCTTGCAAGTTCCTCTGGAAAACAAGCTACTTATTTTTTATTCATTATTTTCACCCACAGAGGAACAACAAATACTACGCTTTCAACAGAAGTTATCACAGCTGGGTTTGGTGAGTACTGAAAACAAAGTATTCTCGCTGAGCCATAAAAGCCCTCTGAGAGCCGACATGGATTTAATAAACAGAACTTGTGTTTGCGTTACATTTGCTATTAAAAACAGCTGGCTATCATTCTCTTGTTAATGAAACCACACAATTTCATTTCTTTTTCAATTATTGATAGCAGAGAGCTTGGATCCATTCCTTCATGTCTTTTTAAACTAGGTTTTAAGGCCTCTTACGGTTTTCATAAATACTACATTTAGTCTAAGAGCAAATGGAAAGGGGGGGAGAGCACTTGCTGTGATAAGGTAGAAATGCAATTGCTTTAGACCAGCCAGTTCAGAAAATACTAGAAGCTTCGGTTAAACGAGCCCATACTGTGGCCTCTTCATTTGGGAATTTTTATTTACTGGTTGATACACCTGGTGGCCAGAGAAACAGGTGCTAGAAATCCTACTGGGAATTCAGTACAGAGAGAGGGGGAAACAAAGTAGAAAAGGCCTCTGTAACTTTATCCATCCATATTTACATGGTAACTATAGAAACAGATTTCTCTCTCACAGTTTCATGGAAAGAATCTACAGCCAGAAGGTTCTACTTCATAGATTTTTTTCCCACTTTGAAGATGTTTCAGATTAAGTCCTTTCCTGTGTGTCCCTTAAGCTCCAATTTGCTACAGTATGTGTTTGAATTAAGTGGATATTGCTGTTAGTAATACACACCCAAAAGATGTCATGCCAGTCGTCTGTTTCTGATATTTAACATTCTGCTTTCAATGCATAATGCATTAGCTCCTCGTTTCTTAAACCTATAACAAGACTTTGGAATGCAATTCTTGTGGTGGCAGATAAACCTACATATTCACTTCTACTTATCGGTAGCTGTCTTTTAAGGCACGCAGGCCATCCTGGCACAATATCCCCTTTAGATGAAATACAGAGTGGTAAACCTGATCTGTTCGATGTGAATTATATTTGTACAGTGGCAGATATTTCAGACAAACCAATTATAACCATGCATTCAAGCTAAAATATCCTATCAAAAATGTAATTTCATGATGGCTATTAGAAACATAGTATTTCACGCTATAAGATTTTCAAACACACCTTTCTGCATGTTCATCAGTTTCAAACTAAACGTTTATAGATCATTATAATCTACTACAAAAAGGAGTATTTGTTCCAAACATTAGCTCATGCTGTCCTGTGGTATTAAAGGGAAGGTTGCAGCAGATTTGCAGAGCACAATTGTGCAGGTTAAGCCACCAGTATAGATTATAACTGAAATTTGACATTTGGATCAGACATGACTGACCAGTGTGTACCAGTCCTAAGCCATACAAAAGGAAATAGCTCTTGTCAATGCAAAATGTACCAATACGTTGGATAAAACAAATTTTAAAAAGTGACATCAGGATTCCAACAGGGAAAAAACAAAAACATTTCTACCAATGTTGTCATTGTTTTGATGTTAATTAATGTTCCCTTCAATATTATGCTGAAATTAAACATTTTACTTATCATTACCATTAGTCAAGAACCTGCCGTCCCCCACTTATAATAATAAGACATAAATCACTACTACTAAATCCATTAGTAGTGATATACTGCATCAGGGATTTGAACTTATTTTTAAATAATTCACATTAGTCTGTGTACATATGGTAAGATATTTCTGTCAGTCGGACTCCTTGACTTTTCTTAAAACTTCCCCAGCACACAACCTCACAGGCGCCCATATGTTGGGAACCCCTTACTAAAACTATGCATCACAAAATAAAGTTGTAGGCCCCAGAACAGCTAGGGGATTAGCATTCAGTCATTGGTTTTGATGTCAAATATACATGACTGGAAGAACCAGGATAATCTTATATATTGAAGCTTTCCAACTATTGCAGATTTGAGGAGTGATTTACTGAACCTATATTGAATTTTTGATCTGAGGGCTGGATTTGCCCTTTAACAGTGAAAAGTTGGTCACCCGCTGCTACACCAATTGGCAGTAGTGACAGTAGAGATTGATTACTACTGCTTCCTTCTGTTATTCAATGTAGTCTACATAAAATATACAATTCTGGCTACGCAAGCAACAGGACATAACCACTGCAGTATAATGTACTTCTGTGTACACAGCTGATACAAAGATAGATGGAACACTAGCAGTGTGTTCTTTCTGACCAACCAGTAATAAATTGTGACATTCAAAAAAAATGTGAGAATGTATCTGCATTTTCTTTAGAGAGTTTTTTGCATTAGAACAAAAAAAAAACATGGGGGGGGGGGGGGGGGAGAAACAACCTTAAAAACAAAAAAAGTGGAATTACAAGAAAATTGATAATGTCAAGACATACAAATCAAGAAAACACCTGCTTTCATGCCCAATTAAATTAAAACATCTGGACCAAAAAAAGTACTATGGTGGGGAACTAATGGCCCAAGTGCCAGAGGTGGCACTCAGGGCCCTCACTGTGGGCACTCATGCACCAATTTTTTTTTTTTTCCTTACCAGAAAGCCAGAGAGACACGGCCTGGTTGGCTCCCCTTTCTGCTATCCAGAGTGTAATGGCTGTCTGTAGCAGTGTGACACCAGTCTCTGAGCTCTCTGCCCAGTTGCTGCCACAGCATGCTAAGGTGGTGAGGAACGTAAAATCACTCAGTTTAAACGTACTGCTGTCTCTATCTGCTCTGCATAGTTTGAAGCAAACTGGGGTGTTCTAGGTGCCTAAATAAACTACTGCCATAAGTTTCATTTGGGTGGGGGGGGGCACCAGACAAGCACGGGGAAAGGTGATTTACCCAAAATAAAAGTAAATTGATTTTATATTTGTGCTTTCAAGTTCAGCTCTGCTCGAGTCACTGTTTTGAATCTCTATAGATATTCTATAACATTCTAACTACTGCATCTGTGTGTCTATTTGTCTATCTTTCGGAGTCGTTTTTTCTAAAATAAAACCTCAGTATTCAGGCTAGATTATCGCGTTGGCACTATGCAATAAATAAGTGGGTTTTGATAGCAGTTTGGGCACTCGGTCTCTAAAAGTTCCACCATCAGTGTCAGGGGTGTACCTGCAGGGACCCAGGCCCCCCGCGAAAATGGAGGCCTGGCCCTTGACCCCTTACTCTCTCCAAGATGTATCCCGCGATCAGCCGTTTTAAACAGCTGATCGCAAGTATGAATGAAACATATGTGCGATCAGCTGTTTAAAAGACCGGACCCGAACTTCCGGTTCAGTTCCGGAAGTTCGGCACTGGTCTTTTAAACAGCTGATAACGCGTAAGTTTCATTCATACGCGCGATCAGCGGTTTAAAATGGCTCACATGTTTTGGATGAAGAGTTCCTTTACAGTAAAACCAAAACCTCAGAACAACAAAGAAGGCCAGAGGGCAGAGCTCTTGAACATAAAAGCAGTAACCAGCGTTACATTTGTCTGCTATTACGCAGTGTAGTGTGGCCTTGGCCTAAGAATTTAGGATCTATTAAATTATTCTAGGACTTGATTGAGAGCAAAAAATAATCTAGAGGTGACAAACATTGCTTTAATCATGCAAAATTATAAAATCTGTGATTTATCTCAGGTGGGGTGGGGGCAGCTTGCAGCATTGGAGATTTCTGCAAACCTGGGGAACAGCAGACACCTTGAGGGCTAGGCCACACTGAAACGCAAACGCAATCGCATGCGATTTCATGTGCGATTTTTTTGCGTTTGCGCTTGCGATTTCTTCAATAAGTATAGGAAATCGCATGCGATTGCGATTAAAAATGCAGAACGCAAATCGCAAACGCAAAAAAAACGCAGCAGTGTGGCCTAGCCCTTAGGCATGAGAAAATAGGAAACAGGTATGTGTTTATGTTGAAAAAAGGGTTGAAGAAAATTAAAGGAGATAACTGGTGATATGGAGGCAATATGGGTGTAATTGGGCAACAGGAATGGGGTGTCATTGTTGGTGTCTGCTACAAGCTGCCATGAGAAGGATTCACATGCAGATGGCAAGGGCTGCAAGTTTGGGAAATGTTCTGATTATGGGGGTCTTTAAAGGGCAAGTCCAGCCCCAAAATGAAAACTTACATACAGGTAAAACAACCCCCAAAACCCTAAACGGTAATAGTTTGAAATCTGAAGTATATAAGTCTAACCTGAAATCCTGCACAATGTCCTGTTTCTGCTTCCTGGTTCTTCCAGTTAGCAACTGGTAAGTTATGGATTTGACAGTTGACATCACAGCCAATGACTGAATGTTAATCCTCTGTCTGCCTCTTCTGAGCATGTCCATGCTCAGTAAACGCTCAGTTTCCATGAGGCATCCAGAAGCATAACAGGCATACAGTAATGAATTCATAGGACAAACTATGATATATCAACATATTTTAAAGAGGCCATTCTTTCTAAAAGATGTTCTTATGAGGGTGGAGTTGTCCCTTAATTACCATGACATTCATTCTGCCATCACAGAAAAGAGTGATTGGTTCCTTAATTTGCTGCATGATCATTCTCTCTCACATGTGGTTGAAGTTCCTACTAGAAAAGGAGCTCTGTTGGATCTAGTAATATCTAACACCATAGAGCATATTATAGATATGAAGGTAACATGTAAGCTTAGGGAATATTGACCATGAAATAGTTACAATTTAGAATAGGTTATCAAAAGTAAAAGTGCACTGGGTTAACAGGTATTAGGTAAATGTACTGAACAGAAGTGGACTATTTTTAAGGAGATTTGAAAAAAATTCCCATCTAAATTTATACCCTTGGAAGAGAAATGTAAAAAAAAAAAAAAGTCTGTACCCATGTGGCTTAATTCTCAGGTAAAAAAAGAAGAAAGCGGCATTTAAAACCATTAAATCAGAGGTAACAGAAAAGCCCTTAAAAACTGTCACAAGGATTTTGAGAAAAAAAGTTGGCTAAAATTAACAATGAAGTTAGGATAGCTGAACAAAGCAACACTAAACATTTTTTTAAGTAAATTAATAGTAAGAAGATAAGGACTAAAAATGTGGGGCCATTAATTAATGGGGATAAGTTAGTTACGGAGGATGACGATATAGCAAATGTCTTTTTTCCTCTGTATACACAGAGTGCCAAGCAGGATATTGTCTTGTATAAAGAGAGGTATGGATTCAAGGTAGAAAAATTTTATTCTCCCTCTTTACAAAGCATTAGTATGATCTTATTTGGAATATGCAATGCAATTTTGGAATCCTGTGTGCAAGAAGGACATCTTGGAAACGAAAAGGGTTCAGAGAAGCCTTTATTAAAATAAATAAATGGGGGAGTTTAAATATGAAAACAGATTGGATATGTTACAATTGAGTGCTCTAGAGAAAAGGAGATTGCGTGGGGATATGTTTACAGTGTATAAATGCATTAAATGGCATTACAATAAACTACCGTATATACTCGAGTATAAACCGAGTTTTTCAGGCTGAAAAATCAGCCTGAAAACTCGGACTCGGTTTATACTCGAGTCAACCGCTTACCTGGGCATTCCGGCAGCCGCGCAATCTTTTTCTGCACTGGCTCGCCGGCCTGACGTCACTGCCCGGCGCCAAGCCTGGCGCCGGGCAGTGACGTCAGCCGGCGCGCCAGTACAGGAATGGGCATGCGGCTGCCGGAATGCCGATACCGTACCTGCCAGGAAGCCTTGGATGGAGGAAGAGCCCACAGGAGAAGATCGTCCACAGGGAGAAGAGTCCACAGGGAGAAGAGCCCACAGGTACAAACTGAACTGAGGGGGAGGGGGGCATTCAAGATGTTTGGGACTACAACTCCCACATGCTTTATTACTGGAGTTGTAGTTTCCAAACATCTTGAATGCCAAGTGAGGGTGGATTCAAGATGTTTGGAAACTACAACTCCCAGCTAATAAAGCATGCTGGGAGTTGTAGTTTCCAAACATCTTGATGCCACCCTCACTGGCATTCAAGATGTTTGGAAACTACAACTCCCAGCATGCTTTATTAGCTGGGAGTTGTAGTTTCCAAACATCTTGAATGCCAAGTTTCTACCCTCGGTTATACTCGGGTCAATAACTTTATAGGATTTTTAGCTGAAATTGGGTACCTCGGTTTATATTCGGGTCGGTTTATACTCGAGTATATACGGTATCTGGGGCTTTGTTTACCTAAAGCACATGGGGACATCTCTTAAAGGGACAGTCAGTAGAAATTATCAATATTTGTTAAATTGTTAGTTTGTGTAATGCCTTTTTAGTTATTCTACATATTCTCTCCCATTTTGAAAAATCACTTGATTTCATACCCTTTGCTGTTGACATTAGTGAGCTGACATTTCAGGTTTTAACGGCCCTTCTTTTTCCCAGGATGCACCACATCCTTGGAATGTTCCTAAAATTTCTACTGATTGGCTGTTTGATGGATCAAAGATTCTCAGATCTCTACTGAGCAACTGAATCAATCCAGGCACTGGGTCAAGGGCAAAACCATAACGGTCTCAACTAGGGGTCAGTCAGTATTTCGGTTGCAGTTATTTATACACAGACAAAATGCTGAATTGGCAGATTAAGGTCATTGGGATGAAAAAATACTGCTCTTTTTTTGAAAAGCATATGTATTTGCACCTTACCCTTTAAAACTGGAAACGTGGACGTTGTGAGGAGGTTCACGGACAGTTGAAAAAAAAAAAAAAAAACTGGATGGGTTTCTAAAAACAAGGAAATGTTGCAGGTTACTGGTATTGATACGTAAAGTGGAGTTGATCCAGGAATATTTCCGAATTGCCACTTGGATTCAGAAAATAATTTTTTCCCCCTTCATAATTCTGATGTTTTGTTTTTACCTTCCTATGGATCAACAGTTAGGCAGGAAATGTGGGTATTGCCGAGTAGGTTGGACTAGACGGACATATTCAACCTCAAATACTATACTAAAAGTATTTTGGCCAGATGCAAAAATAGTGTTCTGCCACAGATAGAACAAAAAACAAAGTGTTGCATTTTCCTGTAGGCTGTAGAAATATATATAAAATAGATGCTTTCAGCTGAAAATGATTCCTTGAACTAGGACGAGCATAAATTATATTGCTATATAAAAGGAACAGCATGATTAAATTGAAACTATTCTTTTTTCATTATTTAGTAAATGTATAGCACTGTAGACATTTTTAGGATGTTGATGGTTTAGCTGGTTTTCAATAATGTTCCTTTTCACGTACAGCCAGAAAGCTGCAAGTGTCTATCCAGAATTCCATGTTTTATAACTAGCATATTAACATTTCAGTGACTTTCACATGAAACAAAAATGATAATCACTCAGAAGTATTTTTTTCCAGAGGCGAACATTCTGTGAGCAGCCTAAAACCATTTAAGCCACTTAATTTAAGGAATTGCAATGTTGTCCAGACCAGAAACAGGGCTGATTTTAACAACAGGAACATCAGTGTGAATAAAGGCCGACTACAGCTTCCTCATTTATAACCAGTCATCCCTGCAAATTGCTTTATACCCTTAATGCACCAGTAAATGGTTCTGCCCAAATGAATGCTGTGATTGTGTAGAAAGGAAAGCATGTACCATGCCCACGAGGGGGGGATTGGGGGAAAAAAAAATTCTGTTACGGATAATCAGCCTGCAGCCCTTTAAGTATTGCCGAGGATTGTAGGTGGTCTATCCCTGTTGGAGCTGGCTGAAGTCAAATAGCTTGAAAAGTTATGAGTGATTGAAAACAAAACAAAATGTACAGTTGAAATATTTGACGCTATGCACTGTACTACATAAGGTATTGCAGGGATTCACATTTAGAAGTGTGTCAGTGTAAATCACAACCAAGTTCACAATATTACTAACCATGGTTAGGCAGTAAACCTGTTCATGCAACCGCCTATTGACCTAGCAATATGGGAAGGGTTAATAGGGTAGTTGTGACATTAAAATGGATTTGTATCCAGTTTTAGTGAACTTTGTGCTATGCTTTTTAGTATAAAACATATTTAGGAGGGCCCAGGAATGATATGTAATTTATCAGCTGTGACATACATAGCACAGCGATTGCTGGGCAAAGTAGTTTTCAAAAAATATGAAGGGCCACAAGTTGAACATCCCAGACCTAAAGTTTATAAACATTTAAAACAGAGTATCAAAGCCAACCCTACCTATAATTTTGACCGACCGACAGCTAGTGCTGTGTATCGGTCGGAAATATCTCATGGTGTGGGTGGTGGGGGCCACAACAGAGCTCCGATACAGACAAACGGGCGATTGGCCCTGTTGGTAAATCACAGCCGATTGTGCAGTTACCTATGGAACCTAACAATCGTCCCCAATTACTATTTCCACGACTATCAATAGTGGTCATTTGTCCTAGCCAAACGCTTGCTGGTAGTGAACGCTCGGTCAGGACAAAAAGCTCCCTTTGTGTGTAGCCAGTTTATGTATTACTGTAAAATTATCACTGTTCAGGTTCTCTGGGAAATGAAAAACAAACAAATCCAAAGCATCTTATACGCTGTCAGACTTAGCAAACATTTGCATATTGTTTATATAAACAAATTAAACTTTCAGTTTAACCCTTAACAACCCCCTTTTCTACAGCAGAATAACAATAAAAACGCCAGCATGCATTTCCTATTGGAATGCATTGGGGGAAGTAAGAAAGTAACTGCTGATTTGCCCATGGAAATAAATAGCATGCTTCTACCAGCTTAAAATGATTTGGAAAACTTGATAATTTGCTGCCAAGTCCACAATGGTTGAGTTAAGTATATTGATTGCATACCAACACCTTCTTTAATTACACTTCCTCTATTGGTTAAACTATAACCATAGAAAGCTTTGCATGAAACTTCTAGGAATTCCAAAGGATATTGGCAAGTTCACAATTATTGGCATGTTGCAAAGTTTAACATCAAAGCAAAGAAAAAAAAAAAATAGATAATAGGAGTTAGTTACAAAGATCTAGGAGCCAATCTGACACTGTCAGTAGCCAGGAAACTTGATACTTCATAGACATAGTAATTGAGGTTGAATAAATACATCAAGTCCATTAGGTCCAACCTATTCACCCTATTTTTTTAAGCCTACCTAACAGTTAATCCAGAGGAAGCCAAAAAAACCAGCAAGAAGGGGGGGAAAAATTCCTTCCTGACTCCAAACGGCAATCGGAAAGTATCCCTGGATCAACCAGATCTATATGTATTAATACCAGTAATTCTCAATATTTTTTAGTTTTAGAAACTTATCCAATCCTTTTTTAAAGCTATTTAATGAACTTGCCATTACCACATCTGCTGGAAGTTCCTCAGTTTCACTGTTCTCACTGTAAAGAAACCTTTCCTAAGCTGAAGATGAAACTACCGGTACTTTTCTTCCAACCTTAAAGGATGTCTACGAGTCCTCTGACCTATTAGTGAACAATGCACCAGAGAGTTCATTGTATGGCCCATTTCCAAGATGTCCCTTTTGTATATGGGATTCCAAAACTGCACTGCATATTCCAAATTAGGCCTTACCAGTGCCTTGTAAAGAGGGAGAATAATATCTCTCTCTCTTGAATCTATTCCCCTCTTTATACAAGACAATATCTTGCTAGCTCTAGCCATTGCTACCTGGCATTGTTTGCTACAGCTAAGTCTGTTATCTACCAGAACCCCCAAATCCTTTTCCATTACAGATGCTGACTACTACTAATAAGATGAGCTCTGGAGACAAAGTCAAGGATATGATCCCGTAACAAAGTTTCCATCACCTTCCCTACCACTGATGTTATGCTTACAGGTCTATAGTTACCAGGCTGTGAACGAATACCTTTTTTGAATATTGGTATTACATTGGCTTTTTTCCAATCCAACGGCACATCCCCAGACCAAAGTGAATCTGAAAAGACACAGTGGTCTAGATAGAACTTTTAAAATCCGAGGGTGTATTATTCCATCCAGTCCTGGGGCTTTATTGATATTAACTTTGTCTAATTATTTCCGTACCATATCCTCCTCCAGCCAATGGGAATACTCCTCATTTCTCCCCAGTGAAAACCGATGTAAAAAAACAGTTTAGCAGATTAGCCTTATTGGCATCCTCTACAACCATCTCAGCCCCATTATTTAATGGTCCCACATCATCAGTCCTCATCTTTTTACCATTTATATACTTAAAGGGCATGTCCACCCTTAAAAATTGTTTTTAATATGATGTTCCCCCATGTCTGGCAGCCCCAACCGCATATATTTTATTTTCCAAAAGCCCCCCAAACTCTTACTTACCTCCCCTCGTTCCTCGCCGACTGCCGGCCTCTGTTGCGAGAATGCAGAAACAGAGGGCGGGACCGGCAGTCAATCACGGACGCGGCTGCCGGTCATTCATTGCGCGGAGGAAAGAGGAGAGGTAATAAGAGTTTGGGAGCTTTTGAAATAAAAAATATGCGGTTGGGGCTGCCAGACATGGGGAACATCATATTAGGGATTTTATGCTAGGGGGAGGGATAGTAGAACGGGAGGGGAGGGGGGGGAGAGGGAGGGGGGGAGGGGGGGAGGGCTGCAGTACGCATGGCAAATATTTACCAGAGCAAGTAGCAGCAGAGTCCTGCTAGCCTCCTGGAGACAGTTTTTGGGACTTTAGGGGGGGTCTACAGGAGAACCCTATGGAGCTGGGATGTGGGTAAGGATTACACTACACTACTGGTGGGGCCATTACTGGGGGGGATTATAGTTTTGGGGGTGGACATGCCCTTTAAAAAACATTTTAGGGTTGGACTTGCTTTGTTCGGCAATCCTTATTTTATCTATCTATTTTAGCTTATTTAATTGCTTTCTTGCACTCTTTATTACAGCTTTTATACTCCCTGTAAGACTGTTCTGTTGCCTCTCGTTTTACCTGAGCATTAAGCCATTAAGCCTACTTTTTTACACTTGTTCCCTAAAGGTACACAGTAGAGGGAAAGCATTTGACTAAAACAAGACAAAGCAAGACCCTTTAATAGAAGTGAAGGGCACCATATTCACTGCACCACTTCGATATAGTGCGTTGTAAAAAAAAAAAACTGCATGCAGCATTTTTTGTTTTAACATACAGTGGTGCCATTAAGAATAAGAATTACATGAAATGCATTAATCGCAAATGCGCTGTTTCGCTGCGTTAAAGAAACAGGTAGTGTGAATGAAGCCTTAAAAATACAGTTAACAAAAAGAGCAGTTCTAAGAATTCGTACAGCCCTTTTATTTTGAATTCTAAGAATGAACCTACCTGTTCTCTACATCTGGTGATTCTTTCTAAAAGAAGGTCTGAATTGTTCTTCTCTTCATCAAGTTCCATTTCCAACTGGGCTACTTTGTCCTATGAAACAAAAAGGGGACTTTGTATTAAAAACCTCATTCTACTGATCCGAAGATGATTAAACAGGATCATTAACCAAGCTACCCTGCTGACTGATATATCAGTATGTTTTGCCATTGAATCATGTCTGGGTAAACCGATTCATTGTTTTTAAAAATGTAATTAAACTTGAAAGGATGAATGAGAAGAAATTGGAACTTCAAGGAGATTACCTAAAGAATAAAATTCTAAAATAGATATTTAAATATAATTTGGATACAATCAAAGTAGGGGAACTTTACACTGCACGGATTTTTTTTTTTTTTTTTATTGAAAATTCTACAACAGTGTAATAATATGGTTAAAAAAACAAAACAAAACACTTTTCCAAGTAAAATACTTACCTCTGCTATCTCCTCCTCTTCAGCCCACTCGATGCCCTCTCTTTCCAGCACTGAGCTGTGGCATTTGAGGGATCTCACTACAGCACTAAAGCAAATTAACTATACATTTGTTTCAAGGAGTCTCCAAAGGCCCACACAAAAAGTTCTCTTGATTTCTGAAAAGCTGCTCCTGTTCGATCCAACAGCAAGTTCCTTGCTGCATTTGGCTGGGCCCACTCAAGGGTATTTACCACATCTGCAGATTTTATCACTATGTTGTGCAAGCCAAACTTATGAGTCACTGTATGAAACAGATCTCATGAAATGTAATTCTTTATTGAAACAACTCTACTCACACATCAATTGTGATTAATTCTGTTTGTCTATAGAACTGGCCTATCTGGCAATAATAGAAATAGATAGGAATTTGATTTTGTGGGCTAAGCTGTTTCTTGGTGTAAATCAGGTAGCGTTTACATATTGTCTCTGTATACCTTTTCACACCAGGATATTTCCTACAGTATGTTTGGAAAAGTGTGTATAAAGTAAATGTGCAAAACCGAAACAAGTTAACAATTGTTAACAAGTAATCCTTTCTAAATACCTGCCATTGTGTGGATTTTGACATTTTATCCATCTGACAGTTTAGAACGGACATCTCTCACATAGTAATCCTAGTACAACTGTACCACATCCTCTAGCATGGACACTGGATAAAACCTCAATGGCCAAAGTGCCAATTGTTATAAGAACAATCATAGTTTTAACAGTTTTTGTGTTCGCATTCATCACATTTTTAGTAGAAATTATAATTCATTAGTTTTTTCATATGGTAGTCTTGGAGAACCCACAAAATCGTTAATACAAGCCTAAGTACCCAAAAAAGCATTATCGGGTTGGGAACATTGCAAGGTTGTAAACTGCATCCTGGCCCAGTGTTACTTTCAATTTCTATGTTCCGATTGGACAGACGTTAACATAGTGCTGGTGTATGGCCAGCATTAGATATATTTTTATTGAATTTAACAAGAACAAAGGAATCCACATCAGATTTTAGGAAAAGGTAATGTAGCAACCCAACCCCTGGATCATTTTCTTATTTATATGAGAATGTTAACTTATCCCCATGTATGTATGTATCTATGTATGTACATATGGATAGATATATGTATTGTACAATACCTCCATTGATTTCATCTGTCTACTCCGATCATCTTTTACATGGGTTTTCGCATCTAGCTCGTACTGAAGGTCTTTAATTGTCTGTTGAAGGAGATGATTCTTTGTCAACGCCTCATCCTGGGCTCTCTGGTGATCCTGTAAATTCTCCTCCAAATGTCGAACCTAAAATGAGAAATGTGAAATCAAATCAGAGAGCGAGAGAAAAAAGGAAGGTTCAGTGCACACATGGGTCTTTCCAATCATATAAAGTGCTTTATTCACAAAACCCCCCCCGCATATTGGCAAAGTTTCGGTCCGGCGCCTAGGACCTTTCTCAAGCCACACTATTGCAACACTATTTGTTGTAACATTTATATAGCATGTGCAATTAATCAAGTGAAGATCATGTGATATTGAAAGTACCTCCCACCTATGAGACTGAAAATCAAAACAACTTGCATTTGTAAAGTGCGTTCAGTGTAAATATAGTTTTAAAAAATTGCATTTGAAGTGTAATCATATTAAATATACTGTTATTAAAAAGCATACAAAGTAAAGTGCATATTCAGTTCAGTTTAAAAACCTTGGAGATTAATCATAGTCCCCTATGGTATAACTAAGACTAATATTTGTGGCCACATATATCCTTTAAGGAGAGGTCAACTAACCTTACTCAAACTATTAAGCCTCTAGCACCCTGTATCAGAATACTCTCCCGCCTTGTAAAAACTTCTGAGTAGATACAATAAATATATGCATATGTATACCAAACATTATCATACTGATTCAATATATATCAATACAATATTGTAGATTTATAATTATATAAATCACTTTATATGATTGAAAAGACCCATATGTGCACTGAACCTTTCTTTTTTCTTTGTATTTTGATTATCAGGAGCAACAGGGCAGTTGAAGGTGTGTCTGCTACTAAGATAAAAAGGGCAGATGTTTTCCTCTCTATCGATGACCATTAGAATTTTTGCATTATTTGGAAAAAGCTAAAAGCTGGGTACACACCATGCTATTATTAGTACCGGCCACCCGATTGATGTTAGCAAACAGTAGACTGAACGAATAACGGTCGGTCACGGAAAAGGTAGCTGTGGCCAAAAATTCGCCGCAAACCGATTGTATGGCCCACCAGGCCATGATTTACTGCCCTACCTAACCGTCCATTCCGATCAGTTAATGGGGTATACAAATTTAACTGGGTTTGTTGCAAGGAAAATAGTGTGGTCTTGCACTTTTCAGCTCATTTTAATGTTTCAAGTTAAATCTTAAAGCGGTGTACATGGCCAATAACAGAATCGATTGGTTTTTCCAGAAATTTCCACTGGTCACTATTGGCTCCCTCCTAAAGAGAGATTGCTACAGATCAGCAAAGACACAATCTTGACTCCAATACATGGTTGATTCCTCTAAAATCTGTACCAGAAAGAACAGCTAAGAAATCTCAAAAATGAAATGGAAAATGGTGTGTACCCACCTTAACCTGTCAATTTAATCCAGTTTAACCATAGCTTAAAAGACACTTTACCTCATCTTGCAGTTTTTTAATAGTCTGGTAAGACCTCTCTGCTTCCAAGTTTTTATCTTTTAATTGGCGCTGCATTTCAGTACTTTCCTTCCGATACTTTTCTTTATATTCCTCAAACTGCTTCTGAATCTCTACAGTGGATATGCGGGAAAATTCAACATTTTCTGAAATCTAAAATAATGCAATAAATGTCAACATCAATCAACTTTACCCAGCCTGGTTTTATACTCAATGGCCAATGAGTGAAATGGACACTTCTCAATTAATATATACACATAATATAAAGTGTTAAGTAGTCAGTGTATAGCGTACAAAACAGTGTAAATTTGCTGTCTGCTCAAAATAAGTCATTAATGACTAAACCGCTGCCAAAAAAAGTATGTACAAGTGAAAAATGTGAAAATTATGCCCAAAGATTTTACTAGAGTTTCGCAGGGTGCCACTGAAATCTTCTTCCACTCCTTCATGACTACATCACAGAGTTGGTGGATGTTTAGAGACTTCCATTTAAATATGCCCTACAGATGCTCAAAAGGGTTTAGGTCTGAAGACATACTTGGCCAGTCCAGCACCTAAACCCTCAGTTTCTTTAGTAAGGCAGTGGTCATCTTGGAGGTTTAGGGTCATCATAATGCTGGAATACTGCCAAGTCCCAGTTTCCGGAGGAAGGGAATAATTCTCTGCTTCAGTCTGTCACAGTATATCTTGAAATTCCCTCAATAAACTGTAGCGCCCCAGTGCAGGCAGTACTCATACAGCCCCAAACCATCACACTCCTACCATGCTCTACTGTAGGCAAGACTCACTTGTCTTTGTACTCCTCACATGGTTACCACCAAAAACACACTTAAAACCACTGAAATCCATGTCCTTAGCTTGCCTTTAACAAACCCCTTTAACCTCCGCAGCAATGGTGGCAGCACTCATGTCTATTTGTTCTGAGTGGAATCTGTCTTGGTCAACATGCTGGAGCTCAGGTTTATACTGCACTATTGACCATGAAACCCTTTCAGGAATCTCCTCCTTGGAATATCTGTATTTGCCCCTGTAGTCCTGCATACATTAGGTTGCCTGGAAAATTACAGCAACAACTAATACAATAAAATATTATACTGTTTTTAAAAATACTTAACAATTACAATGAATTTGTGCTAAAGACAAATTAAAATGCAACTAACACTTTATGTTTTTATAATAAAGCAGGGACACAGTGGCAATACATTACCAAACATAGTAAAATGGAATAAGCCATGCTCACAAAACACTTGAACAGGGAAAACCCCTGCCCTGTTCAAGCCGCTAATGACCTTGACAAATACATCAGCACATCTCTAGTACTTGACTGTTTTGTGTGCTAAATAACCAAACAAATCACATTGCTAACATATAAATGGCAAACCATGCTAAAGTCCAACCTAATGATTAACAAACTCAGGAAGTTCTATTTACTTTCTTCAGAGCAGGTTTTAGGACAAAGCCTGCTACCTCTCCAATTTGTACTTGTATAGCGGTTTGTTCTATTGCATTTAGAAGCACAAAGCACTATGCCCTCTTCAACATGGGGAACCCATATGACTTGGGGGAGCAGCCTTGGTCAGGATGTTAAAACAAAGATGGTAGTTGGGCAACATTTGGAACTTTATATAAATATATCATTTATAACCTGTAATTCATAAATGTATGATATTTAAAAAAAAAAAAATTTGCTAAAAATAAGGCCAAATTTAAGTTTACCCGATCCCTATAAACCCATAGAAAATGGATTTGTTGCTAAAACTGCACAAATTCAATAAACCCTGCTATTTGCTTTACATTAATGAACCAATAGAGAGAGTGGAAAATCTGCTTATAATAGTTATGCATATAGAGTACATAAGAGAGTACTGGTGGCATTTATGCATTTTAAGTCCTGTCCATAAATGTTGCTTCCTATGTCCATGAAAATGCTTTTCTTTCTGTAGGCTCTCACAACCACAGAGGCAATCCATGAACAGGCCTCTACAATGAGATTTCTGGTAATGTGCAACAGCTTTTCACCATAACAAAGTGTTGCCCCAAAACTTAAAAGCAATGATGCCATGGAACCAATTTACTGCAAAACAGCACTCAGACTATTATTTTAATATAAAAGCATTAAAATGGACATTATTTTGGTTTTGCTCTATTAATAGTTCCCACTCTGATAATTAATTATTTTAAAGTTGTCAGTCACCATAAAACCCAATATAGTCAATTTACCAAGCGATGAAAAGCTAAAGCCCTTGTTTAAGGTACCATTGTAAAAAGATTTAGCATGATGCAGCCACTACATTATTGTGGCATTTTACAGTGACAAGTTAGGAAACAGTGTAGACAAAAATGTCATTTACCAACAACCTCGATCTCAATATAAAATTTGCACTGTCACTGCGGCTGTAGGTAAATTTATCTTTTTAAGCCTGTTTTAGTATGGATCTTATAATATCCAGCAGGAAATAAAACAAACAGCATCAATATTCAGTGGTAACTATTTTTAACTAAAAAAAAATAAAAAAAATAAGTGATTCTTATATAATAAGTTCCAGGGCATCATTACATACCAGACAAATTCAGAGGCTTTGGCAGTAAAATAGAAAATAAGGCAGACTTTGCCACTACACTAAAAACTAAACATGACCAAGTAGATAAATGATGTGTATGTTCCCAAGGAAGATCAACACTGCTTGGTGTCTGACACTGGGTAGATTATTATAAAGACCAGCAATGGGTACATTTCATCAAAATCAATATGCTGGGTTTGAAATAAGCATTAAAACATGTAATAGAATTTAACACAGGGCCTTTCAGTCACGCAAAGGCCAAAATACAGTCTTTTATGTCAATGTGCAGCTTTGTTCTCAAGATTCCAGAATGAATAAAGCAGGTATGTTTTTGATTTACAAGTTAAGTTTATTCTGTATCTTACAAAACAATGTTTTTCTTTTCAGATATATCAAAGAAGAACTAAACCAAAAATGTTGTTCTCCATATTCACCAATAAACTATAAATTACCAATCCAGGCAATAGCATTACATTAAATGTAATCCCCTGGAGAACTGGATAAGATAACGGTGTGCTTATTCATTGACTGATCATACCTCCTGACTTTAGTCACATGCTCCTCTGCCTTATATAGGTTGGCTTCAGACTACCAGTAGGGCGTGACCTGATCTAAAAGTTTCTGCAGTAGCACAGGATTGTGTATGTGCAAAGAATACAATGGTCAGTGACTACACTATGCAATACTGTAAATGTAAAATAATCCATTTAGTGTCCAGTGATTTTATAAAAAAGACATAACACAGGCAAAACAAAATCAAAAACATTGAGGCTTATTTAATAAAAAATTTTTGTCTGTGCTATTAAACTGCTGCAACCAATCAGATGTTATCATGTAATTAACTGTAGTGGACCAGTAAAAAGGTATCATCTGACTAATTGCTACAAATTAAAGCTGTGTACACACATGAAGATTCTTCATCCTGACTTCTGATCCAGTCGTCCAGGACTGTAGCAGCAGCTGACAGTTCGCCGCCACTGAGCGTGCGGTCTGAAGAGGACTACACGATCAGACATGGTTTTCGGACGAATGAATGGTCAGCGGCTGATCGCAGCCACATGAGTGAACCCTCTTAATTTTTCAACGGTGTGTACCCAGTTTTACAGCACAGGCACTTCTTATTAAACAAGTCCAAATGTTATTCCCTTTTTATTGCAATTTACCTCTTTTTGCAATTTCTCAATTGTTTTGTCCAAATGCCATCGCTCATTTTCCATTTCATTTTTGAGATTTCTTAGCTGTTCTTTCTGGTTTGCCTCTTCCTTTAACCTCTCAGTTAATTGCTGGTGTTCCTGGGACACTTTGTTGAGGCTTCTCTGTAACAAACCAGCATTCAGTGAGCTACTCATTGCCAACTGTCAAAACCCGATAGTTCCCACCCAAGTATTACATATCAGTGATAATATATTGCAAAATGAATTTTAATCAGAAAATATATTTGTACAACCAAACATTCTTTCCATTCCCAGCATGTTTTGGCAAACATTACCTTACCTAATATTTTATTTTATGTAACTTTAAACACTGGTGACAGCAGAACAGACTGGTCGATGAAAAAGGTTTAAATTAAATGTCTCTCTCTGAGTTACAGGGCTGTAAATGAAATTTGAAGATTTAGTGTGAATATTGACTTAGTAGTGGCTGTGCTCTCACTGACCATATTTCAGCTAATTTACTCTACACAGTGTCACTTTTATAGTCTTATAACATATACTTCCTTGTTAAACTTTAACACTCTGTTGACTGCAGATCAATAAATGTTTATAGCTGGGTACTAAAAATTCTTGGTCCTGGCTGTCAGCTGATACTTGGGCCTTTCCAGTGGTTTGGGGAAAGGACCGGGTCCAGCTAGAGACATGGTAGGGATGGAAAGAAGAGCTTTACTTTTCAACGCTAACCTTCCTTGTCATCGGCCAGTCTGTTTACAACTACTGTACACTAGGTTTAAAGAACAAAAGTAGTAAATCACCACAAATTACTATTATAAAGCCATGAATTCTATTCCTTGTGTTCTGTACAGTGATGCAGACCAGCCTTATTGCTTTCTAAATAAGATATACTTTATATTATGTAAATATATTTATATCTTCATAGGAGATTGCATCAAGTTTTTCAGAGCTACTAATGAGGTGGGGGGTATAGAATATTACATATAGGAAAGGTGTATATGTATGTGTGTAACTATCTCACTATTACCATTTAAATCACCATCAATAAATGTATATAAAGTATAGCACTGACTTATATTAGGTACAAGACAAAACATACAAATATATATATATATACCTCTCCAAGACACAAAGCACTCAACGGGTCTTGTAACCAGATTACTTTATTCAGATAAACGTCTACGCGTTTCAACCCAACACGGGTCGTCGTGTTGGGTTGAAACACGTAGACTTTATCTGAATAAAGTAATCTATTACAGACCCGTTGAGTGCTTGTGTCTTGGAGAGGATTTATGGATTCGTGACAAGTCACCCGGGTAGCAGTGCCAATCCAAAAAATTTTCCGTATGCTACACAGGATGTGATGTGCATAAATGGACATATCACCAAGCCTCCTTATATTCCACTTCCAGCCTGCAGTGGTATCAGTGAATTATAAAAGACAAGACATCTCTGCACTCTATGGCTAGGAGAAGAGAAAGTAAAAAGAAGATAGACGTGTGTGCTCCTGATGGGACTGATCTGTTGGAGTGATCCCTTGTACAGTGTGATGTCCTAATTGAATGCAACACAAGATCTTGTGTATAAGACCCTGTTACCACCTCTTGGGAGGACAGATTATTGGACAGAATTTACCTTATTGGATACAAACTCAAAACTCACTTATACAACAGATAAGTGTACACCAACTTACAAGGACACATAATATACAGGCATGGTCAGTATCCAATGTGGTGCACCATAGGCAGGGACTACTCTATTACTGCATATGTTATGTGGAGAAACTGTTTATGTTCTGTTAAATTATTGCAATACTTACTGTTAAATGTAATGAAAACTGGTTTATCTTGTTTAAAGAAAGTAAGTACACTGTCTGCTTTGTGCCAGACCACCAGAGTAACACACTGTGTGCCATGCTACCCTCAATCATTCCATAAAGCAGTGATCTGGTACAAATTGGTGGCAGCAGTGCTGGTTATACCATTTATTCTCCGTTTTCTCTGTATATTTGTTCTCTGTATTGGAGGCTGCTACTGAAAGTATTGATTTAAATCCTCCTGTCATCGTACCTGCAGATGAAATGCCCCAGTTAGACTCAGAGTAGCTCTACCAGGTCCAATTGCCAAACCTATTTTTAAACCTGATCCATTTGATGGGGTAACTAGGGAGTGGACTGATTGGCTACAACAATTTGAATTAGCCACCACTATTAATGTTTGAAGGTGCATGCTTGCAAGTCCTTAGCCTTTTGTTTAGTGGTAAAGCCAGGCAGAATATACTAAGGATTTAATACTGAAATAATTTGCAGTTATCCATTATTTAAAAGTGCTTTGAAGCAAGGTTTTCAACTAGATCTGTATGAAAGAGGATATAAAGGATAATACTTAAAAATGTCCCTGCCCATTTCTCTAGGTAACCGGGGAATGAGAATGATTTGTTTAGATTATTTGGGCAATGCTATTAAAATAACATGAGGCTGTGAGGTACCGTCTGTTATAGGAAGGCTCTATTTCATTTTATAGTCTGTGGGGTGCTGTTAGCTCCTTTAACCCCACCTCACTTTAAAATATAAAGCTAATCAGTATACAGTTGCTAAGTCCTAACCCCATAGCCACTGTAAATCTTGGACTTGCTGTGGTAATTAATAATAAGTATGAACATAGCATGTTAATCTGGATCTTAAAGCCAAAGGTCACCCACTTGTGCTGTTAAGTTTAAACTGCACATAGAGGCAAGATTGTCTGGGTGTATTTTTAGAACTGCAAGTTTATTACACTTAGACCCCCTGGATTCTAGCTGGCAGGTAGATGCAATAGGAAAGGGAGGGCAAGTTTGGTAAGGTTCATGACTCCTACTGCCTAAAGTGACCTAAATAATCCTTCCCTAGGCCAATAGTGTAATAGTGATAGATGTAAGGGAAGGGCAGATGGATCACTTGCATATTCGAGCCCTTGGGTAGGAATTGCTAAAGCACAAAAAATGGCTGTATTCTAGGATGTATGAAAAAAATTTTCCAGCATTTTGTGCAGCCAGAGAATGCTGGGAGTTGTAGTTTTTAAACATGTGAAAAGTTCAACACTCATGCCCTATATCATTAGGCTGTATTGCATCTGTATACATTCATTAGCCAATGAACATAAAGGAGAAACTTACTGCTAACAGAGGATGACAGTGAGAAATGTGTTTATATGTTAGATTATTAGGCCAATGCTATTATAATAACATTAGGCTGTGAGGTACCTTCTATTATAAGAAGGCTCTATTTCATTTTATACTCTGTGGGGAGTGTTTAGCACCTTTAAACCCACACCTTAATCTATAAAGCTAATCAATATCCTGTGCTCCCAAGTCATAACATAAGCAGCTATAAATGTGAAACTTGCCGTGGTGAATACTAATACCTGGATCTTGTTTAGGGTCTCAGGTCACCCAAGGGAGCTGTTTAGTTTGAACCTCACAGTGTGGCAGGATTGCCTGGGTCTATTCTCAGACCTGCAGGATTATCCTATTTGGTTCCCCTGGATGCTGGTGACTGTCTGAGTAACAGTTTAAAATAAACCTGTGTAAAGATTCTATATCCACACATAGCAAAACACACACACAATTTCAATGCTTCATCCCAACCTTCTGTTCGACCTTTCCTGAACGTTCTTTAGCATCGGAAAAGGTCATTATGGATGTAATTTTCTGTTGCCCCTATGTTCCAGTTAAAATGTGCTGGAGATCAACATGCAAGATGGTGCATTTCGATTAGTTCTTTCCCATTGAATCTGGCATCTGTCAACAAGTGTAAGGCCTACTTTAAAGGTGATTATCTATACTTAGTCTGATGTGGCACAGTTCCCTTAAGTTCCTAGGACCATTGAGAAAATGCTACAAATCTGCCTTCAAGGGTAAAATATGAATCTACCATAAATGGAAGAGGGCTCAAAATGGGCCCTCTCACAAAAAAAGACCCTTACACATAGGCACTATCACATTGAGGTCCAAACTATGCAAAACACTGTTTAATGACATCTAAATTTCACATTCCACATTATCCCTTATAACCTATACCCACACAAAGTGAAAAAATGTAGCAACAATAAAAACACCCACATTTACAATAAATACTATATAAAATAGAAACATATTAGTACTGGGTGTCCCCAAATGCTTATACCATAATCCAGCATCAATATAGTATACAGAGTCGCTTAGATACAACGTCCTTAATCCACGTTCAGTAATATCCCTGGGTTCTTCCCATACTAATCGCAACCAAACGGAAAACATGTTACTACCCAAATCGGGACTCACGTGAGAAGCCAGGACCCGTAGACCGGGACGGACCACACTCTCACCCGATGATAGGCGATCTAAGAAGGTGATCCCGATGTAAGGTTACAGGTTCCTCCACAGCTTTTTCGATTCCCGTATCGAACAATTTCACCAACTAGTGAAGATGCCCAGATGCCGGACGGTCTCCTCACCTACAAACAACCTATGCGCGTTTCACCTTCGCGCATTCACCCTGAAGAAGCCGTTGTGCTATGTGATAGTGCCTATGTGTAAGGGTCTTTTTTTGTGAGAGGGCCCATTTTGAGCCCTCTTCCATTTATGGTAGACTACTTTAAAGGTGACCATACATATACGATTACCATGATATGTATGCGGACAGATTATAGATTACATTTAAATCAGTTGGCAATATGCAGGGGCAACCATATAAAAGGACCAGACCAACTTACTATATGCTGTATGAGAACCGGTCAGCCTGATTTAAGAAATTTAAATATAGTGGTAAAGTACGACATTTTAATTTCAGCAAATATAACAAAGACAATTCTAAAAATATAAAACAATATAAAAACAAAGTATAATGTGGTGCCTCCATTTTACTCTAATTCCATATGCGGACAGACAATACCTTGGTATCTTCGAGTTGAGTTTCCATCTTTCTTGCAACTTGCAGTGTTTCATTCTCCTGGTCCTTAGCATTTTCCAAGGCATCAGACAGCTGCAACTTTTCTTTCTTTAACAATAATGAGCACTCAATGTTAATAGTGTAAATGGAAAAATACCTCTATCTATAAAAGCAAATACCCCAAAGTATGTGCTGTAATGCAGACAGCATGATTATTTTAGTATTTATTGAATTTAGAAATAGTTCCCCGCTTACTGGTCTACATATTGCTGCACTAATAAGTTAATGGTAATTAACTAATTAGCCTACATGTGCTTTTGTGAGAATGTAGAAGAATTTTTGCCAAAAAGCCATAGGTGCCTAAATCATCAGGTCCTAATTTACCACGACAATGGAAACTGGAGTTTGGTTACTTATAAATAGGCTATGTTCTCAGCTAACCTGAGCTGTGCATACACATTGCAGAATTTTTGATTTTAAAATATTCTGCAAATAGTGCCAAGATTTCTAGAACCAGCACCAGTACTAACTAGTATTTTTGGGAGGAGACCTTCACATATACACCCTCTAGGAATGAAGGGTAGATTAAAGGGCATCTATAGTGGGAAAATTAACCTTTTTTTTTCTTTCTTTCTATAATTCCCCCCATCCCCCAGAGTGTCTTTACATTTTTTAGATTCCCTCTTTGTCCTGAGATATACAAGTTAGAAGAATATGTATTTGCATTCCTCTACTCCTACTTGTACTGTCAATCAAATCCTTGTGACGTGATCCTCTTCCCTGCTCAAGTCCCTCCCTCCTCCATGCTCCATGCTCCATGTAATAAACACAGAGATAACAGCACAAGCAGGGGGAGACAGGTAGCTTTGATGGCAGTGATATGGCTGCACTTGACCCCCCTTCTTGATAGCTTTCATGATTGATGATGGGTCACAAAGAGAGAGATCATATTTTATCAGGACATGGAGAGATCGGTGTCTCCAGGACAGCTTGCTTTCTATTGGCCACTGTGCATAGAGTGTTTTTCAGGATGTTGAACTTTTAACTCCTGCTGCACATAATAAGCTTGTCGTGTAGCAGGAATTGAGCCATGGAGGAGGTAACAGAGGGGAGGGGGAAGGGGGGAGTGCTGTAGAGAGATCGGACAACATAGAAAAACAAAGTAACTGACAAAGGTAGGAGAAAGGCAGCACAGAGTACATGAATTTAACTTTGCAATGGGACTGTGTTTTTTTTCCACTATAGATGGCCTTTAAAGGCTATGTCCACCCTAAAATTGATTTTTTCATATAAGATCCCCCCTGGGCTCCCAGCCCCAACCGCTATATTTTTTTTTTTAGAAAGCCCCCCAAACTCTACTTACCTCCCCTCAATCCTCCGCCGCGCTCCCGGCCCTCTGCTTGCAAGGAAATGCAAGCAGAGGGGCGGGACCGGCAGCCGCGTCTGTGATTGGCTGAGCGGCAGCCAATCACGACCGGCGCGGCAGCTCACTTCGCCGGAGAAAGAGGGAGGTAAGTAAGAGTTTGGGGAGCTTTCTAAAAAAAAAAAATATGCGGTTGGGGCTGGGAACATGGGGGAATCAGTACTGAAGGGGTTTTATGCTAGGGGAGGGATAGTAGAACGGGAGGGAGAGGGAGGAGAGGGAGGGGGAGGGAGGGGGAGAAGGGCTGCAGTACGCATGGCAAAAACTACCTGAGGCCAGCTAGCAGGCAGTGTCTATATGGACTCTGCTAGCCTCCTGGTGGTCATTTTTGGGACTTGGGGGGGACTACAGGAGAACCCTATGGAGCTGGGATGTGAGGTAAGGATTAAACTACACTACATGGTGGGGCCAGTAGTTGGGGGGATTATAGTTTTGGGGGTGGACATGCCCTTTAAGGATCCACAGGAATGCAATAGTGATAATACAATTAAACAAACTGCTGTAAAATGAACAGTCAAATTTATTCACACAGTGTATTAAAATGAGACAGGTGGTGCACTGTTGCAGATGTTGAAATATCTATCCTACAAACCACTGGTGCTGTGTGAAGTTTTTAGGTAGTCTTTATAAAGTTACTGCCATATAAACAATTTACCCATGATGCCTGGTTTAATTCAAAATGTACAAACCAGGCTTTGAGATCATTAATAAACAGACTGGACAGATTATGGCCTAGGAAACAGCTTATGCGAGAATCAAAAATCTTTGGTGTTGCTGTCAGGGTTGCTATTTTGTACAGGGGCTTTTATTTGCAATGGTACAGTGATGAGTAGTAAAAGGTGTGACTTGGACAATCTCTTGGTAGGGTTAGGGGCATGCTAGGGCAGAACTAATACTGACAATGAAGTAGTGGAGGGCCTAAGGGCAAGTTGTGCAAGTTCTAGTTACAAAGAATGCAACAGATTCAGTACGAGTCAAATCCAAATCGTTGTGATATTTAGAAATATTTCTGGACTGCTTTAGAAAAATGAACTTCGCAATTATCAGGGAGATTCAATAAAATTTTTACCGTTAAAAATGGTGCTAATTTTGCCCCAACCAATCAGATGTTAGCTTTCAAGTAAATAAGATCTGATTGGTTGGGGCAAACTTAGCACCATTTTAAACGATAAGAACTTTTATTGAATCTCCCTGTGTGTATTTACAAAAGTAAACATTTTTGTGGCTCTGCCGATTGTACTCTTCCCTATGGGACCGCACAAACTGATGTCCACGGCTTCTTTTGCTGCTACCAACAGTGTCCCAGCCGACCGCCCGCTAGAGGCGAACCTCTTCTTGTGTGTACCAAGCCTTTGATTAGACAATGTGGTCTAATTTAAGAATTCTGCATCAGACACAACACAATTTTTTACTGTGCAGGACAACAATTCTACAAATAGGCAAAGGCCATCTGTGAGGAAGGTATCTGGATACCAATGCAGTATGTAATAATATAAATTAAATTATTAGTGTGTTGTCTTTGAAGATCTTTATCAATGCAAGCCCTACTTACGTCCTGCATTTATTCTAAGTTTGGTTTCTACCAAACAGTCAATTGTTTGAATATTTCATTTTCCAGATGGTAAACACTATGGCTAGAAATCTAGGAAATTATTTAAAAACACATTAACTCCAGGTGTTTGAAACGAGCAAGCAAATACAGTGATTGTTATTCAGGCTGCCAAATACCGTGACCACACACTGTTTTTTTGTTGTTTTGTAACACATCACTCTAAACACGCTGCATCTGAATGCACTTTATGAATCTGATATAAAATGTTTTTATACCTCAGCTTTTAAAAGCTTCTCTTTTATTCTTTCGTTTTCATCATTTAGGCAATTCATTTCATGTTGTAGTGCATCAATTTTGGCTTCCAGACGCTCGATTTTCCTTTTCAGCTCCTCATTCCCTTCCAACAACCCTTTAAGTTTGTTTTCACATTGAAGTCTTATCTGGTTTGCTTCGTTCTTTTGCTTTACTAAATCATTGAAATTCTGTTGGAGGTAAAGTTATGGTCATTAATTTATTAAAGAATATGATGCTATACACTTACTATACAGGTATCATTTCAAAGGTAGGAGATCTACAGAAAACAGCAACTGCCAGGCAGTTAAGATACCATGGGGATGCCCTGGGCAAACCATCCGGGCGGTGGAGACCGGTGGGGGCGACAGATGCTCAATAGAGCTGAGTAGGCAAGACTCACTTGTCTTTGTACTCCTCACATGGTTACCACCAAAACACACTTAAAACCACTGAATCCATGTCCTTAGCTTGCCTTTAACAAACCCCTTTAACCTCCGCAGCAATGGTGGCAGCACTCATGTCTATTTGTTCTGATGTGAATCTGTCTTGGTCAACATGCTGGAGCTCAGGTTTATACTGCACTATCTGACCATGAAACCCTTTCAGGAATCTCCTCCTTGGAATATCTGTATTTGCCCTGTAGTCCTGCATACATTAGGTTGCCTGGAAAATTACAGCAACAACTAATACAATAAATATTATACTGTTTTTAAAAATACTTAACAATTACAATGAATTTGTGCTAAAGACAAATTAAAATGCAACTAACACTTTATGTTTTTATAATAAAGCAGGGACACAGTGGCAATACATTACCAAACAAGTAAAATGGAATAAGCCATGCTCACAAAACACTTGAACAGGAAACCCCTGCCCTGTTCAAGCCGTAATGACCTTGACAAATACATCAGCACATCTCTCTAGTACTTGACGTGTTTGTGTGCTAAATAACCAAACAAATCACATTGCTAACATAAATGGCAAACCATGCTAAAGTCCAACCTAATGATTAACAAACTCAGGAGTTCTATTTACTTTCTTCAGAGCAGGTTTAGGACAAAGCCTGCTACCTCTCCCATTTGTACTTGTATAGCGTTTGTTCTATTGCATTTAGAACACAAAGCACTATGCCCTCTTCAACATGGGGAACCCATATGACTTGGGGGAGCGCCTTGGTCAGGATGTTAAAACAAAGATGGTAGTTGGGCAACATTTGGAACTTTAATATAATATATCATTTATAACCTGTAATTCATAAATGTATGATATTTAAAAAAAAAAAAAATTTGCTAAAATAAGGCCAAATTTAGTTTACCCGATCCCTATAAACCCATAGAAAATGGTTTGTTGCTAAAACTGCACAAATTCAATAAACCCTGCTATTTGCTTTACATTAATGAACCAATAGAGAGAGTGGAAAATCTGCTTTAATAGTTATGCATATGAGTACTGGTGTGCATTTATGCATTTTAAGTCCTGTCCATAAATGTTGCTTCCTATGTCCATGAAAATGCTTTTCTTTCTGTAGGCTCTCACAACCACAGAGGCAATCCATGAACAGGCCTCTACAATGAGATTTCTGGTAATGTGCAACACTTTTCACCATAACAAGTGTTGCCCCAAAACTTAAAAGCATGATGCCATGGAACCAATTTACTGCAAAACAGCACTCAGACTATTATTTTAATATAAAAGCATTAAAATGGACATTATTTTGGTTTTGCTCTATTAATAGTTCCCACTCTGATAATTATATTTTAAAGTTGTCAGTCACCATAAACCCAATATAGTCAATTTACCAAGCGATGAAAACTAAAGCCCTTGTTTAAGGTACCATTGTAAAAAGATTTAGCATGATGCAGCCACTACATTATTGTGGCATTTTACAGTGACAAGTTAGGAAACAGTGTAACAAAAATGTCATTTACCAAACACCTCGATCTCAATATAAAATTTGCACTGTCACTGCGGCTGTAGGTAAATTTATCTTTTTAAGCCTGTTTTAGTATGGATCTTATAATATCCGCAGGAAATAAAACAAACAGCATCAATATTCAGTGGAACTATTTTAACTAAAAAAAATAAAAAAAATAAGTGATTCTTATAATAAGTTTCCAGGGCATCATTACATACCAGACAAATTCAGAGGCTTTGGCAGTAAAATAGAAAATAAGGCAGACTTTGCCACTACACTAAAAACTAAACATGACCAAGTAGTATAATGATGTGTATGTTCCCAAGGAAGATCAACACTGCTTGGTGTCTGACACTGGGTAGATTATTATAAAGACCAGCAATGGGTACATTTCATCAAAATCATATGCTGGGTTTGAAATAAGCATTAAAACAGTAATAGAATTTAACACAGGGCCTTTCAGTCACGCAAAGGCCAAAATACAGTCTTTATGTCAATGTGCAGCTTTGTTCTCAAGATTCCAGAATGAATAAAGCAGGTATGTTTTTGATTTACAAGTTAAGTTTATTCTGTATCTTACAAAACAATGTTTTTCTTTTCAGATATATCAAAGAAGAACTAAACCAAAAATGTTGTTCTCCATATTCACCAATAAACTATAAATTACCAATCCAGGCAATAGCATTACATTAAATTAATCCCCTGGAAACTGGATAAATAACGGTGTGCTTATTCATTACTGATCATACCTCCTGACTTTAGTCACATGCTCCTCTGCCTATATAGGTTGGCTTCAGACTACCAGTAGGGCGTGACCTGATCTAAAAGTTTCTGCAGTAGCACAGGATTGTGTATGTGCAAAGAATACAATGGTCAGTGACTACACTATGCAATACTGTAAATGTAAAATAATCCATTTAGTGTCCAGTGATTTATAAAAAAGACTAACACAGGCAAAACAAAATCAAAAACATTGAGGCTTATTTAATAAAAAATTTTTGTCTGTGCTATTAAACTGCTGCACCAACCAATCAGATGTTATCATGTAATTAACTGTAGTGGGACCAGTAAAAGGTATCATCTGACTATTGCTACAAATTAAAGCTGTGTACACACATGAAGATTCTTCATCCTGACTTCTGATCCAGTCGTCCAGGACTGTAGCAGCAGCTGACGTTCGCCGCACTGAGCGTGCGGTCTGAAGAGGACTACACGATCAGACATGGTTTTCGGACGAATGAATGGTCAGCGGCTGATCGCAGCCACATGAGTGAACCCTCTTAATTTTTCAACGGTGTGGTACCCAGTTTTACAGCACAGGCACTTCTTATTAAACAAGTCCAAATGTTTTCCCTTTTTATTCCAATTTACCTCTTTTTGCAATTTCTCAATGTTTTGTCCAATGCCATCGCTCATTTTCCATTTCATTTTTGAGATTTCTTAGCTGTTCTTTCTGGTTTGCCTCTTCCTTTAACCTCTCAGTTAATTGCTGGTGTTCCTGGGACACTTTGTTGAGGCTTCTCTGTAACAAACCAGCATTCAGTGAGCTACTCATTGCCAACTGTCAAAACCCGATAGTTCCCACCCAAGTATTACATATCAGTGATAATATATTGCAAAATGAATTTTAATCAGAAAATATATTTGTCACACAAACTTCTTTCCATTCCCAGCATGTTTGGCAAACATTACCTTACCTAATTTTTATTTTATGTACTTTAAACCTGGTGACAGCAGAACAGACTGGTCGATGAAAAAGGTTTAAATTAAATGTCTCTCTCGAGTTACAGGGCTGTAAATGAAATTTGAAATTTAGTGTGAATTTGACTTAGTAGTGGCTGGCTTCTCACTGACCATATTTCAGCTAATTTACTCTACACAGTGTCACTTTTATAGTCTTTATACATATACTTCTTGTTAACTTTAACACTCTGTTGACTGCAGATCAATAAATGTTTATAGCTGGGTACTAAAATTCTGGTCCTGGCTGTCAGCTGATACTTGGCCTTCCAGTGGTTTGGGGAAAGGACCGGGTCCAGCTAGAGACATGGTAGGGATGGAAAGAAGAGCTTTACTTTTCAACGCTAACTTCCTGTCATCGGCCAGTCTGTTTACAACTACGTACACTAGGTTTAAAGAACAAAAGTAGTAAATCACCACAAATTACTATTATAAAGCCATGAATTCTATTCCTTGTGTTCTGTACAGTGATGCAGCCCAGCCTTATTGCTTTCTAAATAAGATATACTTTATATTATGTAAATATATTATATCTTCATAGGAGATTGCATCAAGTTTTTCAGAGCTACTAATGAGGTGGGGGTTAGAATATACTATAGGAAAGGTGTATATGTATGTGTGTAACTATCTCACTATTACCATTTAAATCACCATCTAAATGTATATAAAGTATAGCACTGACTTATATTAGGTACAAGACAAACAACAAATATATAATATATATCCCCTCCAAGACACAAGCACTCAACGGGTCTTGTAACCAGATTACTTTATTCAGATAAACGTCTACGCTTTCAACCCAACACGGGTCGTCGTGTTGGGTTGAAACACGTAACATTTATCTGAATAAAGTAATCTAGTTACAAGACCCGTTGAGTGCTGTGTGTCTTGGAGAGATTTATGGATTCGTGAACAGTCACCCCGGGTAGCAGTGCCACAAAAAATTTTTCCGTATGCTACACAGGATGTGATGTGCATAATAATGGACATATCACCAAGCCTCCTTATATTCCACTTCCAGCCTGCAGGTGGTATCAGTGAATTATAAAAGACAAACATCTCTGCACCTATGGCTGGAGAAAGAAAGTAAAAAGAAGATAGACGTGTGTGCTCCTGATGGACTGATCTGTTGGAGTGATCCCTTGTACAGTGTGATGTCCTAATTGAATGCAACACAAGATCTTGTGTATAACCCTGTTACCACCTCTTGGAGGACAGATTATTGGACAGAATTTACCTTATTGGATACAAACTCAAAACTCACTTATACAACAGATAAGTGTACACCAACTTACAAGGACACATAATATACAGGCATGGTCAGTATCCAATGTGGTGCACCATAGGCAGGGACTACTCTATTACTGCATATGTTATGTGGAGAAACGTTTATGTTCTGTTAAATTATTGCAATCTTACTGTTAAATGTAATGAAAACTGGTTTATCTTGTTTAAAAAGTAAGTACACTGTCTGCTTTGTGCCAGACCACCAGAGTAACACACTGTGTGCCATGCTACCCTCATCATTCCATAAAGCAGTGATCTGGTACAAATTGGTGGCAGCAGTGCTGGTTATACCATTTATTCTCCGTTTTCTCTGTATATTTGTTCTCTGTATTGGAGGCTGCTACTGAAAGTATTGATTTAAATCCTCCTGTCATCGTACCTGCGATGAAATGCCCCAGTTAGACTCGAGTAGCTCTACCAGGTCCAATTGCCAAACCTTTTTTAAACCTGATCCATTTGATGGGGTAACTAGGGAGTGGACTGATTGGCTACAACAATTTGAATTAGCCACCACTATTAATGTTTGAAGGTGCATGCTTGCAAGTCCTTAGCCTTTTGTTTAGTGGTAAAGCCAGGCAGAATATACTAAGGATTTAATACTGAAATAATTTGCAGTTATCCATTATTTAAAAGTGCTTTGAAGCAAGGTTTTCAACTAGATCTGTATGAAGAGGATATAAAGGATAATACTTAAAAATGTCCCTGCCCATTTCTTCTAGGTAACCGGGAATGAGAATGATTTGTTTAGATTATTTGGGCAATGCTATTAAAATAACATGAGGCTGTGAGGTACCGCTGTTATGGAAGGCTCTATTTCATTTTATAGTCTGTGGGGTGCTGTTAGCTCCTTTAACCCCACCTCACTTTAAATATAAAGCTAATCAGTATACAGTTGCTAAGTCCTAACCCCATAGCCACTGTAAATCTTGGACTTGCTGTGGTAATTAATAATAAGTAGAACATAGCATGTTAATCTGGATCTTAAAGCCAAAGGTCACCCACTTGTGCTGTTAAGTTTAAACTGCACATAGAGGCAAGATTGTCTGGGTGTATTTTTAGAACTGCAAGTTTATTACACTAACCCCCTGGATTCTAGCTGGCAGTAGATGCAATAGGAAAGGGAGGGCAGTTTGGTAAGGTTCATGACTCCTACTGCCTAAAGTGACCTAAATAATCCTTCCCTAGCCAATAGTGTAATAGTTGATAGATGTAAGGGAAGGGCAGATGGATCACTTGCATATTCGAGCCCTTGGGTAGGAATTGCTAAGCCACAAAAAATGGCTGTATTCTAGGATGTATGAAAAAAATTTCCAGCATTTTGTGCAGCCAGAGAATGCTGGGAGTTGTAGTTTTTAACATGTGAAAAGTTCAACACTCATGCCCTATATCATTAGGCTGTATTGCATCTGTATACATTCATTAGCCAATGAACATAAAGGAGAAACTTACTGCTAACAGATGACAGTGAGAAATGTGTTTATATGTTAGATTATTAGGCCAATGCTATTATAATAACATAGGCTGTGAGGTACCTTCTATTATAAGAAGGCTCTATTTCATTTTATACTCTGTGGGGAGTGTTTAGCACCTTTAAACCCACACCTTAATCTATAAAGCTATCAATATCCTTTGCTCCCAAGTCATAACATAAGCAGCTATAAATGTGAAACTTGCCGTGGTGAATACTACCTGGATCTTGTTTAGGGTCTCAGGTCACCCAAGGGAGCTGTTTAGTTTGAACCTCACAGTGTGGCAGGATTGCCTGGGTCTATTCTCAGACCTGCAGATTATCCATTTGGTTCCCCTGGATGCGGGTGACTGTCTGAGTAACAGTTTAAAATAAACCTGTGTAAAGATTCTATATCCACACATAAGCAAACACCACACCAATTTCAATGCTTCATCCCAACCTTCTGTGTTCGACCTTTCCTGAACGTTCTTTAGCATCGGAAAGGTCATTATGGATGTAATTTTCTGTTGCCCCTATGTTCCAGTTAAAATGTGCTGGAGATCAACTGCAAGATGGTGCATTTCGATTAGTTCTTTCCCTGAATCTGGCATCGGTCAACAAGTGTAAGCTACTTTAAAGGTGATTATCTATACTTATCTGATGTGGCACAGTTCCCTTAAGTTCCAGGACCATTGAGAAAATGCTACAAATCTGCCTTCAAGGGTAAATATGAATCTACCATAAATGGAGAGGGCTCAAAATGGGCCCTCTCAACAAAAAGACCCTTACACATAGGCACATCACATTGAGGTCCAAACTATGCAAAACACTGTTTAATGACATCTAAATTTCCATTCCACATTATCCCTTATAACCTATACCCACACAAAGTGAAAAAATGTAGCAACAATAAACAACCCCACATTACAATAAATACTATATAAATAGAAACATATAGTACTGGGCGTCCCCAATGCTTATACCATAATCCACATCAATATTATACAGAGTCGCTTAGATACAACGTCCATTAATCCACGTTCAGTAATATTCCTGGGTTCTTCCCATACTATCGCAACCAAACGGAAACAATGTTACTACCCCAAATCGGGACTCACGTGAGAGGCCAGGACCCGTAGACCGGGACGGACCACACTCTTCACCCGATGATAGGCTCTAAGAAGGTGATCCCGATGGTAAGGTTACAGGTTCCTCCACAGCTTTTTCGATCCCGTATCGAACAATTTCACCAACTAGTGAAGATGCCCAGATGCCGGACGGTCTCCTCACCTACAACACACTATGCGCGTTTCACCTTCGCGCATTCACCCTGAAGAAGCCTTGTGCTATGTGATAGTGCCTATGTGTAAGGGTCTTTTTTTGTTAGAGGGCCCATTTTGAGCCCTCTTCCATTTATGGTAGACTACTTTAAAGGGACCATACATATACGATTACCATGATATGTATGCGGACAGATATAGATTCATTTAAATCAGTTGGCAATATGCGGGGCAACCATATAAAAGGACCAGACCAACTTACTATATGCTGATGAGAACCGGTCAGCCTGATTAAGAAATTTAAATATAGTGGTAAAGTACACATTTTAATTCACAAATATAACAAAGACAATTCTAAAAATATAAAACAATATAAAACAAAGTATAATGTGGTGCCTCCATTTTACTCTAATTCCATATGCGGACAGACAATACCTTGGTATCTTCGAGTTGAGTTTCCATCTTTCTTGCAACTTGCATTGTTTCATTCTCCTGGTCCTTAGCATTTTCCAAGGCATCAGACAGCTGCAACTTTTCTTTCTTAACAATAATGAGCACTCAATGTTAATAGTGTAAATGGAAAAAACCTCTATCTATAAAGCAAATACCCCAAGTATGTGCTGTAATGCAGACAGCATGATTATTTTAGTATTTATTGAATTTAGAAATAGTTTCCCCGCTTACTGGTCTACATATTGCTGCACTAATAAGTTAATGGTAATTAACTAATTAGCCTACATGTGCTTTTGTGAGAATGTAGAAGAATTTTTGCCAAAAGCCATAGGTGCCTAATCATCAGTTCCTAATTTACCACGACAATGGAAACTGGAGTTTGGTTACTTATAAATAGGCTATGTTCTCGCTAACCTGAGCTGTGCATACACATTGCAGAATTTTTGATTTTAAAATATTCTGCAAATAGTGCCAAGATTTCTAGAACCAGCACCATACTAACTAGTATTTTTGGGAGGAGACCTTCACATACACCCTCTAGGAATGAAGGGTAGATTAAAGGGCATCTATAGTGGGAAAATTAACTTTTTTTTTTCTTTCTTTCTATAATTCCCCCCATCCACCCAGAGTGTCTTTACATTTTTAGATTCCCTCTTTGTCCTGAGATATACAAGTTAGAAGAATATGTATTTGCATTCCTCTACTCCTACTTGTACTGTCATCAAATCCTTGTGACGTGTCCTCTTCCCTGCTCAAGTCCCTCCCTCCCATGCTCCATGTTAATAAACACAAGATAACAGCACAAGCAGGGGGAGACAGGTAGCTTTGATGGCAGTGATATGGCTGCACTTGACCCCCCTTCTTGATAGCTTTCATGATTGATGATGGGTCACAAAGAGAGAGATCAATTTATCAGGACTGGAGAGATCGGTGTCTCCAGGACAGCTTGCTTTCTATTGGCCACTGTGCATGAGTGTTTTTCAGGATGTTGAACTTTTAACTCCTGCTGCACATATAAGCTTGTGTTGTAGCAGGAATTGAGCCATGGAGGAGGTAACAGAGGGGAGGGGAAGGGGAGTGCTGTAGAGAGATCGGACAACATAGAAAAACAAAGTACCTGACAAAGGTAGGAGAAGGCAGCACAGAGTACATGATTAACTTTGCAATGGGACTGTGTTTTTTTTTCCACTATAGATGGCCTTTAAAGGCTATGTCCACCCTAAATTGATTTTTTCATATAAGATCCCCCTGGGCTCCCAGCCCCAACCGCTATATTTTTTTTTTTAGAAAGCCCCCCAAACTCTACTTACCTCCCCTCAATCCTCCGCCGCGCTCCCGGCCCTCTGCTTGCAAGGAAATGCAAGCAAGGGCGGGGACCGGCAGCCGCGTCTGTGATTGGCTGAGCGGCAGCCAATCACAGACGCGGCTGCCGGCAGCTCACTTCGCCGGAGGAAAGAGGAGAGGTAAGTAAGAGTTTGGGGAGCTTTCTAAAAAAAAAAAATATGCGGTTGGGGCTGGAGACATGGGGGAAATCAGTACTGAAGGGTTTTATGCTAGGGGAGGGATAGTAGAACGGAGGGAGAGGGAGGGAGAGGGAGGGGGAGGGAGGGGGAGAAGGCTGCAGTACGCATGGCAAAAATCTACCTGAGGCCAGCTAGCAGGCATGTCCTATATGGACTCTGCTACCTCCTGGTGGTCATTTTTTGGGACTTTGGGGGGGGACTACAGGAGAACCCTATGGAGCTGGGATGTGAGGTAAGGATAAACTACACTACATGGTGGGGCCAGTAGTTGGGGGGATTATAGTTTTGGGGGTGGACATGCCCTTTAAGGTCCACAGGAAGCAATAGTGATAATCCAATTAAACAAACTGCTGTAAATGAACAGTCAAATTTATTCACACAGTGTATTAAAATGAGACAGGTGGTGCACTGTTGCAGATGTTGAAATATCTATCCTACAAACCACTGGTGCTGTGTGAAGTTTTTAGGTAGTCTTTATAAAGTTACTGCCATATAAACAATTTACCCATGATGCCTGGTTTAATTCAAAATGTACAAACCAGGCTTTGAGATCATTAATAAACAGACTGGACAGATTATGGCCTAGGAAACAGCTTATGCGAGAATCAAAATCTTTGGTGTTGCTGTGTCGGGTTGCTATTTTGTACAGGGGCTTTTATTTGCAATGGTAAGTGATGAGAGTAAAAGGTGTGACTTGGACAATCTCTTGGTAGGGTTGGGGGGCATGCTAGGGCACAACTAATACTGACAATGAAGTAGTGGAGGGCCAAGGCAAGTTGTGCAAGTTCTAGTTACAAAGAATCAACAGATTCAGTACGAGTCAAATCCAAATCGTTGTATTTTAGAAATATTTCTGGACTGCTTTAGAAAAATGAACTTCGCAATTATCAGGGAGATTCAATAAAATTTTTACCGTTAAAAATGGTGCTAATTTTGCCCCAACCAATCAGATGTTAGCTTTCAAATGTTAAATAGATCTGATTGGTTGGGGCAAACTTAGCACCATTTAAAACTAAGAACTTTTATTGAATCTCCCTGTGTGTATTTACAAAAGTAACATTTTGTGGCTCTGCCGATTGTACTCTCCCTATGGGACCGCACAAACTGATGTCAACGGCTTCTTTTGCTGCTACCAACAGTGTCCCAGCCGACCGCCCGCTAGAGGCGAACCTCTTCTTGTGTGTACCAAGCCTTTGATTAGACAATGTGGCTAATTTAAGAATTCTGCATCAGACACAAACACATTTTTTACTGTGCAGACAACAATTCTACAAATAGGCAAAGCCATCTGGTGAGAAGGTACTGGATACCAATGCAGTATGTAATAATATAAATTAAATTATTAGTTGTTGTCTTTGAAGATCTTTATCAATGCAAGCCCTACTTACGTCCTGCATTTATTCTAAGTTTGGTTTCTACCAAACAGTCATTGTTTGAATATTTCATTTTCCAGATGGTAAACACTATGGGTAGAAATCTAGGAAATTATTAAAAAACACATTAACTCCAGGTGGTTTGAAACAGAAGCAAAGCAAATACAGTGATGTTATTCAGGCTGCCAAATACCGTGACCACACACTGTTTTTGTGTTTGTTTGTAACACCATCACCCTAAACAAGCCTGCATCTGAATGCACTTTATGAATCGATATTAAAAGTGTTTTATACCTCACTTTAAAGCTTCTCTTTTATTCTTTCGTTTTCATCATTTAGGCAATTCATTTCATGTTGTAGTGCATCAATTTTGGCTTCCAGACGCTCGATTTTCCTTTTCAGCTCCCATTCCCTTCCAACAACCCTTTAAGTTTGTTTTCACATTGAAGTCTTATCTGGTTTGCTTCGTTCTTTTGCTTTACTAAATCATTGAAATTCTGTTGGAGGTAAAGTTATGGTCATTAATTTATTAAAGAATATGATGCTATACACTTACTATACAGGTATCATTTCAAAGGTAGGAGATCTACAAAAAACAGCAACTGCCAGGCAGTTAAGATACCATGGGGATGCCCTGGGACTTTTAGTTAGAAGACATAATTCCACACCTTGTCGGTCTAAACAGAAAACATGACGTAATAAGAGGTTTCAGTGGGTTTGGGATTAGTATAACATATATCACTCATATAAGTTTTTTTTTCCCCTTGGAATCCATACTATTGGATAACCTTTTTTGAGACTGTCTCTAGCACTTTATTTGCTGTGCTGTATTTACCCACTCAAGTTCAAAGTGAATAATTAGGTCATGTGAGATAATTAATTGCACCAAAAAGAGAGAAACAAAGAAAGTTGCTGCTTGATAGATTCTTTAAAAAGGTCTTGTCAGCTGAAAGTAAAATAAAAGCTTAAGCAAATAAGCAGACAATGAAAACAGCTCCTTTAATGCTTGACCTGCTCCGAATGTGTGTTGGAGAGACATTACACAAAGAACAGGAAGAAGGCCAAGTCAGGACTGTTCGGAGTGATAAGAAAGCAGCTTTATTGACATCTTTGTGTATCATTAGTCCTAGATGGTGTGGGAATTCCTGAATTCCATTTAAACAATGCAGCATGTCTCTGAAAAAGGTCTTCACACTAATAGCACATGACAAAACTTTTAGCATTAAAATGATTTTCAA
Source organism: Hymenochirus boettgeri (assembly GCA_019447015.1). NCBI lineage: Eukaryota > Metazoa > Chordata > Amphibia > Anura > Pipidae > Hymenochirus > Hymenochirus boettgeri. The sequence continues at coordinate 185,568,941 of CM033471.1, forward strand.
TTTAAATTTGAACTGCAAGTGGACTAGAATGATTGACAACTTGTATCACTGGAAAAAGTGGGGTGAAATAAGAAGAGAACATGCTGGAAAAACTAATACCTCTGATTGTAAGCTCTACAGGGCAGGGTCTCCTTTACTCTTGTGGCTAGGCTTTAGTACTTATATTAAAGGGTATGTCCACCCCCAAAACTATAATCCCCCCCACTAATGGCCCCACCATGTAGTGTAATAAAATCCTTACCTCACATCCCAGCTCCATAAGGTTCTCCTGTTAGCCCCCCCCCCCAAAGTCCCAAAACTGCCCACCAGGAGGATAGCAGAGTCCATATAGGACTCTGCCTCCTATCTGCCGGGAGAAGTTTGGCATGCTACTGCAGCCCTTCTCCCCCTCCCTCTCGTTTTGCGATCCCTCCCCCTACCATAAAACCCCTTGCCCATACATTAGTATATCTTCCCCCAGCCCCAACAGCTAAAAAATAATTTTAAGAAAGACCCCCGAACTCTACTTACCTTCCCTCTCTCCCCCGGCATTCTGAGAAGCCGGCAGCCGCGTCCATGATTGGGTGCCTCTCAGCCAATCACGGACGCAGCTGCAGGTCCCGCCCCCTGCTTGCAGTGTCTTGCAAGCAGAAGGTCGGGCCGTGCGTCGGAGGAGAGAGGGAAGGTAAGTAAAGATCTGGTCACTTTCTTAAATTTATTTTATAGCGGTTGGGGCTGGGGGAAGGTATTCTATTATAGGCTAAAAGTTTATTATAAGGGTGGACATGCCCTTTAACAATTTTTTTGTATATGTACTGAACTATTTACATATTACTATTTTTTTCAGTATGTTCTCTTCTTATTTCACCCCACTTGAACGACTTTCTTGCATTTTGTGCTGCGCTGCGTCCCCAAGTGGCACTTTATAAATAAACCATACATACAATGATCAAACAAGCAGCACAAGTTAATTTATTCAGGAAATGCTCCCATTACACAATTTATAGTGCAGTGCAATTAAACAAAAATAACAGATTGGATGCAAAATATTTATTGCAGGCATTGAATAAGCATACAATACACTACAGGGCTTTCTTTTTTATTTCTTTTTTTTTTATTTGTTTTTTTTTAAAGGGGTTATTAATATGCAGCAGACAAATCAGATGCTTTCAGACATTTTTAAAGAAGTAGACCAGTAAGCCCCATCAGCTGGTGATATCTCCCCTAATCCTCCGGCCCACTCCCATACCGCACCTTATGATCAACTCACCCCCCACCCTGTCTACTGCCCGTAATGCTCCCTCCATCATCTCGTACCCTGAATGCACGGTCTGTTTGTAATAAACTTGCACATGACCTATTTATCCTAACTGCTTTACTTTTCCTTGGTCTTACCGAAACATGGCTGTCACACTCTGACTGTCTCACCTGCCGCTCTCTCGATGGTGGCCTCACTTCAGCCACACCACTAGGCCGATTAATGTGATGGGGGAGTTGGTATTCTTCTCTCTGAGCACTGTACTTTCAAACCCATCAAGCCCTTACCAGCCCTCTCCCGTCTATCTTTTGAGTTCCACTCGTCCGTGTTTACTCTCCCACGCCCCTGCGATTGCGGTTTTATTATCGACCACCCGGCCTGACCACCACTTTCTTGACCACTTCTCTGCTTGGTTGTCCCACTTTCTATCCACTGACATCCCCTTAATTATCTTAGGGGATTTCAATATCCCCATCAATACCAACACCTCTGCTGCCACTAAACTTCTCTCTCTTACCTCCTCCCTGGCCTTACCCAATGGTCCTCTGCTCAGACCCATTGTAATGGGACCACTGGATCTGGTCTTTACCCGTCTCTGCTCCATATCTAACTTCTCAACTCTCCCTTTCCTCTGTCTGATCATCATCTTCTCAAATTTAATCTTGTGTCATCTGTCCCGGCCGTACCCCTAACAACCAAACGTACAGATGCAGGGACCTGCGTAAACTCGACCCCCCATTCGCTCTCTATCCCTCTCCAACAACTTAACTCTATGCCCTCCTTCTCTGACCTTAACCTTGCAGCTGTCCACTACCAAATCATTTTTTCCAATACCCTTGACTTTGTTGCTCCTTTATCCACCCGCCTAGATGCAAGAACCCACAACCGTGGCTTACGGACCAGATTAAAAGTTAAAGGCAATCCCGTATAGCCGAGTGACGATGGCGCAAGAGTAACAAAAATCTCGACTTTTCCGAATTTAAAAGTGCCCTTTGTCGGGTTAGAGGTGCTTTGTCCCTAACCAAACAAAACTACTTCTCTTCATTCATAGTGGTTTCCCGTGTGCCCTACTCCTCCCTACACGCTTCCAACCACTACCATTGCTTTGCCCAATCTCCCTTCCTTTTGCTCACCCCCTCCTTCTCTACCCCTACCACTGCAATGTCTAGCCTCCCTTCATTGGTTAATCCCTTTACTTGCCCCAACGAGCTTCACCACTATAACAAAACAGGGTCTTTCATCTCTCCTATCCAGGACACGTCTCACCCACCTGCCCCCCCGACCCCATTCCTCTCATCTTATTCCCCTGCTCTCTCCTCCTTCATTCCAGCCCTAACCTCTCTCTTTAACTTGTCCCTATCCACTGGTATTTTTCCCTCTATATTAAAACATGCCATTGTATCCCCTATACCTAAAAAACCCTCCCTTGACCCTTCTGCTCTTCAGCTACCAGCCGCCTACTACTTGTCTATACTGACCTGGTTAATCACCTGTCTACTAACTCTCTCTTTGACCACCCAGTCAGCTTCCGCCCTAACCACTCCACGGAAACTGCCCCCACTAGTGACAATGATTTAGTTTGTGCTAAATCTAAAGGTCACTACTCTTGCTCATTCTTCTTGATCTGTCCTCTGCTTTTGATACTGTTGATCACCCTCTACTGATTCAGATCCTGGCCTCCTTAGGTATCCAGGACACTGCCCTTTCTTAGCTAGCTATCCGCCTATCTCTCGGGTAGACCTTTAGTGTTTTTCACTCTGAAACTAGCTCCACTCTCCTCGCCCCCCCCTGGGGGGTCCCCAAGGCTCGGTACTCGTTCTCTTCTTTCTTTCCTCCATCTACACTCATGGCCTTGGAGAACTCATTAGTTCATTGTGTTTCCAGTATCACCTTATGCGGACGATACCCAAATTTACATCTCTGCCCCAGATCTCCCTACACTGCCATCCCAGTTCCCGACTGCCTGTTTTGCCGCTTCCTCAAACTAAACATGGACAAGACTGAACTTGTCCTTTTCCCCCACCCTCACGATCTGTTCCCCTCCCTAGCCTTACTATTAATATAACAACACCCCATTGTCCCATCTCCTCATGTCCGCTGCCTGGGAATTACACTAGATTCCGATCTTTCCTTCAAACCTCATGTCAATTTGCTTGCCAACTCCTGTCGGCTCCAACTCAAAAACATCTCTCGCATTCGACCCTTCCTCACGAAGGAAGCTACAAAAATCCTAGTCCATGCCCTAATCATATCCCGACTAGACTACTGCAGCACACTCTAGTGTGGTTTACCATACAACCACCTGGCACCACTTCAATCCATTCTCAACTCTGCTGCCCAGCTCATTCATTTCTCTTCTCGCTTCTCTAATGCCTCTCCTCTCTGCCAGTCCCCCACTGGTTGCCCATCACGCAAAGGATCCAGTTCAAACTGCTTACCTTATCCTATAAAGCACTATCCAACACGCCCCTCCATATATCTCAGAGCTGATCCAGCGATACCGTCCCAGGCGCAACCTCCACTCTGCAAATGATACCCCCTCTCATCCACTCTGGTCACCTCTTCCCATGCCCGCATTCATGACTTTACTTGTGCTGCCCCTCTGCACTGAACTTCCTTCCACCGTCTTCCGTCACTCACCATCCCTTAACACCTTCAAACTGTAACCTTAAAACCCACCTTTTTAGGCAAGCATATAACCTGGCCTAAACATTACCCCCTTACTACCAATTTGATCCAACCTGCCTGTCATGCTCCACTGCCAACTATTTACAGCCTCCGATTCCTGTCACCTTATGTCTCACCCCCATGTCCTCTAGTCTGTAAGCTCTTGGGCAGGGCTCTCTCCTCTCCTATCGTATCCTGGTATTGCTGTAAGAAACTCCTTACTCTGTTTACTTATATTATGTATTACCTGTGTATGTAATATGTATGACTTTATTTGGTGCAAACAAGTAAGTCTTGTTTCTTGTGGCTTGAGAAAGGTCTAAGAAACAAGACCAAAATGTTGCCTTGAATTTATGCACCAAATAAATTATTTAAAGACCCAAAAGCTCCTTGTTTTCCATGATTTATATACAGTGTGCTTGGAATGCACCCAGGCAGATAACAGCTTCAAGTAGTGGCCTGTATCCTACATCTCTTCTCTCGCTCCTCTTATCTGTATATTTCTCCTGGGTGGCTGCTGTAACTGGACAGACAATGGATGAGATAAGCTAGAGCACTCAAAGACATTTTTCACCATATATTTATTGACTCTAATAGGTCGGTAGTACCTACCGTTTCGGCGCCCTACACACACAGGCCGTCATCAGGATTGATGATGGCCTGTGTTGTAGGGCCAAAACTGTAGGTACAGCAAAAGTACAACTTGCCCCCTGCATCTGGTAGGAGAATTGTACATTTTTACAAGCATGGGCACTCGTGGTCTTGTATCAAACATATTACTTCACAACAAAATATATATATAATATATATTACAGAAATAACAATGAACGAATCAGCAGGGAATGAACCAGCATAACAAAGCCATGATAGTTTATTACCAGGGAGATAAGAAATTCTGTTATGCGTAACAAATACTTATGCAAGAAATAATGAAAAGTATGCAAGAAAGTGTAAACATTCACCAAAGTATCCTACAGTTTGGCAACAATATTATTCTGCCAGGGCAAGTGAATGGACTTTTAATGTCTTAACATAGTTTACATAATATAAAGCAACAAAGCCATACCAAATATTAATGATGTGGATTCAACACAAATGGAAATAAAAGAAAGCTGAATCAATGTTTTCATCTGAACTGCATAAATGTACTCTAACTGTGGTGAAAAAACATATTTCCCTGCACAATTGGATTACCAAATAAATACAATAGTAAACAGAAATAAACATTTTATTACAGTCTCTGAAAGATTAAGTACTTTCCTACCAATTTGAACACCTCATACTCCACAGCCAAAAATGTGATATACCAAATACTTCAGTAATACCATTATGCAAGGTATACTTGTTAGTAATACATTTTTCCATTTTCCTGAAGCCCAGAAACTGCTATATAAAATGGTGTATTTGCCATATGGGAAAAAAAATCCTAACCAAAAATATTATTAAGATACAACCAATTTCTCACTACAACAAGCTCTGTTAAATCCATCCTCCTTGGCAGAAAGGTCATTGGACAAAGCCTCCTTCTCCAGGGCACTAGAATGGTTAGCAAAGACAACTTACTTCAATTCACCAGTGTCATGCATTTGTAACTGATGTACAGAGAACTTTGCTCCAGCAACAGCAATCATATCCATTTGCTAGCCTATGTGAACTATTTGGGTTTAGCTTTAAGTCTAGTTTTACATTCGGAATCTTGATCCAGGTTTTCTAGGCTAAAGGTACCCATAGTAATAAATGAAAACGCTGAAATGGACGTACACACTGATAACGAAAACCGTAACTCGAGATCATAAAAACGCAAAACTTTGAGCCATCATGTTAAAATCTTTGTAAGCAATCCAAGCCCACATAACCTGAGCGTTTCGTACCGCAACAGGTACTTACATAGGTAGACATAATGGTCCCATGCCATTCATTAAAGGACAACTATACTCACCTCACCCTCGCTCCTCTTCCTCCATGCCGCATAGTACCCAGGGTGAGGACCTAAATCGCTAAGTCCTCACCTGGGTACTTTCCTAACTCCTGCACTACTTACCGCAATCTGCTTCGCCGATCGCTCAATTCCTCCGCTCTTCCTGCTTCAGTGAGAGATCGCGAGGCAGCCAATAGAAGATACCTTGCAGGAGCGTGTCTTCCAATTGGCTGCCTCGCGACTGCACTGACAGTAGAGAGGTGGAACAGTGTGGATCGGCGAAGCAGATTTGGGGTAAGTAGTGCAGATTAGGGAAATACCCAGGGTTAGAACTTAGCGATTTTAAGTCCTCACCCTGGGTACTATGCTGCATGGATCGGGGAAAAGGTGAGTATAATTGTCCTTTAACCCTTGCTTTTCACAGTTAATCATGGCTCTAGTGCTAGTTTAGGGTGGTTTCACTGTCACATTATAATATTTCCTTTTTTTCTGTATAATTATAAGGTACCCATACACTAGGCAAACCTTTAGATAGTTTGAAGCACGACAGGAAAAAAAGCATGTCACCCCCATGGGGGGGGGGGATGTCAAAAAAACAATAAGAATTTTCTAGTTGCACATATTTCAGCCACTTTAAGCCCAGCAACACACTTAGGCAACTGTTGCATCCAAAAACCCAATAACAAACACTAGAAGAGCAACATCATAACGCAGTGCAGTGAAGCGTGTTCTGATTTGTATGTGGGAGACAAAACAGCAGCAGCACACAATAAATGGACCAGAGAAAAGACAATTCCTCTGAAAAAGACTCTGCCATGTTCCCAGCCTTAGGAAAAGGACTTGTGTTAGAAGATTGTAATATCAACATCTGGGCTAAGAACATAATTGTTAAAAAGAGTGGGTGACAAGGAGGCCAGTTATGCAAAATAAGAAGCCAAGCCCAAATAGGGGTGTGTGTGTGGGGGGGGGGTGTTCAACCCATTTGTCTGCCATGTACAATGCCGTTTGAACAACAAACAATCGCAAAAGGAATGGGCCAGGCAGGACCTTGCGATTGTAAGTCAGTTAAAGAAAATTCGGAAAAGGCAGTTCCCTGCATTTAGTTGAATGATGCGGGATCGGTGGCAGGTAAGCACTATTTATGGGCACCTTTACCCTGGGCTGTTTTGAAAAGACTTTAGCCACAATGCCATCAACACCTTGCATTCAGGAGGTCCCAACACATTGCTGTTAATCCATTTAGGACAAATTCCAGGGTATTTATCGCTACACAGATTTTTGTATTAGTCATTCTAATTAAGAAAGACTGTGGAGGAGTAGCAAAACATCTGACACATAAATAAAACTCAAGTCCAGTTAACTAACTGAATACCACAGATACAGCATTGTATGCTTATCATTGTTAAAATTGTGTACTAGCTCTGCCTTTCAATGAACAGACTGTACCAATGCCAAATATTTAGCTTTTAATGCATCCATGGAGTCAATGGTTTCGAACATTTTTATATTAAAGGACAACAATATAAAAAAAAAACACATCACCCCCATTACATGTCCACACTTCCAGCAGCTGAAATCGTTACTCACTTTACAGCCGTGCTGCCCTCCCTTAGATATCACACAGCAAGATGAGTGCTAAAAGCCCGCCTCCTAGATGGCCCAGCCATGATTAACATAACATTGCCATGGGCTGGTGGGAATGTCTGTTACAATCTCTCTCCTCCTCTCTGCGCCAGTTAAACAAACTGAATGTCGTTTCTAGGATACAACACAGAATCAACTGATCAAGGATGTGTGTGGAGTGTTTTCTCGCAGCTAGCTTTGAATGACAGTTGGAGGCAGAATCGTTACGCCCCCTTCACAGCATGGCCAATTGATGGCTAATTGAAGGCAGAGAGAGGCTCGAAATCAGGAAAAAAATATATGTGAAAGGCTGCATACATTTACTCTTTTTAAAGAGTCTGTATAGCACAGTAAGTTTGTTATGAAAGCAGCCTTGTCTATATGGTTAAAAATCCACAGATGACTATATAATTTACCAGGTCTTATCTAGGTCGATATAAACTCCCTGAACATTCTGCTGTGTTGACTATTTGCCTAGATTTTTTTTTACATTCCAATGGACACAACCCATTTGATTTTTAAAACAAGGTAACCACATAATGGTACCTACAGAATACAATTATAGAATTCATAGATGCTTGTGTTCCTCATTTAGGTACAGGCTACAGTTAATTTATTGTGTTTGCCTACTGATTCTACCCTTGGTGATGTGTGTGTCTGTACTAATGCTAATCATAAATAAATCCTTCCACGTGTGCTTTTTACCTCAGAATATTTTTATCTTAGGCTTTGACAACGATTGCTTTTTTTTCCTTCTGAGAAAACCATTAAGTTTTGCTAAATATTATCTTCTCAGATTATCTATTCCAGGCTCTGTGCCAACATAAGGGATTGCTCCTACCCTGGGATACTTAGTGGACAAACCAAAGCCACAACGTTTTTCTTTGTTTTATTTCCACACTTGGCAGATTGTCAGCAATGTTTAGCAAAGAGTAAAGAATGATTAAAGAATTAAAACAATGGTTAAGACCAGAAAAGCCAAAATCTATAATTAGAAATATAGTAGGTAGGTTTTATATATAAATATACAAATACAAGGAGACCATACAAAGTTAAGTTCAATGGCTTTTACAGTTATCCAATGGAAAAGAAATTCAGTGTATTCAGGATTATCTCATAGAAAAACCACCTAGGACCCCAGGTTTTCTCAACATGCCACTGATGCACAACCCGCTGAATATATTAATCTTAACTAATTGGGGCAACAGTGCATCGCTCCTTTGTTATTAATGGATCAATACATTTTGAAATCCATTAGAACCCGCGTTCCATAATCTCTTAAACTTAAGCAATTAGTCCTCCTCCCAATGCTGTAACCTTTCTTAAGATATTAACACTAGTGCTATAAGAGTTTTCCAGAGCTGTCATGGTTCCACCAAGGGGTAGATGCATACTAAAGAATTACAGACCTCACTGACAGAGATTTTGCCCTTAAGTGTTGTGCACTCGTCCAATAGAGAGATTTCACACCCCAATGTTATTTATTAATTACTTTTACAGTCTTTTTTTAAACACTACTAAAAATAAAATTATTTGTGCTTCAAATAATCAAAAACACATAAACCGAAGAGCAGAAAACAGTGTCTGAATTGGCTACAGGCCTTGACTGCAGAATTAAAGTAATTCAACTTCTAAGGACCTGCTAAAGGTCTTCAGTTCGGATACAATGGAATTTCACTTGTCAAAGTTCACAGCCATTTCCTAAGCAGTCTCTGAGAAACAAGAGAGTTTAACCAGTATTCACACACGTGTATTAAATAACCTCACCTTCATTGCTTCGTTTAGATTGTCTTGCATTTTTTCAGCTCTTTATCATAGTGCTCTTTAAGCTTATCAATTTCGCTATCATGGGTAGACACTTCTTCCTTCAAGGCTCCCTTCAAAGCAGTAAGTTCCCTTTCCCGCCTTTTTAATACGTCATCTTGCTCTTCTTTAGCCAGCAGGATCTCTTGAAAACCCTTGTTTCATTTGCATCAGATCCTAGAATAATTGGGAGAGTGGTACAGGTTGTTCAGTAAGGTATAACAGGAAGTAAAAAAAGCTTTGTCCCAGAACAATATCAGCTTTGTTTCTGACACTGGGCTTAAGTTACGACCAAGGATCAGATCCTGGTGCATTCAAAAACTGCATCTTTACAGTTTTAATCAACGTAAGGAATTATTATGATTATACCTGCCCAAGGATCGGAAGAAAATCCAATTTAAATGCAAATAAAATATTAAATGCTAACGTGTTGTTTGCTTTCCTTTGGCACTGATAATAGTTAAGCATCCCAGGCTTAAGGACAAGCAACACAAGTCCACTGGCACATGCATGCGCGCGGAGAGTGCAGCTACTTCTGTATATTTGAACATCCAATTTAGTCAGCCTAGTAAAAGGATTAATATAGAAAAGGAAAAAAGGTTGATTTTCATACTATGAGGGAGATGCAAAAAATGCCACTATCACCTCAAAATTAAATAAACCCCCCCCCCTGCGTACCCAATCTAATATCGAAACGTTTCAGGAATACTGTAGTGCAATCCAATGCGTTAGAAACGGTATTTGCATCTGTGCATAAACTTCCCACTCCTTACGTGTCTGTGTAGTAACCGTCACAAAAGTGATTACAAATAGCGGTCAAGTAAGAGCAAAAGAGATAATGTTACTCCTCGTGTATTTATCAATAAAATAATGAAATTATAGTGTGTATTTTTTTTTATGCCTCTTTAATGGAATTAATTACTTACCTCTATCAATGCTTCCTCTCCCCATCAACACCAAGCGCTTTGCATCATCCAATTCATCATGCATTTCGACAGCTTTTCCTGCAGTCTCTGATCTCTGTCTGATATTGCTCTTGTTCCATCTTTAGCTCAAACAATCTATCAAAGTTTAATAGACAGGTAGTCTTAATAACTCAAAATTTACCTATTTTAATATAGTCAACAAAGTGGTTGATCCACCCTGTGATGAATTTAATGAGTTTTATGCATATATTTAGAGATCTATTTATTGGCCATTTGTATGAATTATAGTATTTTTATGAAATAATAACCGAGGAAGAAAGAAAAATATATAATCCATTTTCTGCAGGGGTTCCCCAAGAAATAACATTTATTAATCTTGAGCTATTATTAACACTCAGATAACCTTTAATGCTGGCTATATGTGTAGCAATATTATCGCCAATACATTGTATAACAGCATATATATCAGCATCACAAGCTGGACTAACAAAAAAGGTCTGTTTTTGTTATACAACCTGACAGGATCAAGTAATTATCCAATTATGTTGATTGGGTTGAGGCAGACAGTAACATACACTATTTATTGCTTCAGAAAGAAGAAAAGTTTAACACTTATTTAGGAGCCCCCTAAACCCAATTTCCGTTAAACTTACCTTTACCAAAGATTTTTCTAACCTTAAAAAAATGAGGGGTTGATTATTCCTACCTCACATTATTGTTTGTTGAGGAGCTACAGCACGAACCGTTTTAATTTGCCAGGTTAGTTGTGTATTAAAGGTAGTTGCTGAAGCCAGCAGGAAGACTGGCAAAATCATTTCTTTGGACTGGGATCCCACAGAAACAAAATTGGGAGGTAGGAATTACCAGTCTATCCCGCACCAAATCTCATTTTAAACAAAACTATACACACACACACACACACACACACACACACACACACACACACACACACACACCACACACACACTACTAGTTCTCCTTTAATTACACACACACAATCCCTCGCCAGCATTTAGTCACCTCCTCTGCTGCTGTAGGTGTAAGCTACATTTCTGCTGCTGTAATGTAATCTACCCCTTCAGGTATCACTTTTAGCTATTGATCAGATGCCATCCTCATGGCTTTGATGGACAGGCAATACCCAAAAATGCAAGAAGAAGAACTGGAGCAAGGGTTTGGGTTGTGATAGTAGGTTAGAAGAATCTTTGTAAAACAGTATAGTGAGACATGGGTTTGGGGCGTTCTTCCTTAAAGAGGGTTGCCATGCCCACAAAAAGATGGATGACAGAATAAGGTCCTTTATTTTAGCTTGTTTATCTGACAAAGATTACAGACATTTTTGCAGTTCTGATGTCCTGGGTTCAAATCCTCCCTCAGCCACATCTGCAGGAGTTAATGTGTTTTCCTCTTGTGCTTGTGTGGGGATCCTGGACTCCCTGTTTTACCCCCACAGTAAAAAACAGACTAACTGATAGATTGTAAACTCTATGGGCAGGGCCAGATGAGAATGCTAAATCAATGCAAGCATTGCAGAATATGTATGGCTAAGATATACAAAACAATTATAGATATGACATACGTTTCTCTGTTAAAAACTACAGGGAGATCAATAAAATTTCTTACGTTTAAAATGGTGCCAATTTTGCCCCAACCAATCAGATCTTATTTAACATTTTTAGCTTACATCTGATTGGTTGGGGCAAAGTTCACCATTTAACATAAGAACTTTTATTGAATAACCCTGCTCCTTTGTAAGAAAGTCAAAGGAGTGCACAACAATGCAAGTTAACCTAACTTCTTATTTCATATTTATCCCACATGGGAATGATCAGCAAATTGCACATGCAGATGCTACTTTTTAATTTATACAGCTAAAGAATAAGAGACTTCTCTGCAACAATGTGTCATGAACAAGATTGTTATCCCTTTAAACAATGCAAATTACACTCAGGGCTATGAATGAAATCTCAGAACTCCCAGATCTAAAATACCGAGTTACTGTTCAGTTAAATCTTTGACCCTTTACACATTAGTATTAGGGTAAGTGTAGTAACCTGCTGGAAACAATGGGTGGGACTAATAGTCATAAGATTCTCCAGCTAGCTAGAATGAAAGTAGGATGAACCAGTCTCAAAGAAATGTAGTTACAGAATACGGTTTTCAGATAATTACAATTTGCCATTGATTCTAAAGAGACTTAAAACAAACCAGTCAGCCCAAGTAGGTTGTGTATTGCCAAGGGCTAGTAATGAGGCTATGACTAAGACCTGACTCCTGATTTTTTGTGTGTCCTTTTCTAATGTTCTTTTCATAGAAACCGTTTAATTGTATACGAATTAAAACCCTTTTATATTTGAACTTACTCTTCAAGATGTTTTCTTATTTCCTCTCACTTTCACACAGTCTCTGTCGAGAACAACATTTTCTTCCATTTTTTTTTCAAGTTGCCCATGGATGTCTTTCATATTTGCTTTGGTCTTTGATTTTCTTCTTGGCTGCTTTCCCTGTTCTATATCAGTATAGGTAACACTGTAATGTTACATACATGGTATACATTGAAAACTGCTTTACTACAAACAGACAGAATGCTGGATGATTAGAATACATGTCTTCAGAGAGTTGCCTATTAGAGTCAGGTTTATTTGCCATACAAACTCTATGATTTAGTACAAAATAGTAGAAAAAAAACTGCTTATTACTAGTGTGGTCTACAGATTCATCCCATCCCTCATCCTATCCACCACTCCAGAGCAATGTAAATTGTACCTCACATTATTGCACACATTCACTAAGGACTAACAAAACACAAACAGACACAAGATTTACTCTCAATAATGTGCTTATGTGCGGTCTGGATTTGTCGCTAATATAAACTAGAACATTTGAAAACCAACCAACCCCACATTTAAACCATTCATTTTAAGTTATGCGTGGGTAGATTTTGACAGCTCCATTACATCATTCAAATGTACGCTTTTGTCACCAATCCTTTTAATCTCCTCTGGTTAATAGGACAATCATAACTTTAAGATTCAGGCACTTTGAGCTCTTAACACATGCTGTCCTTAAGGGAATGTCTACCCCCTCCACACACAAATCTTTACCGGCTAAAAAAACCCCCAAAGCAGGACTTTGTTATGTTTAAAAAACCAATTCCGCTCCCACACTGAGCTATTATACTTACAAGCTCCTCCTCGCTCCACCACCGCGGCTCTCCACTTCCGGTAAGTCAGTCAGTGTCGGCTGTGACAGTGACGTCACGGGCCAATCACTGACTGCCATTCCTGGAGCAGTCTCCACTGTGGCTGCTCAAGTACAGAAAAAGAACACAGCAGCCGCAGTGGAGAGGGAGTGAGGAAACGGAAGTGCGGTGGAGCTAGGAGCATGTAAGGATAATAACTCTGGCTGGGAGCGGATTTGGTAATTTTAAACATAACAATGGTTCCGCTTTTGTGGTTTTGTAGCAGGTAAAAGATTTTGTGTAGAGGGGTGGACAGTCCCTTTAATGTTACCCTTATTTAAAATAAAAATGTTACTAGCCATACCTTCATTTCTTCGTTAAGTTTTTTTTGAAGGTTAGCAACTGTCTTTTCCAAATCATTTTTCTGTTCCAACAAAACTTTTACCTCTGGAGCATCAGAGCCCTAAAAAATTCAGTAAGACAAATTACTTTAGTGGTTTATTAGGTACGGTCTAAAATTACAATAATATTAGTTAATATAATTATTATAATTAATTGAATGCTAATAATTAATAGTCAATTTATATTTATTATGCACATTTCTTAGTGGTCTAGCATAATGGTTACACTCAAAACAAACCTAACCCATGAAAATACGAAGGCAAATGCAATGGGCAGTATATATAAGAGGGATATTGCATAAGCAGGAACTGCTATCTGAGTATTTTTGGTAATTTACTTCCATATTTATTTATTTTACATAGTCTTTAAGATATTTACATTTTTGTGTGTGATATGGTACAGCATCCCCAGATGCCTACACTTCCTGCGTGAACCCATGCAACAGTCTCTCCTTCCATGTGTCTCCTCATCCTCCTCATGGCTCCCATGGCCCCTCCCCTTGCAGTCCCCTTGAACCCTTGTGGCCCCTCCTCCTTTAGTGTAACTAGATTGCTTCCTGGTTCTTCTGCTTTCTCCTGCACGTGAGCATGTGCCAACCACAAATTAGAAGGAGGAACTAGTATTTGTGTCTGCAGATTCAGAACCACATATACTGGACTTGGCAGCATGTAGAGAGGTGGCTGTTACTCATTTAACATCAATTGTTTAAGACCACCGTTCCCCTTAAAAAACAAACAAAAAAACAATATTGCCTCTCCTCTATGTGGACCTTCCACTCATATTGCTTCCTCCTACCTTAAACCTTTTTCTCTTGTGGCTCCCATCCTTTGGAATTCTATTACCATCTCTCTTAATCAGTAAGATCTAAATCGAATCTGACATCCTACCTCCTCAGAGCACCATTACAGTATGTAATTTTTTAAAAGAGACACTGCACAAGTTCTCACTATAGCATTTTTACCTAATTTACCCACCTAACTACTGTAAGCTCAGTGGGGCAGGTAACTTTTTCCTTCATGTTGCGTGCTTTATCTACATTTTTTTATCCCACTTGAATGACTTTTTGGATTATAATAAGTGGCGCTATACAAATAAAATATACATCCACACAAATACATTTGTATTTTAACCACAATAAAAGAAATAATGCAATCATAAAATACTAATCACGATCTATAATTTTTGCATGCATGAAAAATTGTGGCTAATGGTACGGTATCTGTTTTGCACTACAATTCGTAATCTAACCACAATAATATCATCTGCAACCACAATAATGCATATATGTATGGTATACCAATAAGAATAAGCCATTCTAGGGTGGCATCTGGGAAACACAAAACAAAACGGACTTATAAAACTCTCCAAATCACTAAGATCACTTCCCAGGGTATCTAAGTCAATAGTGCTTTTACAGCCTTTCCTGGGACAACCATGTCATTCATCCACTTGCAAATTCAGATTTTTTTGCACTGTTAGAGATCAAAATCCTCCTCAAACAACATGGTGCCATTAACATCCATCTATAAAAGGTGTACTGAAGGATGATTAGCAGAGTTTACTAATTCAGCAGCTTGCCTAGCTGTATAATGCAGGACCCATATGGATACTGAACATTTAAAATGTTCTTAAGGCTTGGCAATATCATGATTCTGCAGTCCACATGTTTCATGAACCAAGCACCATTACCAATTAAAGAAAAAAGTTAACAAAACGTAAAAGAAAAAAAAGTTATGTCCTGTTAAAAAAAACTGACCTGCGCGACCTAGCAAATAGTAGACTACGGGCATGTCCTGGGTGGACAGGACAGACCCAATCGAGTGGCCTGCTTTTCTCCTGTCCTGGATTGGGACCCTGCCCTAAATGAACATTTTATTAAAGATTCTGGTAATAGATGGATTCAAGTTGATACGGCAGGGCAGATCTACAGGAGAGCAGCCAAGGCTTTTCTGAACAGATATAGCCTCCTACCAGAAAATCACTGTGGATGAAGCTGGGGTAGTTATCAGTTTTGCGGGGGCCCAGTGATTCCTAGTTAGGACATTTTTTGGAAACATCTCTCAATCTTTAAAAACATAGACAGACTCTGCAAAGGCTTCCAAACTTCTTTTGACGTTCATGAGCATAATTACTGGGATCGATAAATCTATTCATCATTTGTTGTCCCGCTTGCTCTTTACCCTTCAACTTTCCCTAATATTTCTTTATTAAACTATTTTAACAAATATGAAAGTTAAAAATTCACAATTCTTTGTTTTTGCCATTAACTGTAGGACAATTTTTATTCCTACCTCTATATAGGTTGCTTCAGACTACCGTAGGGCGTGACCTGATCTAAAAGTTTCTGCAGTAGCACAGGATTGTGTATGTGCAAGAATACAATGGTCAGTGACTACACTATGCAATACTGTAATGTAAAATAATCCATTTAGTGTCCAGTGATTTTATAAAAGACATAACACAGGCAAAACAAAATCAAAAACATTGAGGCTTATTTAATAAAAAAATTTTTGTCTGTGCTATTAAACTGCTGCAACCAATCAGATGTTTCATGTAATTAACTGTAGTGGACCAGTAAAAGGTATCATCTGACTATGCTACAAATTAAGCTGTGTACACACATGAGATTCTTCATCCTGACTTCTGATCCAGTCGTCCAGGACTGTAGCAGCAGCTGACAGTTCGCCGCACTGAGCGTGCGGTCTGAAGGGACTACACGATCAGACATGGTTTTCGGACGAATGAATGGTCAGCGGCTGATCGCAGCCACATGAGTGAACCCTCTTAATTTTTCAACGGTGTGTACCCAGTTTTACAGCACAGGCACTTATTAAACAGTCCAACATGTTATTCCCTTTTTATTCCAATTTATACTTTTTGCCTTCTCAATTGTTTTGTCCCAATGCCATCGTCATTTTCCATTTCATTTGAGATTTCTTAGCTGTTCTTTCTGGTTTGCCTCTTCCTTTAACTCTCAGTTAATTGCTGGTGTTCCTGGGACACTTGTTGAGGCTTCTCTGTAACAACCAGCATTCAGTGAGCTACTCATTGCCAACTGTCAAAACCCGATGTTCCCCCCACGCCTATCGTATAAATAGGCTAATAATAGAATTTTCAGAAATTATATTGTACAACCAAACCTTTCCATTCCCAGCATGTTTGGCCAACATAATTACCTACCTAATTTTATTTTATGAACTTTAAACACTGGTGCAGCACAGAACAAACAGACTGGTCGATGAAAGGTTTAAATTAAAGTCTCTCTCTGAGTACAGGGCTGTAATGAATTTGAGATTTAGTGTGAATTTGACTATAGTAGGGCTGTGCTCTCACATGACCATATTTCAGATAATTACTCTACACAGTGTCACTTTTATAGTCTTATATAACATATACTCTGTTAAACTTAACACTCTGTTGACTGCAGATCATAAATGTTTATAGCTGGGTACTAAATTCTGGTCCTGGCTGTCAGCTGATACTTGGGCCTTCAGTGTGTTGGGGAGGACCGGGTCCAGCTAGAGACATGGTAGGATGGAAGAAGAGCTTTACTTTTCCACGCTAACCTTCCTTGTCATCGGCCAGTCTGTTTACAACTAGTACTACATAGGTTTAAAGAACAAAGTAGTAAATCACCACAAATTACTTTATAAAGCCATGAATTCTATTCCTTGGTGTCTGTACCGTGATGCGACCAGCCTTATTGCTTTCAAATAAGATAACTTTATATTATGTAAATATATTTATATCTTCATAGGAGATTGCATCAAGTTTTAGACGTCACAATGAGGTGGGGGGTATAGAATATTACATATAGGAAAAGTGTATATGTATGTGTAACTATCTCACTATTACCATTTAAATCACATCAATAAATGTATATAAAGTATAGCACCTATATATTAGGTACAAGACAAAACATACAAATATATATATATATATCCTCTCCAAGACACAAGCACTCAAAGGTCTTGGCACGATTACTTTATTCAGATAAACGTCTACGCGTTTCAACCCAACACGGGTCGTCGTGTTG
Organism: Hymenochirus boettgeri; assembly: GCA_019447015.1. Taxonomy (NCBI): domain Eukaryota; kingdom Metazoa; phylum Chordata; class Amphibia; order Anura; family Pipidae; genus Hymenochirus; species Hymenochirus boettgeri. The sequence continues at coordinate 185,586,734 of CM033471.1, forward strand.
GGTTGAAACACGTAGACATTATCTGAATAAAGTATCTAGTTACAAGACCCGTGAGTGCTTGTGTCTTGGAGAGGATTATGGATTCGTGACAAGTCACCCGGGTAGCAGTGCCAATCCAAAAAATTTTTCCGTATGCTACACAGGATGTGATGCTTAATAAGGACATATTCACCAAGCCTCCTTATATTCCACTTCCAGCCTGCAGGTGGTATCAGTGAATTATAAAAGACAAGACATCTCTGCCACCTATGGCTAGGAGAAGAGAAAGTAAAAGAAGATAGACGTGTGTGCTCCTGATGGGACTGATCTGTTGGAGTGATTCCTTGTACAGTGTGATGTCCTAATTGAATGCAACACAAGATCTTGTGTATAAGACCCTGTTACCACCTCTTGGGAGACAGAGATTATTGGACAAATTTACCTTATTGGATACAAAATCAAAACTCACTTATACAACAGATAAGTGTACACCAACTTACAAGGACACATATATACAGGCATGGTCAGTATCCAATGTGGTGCACCATAGGCAGGGACTACTCTATTACTGCATATGTTATGTGGAGAAACGGTTTATGTTCTGGTAAATTATGCAATACTTACTGTTAAATGTAATGAAAACTGGTTTATCTTGTTTAAAGAAAGTAAGTACACTGTCTGCTTTGTGCCAGACCACCAGAGTAACACACTGTGTGCCATGCTACCCTCAATCATTCCATAAAGCAGTGATCTGGTACAATTGGTGGCAGCAGTGCTGGTTATACATTTTTCTCCGTTTTCTCTGTATATTTGTTCTCTGTATTGGAGGCTGTACTGAAGTATTGATTTAAATCCTCTGTCATCGTACCTGCAGATGAAATGCCCCAGTTAGACTCAGAGTAGCTCTACCAGGTCCAATTGCCAAACCATTTTTAAACCTGATCCATTTGATGGGGTAACTAGGGAGTGGACTGATTGGCTACAACAATTTGAATTAGCCACCACTATTAATGTTTGAAGGTGCATGCTTGCAAGTCCTTAGCCTTTTGTTTAGTGGTAAAGCAGCAGCAGAATATACTAAGGATTTAATAATGAAATAATTTGCAGTTATCCATTATAAAAGCTGTGAAGCAAGGTTTTCAACTAGATCTGTATGAAAGAGGATTAAAGGATATACTTAAAAATGTCCCTGCCCATTTCTTAGGTAAACGGGGAATGAGAATGATTTGTTTAGATATTTGGGCAATGCTATAAAATAACATGAGGCTGTGGGTACCGTCTGTTATAGGAAGGCTCTATTTCATTTTATAGTCTGTGGGTGGTGTGCTCCTTTAACCCCACTCACTTTAAAATATAAAGCTAATCAGTATACAGTTGCTAGTCCTAACCCCCTAGCCACTGTAAATCTTGGACTTGCTGTGGTAATTAATAATAAGTATGAACATAGCATGTTAATCTGGATCTTAAAGCCAAAGGTCACCCACTTGTGCTGTTAAGTTTAAACTGCACATAGAGGCAAGATTGTCTGGTGTATTTTTAGAACTGCAAGTTTATTACACTTAGACCCCTGGATTCTAGCTGCAGGTAGATGCAATAGGAAAGGGAGGGCAAGTTTGGTAGGGTCATGACTCCACTGCCTAAAGTGACCTAAATAATCCTTCCCTAGGCCAATAGTGTAATAGTGATAGATGTAAGGGAAGGGCAGATGGATCACTTGCATATTCGAGCCCTTGGGTAGGAATTGCTTAAGCACAAAAAATGGCTGTATTCTAGGATGTATGAAAAAAATTTCCAGCATTTGTGCAGCCAGAGAATGCTGGGAGTTGTAGTTTTTTTTAACATGTGAAAAGTTCAAACACTCATGCCCTATATCATTAGGCTGTATTGCATCTTTATACATTCATTAGCCAATGAACATAAAGGAGAAACTTACTGCTAACAGAGGATGACATGAGAAAGTGTTTATATGTTAGATTTTAGGCCCCATGATATATAATAACATTAGGCTGTGAGGTGGTCTTCTATTATAAGAAGGCTCTATTTCATTTTACTCTGTGGGGAGTGTTTAGCACCTTTAAACCCACACCTTAATCTATAAAGATATCAATATCCTTTGCTCCCAAGTCATAACATAAGCAGCTATAAATGTGAAACTTGCCGTGGTGAATACTAATACCTGGATCTGTTTTTAGGGTCTCAGGTCACCCAAGGGAGCTGTTTAGTTTGAACCTCACAGTGTGGCAGGATTGCCTGGGTCTATTCTCAGACTGCAGGATTATCCTATTTTGTTCCCCTGGATGCTGGTGACTGTCTGAGTAACAGTTTAAAATAAACTGTGTAAGATTCTATATCCACACATAGCAAAACACACACACAATTTCAATGCTTCATCCCAACCTTCTGTTCGACCTTTCCTGAACGTTCTTTAGCATCGGAAAAGGTCATTAGGATGTAATTTTCTGTTGCCCCTATGTCCAGTTAAAATGTGCTGGAGATCAACATGCAAGATGGTGCATTTCGATTAGTTTTTCCATTGAATCTGGCATCTGTCAACAAGTGTAAGGCCTACTTTAAAGGTGATTATCTATACTTAGTCTGATGTGGCACAGTTCCCTTAAGTTCCTAGGACCATTGAGAAAATGCTACAAATCTGCCTTCAAGGGTAAAATATGAATCTACCATAAATGGAAGAGGGCTCAAAATGGGCCCTCTCACAAAAAAGACCCTTACACATAGGCACATACATTGAGGTCCAAACTATGCAAAACACTGGTATGACATCTAAATTTCACATTCCACATTATCCTTATAACCTATACCACACAAAGTGAAAAAATGTAGCAACAATAAAAACACCCACATTTACAATAATACTATATAAAATAGAAACATATTAGTACTGGGCGTCCCCAAATGCTTATACCATAATCCAGCATCAATATAGTATACAGAGTCGCTTAGATACAACGTCCATTAATCCACGTTCAGTAATATTCCCTGGGTTCTTCCCATACTAATCGCAACCAAACGGAAACAATGTTACTACCCAAATCGGGACTCACGTGAGAAGCCAGGACCCGTAGACCGGGACGGACCACACTCTTCACCCGATGATAGGCGATCTAAGAAGGTGATCCCGATGGTAAGGTTACAGGTTCCTCCACAGCTTTTTCGATTCCCGTATCGAACAATTTCACCAACTAGTGAAGATGCCCAGATGCCGGACGGTCTCCTCACCTACAAACAACCTATGCGCGGTTCACCCTTCGCGCATCACCCTGAAGAAGCCGTTGTGCTATGTGATAGTGCTATGTGTAAGGGTCTTTTTTGTGAGAGGGCCCATTTGAGCCCTCTTCCATTTATGGTAGACTACTTTAAAGGTGACCATACATATACGATTACCATGATATGTATGCGGACAGATTATAGATTACATTTAAATCAGTGGCAATATGCAGGGGCAACCAATAAAAGGACCAGACCAACTTACTATATGCTGTATGAGAACCGGTCAGCGATTTAAGAAATTTAAATATAGTGGTAAAGTACGACATTTTAATTTCAGCAAATATAACAAAGACAATTCTAAAAATATAACAATATAAAAACAAAGTATAATGTGGTGCCTCCATTTTACTCTAATTCCATATGCGGACAGACAATACCTTGGTATCTTCGAGTGTAGTTTCCATCTTTCTTGCAACTTGCAGTGTTTCATTCTCCTGGTCCTTAGCATTTTCCAAGGCATCAGACAGCTGCAACTTTTCTTTCTTAACAATAATGAGCACTCAATGTTAATAGTGTAAATGGAAAAATACCTCTATCTATAAAGCAAATACCCCAAAGTATGTGCTGTAATGCAGACCGCTGATATTTAGTATTTATTGAATTTAGAAATAGTTCCCCGCTTACTGGTCTACATATTGCTGCACTAATAAGTTAAGGTAATTAACTAATTAGCCTACAGTGTTTTGTGAGAATGTAGAAGAATTTTTGCCAAAAAGCCATAGGTGCCTAAATCATCAGGTCCTAATTTACCCGACAATGGAAACTGGAGTTGGTTACTATAAAATAGGCTATGTTCTCAGCTAACCTGAGCTGTGCATACACATTGCAGAATTTTTGATTTTAAAATATTCGCAAATAGTGCCAAGATTTCTAGAACCAGCACCAGTACTAACTAGTATTTTTGGGAGGAGACCTTCACATATACACCCTCTAGGATGAAGGGTAGATTAAAGGGCATCTATAGTGGGAAAATTAACCTTTTTTTTTTCTTTCTTTCTATAATTCCCCCATCCCCAGAGTGTCTTTACATTTTTTAGATTCCCTCTTTGTCCTGAGATATACAAGTTAGAAGAATATGTATTTGCATCCTCTACTCCACTTGTACTGTCAATCAAATCCTTGTGAGTGATCCTCTTCCCTGCTCAAGTCCCTCCCTCCTCCATGCTCCATGTAATAACACAGAGATAACAGCACAAGCAGGGGGAGACAGGTAGCTTTGATGGCAGTGATATGGCTGCACTTGACCCCCCTCTTGATAGCTCATGATTGATGATGGGTCACAAAGAGAGAGATCATATTTTATCAGGACATGGAGAGATCGGTGTCTCCAGGACAGCTTGCTTTCTATTGGCCACTGTGCATAGAGTGTTTTTCAGGTGTTGAACTAACTCCTGCTGCACATAATAAGCTTGTCGTGTAGCAGGAATTGAGCCTGGAGAGGGGTAACAGAGGGGAGGGGGAAGGGGGGAGTGCTGTAGAGAGATCGGACAAATAGAAAAACAAGTAAACTGACAAAGGTAGGAGAAGGCAGCACAGAGTACATGAATTTAACTTTGCAATGGGACTGTGTTTTTTTTTCCACTATAGATGGCCTTTAAAGGCTATGTCCACCCTAAAATTGTTTTTTCATATAAGATCCCCCCGGGCTCCCAGCCCCAACCGCTATATTTTTTTTTTAGAAAGCCCCCAAAACTCTACTTACCTCCCCTCAATCCTCCGCCGCGCTCCCGGCCCTCTGCTTGCAAGGAAATGCAAGCAGAGGGCGGCGGGACCGGCAGCCGCGTCTGTGATTGGTGAGCGCAGCCAATCACAGACGCGGCTGCCGGCAGCTCACTTCGCCGGAGGAAAGAGGAGAGGTAAGTAAGAGTTTGGGGAGCTTTCTAAAAAAAAAAAATATGCGGTTGGGGCTGGGAGACATGGGGGAAATCAGTACTGAAGGGGTTTTATGCTAGGGGAGGGATAGTAGAAAGGGAGGGAGAGGGAGGGAGAGGGAGGGGAGGGAGGGGGGGAGGGAAAGGGCTGCAGTAGCATGGCAAAAATCTACCTGAGGCCAGCTAGCAGGCAGTGTCCTATATGGACTCTGCTAGCCTCCTGGTGGTCATTTTTTGGGACTTTGGGGGGGGACTACAGGAGAACCCTATGGAGCTGGGATGTGAGGTAAGGATTAAACTAACTACATGGTGGGGCCAGTAGTTGGGGGGATTATAGTTTTGGGGGTGGACATGCCCTTTAAGGATCCACAGGAAGCAATAGTGATAATACAATTAAACAAACTGCTGTAAAATGAACAGTCAAATTTATTCACACAGTGTATTAAATGAGACAGGTGGTGCACTGTTGCAGATGTTGAAATATCTATCCTACAAACCACTGGTGCTGTGTGAAGTTTTTAGGTAGTCTTATAAAGTTACTGCCATATAAACAATTTACCCATGATGCCTGGTTTAATTCAAAATGTACAAACCAGGCTTTGAGATCATTAATAAACAGACTGGACAGATTATGGCCTAGGAAACAGCTTATGCGAGAATCAAAAATCTTTGGTGTTGCTGTCAGGGTTGCTATTTTGTACAGGGGCTTTTATTTGCAATGGTACAGTGATGAGTAGTAAAAGGTGTGACTTGGACAATCTCTTGGTAGGGTTAGGGGCATGCTAGGGCAAACTAATACTGCAATGAAGTAGTGGAGGGCTAAGGGCAAGTTGTGCAAGTTCTAGTTACAAAGAATGCAACAGATTCAGTACGAGTCAAATCCAAATCGTTGTGTATTTAGAAATATTTCTGGACTGCTTTAGAAAAATGAACTTCGCAATTATCAGGGAGACAATAAAATTTTTACCGTTAAAAATGGTGCTAATTTGCCCCAACCAATCAGATGTTAGCTTTCAAAGTTAAATAAGATCTGATTGGTTGGGGCAAACTTAGCACCATTTTAAACGATAAGAACTTTTATTGAATCTCCCTGTGTATTTACAAAAGTAAACATTTGTGGCTCTGCGTGTATCTCTTCCCTATGGGACCGCACAAACTGATGTCTACGGCTTCTTTTGCTGCTACCAACGTGTCCCAGCCGACCCGCCCGTAGAGGCGAACCTCTTCTTGTGGTACCAAGCCTTTGATTAGACAATGTGGTCTAATTTAAGAATTCTGCATCAGACACAACACAATTTTTTACTGTGCAGGACAACAATCTACAAATAGGCAAAGGCCATCTGTGAGGAAGGTATCTGGACCAATGCAGTATGTAATAATATAAATTAAATTATTAGTGTGTTGTCTTTGAAGATCTTTATCAATGCAAGCCCTACTTACGTCCTGCATATTCTAAGTTTGGTTTCTACCAAACAGTCAATGTTTGAATATTTCATTTTCCAGATGGTAAACACTATGGCTAGAAATCTAGGAAATATTAAAAAACACATTAACTCCAGGTGGTTTGAAACAGAAGCAAAGCAAATACAGTGATGTATTCAGGCTGCCAAATACCGTGACCACACACTGTTTTGTGTTTGTTTGGAACACATCACCCTAAACAAGCCTGCATCTGAATGCACTTTATGAATCTGATATTAAAATGTTTTTATACCTCAGCTTTTAAAGCTTCTCTTTTATTCTTTCGTTTCATCATTTAGGCAATTCATTTCATGTTGTGGCATCAATTTGGCTTCCAGACGCCTGATTTCTTTTCAGCTCCTCATTCCCTTCCAACAACCCTTTAAGTTTGTTTCACATTGAAGTCTTATCTGGTTTGTCTTCGTTCTTTTGCTTTACTAAATCATTGAAATTCTGTTGGAGTAAAGTTATGGTCATTAATTTATTAAAGAATAGATGCTATACACTTACTATACAGGTATCATTTCAAAGGTGGAGACTACAAAAAACACAGCAACTGCCAGGCAGTTAAGATACATGGGGATGCCCTGGGACTTTTAGTTAGAAGACATAATTCCACACCTTGTCGGTCTAAACAGAAAACATGACGTTATAAGAGGTTTCAGTGGGTTTGGGATTAGTATAAACATACACTCATATAAGTTTTTTTTCCCCTTGGAATCCATACTATTGGATAACCTTTTCTGAGACTGTCTCTAGCACTTTATTTGCTGTGCGTTATTTACCCACTCAAGTTCAAAGTGAATAATTAGGTCATGTGAGATAATTAATTGCACCAAAAAGAGAGAAACAAAGAAAGTTGCTGTTGATAGATTCTTTAAAAAGGTCTTGTCAGCTGAAAGTAAATAAAGCTTAAGCAAATAAGCAGACAATGAAAACAGCTCCTTAATGCTTGACCTGCTCCGAATGTGTGTTGGACAGACATTACAAAGAACAGGAAAGGCCAAGTCAGGACTGTTCGGAGTGATAAGAAAGCAGCTTTATTGACATCTTGTGTGTATCATTGTCCTAGATGGTGTGGGAATTCCTGTCCATTTAAACAATGAGCATGTCTCTGAAAAAGGTCTTCACACTAATAGACAATGACAAAACTTTTAGCCTTAAAATGATTTTCAATTTAAATTTGAACTGCAAGTGGACTAGAATGATGACAACTTGTATCACTGGAAAAAGTGGGGTGAAATAAGAAGAGAACATGCTGGAAAAACTAATACCCGATTGTAAGCTTCACAGGGCAGGGTCTCCTTTACTCTGTGGCTAGGCTTATATTATAAAGGGTATGTCCACCCCCAAAACTATAATCCCCCCATAATGGCCCCACCATGTAGTGTAATAAAACTTACTCACATCCCAGCTCCATAAGGTTCTCCTGTAGCCCCCCCCCCCCCCCAAGTCCCCAAAACTGCCCACCAGGAGGATAGCAGAGTCCATATAGGACTCTGCCTCCTATTCTGCCTCCGGGAGAAGTTTGGCATGCGTACTGCAGCCCTTCTCCCTCCCTCTCGTTTTGCGATCCCTCCCCCTACCATAAAACCCCTTGCCCATACATTAGTATATCTTCCCCCAGCCCAACAGCTAAAAAATAATTTTAAGAAAGACCCCGAACTCTACTTACCTTCCTCTCTCCCCCGGCATTCTGAGAAGCCGGCAGCCGCGTCCATGATTGGGTGCCTCTCAGCCAATCAGGACGCAGCTGCAGGTCCCGCCCCCTGCTTGCAGTGTCTTGCAAGCAGAAGGTGGGCCGTGCGTCGGAGGAGAGAGGGAAGGTAAGTAAAAGATCTGGTCACTTTCTTAAATTATTTTTATAGCGGTTGGGGCTGGGGGAAGGTATTCTATTATAGGCTAAAAGTTTATTATAAGGGTGGACATGCCCTTTAACAATTTTTTTGATATGTACTGAAACTATTACATATTACATTTTTTTCAGTATGTTCTCTTCTTATTTCACCCACTTGAAAGACTTTCTTGCATTTTGTGCTGCGCTGCGTCCCCAAGTGGCACTTTATAAATAAACCATACATACAATGCTAAACAAGCAGCACAAGTTAATTTATTCAGGAAATGCTCCCATTACACAATTTATAGTGCAGTGCAATAAACAAAAATAACAGATTGGATGCAAAATATTTATTGCAGGCATTGAATAAGCATACAATACACTACGGGCTTCTTTTTTTATTTCTTTTTTTTTAAAAGGGGTTATTAATATGCAGCAGACAAATCAGATGCTTTCAGACATTTTTAAAAGAAGTAGACCAGTAAGCCCCTATCAGCTGGTGATATCTCCCCTAATCCTGGCCCCACTCCCATACCGCACCTGTATGATCAACTCATCCCCACCCTGTCTACTGCCCGTAATGCTCCTCCATCATCTCGTACCCTGAATGCACGGTCTGTTTGTAATAAACTTGCACATGACCTATTTATCTCTAACTGCTTTACTTTCCTTGGTCTTACCGAAACATGGCTGTCACCCTCTGACTGTCTCACCTGCCGTGCTCTCGTATGGTGGCCTTCACTTCAGCCACACTAGGCCTGATAATAAATGTGATGGGGGAGTTGGTATTCTTCTCTCTGAGCACTGTACTTTCAAACCCATCACGCCCTTACCAGCCCTCTCCCGTCTATCTTTTGAGTTCCACTCACTCCGTGTTTACTCTCCCACGCCCCTGCAGATTGTGGTTATTTATCGACCACCCGGCCTGACCACCACTTTCTTTGACCACTTCTCTGCTTGGTTGTCCCACTTTCTATCCACTGACATCCCCTTAATTATCTTAGGGGGTTTCAATATCCCCATCAATACCAACACCTCTGCTGCCACTAAACTTCTCTCTCTTACCTCCTCCCTTGGCCTTACCCAATGGTCCTCTGCTCAGACCCATTGTAATGGGGGGACACTGGATCTGGTCTTTACCCGTCTCTGCTCCATATCTAACTTCTCCAACTCTCCCTTTCCTCTGTCTGATCATCATCTTCTCAAATTTAATCTTGTGTCATCTGTCCCAGCCGTAACCCCTAACAACCAAACGTACAGATGCAGGGACCTGTGTAAACTCGACCCCCATTCGCTCTCTATCCCTCTCCAACAACTTAACTCTATGCCCTCCTTCTCTGACCTTAACCTTGCAGCTGTCCACTACCAAATCATTGTTTCCAATACCCTTGACTTTGTTGCTCCTTTATCCACCCGCCTTAGATGCAAGAACCCACAACCGTGGCTTACGGACCAGATTAAAAAGTTAAAAGGCAATCCCGTATAGCCGAGTGACGATGGCGCAAGAGTAACAAAAATCTCGACTTTCTCGAATTTAAAAGTGCCCTTTGTCGGGTTAGAGGTGCTTTGTCCCTAACCAAACAAAACTACTTCTCTTCATTCATAGTGGTTTTCCTGTGTGCCCTAGCTCCTCCCTACAGCTTCCAACCACTACCATTGCTTTGCCCAATCTCCCTTCCTTGCTCACCCCCTCCTTCTCTACCCCTACCACTGCAATGTCTAGCCTCCCTTCATTGGTTAATCCCTTTACTTGCCCCCTAACGAGCTTCACCACTATAACAAAACAGGGTCTTTCATCTCTCCTATCCAGGACACGTCTCACCACCTGCCCCCTCGACCCCATTCCCTCTCATCTTATTCCCCTGCTCTCCTCCTCCTTCATTCCGCCCTAACCTCTCTCTTTAACTTGTCCCTATCCACTGGTATTTTTCCCTCTATATTTAAACATGCCATTGTATCCCCTTTACCTAAAAAACCCTCCCTTGACCCTTCAGCTACCGGCCTACTACTTGTCTATACTGACCTGGTTAATCACCTGTCTACTAACTCTCTCTTTGACCACCTCCAGTCAGGCTTCCGCCCTAACCACTCCACGGAAACTGCCCCCACTAAAGTGACCAATGATTTACTTTGTGCTAAATCTAAAGGTCACTACTCTTTGCTCATTCTTCTTGATCTGTCCTCTGCTTTTGATACTGTTGATCACCCTCTACTGATTCAGATCCTGGCCTCCTTAGGTATCCAGGACACTGCCCTTTCTTAGCTAGCTATCCGCCTATCTCTCTGGTAGGACCTTTAGTGTTTTTCACTCTGAAACTAGCTCCACTCCTCGCCCCCTCCCTGTGGGGGTCCCGCAAGGCTCGGTACTCGGTTCTCTTCTTTTCTCCATCTACACTCATGGCCTTGGAGAACTCATTAGTTCATTTGGGTTCCAGTATCACCTGCATGCGGACGATACCCAAATTTACATCTCTGCCCCAGATCTCCCTACACTGCCATCCCAGGTCCCCGACTGCCTTGTTTGCCGCTTCCTCAAACTAAACATGGACAAGACTGAACTTGTCCTTTTCCCACCCTCACGATCTGTTCCCCTCCCTAGCCTTACTATTAATATTAACAACACACCCATGTCCCCATCTCCTCATGTCCGCTGCCTGGGAATTACACTAGATTCCGATCTTTCCTTCAAACCTCATGTCAATTTGCTTGCCAACTCCTGTCGGCTCCAACTCAAAAACATCTCTCGCATTCGACCCTTCCTCACGAAGGAAGCTACAAAAATCCTAGTCCATGCCCTAATCATATCCCGACTGATACTGCAGCACACTCTAGTGTGGTTTACCATAAACCACCTGGCCACTTCCAATCCATTCTCAAATGCTGCCCAGCTCATTCATTTCTCTTCTCGCTTCTCTAATGCCTCTCCTCTCTGCCAGTCCCTCCACTGGTTGCCCATCACGCAAAGGATCTAGTTCAAACTGCTTACCTTATCCTATAAAGCACTATCCAACACAGCCCCTCCATATATCTCAGAGCTGATCCAGCGATACCGTCCCAGGCGCAACCTCCACTCTGCAAATGATACCCTCCTGTCATCCACTCTGGTCACCTCTTCCCATGCCCGCATTCATGACTTTACTTGTGCTGCCCCTCTGCACTGGAACTTCCTTCCTCGTCTGTCCGTCACTCACCATCCCTTAACACCTTCAAACGTAACCTTAAAACCCACCTTTGTGGCCTTGAATTTATGCACCAAATAAATTATTTAAAGACCCAAAAGCTCCTTGTTTTCCATGATTTATATACAAGTGTGCTTGGAATGCACCCAGGCAGATAATCAGCTTCAAGTGAGTGCCTGTATACTACATCTCTTTTCTCGCTCTCTCTATCTGTATATTCTGCCTGGGTGCTGCTGTAACCGGACAGACATGGATGAAGATAGCTAGAGCACTCAGAAGACATTTTTCAACATATATTTATTGACTCATAATAGGTCTGTAGTACCTACGCGTTTCGGCCCTACACCACAGGCCGTCATCAGGATTGATGATGGCCTGTGTGTGTAGGGCCAAAACACGTAGGTACAGCGAAAGTACAACTTGCCCCGCTGCACCTGGTAGGAGAATTGATACAGTTTTACAATGCAGGGCACTCGTGGGTCTTGTATCAAACATATTACTTCAACAAAAAATATATATATAATATATATGCAAGAAATAACAATGAACAGATCAGCAGGGAATGAACCAGCATAACAAAGCCATGATAGTTTATTACCAGGGAGATAAGAAAATCTGTATGCGTAACAAATACTTATGCAAGAAATAATGAAAAGTATGCAAGAAATGTAAACAGTCACCATTAGTAATCCTACAGGTTTGGCAACAATTATTATTCTGCCAGGCAAGTGAATGGACTTTTAATTGTCTTAACATAGTTTATTACATAATATAAAGCAACAAAGCCATACCAAATATTAATGATGTGGATTCACACAAAATGGAAATAAAAGAAAAGCTGAATCAATGTTTCATCTGAACTGCATAAATGTATTCTCTATACTGTGGTGAAAGAGTGTTTCATGATGAATCAAGCTTTATTACTAGGTTAGACTGATTGGCTACTATACTGCAACACTCACATTTTTTACTGATTCGTCCCATCCTTCCATTAAATTAAGTTTCATTTTCTATTAGTCCCCATCTTCTAAGAGTGTAAGTTCACCTCTCTAACAAGAGAAACCTTTTCAAACATATTTCCCTGCACATTGGATTACCAAATAAATACAATAGTAAACAGAAATAAACATTTTTATTACAGTCTCTGAAAGATTAAGTACTTTCCTACCAATTTGACAACTCATACTCCACAGCCAAAAATGTGATATACCAAATACTTCAGTATACCAATTATGCAAGGTATACTTGTTAGTAAAATACATTTTTCCATTTTCCTGAAGCCCAGAAACTGCTAATTAAAATGGTGTATTGCTTGCCATATGGGAAAAAAAATCCTAACCAAAGATATTATTTAAGATAACAACCAATTTCTCACTACAACAAGCTCTGTTAAATCCATCCTCCTTGGCAGAAAGGTCATTGGACAAAGCCTCCTTCTCCAGGGCACTAGGAATGGTTAGAAAAGACAACTTACTTCAATTCACCAGTGTCATGCATTTGTAACTGATGTACAGAGAAACTTTGCTCAGCAACAGCAATCATATCCATTTGCTAGCCTATGTGAACTATTTGGGTTTAGCTTTAAGTCTAGTTTTACATTCGGAATCTTGATCCAGGTTTTCTAGGCTAAAGGTACCCATAGTAATAAATGAAAACGCTGAAATGGACGTACACACTGATGAACGAAAACCGTAACTCCAGATCAGTAAAAACGACAAAACTTTGAGCCATCATGTTAAAATCTTTGTAGAGCAATCCAAGCCCACATAACCTGACGCGTTTCGTACCGCAACAGGTACTTAATCATAGGTAGACATTAATGGTCCCATGCCATTCATTAACCCTTGCTTTTCACAGTGTATCATGGCTCTAGTGCTAGTTTAGGGTAGTTTCACTGTCACATTATAATATTTTCCCTTTTTTTCCTGTATAATTATAAAGGTACCCATACACTAGGCAAACTTTAGATAGTTATGAAGCAAGACAGGAAAAAAAGCATGGTCACCCCATATGAAGGGGGGGGGGATGTCAAAAAAACAAATAAGAATTTTCTAGTTGCACCGTATTTCAGTCCACTTTAAGCCCAGCAACACACTTAGGCAACTGTTGCATCCAAAAGACCCAATAACAAAACACTAGAAGAGCAACATCATATACGCAGTGCAGTGAAGCGTGTTCTGATTTGTATGTGGGGAGACAAAACAGCAGCAGCACCAATAAATGGACCAGCAGAAAAGACAATTCCTCTGAAAAAGACTCTGCCATGTTCCAGCACCTTAAGGAAAAAGGACTTGTGTTAGAAGATTGTAATATCAACATCTTGGCTAAGGAACATAATTGGTTAAAAAGAGGTGACAAGGAGCACAGTTATGTCAAAATAAAGAAGCCAAGCCCAAATAGGGGTGTGTGTGTGGGGGGGGGGTGTTCAACAACATTTGTCTGCCATGTACAATGCCGTTTGAACAACAAACAATCGCAAAATGAATGGGCCAGGCAGGACCTTGCGATTGTAAGTCAGTTAAAAGAAGATTCGGAAAAGGCAGTTCCCTGCAGATTTAGTTGAATGATGCGGGATCGGTTGGCAGGTAAGCACTACTTTATGGGCACCTTTACCCTGGGCTGTTTTGAAAAGACCTTTTAGCCACAATGCCATCAACACCTTGCATTCAGGAGGTCCCCAACACATTGCTGTTAAATGCCATTTAGGACAAATTCCAGGGTATTTATCGCTAACAGATTTTTGTATTAGTCATTTCTAATTAAGAAAGACTGTTGGAGGAGTAGCAAAACATCTTACAGAACATAAATAAAACTTCAAGTCCAGTTAACCTAACTGAATACCACAGATACAGCATTGTATGCTTATCATTGTTAAAATTGTGTACTAGCTCTGCCTTTCAATGAACAGACTGTACCAATGCCAAATATTTAGCTTTTAATGCATCCAATGGAGTCAATATGGTTCTGAACATTTTTATATTAAAGGACAACAATATAAAAAAAAAACCATCACCCCCATTACATGTCCACACTTCCAGCAGCTGAAATCAGTTACTCACGTTTACAGCCGTGCTGCCCTCCCTTAGATATCACACAGCAAAGATGAGTGCTAAAAGCCCGCCTCCTAGATGGCCCAGGGCCATGATTAATATAACACTTGCCATTGGCTGGTGGGAATGTCTGTTACAATCTCTCTCCTCCTCCTCTGCCAGTTAAACAAACTTGAAATGTCCTGTTGCTAGGATACAACCTACAGAATCAAGCTGATCAAGGATGTGTGGTGGAGTGTTTTCTCGCATGCTAGCTTTGAATGACAGTTGGAGGCAGAATCGTTACGCCCCCTTCACAGCATGGCCAATTGATGGCTAATTGAAGGCAGAGAGAGGCTCGAAATCAGGAAAAAAATATATGTGAAAGGCTGCATACATTTACTCTTTTTAAAGAGTCTGTATAGCACAGTAAGTTTGTTATGAAGCAGCACAGTGTCTATATGGTTAAAAATCAGCACAGTGACTATATAATTTACCAGGTCTTATCTAGGTTACAGAGTATAAACTCCCTGAACATTCTGCTGTGTTGACTATTTGCCTAGATTTTTTTTTACATTCCAGATGGACACAACCCATTTGATTTTTAAAACAAGGTAACCACATAATGGTACCTACAGAATACAATTATAGAATTCATAGATGACTTGTGTTTCTCATTTAGGTACAGGCTACAGTATAATTTATTTGTTTGCCTACTGATTCTACCCTTGGTTGATGTGTGTGTCTGATCTAATGCTAATCATAAATAAATCCTTCCACGTGTGCTTTTTACCTCAGAATATTTTTATCTAATAGGCTTTGAAAACGATTGCTTTTTTTCCTTCTGAGAAAACCATTAAGGTTTTGCTAAATATTATCTTCTCAGATTTATCTATTCCAGGCTCTGTGCCAACATAAGGGATTGCTCCTACCCTGGGATACTTAGTGGACAAACCAAAGCCACAACGTTTTTCTTTTGTTTTATTTCCACACTTGGCAGATTGTCAGCAATGTTTAGCAAAGAGTAAAGAATGATTAAAGAATTAAAACAATGGTTAAGACCAGAAAAGCCAAAATCTATAATTAGAAATATAGTAGGTATGTTTTATATATAAATTATACAAATACAAGGAGACCATACAAAGTTAAGTTTCAATGGCTTTTAACAGTTATCCAATGGAAAAAGAAATTCAGTGTATTCAGGATTATCTCATAGAAAAACCACCTAGGACCCCAGGTTTTCTCAACATGCCACTGATGCACAACCCAAGCTGAATAATATTAATCTTAACTAATTGGGGCAACAGTGCATCGCTCCCTTTGTTATTAATGGATCAATACATTTTAGAAAATCCATTAGAACCCAGCGTTCCATAATCTCTTAAACTTAAGCAATTAGTCTCTCCTCCCAATGCTGTAACCTTTCTTAAGATATTAACACTAGTGCTATAAAGAGTTTTCCAGAGCTGTCATTGGTTCCAGCCATAGGGGTAGATGCATACTAAAAGAATTAACAGACCTCACTGACAAAGAGATTTTGCCCTTAAGTGTTGTGCACTCGTCACAATAAAAGAGAGATTATTCACACCCCAATTGTTATTTTATTAATTACTTTTACAGTCTTTTTTTACAACTACATAAAAATAAAATATATTTGTGCTTCAAATAATCAAAAACACATAAAACCGAAGAGCAAGAAAACAGTGTCTGAATTGGCTACAGGCCTTGACTGCAGAATTAAAAGTAATTTCAACTTCTAAGGACCTGCTAAAGGTCTTCAGTTGCGGATACATGGAATTTCACCTTGTCAAAGTGTCACAGCCATTTCCTAAGCAGTCTCTGAGAAACAAGAGAGTTTAACCAGCTATTTTCACACACGTGTATTTAATAACCTCACCTTCATTGCTTCGTTTAGATTGTCTTGCATTTTTTTCAGCTCTTTATCATAGTGCTCTTTAAGCTTATCAATTTCGCTATCATGGGTAGACACTTCTTCCTTCAAGGCTCCCTTCAAAGCAGTAAGTTCCCTTTCCCGCCTTTTTAATACGTCATCTTGCTCTTCTTTAGCCAGCAGGATCTCTTGAAAACCCTGTTTCATTTGCATCAGATCCTAGAATAATTGGGAGAGTGGTACAGGTTGTTCAGTAAGGTATAACAGGAAGTAAAAAAAGCTTTGTCCCAGGAACAATATCAGCTTTGTTTCTGACACTGGGCTTAAGTTACAGACCAAGGATCAGATCCTGGTGCATTCAAAAACTGCATCTTTACAGTTTTAATCAACGTAAAGGAATTATTATGATTATACCTGCCCAAGGATTCGGAAGAACATCCAATTTACAAATGCAAATAAAATTATATAAATGCTAACGTGGTTGTTTGCTTTCCTTTGGCACTGATAAATGAGTTAAGCATCCCAGGCTTAAGGACAAGCAACACAAGTACACTGGCACATGCATGCAGCGCGGAGAGTGCAGCTACTTCTGTATATTTGAACATCCAATTTAGTCAGACTAGTAAAAGGATTAATATTAGAAAAGGAACAAAGGTTGATTTTCATACTATGAGGGAGATGCAAAAAATGCCACTATCACTGTAAGAAATATTATTCTTACAATCACCTCAACAAATTAATCCCCCCCCCCCTGCGTACCCAATCTAATATCGAAACGTTTCAGGAATACTGTAGTGCAATCCAATGCGTTAGAAACGGGTATTTGCATCTGTGCATAAACTTCCCACTCCTTACGTGTCTGTGTAGTAACCGTCACAAAAGTGATTACAAATATGCGGTCAAGTAAGAGCCAGAAAGAGATAATGTTACTCCTCGTGTATTTATCTAATAAAATAATGAAATTATAGTGTGTATTTTTTTTTATGCCTCTTTAATGGAAATTTAATTACTTACCTCTATCAATGCTTCTCTCTCCCCATCAACAACCAAGCGCTTTGCATCATCCAATTCATCATGCATTTCTGACAGCTGTTCCTGCAGGTCTCTGATCTCTGTCTGATATTGCTCTTGTTCCATCTTTAGCTCAAACAATCTATCAAAGTTATAATAGACAGGTAGTCTTAATAACTCAAAATTTACCTATTTTAATATAGTCAACAAAGTGGTATGGATCCACCCTGTGATGAATTTAATGAGTTTTATGCATATATTTAGAGATCTATTTATTGGCCATTTGTATGAATTATATGTATTTTATTGAAATAATAACCGAGGAAGAAAGAAAAATATATAATCCATTTTCATGCAGGGGTTCCCCAAGAAATAACAGTTATTAATCTTGAGCTATTATTAACACTCAGATAACCTTTAATGCTGGCTATATGTGTAGCAATATTATCCGCCAATACATTGTATAACAGCATTATATATCAGCATCACAAGCTGGACTAACAAAAAAGGTCTGTTTTTGTTATACAACCTGACAGGATCAAAGTAATTATCCAATTATGTTGATTTGGGTTGAGGCAGGACAGTAACATACACTATTTATTGCTTCAGAAAGAAAGAAAAGTTTAAACACTTATTTAGGAGCCCCCTAAACCCAATTTCCGTTATAACTTACCTTTACCAAAGATTTTTCTAACCTTAAAAAAAATGAAGGGTTGATTATTCCTACCTCACATTATTGTTTTGTTGAGGAGCTACAGCACGAACCGTTTTAATTTGCCAGGTTAGTTGTGTATTAAAGGTAGTGCTGAAGCCAGCAGGAAGACTGGCAAAATCAGTTTTCTTTGGACTGGGGATCCTCACAGAAACAAAATTGGGAGGTAGGAATTACCAGTCCTTTATCCCTGTCCCAAATACTTTTCATTTTTAAACAAAACTTTATACACACACACACACACACACACACACACACACACACACAAACACACACCCCACACACAAACACACCACCACAACACAAACACAACAAAAACCACACACACACACACACACACACACACACACACACACACACACACACACACTATAGTTCTCCTTTAATTACACAGCACAATCCCTCGCCAGCATTTAGTCACCTCCTCTGCTGCTGTAGGTGTAAGCTACATTTCTGCTGCTGTAAGTGTAATCTACCCCTTCAGGTATCACTTTTAGCTATTGATCAGGATGCCATCCTCATGGCTTTGATGGACAGGCAATACCCAGAAAATGCAGAGGAGAGAAGAACTGGAGCAAGGGATTGGGTTGTGTAAGTAAGGTTAGAAGAATCTTTAGTAAAAGGCAAGTATAGTGAGACATGGGTTTGGGGCGTTCTTTCCTTAAAGAGGGTTGACATGCCCACAAAAAATGATGGATAGACAGAATAAGGTCCTTTATTTTAGCTTGTTTAATCTGACAAGAGATTACAGACATTTTTGCAGTTCTGATGTCCTGGGTTCAAATCCTCCCTCAGCCACATCTGCAGGGAGTTAATGTGTTTTCCCTGTGCTTGTGTGGGGATCCTGGACTCCCTGGTTTACCCCACAGTAATAAAAACAGACATACTGATAGATTGTAAACTCTTATGGGCAGGGCCAGATGTGAATGGACTAAATCAATGCAAGCATTGCAGAATATGTATGGCTAAGAATATACAAAACAATTTATAGATATGACATACGTTTCTTCGTTAAAAACATACAGGGAGATTCAATAAAATTTCTTATCGTTTAAAATGGTGCCAATTTTGCCCCAACCAATCAGATCTTATTTAACATTTGTTAGCTTACATCTGATTGGTTGGGGCAAAGTTAGCACCATTTTAAACGATAAGAACTTTTATTGAATAACCCTGATACTCTTTTAGTAAGAAAGTCAAAAGGAGGTCACAACAATGCAAGCTTTACCTAACTTTTACTATTATTTCTATACCCAGACATGGGAATGATCAGCAAAATGCACATGCAAGATGCTACTTTTTAATTTATACAGCTAAAGAATATAGAAACTTCTCTGCAACAATGTGTCATGTACAGTATTGTTATCCCTTTAAAACAATGCAAATTACACTCAGGGCTATGAATGAAATCTCAGGAACTCCCAGATCTAAAATACCGAGTTACTGTTCAGTTAAATCTTTTGACCCTTTACTACATTAGTAATTAGGGTAAGTGTAGTAACCATGCTGGAAACAATTGGGTGGGACTAATAAGTCATAAGATTCTCCAGCTAGCTAGAATGAAAGTAGGATGAAAACAGTCTCAAAAGAAATGTAGTTACTAGAATACGGTTTTCAGATAATTACAATTTGCCATTGATTCTAAAGAGACTTTAAATCAAACCAGTCAGCCCAAGTAGGTTGTGTATTGCCAAGGGCTAAGTACGAGGCTATGACTAAGACCTGACTCCTGATTTTTTGTGTGTCCTTTTCTAATGTTCTTTTCATAGAAACGTTTAATTGTATACGAATTAAAAACGGCTTTTATATTTGAACTTACTCTTCAAGATGTTTTCTTATTTCCTTCTCACTTTCACACAGTCTCTGTCGAAGAACAACATTTTCTTCCATGTTTTTTTCAAGTTGCCCATGGATGTCTTTCATATTTGCTTTGGTCTTTGATTTTTCTTCTTGGCTGCTTTCCCTGTTCTATATCAGTATAGGTAAACACTGTAATGTTACATACATGGTATACATTGAAAACTGCTTTACTACAAACAGACAGAATGCTGGATGATTAGAATACATGTCTTCAGAGAGTTGCCTAATTAGAGTCAGGTTTATTTGCCATACAAACTCTATGATTTAGTACAAAATAGTAGAAAAAAACTGCTTATTACTAGTGTGTCTACAGAAATTCATCCCATCCGCTCTATCCACCACTCCAGAGCAATGTAAATTGTACCTCACATTATTGCACACATTCACTAAGGACTAACAAAAACAAACAAGAACACAGATTTACTCTCAATAATGTGCTTATGTGTAGGTCTGGATTTGTCGCTAATATAAACTAGAACATTTGAAAACCAACCAAAACCCACATTTAACCATTCATTTTAAGTTATGCGTGGGTAGATATTTGACAGCTCCATTACATCATTCAAATGTACAGCTTTGTCACCAATCCTTTTAATCTCCCTTGGTTAATAGGACAATCATAACTTTAAGATTCAGGCACTTTGAGCTCTTAACACATGCTGTCCTTAAAGGGAATGTCTACCCCCTCCACACACAAATCTTTACCGGCTACAAAAAACCCCAAAAGGCAGGACTTTGTTATGTTTAAAATAACCAATTCCGCTCCCACACTGAGCTATTATACTTACAAGCTCCTCCTCGCTCCACCACCGCGGCTCTCCACTTCCGGGTAAGTCAGTCAGTGTCGGCTGTGACAGTGACGTCACGGCCAATCACTGACTGCCATTCCTGGAGCAGTCTCCACTGTGGCTGCTCAAGTACAGAAAAAGAACACAGCAGCCGCAGTGGAGAGGGAGTGAGGAAACCGGAAGTGCGGTGGAGCTAGGAGCATGTAAGGATAATAACTCTGGCTGGGAGCGGATTTGGTAATTTTAAACATAACAAGGTCCTGCTTTTGGGGTTTTGTAGCAGGTAAAGATTTTTGTGTAGAGGGGTGGACAGTCCCTTTAATGTTACCCTTATTTAAAATAAAAATGTTACTAGCCATACCTTCATTTCTTCGTTAAGTTTTTTTTGAAGGTTAGCAACTGTCTTTTCCAAATCATTTTTCTGTTCCAACAAAACTTTTACCTCTGCAGGAGCATCAGAGCCCTAAAAAATTCAGTAAGACTAAATTACTTTAGTGGTTTAATTAGGTAGCGGTCTAAAATTACATAATATTAGTTAATATAATTATTATAATTAATATAGATGCTAATAATTAATAGTCAATTATATGTTTATTAATGCACATTTCTTAGTGGTCTAGCATAATGGTTACACTCAAAACAAACCTAACCCATGAAAATACGAAGGCAAATGCAATGGGCAGTATATATAAGAGGGATATTGCATAAGCAGGAACTGCTTATCTGAGTATTTTTGTAATTTACTTCCATTATTTATTTATTTTTACATAGTCTTTAAGATATTTACATTTTTGTGTGTGATATGGTAGCAGCATCCCCAGATGCCTACACTTCCTGCTGTGAAACCATGCAACAGTCTCTCCTTCCAGTGTCTCCTCATCCTCCTCATGGCTCCCATGGCCCCTCCCCTTGCAGTCCCCTTGAAACTCCTTGTGGCCCCTCCTCCTTTAGTGTAACTAGATTGCTTCCTGGTTTCTTCTGCTTTCTCCTGCACTGAGCATGTGCCAACCACAAATTAGAAGGAGGAACTAGTATTTGTGTCTGCAGATTCAGAACCACATATACTGGACTGTGCAGCATGTAGAGAGGTGGCTGTTACTCATTTAACATCAACTTGTTTAGAGACCACCGTTCCCCTTAAAAAACAAAACAAAAAAACAATATTGCTCTCTCCTCTATGTGGACCTTCCACTCATATTGTTTCCTCCTACCTTAAACCTTTTTCTCTTGTGGCTCCCATCCTTTGGAATTCTATTACCATCTCTCTTTAATCAGTAGATCTAAATCGAATCTGACATCCTACCTCTCAGAGCACCATTACAGTATGTAATTTTTTTAAAAAGAGACACTGCACAAGTTCTCACTATAGCATTTTTACCTAATTTACCCACCTAACTAGACTGTAAGCTCAGTGGGGCAGGTAACTTTTTCCTTCATGTTGCGTGCTTTATCTACATTTTTTTATCCCACTTGAATGACTTTTTGGATTATAATAAGTGGCGCTATACAAATAAAAATATACATCCACACAAATACATTTGTATTTTAACCACAATAAAAGAAATAATGCAATCATAAAATACTAATCACGATCTATAATTTTTGCATGCATGAAAAATTGTGGCTAATGGTACGGTATCTGTTTTGCACTACAATTCGTAATCTGAACACACAATAATATCATCTGCAAACACAATAATGCATATATGTATGGTATACCAATAAAGAATAAGCCATTCTAGGGTGGCATCTGGGAAACACAAAACAAAAACGGACTTTTATAAAACTCTCCCAAATCACTAAAGATCACTTCCCAGGGTAGTCTAAGTCAAATGCTTTTACAGCCTTTCCTGGGACAACCTGCAATCCACTTGCAAATTCAGATTTTTTTGCACTGTTAGAGATCAAAATCCTCCTCAAACAACATGGGTGCCATTAACATCCCATCTATAATAAAAGTGTACTGAAGGATGATTAAGCAGAGTTTACTAATTCAGCAGCTTGCCTAGCTGTAATAATGCAGGACCCATATGGATACTGACATTTAAAATGTTCTTAAGGCTTGGCAATATCATGATTCTGCAGTCACATGTTTCATGAACCAAAGCACCATTACCAATTAAAGAAAAAAGTTAACAACGTAAAAGAAAAAAAGTTATGTCCTGTTAAAAAAAAAAACTGACCTGCGCGACCTAGCAAATAAGTGAGACTACGGGCATGTCCTGGGTGGGACAGGACAGACCCAATCGAGTGGCCTGCTTTCTTCCTGTCCTGGATTGGGCACCCCTGCCCTAAATGAACATTTTATTAAAGATTCTGGTAATAGATGGATTCAAGTTGATACGGCAGGGGCATAACTACAGGAGAGCAGCCAAGGGGCTTTTCTGTAACAGATATAGCCTCCTACCAGAAAATCACTGTGGATGAAGCTGGGGTAGGGTATCAGTTTTGCTGGGGGGCCCAGTGATTCCTAGTTACGGACATTTTTTGGAAACATCTCTCAATCTTTAAAAACATAGACGACTCTGCAAAGGCTTCCAAACTTCTTTTGACGTTCATGAGCATAATTACTGGGATCGATAAATCTATTCATCAGTTGGTTGTCCGCTTGCTCTTTAACCTTCAACTTTCCCTAATATTTCTTTATTAAACTATTTTAACAAATATGAAAGTTAAAAATTCACAAATTCTTTGTTTTTGCCATTAACTGTAGGACAATTTTTATTCCTACCATCATGATAGTTTTGACCCATTAGTTATTAATGGTTTTGGTTTCTATTTTCTCACTGCACCTATGAGTGAAATGGCAATATACAAAGGATGTTGAGGTTTCTTCCACTGACCTTAAAGGGTATCTCCACCACTAAATTCAACTTTTTACTATGTGTAGCTCACCCCATCCCACCCCTAACTGCTGATTTACTTCACGCACGCTGTTGAGAAAGCCCTTGCACAGGGCGAAACGCATCTGGCGTCTCTTGGGCCAGCACCCTGCTCCCTGTCCTAGCCCTCTGGTCTCTGGACCCCTCACTTTGACTTGGCTGACAAAAAACGACCTGACTGTTACCTGGATCAGTTAAGTGTATGGTATTTTAATATGGAGCCTTACATGTTATTGTATGCTTTGCTTTTCAGTGATGGAGGGCTGCACTCGCACTAGGCACTTTGTATTTATGAGTCGGGGAGCTTTGCTATTTATTTGTACATCGTCATTTTTAAGTGTTTTTAACTTGACTGTTTACATTATACCCTAGTCTATCTTCTAATAAAGGATTGTACATAGCTTGTATGCTTTGTGTGCGGTACCTTCTTTCTCTTTTTGATTTAGTGTACATGTTTGCCCTTGGTACCTGCACCTGAGCTCACTGGAGCATTATATATATATCTTTGTATTGTGCCTCAACACACTATATTGATTCTTGCGGATTTACTTCTGCAAGAAAAGCCAGAGAGACTTACAGACCTTCGATCCCCCAACGCTCTGTTCCCGGATCTCTGCTAGCAGGAAGCAGCAGAGAGGGGCGGGACTGGCAGCGGCATTTGTGATAGGCTAGCTGGCAGACAATCACAAAACACTGCTGCCGGCTATTCAGAACACATGGGGAATGAAGGTCTGTAAGTATCTTTCTGTGGCTTTTCTTTCATACAGTAAAACATGCAGCCGATAGAAGGTGTTCTGAGGGAGGGCTCCCCTGCACGTGCCAGAAACCTCTCAGAGGACAGAGAGGAAGCAGGGACCGGATGACTCACAGACACCTCCCCACTTTTCTTAACTTTGCACAGGCACAGCAGAGCTGTAAGCAAGGTAAGAATTTCTGAACACTACACAATGGGGTCTGTATGGGGTTAAATTTTAGTTTTGGGGTGGACATGACCTTTAAAATAGTTTGTTCTCTTTCTGCAATTTTAAGCATCCCATTGACCGAAACAATCCAACCAAGTTCCCTTGTGCCTCCGGGTACTTGAAGATGGGGTAGACCGAACATTTTCCCCCTGGCCCATGCTTCATCAGTTGTAGCCACAATAATAAATGCATTCCCAAATAAAATTATTACCAGGTCTCATTGTGTGCATCAAAAATAAATGAAGTTTTAATGCACATTCCTATAAATTAATCGGATATAATTCTCATTCATATACACAATATCAATACATATAAAACTAGCACTGCAGGCTAATGTTGGTACCGGGGCACAAACAGTCAATGTATACTTACAGGGTGATATTACATCGCCCGCTAACCTGCATAATTTGTGTTAAACCAACGCTACACATTGTATTATCAGGTTTGTGTGGGTTTTACACTAGTTTTATGTTGGCTGCCCTATTTTCAAAACTTTTAAGAAATAGCGCAGCCTATGTACTATAGGCAGGGTTAAGATTTGTGCTACCTTGTACCGCAAACCTTAATCTGCTGTAAAAATCCTCAGTCATGAGATTTGGATTATTACAAAAAAAAATGTAAAAAAGGAGACTTCAGAAATTCCTGCACTCAGACTAAATAAAAAGAAAACTAAAAAAATTAAACAGGACATAAAACTGGTTAAAGCACTGGGCCTAAATGACTATTGCAATAAGTAATTTTTGACATACAGTATATAGTAACTGACTGACCGTTCATTCAAACAAGCGATCAGACAAATCAGAAAACCACTTCGACCTTGCAGTCCTCTATGGACCTTGCGCGCGGTTGCCACAAACTCTCGGCCGACTTAGCAGTGACCGACAGTCCTTTGACCTGGCCGACTGGTCGGAAGTGCCACACAGTCAGGGCGAAGGATCTGCCCATGTGAACCCAGCTTAATTGTGCCTACATTTATGAAATCTCACAGAATGTACATTGTAGGGTTTTCGTTAGAGGGAGCTGGAATGGCAACAAAACTGCAGAGGTGATGTCAGTGTGGGGTAAGGGTTGGGGGGTTGACTTGTTTAGTTATACATTATTCTTTTATAACCCACCCCATTGTATCCCAATGGGGTGAACTGTAAAATAATGTCTATAGAACTGGCGGAAAGGGGTGGATTACAATCGATAATGTTCCCCCCTACCTAACTTTTACATGGTTACAAAATGCCTCAGTGTCTTTAAATATCCTTATAATTTACGGTATGGGGTACATTATCCACTATATACGGTTCACAATCCAACACTATTGTGAATACCTGTTAATATCAGATTATGATTTAGCTGTGTACCGTCTTGCTAGTTATGAGAAAGTGTAATTAAAAAAATCCAAGTTTAAAAAAAAAAAAAAAGACGTAAAAATTCAGTGCTTCCCTTGAATGCACATGAATGTAAATCCATACACAAGCGGAGACATTTCTGGGCAAGATCCAGAACATTAAGCTTAACCTTATGCCTGGAAACTGACCTTTTGCATAATTCCATAACTGGAGAAAAAACAAAAACAAACAAAGTAATAAAAATATAATGCTAAATAAATGCAAAGTATTTGTTTTAATGAACTAATATATCGGAAAAAGCATTTTATTACACATTTGCCTATAAATTATAGTCAGCACCCGCGATCACACGTGTACAAACCTTAAGCCTATACTGGTCATGCAACTACACGTCTAATTGCAACCTGTTTTGGATAAACTAACTGTACCGTGTTGGAAGCTCTTGACTTTAAGGTCTGAATTTTTTCGAAAACCAAGTTGACTTTTCTTTTAGTTGCATCATCGTTCTCAGGGCTCCTAAAACATTAAAGTGTAAATATTAATTGCAAACTAATATAGAAAAAATAACAGCTGTTCAGTTTGTAAATACCATTGTTCAGCTTAACAAAATGCTGCTGTTCTAGATCAAACGTTCAGAAAAAGAATCTGTTTTTTTGCAAAGCTACACTTTGCATTTTCAGGATATCTATTTACCCTGTAGGACCCCAGACACAAACAAATTAATAAATTATCTCAATTGTACTTTTGCACATGGAATTTAAATAGGAACCTTATGCGCTTGCACAAACACATTATATTTATTTAAGTAGAAGACCATAGATAAGAATTCAAGAGGCAAAAGACAATTTATTAAAGGGCATGTCCACCCCCAAAACTATAATTTCCCCCACTACTGGCCCCACTGTGAAGTGTGTAAAAATCCTTACCTTACATCCCAGCTCCAAATGGTTGACCTGTAATCCCCCCCAAAGTCCAAAAAACTTCAGTGTAGTAGCTGTCCATGACTCATCCTGTGCCTGTCTCTGCCTCAACCTCGACAAGGTTTGAGGCATGCACAGGAGAGCCCTCCCCCCCCCCCCTTCCTCTCCCTCCCGATTTGATCTCCCTCCCCCTAGCTCCAAACCCTTTTTACATGTTATAGGTCTTGCTCCCACAGCCCCAACCGCATTAATGTTATTTGCAGAGACTCCCCCGAAAGTTACTTACCTTACCTCTATCCTCCGCCGTTCTGAACATCCGGCAGCCGCGTCCATGATTGGCTGCCTCTCAGCCACTCACAGACACGGCTGCAGGTCCCGCCCCCTGCTTGCAGTTCCGTGCAAGCAGAGGGCCGGGGCAGTGCGGTGAAGGATAGAGGTAAGGTACCGGTAAGTAATTATCGGGGGAGTTTCTGGCAATAACATAAATGCGGTTGGGGCTGGGGGAGCAAGACCTATAACATATAAAAAGTTTTTACAAAAGGGTGGACAAGCCCTTTAAGAAGAAAAGGCAGCCAACTACATAATATACCTTTTTCTAATTTAACATTGAGCAACACAATGGTACTTGCATAATTATAAGTAAACAAGTGATTCTAAGACCTCTTACAGTGTTGATTAGTGCAGCAAGAATAGAGTGCACATTTCCTAAATGGAGAGGTTTGTCATCCTTGCCGACAGTTCATTCTGACTGCAGTTGGCATAATCTACTAATCATAATATTCCATATTGGTCACAGCACATATTTGGTTTTTTTGTCCCTTTTAAGGGTATCTCTACTGATAAAGGAGCTGTGTCTTACCTCCCATTCTTCAATAAAACCTGCAGGAGCCAGGAACGAAGGTAAGGCACTTACCCGATGGCTCACTCTTCCGCTGACAGGTCAAACAGACCTGTATGCTATGCGCATCTCATTTGTGCATAAAATACAAAGTTTATTAGAACTGTGCCTTACCTTCCGTTCTTGAATAGAACACACAGGAGCCAGGAGAGAAGGTAAGAAACTTACCCGCACGCTCCCTCCCCGGTTCGTAGTCTGAAGGTCCCGCGGACCTTGTCTTCTATGCGCATGCGCGATCTATGCGCATAGAACACAAGGTCCGTCGGGACCGGTCAGACCAAGCGCCGGGGGAGCGAGCGAGCAAGTTTCTTACCTTCTCTCCTGGCTCCTGTGTGTTCTATTGAAGAACGGAAGGTAAGGCACAGCTCCTTTACCTCTCGTTCTTCAATAGAACTGGATTACCAAAACTTATAAAAACGAGTGGAGATACCCTTTAACCCATTAGGTTTCTAATAAACTTTGTATTTTATGCAAGTGAGATGCGCATAGCATACAGGTCTGTTTGACCTGTCAGCGGAAGAGTGAGCCATCGGGTAAGTGCCTTACCTTCGTTCCTGGCTCCTGCAGGTTTTATTGAAGAATGGGAGGTAAGACACAGCTCCTTTAATTGGAATAGGTATGGCATTACTTTTTTAGTAAAAAAGGGAACTATGGTCATTAATATATTTACATACTAACCCTTCTTTCAGATAGTTAAATAGTATTTGTTTTGCAGTTTCCTCGTTAGTTTGGTGTGCAAGTTCTTGCTGTCCCTTTAAAAGATCAGGGGTTGCCTAAAACACAAAATATTTTAAATCACATGTAAGACAAATACAACTTAGCAAGAACATTAATGTATATGAAGTTTTTTAAATTAGAAGATAAAAGAAGTCAAAGCAGGGTCAACATTAAGAATTTCTTTTTATTCCTCTTTGGAAGCAAAACGTAAGAACTTAAACTTAAGACTGAAATCTACTTTCATAGAGAGTATTGCCCTTGTTATTCCAAAGAAAGTACCACTTGTCTATACATTCCATCTGGTACTCAAGACAGTACTTATAGCTAAAGTGGGTGAGATCTCTAAAGTAGAGGAGCACACTACTTACTAAAGAAGTAAGCATGTGTTTGCTTAATAAATAATTACTTCTTTAGTAAGTAGTGTGATCCTCTACTTTTTGAGTTTAGGGGGATGAGGATGCACCACCTAAAAAGAGGAGTATTTTGGTGTGCTGATTGAGGAAATCGGGAGAATTGATACAGTTTTACAATGCAGGGCACTCGTGGGTCTTGTATCAAACATATTACTTCAACAAAAAATATATATATAATATATATGCAAGAAATAAAATGAACAGATCAGCAGGGAATGAACCAGCATAACAAAGCCATGATAGTTTATTACCAGGGAGATAGAAATCTGTATGCGTAACAAATACTTATGCAAGAAATAATGAAAAGTATGCAAGAAATGTAAACAGTCACCATTAGTAATCACACGGTTTGGCAACAATTATTATTCTGCCAGGCAAGTGATAGGACTTTATATTCGCTTAACATAGTTATAATAATATAAGCGACACAAAAGGTGCACTACCTACCAAATATTAATGGTAGTGGATTCACACAAAAGGAAATTAAAAGAAAAGCTGAATCAATGTTCATCTGAACTGCATAAATGTATTCTCTATACTGTGGTGAAAGGGTTTCATGATGAATAAGCTTTATTACTAGGTTAGACTGATTGGCTACTATACTGCAACACTCACTTTTTTACTGATTCGTCCCATCCTTCCATTAAATAAGTTTCATTTTCTATTAGTCCCCATCTTCTAAGAGTGTAAGTTCACCTCTCTAACAAAGAAAACCTTTTCAACATATTTCCCTGCAATTGGATTACCAAATAAATCAATAGTAAACAGAAATAAACATTTTTATTACAGTCTCTGAAAGATAAGTACTTCCTACCAATTTGACAACTCATACTCCACAGCCAAAAATGTTTTTTTTTGTTTTTTTTAATGTATAAAGCGCCAAAGGGCATACAAAGGGGAACAAATAGATAAATAGTTCAGCACATAAATATATTAATTATATAAATAAATATAAGTATTAGAGCTTTGCCACAAGAAGAAAGAAGGTCCCTGCCCAGTAGAGCTTACAATATAATTAAGAGGGTAACATACAGATACAATGGAATTGGTATAAGTGCTGGATTGAGACGTATGCAGTGCAAATAGAACAATCATAGACTGTGCTGGTTACCAGATAGGTAGGATGTAAGGTTAGATTTAAAACTTGTAATTGAGGTTTCTTGACGTAAAGCGAAGGAAATAGAATTCCAGAGGATGGGAGCTACAAGAGAGAGGTTTAAGGCGAGAGGAAGCAGTCCGAGTGAGGGGTCTGTACAAGAGATGGTTTTGTGATGAACGAAGGGTGCAGGCCGAAACATATAAGGACATAAGAGAAATATAAAGAGGTGCAGACGAGCGAAGGGATTTAAAGTTTAAGAGAATGTATGTATGTATGTATGTATGTATGTATGTATGTATGTATGTATAGTTTATTTTTAAAAAATGTGGGGTAGCCAGGTTGTTGTCCGGTACAGGGGAGATTTCGGATCCTGTTTATTACAGAGCAAAACAATACATGTAGCAGAGTTTAGTATCGACTGAAGGGGAGAGTGGTGGGAAGCAGGAAGACCAGTAAGTAGTAGGTTACAATAGTCTAGGCGAGATAGGATGAAAGCATGCATAAGCATAGCGGTGGTCGGGAGAGGAACCTGCGGATTTTTGCTTTATTGAAAAGAAAAAATCTGAAGGTTTTAGCAACATAGTTGAGGCTCGTACACACGTAATAATTACCCCTAGGCAGTGTGCCGATTGAATAGGGAATATTATCAACAGAAATAGAGAAAGATAGAAAAGGACCAGGTTAAGATAGGAAAATGATTAGTTCAGTTTTAAAAAGATTCAGTTTGAGGCAGCGTCGCAACATAAAGGAGGAGATGGTAAGGAGACAGTCGGAGGCACGTGGTTGGATGTCAAGAGTTAGCGCAGGTGGGTAAGTAGATTTGTGTATATAGAAACATATAGCTGCATTCTAAAGGACAGGGACATTTACTGTGAGCAGAAATCTCTTTTTGTAGCATTAAAACAGTCAGAACTAAACAGCCATAAGCAATAGAAAAAAACAAAATATACATTTTGTCTGCATATAAAAGTAAAAGCCTGTACATCCATTTTAATAAACCTGGCTTTTATTTAAAGAATAAGGATGAAAGAATGAATGTAATCTTTCAGATGCTGAAATATATATTTCACACTATCTGGAATTCCACCACTCCCTATGAAACTATTTTAAATATCTCCAGTTGCAGTTCTGCTTTAAAACCAAAAGTTTAAAAAAAAAAAAAACTTCTCTTCTTGGTAAGGTTGTGTTCAAGGTTAACCAGCCAGCCTCACAAGCTAACACGAGTTAATGTTTAGCCTCCCATTCACGATTGGGATAAAGCATTCTTTCCTTTCCCTTAAACTAGCTTTCCACTGATGTATCTAGACATATTTGTTATCAAGTTAATAAAGCAAAGCTACCCTCCTATTTTGTTCAGTTTTTTGTAATTTAACCACATATTTAAAAAAAAAAAACAACGTAATTTGTTGTTAATGTGGGAATAAACACCATAAGCAACCTACACCTGAAAAAAATTCAGAACATTATTTGCTCCATTGCCTCTGTATTGTGTTATCGCATATCCCACATGCCATCTTCTTTGTTTACCAGTGTGGCCCTGATTCAGCTTACAATCGAGACAACAAAACCATTCAAGGTTTAGTTCATCGACACACCAAACAAAAGAAATAATAGAATAGATTTGGAACAAATGTTTCAATGTTATATTATGTCTGGCTGATGTGTTATTATTAATTCTACAGTCTACAGATTTTACAAAGCAACCACTCAAAGAACACATAGCAACCAGTCTACAGTAAGCTTGCAAACATTTGTTAAAGACTTTCTCGCAGCATTTGACCCCAAGCTTAACAGTGAATCTATATCTTGAGCTGACCTCATACAGCATAAATCTGTAGATTGGTCTAAAAATCGTCATATCTGCAACATGAATAAATGTCTCTAAAGCTAGCTATACACGGGCAGACGTTCTTCCAATCGAGGGCAAACAATTGGAAATCTGATCGGACAAACCTTTCGAAGCTCTCTAACTTGTGGCCTCAATCCTTCTGCAGATTTCAGCTTGAAACCTGCAGACAGATAGGGACAGAAAATAAGCTTGCAGGAATTCTTCCTGCAAGCTTTTTAACCCTATACCCAATTCCATACTCCTCGCTCACCTGTATCTTTGGGATATTCAACACCGACATATGGTCAAATTATCAACAAGCTTTCCTGCAGGTAGTCCTATTCTATGAGCAGAAAAGTATTGTTTTGAGATGGCTCTCTCAAAAGAAACCTAAACTAATCAATGAAAAACTAATCAACCTCCCTCTTCTCAAACTAGTATACGGACACAGGAATTGTCCTGATAAATTCAACAAAATATGGAGTGTGTGGTTGGACACAACCTAATGCCCAAACATCACAACAAGAGAACCCCACTACCTAACTGGGCTATACACATCAGGGCCTTCTGGTAGACCTGGGGGGACGCGACCCAAAACGACCTGAACAAGATAAATAATATATATATATATGATATATATATATAATATATATATATTATATTAATATTATATATAAACCAGACGTATTGCAACTGTTATTAATCTTTAAGTTGTTTTAAAGTTCAAGTTTATTAATCAATGATAAACCATACACACAAATTACCAATGTCATATATAAACCGCCACATGTCAACCAACAGTCATACTCTCTGTTAAGCATTGTATACATGCTTTGAAAGGACAATGTTAAAATATTTGTAACGAATTTTATTCATTGATACACAATAAAAACTTATTTAAAAAAAAAGATAACTACAGTTAGAAAACATTTGAAGACATCTGGTTTGTTGTAATTAAGGATAACTATAGTGTGAATTAAAAATGGAAAGTACCTGGGGCAGGGAGGTTGGATTGATTATTCCCCCCTCACAGTATCGTTTTGTTAAGGAGCTGCAGCACGCTTTAAGCTAGGTACACACAGTAACGATTTCTGAAAGATGACAGACAGGATCTGCAAGATCCTGTCTGCCATCTTTCAAAGATCTGCATACACACAGTCCCGAGCGTTCTCCCTATAGGGAGAACGCTCGGGACTGTGTGTTTCATCGGCCGCGCTAGACTCCCTATAGGAGTTCTAGCGCGGCCGATGGAAATTTTCGGCCTTTCCCGAACGAGCGTACGGCCGACCCGATCGTTCGCGCCACGCGCGTCGTTCGGGAAACGAACGTACACACAGTAACGATAAAGCCCCGATACCGTCGGATCCACGGTATCGGGCTTTATCGTTACTGTGTTTACCCAGCTTAGTTTCCCAGGTTAGTCCTGGACTATTCCTTTATTAAAGATAGCGATGACATCAGGAGAAAGACTGGAAGGTTTTTCTTGGGCTAATGCTCTTCACAGAAACAATGTTTGGAGGTAGGACTTACCAGCGCTATATCCCCGTCCTAAGTAATTTTCATTTTGCTCTTCTTTAAGAATACAGGGAAAAAGTTGCGCCTTTTATAAATAAGCCCCTAAGAAATTAACATTAGTTTGAGCCATAAAGAAAGACAATTCACTGACCCATTTGTTTAAATCATTTTTACAAGTTGAAGGGTCATGTTTCTAGGTGTAAGTGAGATGATTTATTTGTATCCAAAGTCACAATGGGTTTACCTGCTCTTTTAAAGAATATGGTACTAAAATGGCATCAGGTGTTTTTATGTTGAATAGTCGATGTTCTTGATTTTGTAAGGGTCAAAAAATACAGAACTCCTTCCTTGCTCTAAATATTCAAACGAACAGACCAGTAGGCCACTTTGAGTATGGATAAGCTGGTATAGGTATATCAAAAGAGTTGGATCAATAAATGTAGGGTAGCTTTACATTATATTATACTCATATTTAAGATCACCAACAAATACAGGATGTTATAGTTAATTCACAAGTGTGTATTAGTAAACCCTGAGTTTACATACTCAATCCTATAAGAGGACGTGCACAAGGTGCCCTCTCATAGGCAACGCATACACGGATTTGCCAGCCAAGTGGGTGGGGCCAGATAGGGAGTTTTCTCCACGCTCAAACCCAGTGGTAAGAGTCTCATTTAAAATGCTCGCTCTGGTACATCGAAAGACATCCTAAAAGGTCAATATACTGATTACAATGAAGCACAAAACAAATAATGCCATTTTTTCACTACATTTTAAATTTGCCACATCAGAACATGCATCCTGCTAGTTGGGATTCAACATAAAATATAAAAAGTGTCCAATAGGAATAATGGGTTGGTTAAAGGGTAGGTCCATTGTTTTTTTAAGTTTGTGTTGTTCAATTTAAAGGGCATCTATATTAAAAAAAAATTAAATTTCAGTTTCCCTCTCTGTCCTGAGATACACAAATCTACTCCTACTTGTACTGTCAATCAAATCCCTGTGACTTGGCCCTCTTCCCTGCTCAAGTCCCTCCCTCCTCCATGCTTTGTAACAAAAATAAATAAGAGCATTAGCAGGGGGAGAGAGGGAGCTTTGATGGCAGAGATAAGATTGCACTTGATAGCTTGATGGGTCACAAAAAGAGAGATCCTATTGCAGCAGTAAACTACTGTTCTTCCTTCTCTTCCGCGTCTCCAGGACATCTTGCTTTCTATTGGCCACGGTGTGTGGGTGGATGTTGAACTTTTAACTCCTGCTGCATATGAGAAGCTTGACGGGGTAGCCGGAGTTGAGACATGGAGGAGGTAACAGAGGGGAGGGGGAAGTGCTGCAGAGAGATCTGACACCATGGAAAAATAAGTCACTGACAGAGGTAGGAGAAAGGCAGCACAGAGTACATGAATTAAACTTTGCAACGGGCCAATGTGTTTTTTTTTATTATAGATGCCTAACTGATGAACGGGAGGTAAATGCGCTATATGTCTTACCTCCAGTTCTTCAGTAAAACTTGCAGGAGGAGGAGGAGAAACTTACATGCGAACAGTACAGTACCAGTTTCTCCGACAGTCTCAGACACATCCAGACTCCCTTGCACTGTGTGCACATGGATGTGTCCGAGACTGTCAGTGGCATCGGAGTCTGTCAGCAGTGCTGGACTGTTCGAAGGCAAGTTTCTCCTCCTCTCCTGCAAGTTTTACTGAAGAATGGGAGGTAATACATAACTCATTTACCTCTCGTTCTTCAGTTTAACAGAATAATGCAAACTTAGACATTCCCTAAAGGTTCGTACACACGTGCGATCGCGGGTGCCGGTCTGTGATGCATGATGTGTACGAACAGCCTTTTAGGGCGATAATCGGCCCGTGTATAGGCACTTTTATCAGCCGAAACCGCCGCTTGTTCAGGGCGTCGTCTCCAAATGTGATAATAATGTACGAACCTTAAGGGCTATGTCCACCCTAAAAATAGGACTAAAAATTTATATTCTGCTCCCCATGTCCCCAGCCCCAACCGCATGTTTTGTTTTTCAAAAGCTCCCCAAACTCTTACTTACTCCCCTCGATCCTCCGCCGCACTGCCGGCCCTCTGCTTGCGAGAAGGCAAGCAGAGGGGCGGGGACCGGCAGTCGCGTCGGTGATTGGCTGAGCGGCAGCCAATCACGGACGCCGGCTGCGGCATTCAGTGCAGCGAGGACGCGGAGAGTAAGTAGAGTTTGGGGAGCTTTTAAAAAAAAAAAAAATGCGGTGGGGCTGGGGGACATGAGGGGAGCAGAATATTAAGGGGGTTTAATGCTAGGGGGAGGGATAGTAGAACGGGAGGGAGAGGGAGGGAGAGGGAGGGGGGGGAAGGGCTGCAGCACGCATGGCAGGAATCTCCGGGAGGCCAGGTAGCAGGCAGTGTCCTATATGGACCTGCTGTAGCCTCCTGGTAGTCAGTTTTTGGGGACTTTGGGGGGGGACTACAGGAGAACCAGATGGAGTTGGGGATGTGAGGTAAGGATTAACTACACACACATGGTGGGGCCAGTAGTTGGGGGATTATAGTTTGGGGGTGGACATGCCCTTTAAGACATTACAGTTATATCAGAAGTAAAAAAAGTAGCATGTATGAAGTATGCAGTTGTTTGTGCATAATAATCAAAGATGACTGTAAATTAATTGTAATAAAATATAAAGGGCATATTACACCTCCCCCTCCCAATTAAAATTTGCCCCAGTGCTGGCCCCACTGTGTAGGAGGTTGTGTGTAATCCGGTATCTCCCCTTCCGTCCTCCTGGAGGACTCAGGCATGCGCCCTAATGGATCCCTCTGTGTTGAAGTAAATTTATAAGCTTACAAATACAAACTTTTCTGTAGTGTGGGGGTTTTAACTTTAAAAAGTGACCAGAAATACTTACCCACCTTTGTCCCCTCAGCTCTCTCCATAACAGTCCAGCCCCAGTCCAGCCCCTATTGCTAATCCATTCCCAAAGGAAACAGTAGAGGCAGAGGGATCGAAGGTGGGTAGAGGCGAGTAGATATACCCTTTAAAGGTAACATAACAACAACTTAATCTCCTCGCCATAAAGAAAGACAATTCACTGACCCATTTGTTTAAATCATTTTTACAAGTTGAAGGGTCATGTTTCTAGGTGTAAGTGAGATGATTTATTTGTATCCAAAGTCACAATGGGTTTACCTGCTCTTTTAAAGAATATGGTACTAAAATGAGCATCAGGTGTTTTTATGTTGAATAGTCGATGTTCTTGATTTTGTAAGGGTCAAAAAATACAGAACTCCTTCCTTGCTCTAAATATTCAAACGAACAGACCAGTAGGCCACTTTGAGTATGGATAAGCTGGTATAGGTATATCAAAAGAGTTGGATCAATAAATGTAGGGTAGCTTTACATTATATTATACTCATATTTAAGATCACCAACAAATACAGGATGTTATAGTTAATTGCACAAGTGTGTATTAGTAAACCCTGAGTTTACATACTCAATCCTATAAGAGGACGTGCACAAGGTGCCCTCTCATAGGCAACGCATACACGGATTTGCCAGCCAAGTGGGTGGGGCCAGATAGGGAGTTTTCTCCACGCTCAAACCCAGTGGTAAGAGTCTCTCATTTAAAATGTCTTAAACTAAACATATTATGTCTTAGACTAAAACATATTTTAAAAATGTTTTAAAATAAAAAAGGGTCTGGGCTGCAATTCACGCTTGTATGAATATCTGTTGCAGCCACTGAAAAGTGCATTCAGTCGGGGTGCGATGATGTTCTGTGAATCGGCCCCCAACCGTGCAAACACATTGTACATTGCGGGTCAGCTCCCACTATAACACATGAGTATTAGCCAATAGTTGTGCCACACCAAACATAAGGATTACACATATGTAAAGCCTATATTCTATTTCAAGATACACATCATCCCTTAAAGGGAAACTATAGTGCGTATAAAGTTTTTTTCAAAAACAAAATAAAAAGTACCTGAGGCAGGGAGGTAGGATTGGTACTTTTTACCTCCCAATATCCTTTCTATGAGATGCAGCAGGATGAAGAAAACTGCTTCTGCCAGTCTTCCTGAATGCTTCAGCACCATCTTTAATATAGAATGGCCCAGGGCCATAACCTGGCTGCTGTAGCTCCTAAACAAAACAATATTGGGATGTGGGAATAATCAATCCTATCTCCTTGCCTCAGGTGCTTTTCATTTTTAAAATGTTATTTTTAAAGTACAGTTGTCCTTTAATGCAGAATTACTTAAATGGCTTTGGGGAAACCTATGCACTACTTATCCCCTAATTGGCAATCAGTAATTTAAACATGTCCCTGCAAAATTTATGGTTTTTATTTAATAAATAAAATAAAAAACAAAGATAAACCCTGTCCTAACTTATTCTGCCTATACTGTAAAAACAATAGTTTTGTCCTACCTTTCCTATTTTATTGGTGCTATAATTTATATAATGAGGTTATGTTGACAGCTTTATTCATGCCCCTTTCAAATGGGTACAAACATTTCCGATAAAGGCCCAATCCCATTGGATTCTAGATTTACCGTATATTTTTTTCAAGTACAGTGTCATTTTACCATCAGAAAATCAATAGCATAATCACAGAAAAATATGGTTTATTTTCTTTGCATCTTTTGACCACTGATAATTTAGCTAGCACTCTACCCTTAAAACCCAATACACAGTCTAATGTAGATTAAAAATTGGGTTGGCAGTACAGCCAGCTTGTTTAAAATATTGAATTTACACTTGCAGAAATAGGAAAAAAACATTGGCACTTACTTGGGCAACTTGAGATGAAGCGTGCATTCTCACTAACACTTTTCTTACACCATCCTCAGGTGGACTTGATATTCGATCTTGTAACTGCAAAGTAGATTTGACTGTTCTCACATCACCATTCTTTTTGCTTTTATTTTGTAATGTGGAAGAAACATGTGATATGCTATCCATTTCATCAGTATTACAATGTATTTTTTTGTGATACTGGAGAGACCCATAGCTTTTTGGTTCCATAGTTTAGGAGAAGAAGGTTTTGCTTCAAGACTCCCTGTGGTCATCTGTCTCTTAAAGGACAATCTATAGTTCTGTGGTTGGGTTTTTCGTTGGCAGATTTTAGAAGGTTTTAATAAGTGTTCATTTGACTTCCCTAAATTTTTACTAAACTCATTTAAATACTCTGAATTTCCTTGAAGTCCAAATGGTAAGGCACTGTCAACACTCCTTGCCCTTCTACGATCTTCTGGATGAATCCGGTTTCGTTTTGCAGATCTTCCTCTTCTCTGAATAGATACATTTCTATCAAACTTTTCAATCAACTCATCTACTCCAGGTATACAGTCTGTATCAATATCACGACCTGTTCCTGGAACAAATGGAATATACCTACGATTTTCATGACGGTTTACATTATCTGCATATAAAGAATCCTCTTGTTCATCAAGCAGAAATTTCTGCAGCGACTGAGAAGAAGCAGCAGTTGATGAACCAGAGGACCTACGTGACCGAGATCCTTCAAGGATAGGGCCTGCAGAATCTTGTCTTTTAAACTGCAGAACATCAGGCTTTGTTATTTTGGATTCCAAACATGCAGTAGAGTAGTTACTATGCGGAGATTCACTGCTTGATGAAAATGACCTTGAGATACATTTATACTCTGGGCTACCCAGAATGTTTATGTTGTCTGTTGGTATTTTGCTTTGATTTTCTAGCTTAGTTATATGGCTTAGTGATGTTTCTGTACCATTTGTTTTTGGTGAATCCTCAGATTTTATGCTTGAATTTTTAGTTGAAACTCCCATATAAAAAGGGCCTGAAAAGGATGGGTTTTTTTGGGGGGGTTCTCCATTTTCAGATATTTTGCACTGATTATTAGATATTTCAACATTCTGAATATTCATTGTGTGTTCATCTGGATTATATGGTTTTAAAAGTTCAGGATGTCTTTGGAAATTTAGTAAGCTTAATTGATTAACAACACCTTCATTAAATTCATCTCCAGTCACAGAGTATTGAGAGGTTCTTGTGTTTTTAACTATTGGCTCGTACAGATTTTTTTGAAATGATATTTCACTGCTTGACACAAGTGTGTGTTGTTTTAGGGAGTGGGAAGAGGCATCAGGTGTATAATTGTTTTCTGTGTAATGTCCTTCTTTATTATTTAAAACGATATATGGGTGTCCATCAATTCCCTGAACTCTAATACTAACACCATAAGTGCCTTCTTTTAAATTGTGTGAACTCTTTTTTTGTGACTTTTCATTGTTAGTCTGGTGGAGAATACCACAGTCCTTTTGAACATACCTCAGTCCATTGAAACTTGAATCCATTTTACAGAATCTGTCAATTGTAAACAAGAGGAAGAAATTATTACAATGTTCACAAATTGCATTCATTTTATTCCAATATAAAGCAAGTCGAGTATTTATAAAAGCAACAATGTCAAATACTTTGGTTGAAATTTACACATGGTTTCATGTATGATTTATTATAAATAAAGCTACAATTTTACATTACCAACATAATAGCAAAGGTGTGTGTGGGGGGGATACAAAATAAAATTGGTGAAATTGGGAAGTGTCCAAGATGGCGACTTGAACGGACGCGTGGCCCGGGAGCTCCGTGGTTGCTAATCCTTAAAACCCATCCTGCCAAGCCGATCACATCACCTAGTCACCAACAAAGCTACCGGGGACTTGCCACATTATGCCAAAACATAACAGGCTGACTGAGTCAGTTGGCAGTGGACAAATGTAGTCAATTTGAGCGTGTACTGCCATATGGCGGTCTAAAGGATGCAGATAACACTAAGGGCCATAGTGAAATGCTGGAAACCTCACTAGATAAAGGTATGGGACCAAGCAAAACAGCGAAGACACAAGACAACACTGAATTACCTTGGCAGCAAAGCCAGGAAGTACTGTTATCAGTTACTATGGTCAGTAAGATATCATTACCAGTCCTAATGAAACAAGTGCAAACAGATGCTGGCCTAATCCAACAGGACACGATCAAACTCAAACAACACTGACACAGGGTTGTTGAAGTGAAGAATCGAGTCTCAACAATAGAAGACACAGTCCTCACTTGCAGTAGATGTCCCTTTACTCCAGAATCAAGTACAAACGTTAATGAATAAATCAGACTACTTAGAAAACCACCTGCGGCACCAAAACATTCTACTACCGGGTTTCCAATAAAGAGTGGTACATGGCCTGAAAACTTTCTTGAAAAAATAGCTTAAGGACCAATTTGAAGAACTTAACCTATCCCAAAGTTTTACAATTGAGAGTGCACACAGAGTTCCTACCGCAAGACCAACCCCAGGAGCAAGGCCAAGACCCCTTGCTAGATTGCTGAATTGCAGAGAAAGTGATATGTTGCTACGTGTTGCACGTACTAAGGGAGAAATTAGATATGAAAACCACAATCACGCTATTTCCTGGGTATTCTGGGACTGTAATATCAAATATGCTATGGTATACCCAACCAAACTAAAAATCTTTCATGATGGGACAACCTATATCTTTTAAAAACCCACGGAAGTCATGGACTGGCTGGAACATGGACTGCAAGGAAGCCCCAGGCTCCGTGAAATTGGTCTGATTGGTGTTAATGTACGTTCTATGTTAGGGACGGTTTGGGTCAGTTCATATGGGAAGTTAATAATATGCTGTGGGCAACTGAACTTGGTTCACTGCACTGTCTTTGCAACCGGTAGCTTGGTTGCCTTCCCCCCTTATGTACTTACTTTACACCAGAAAATATATGGACATCATAGAGCAAATAGGTGCATTAACAATACCCCTTTCACCTAATTGGAAACCTTTACAGGATCTTGCAGTATAGATCCAGAACTGCCATGAGTTGGCACCCTATACATAAACTACTAATAACTACAAAGGAGTACTAGTCACTAGCGAATTGTCTCTATTGTCATCAAAACACAAGCAGAGTTTGGGAGCGTTGTATGTTTCATTTGGAGTGGGGATGGGGGCTACAGGTAGGGA
Source organism: Hymenochirus boettgeri (assembly GCA_019447015.1). Taxonomy (NCBI): domain Eukaryota; kingdom Metazoa; phylum Chordata; class Amphibia; order Anura; family Pipidae; genus Hymenochirus; species Hymenochirus boettgeri. The sequence goes on from CM033471.1 coordinate 185,628,227, forward strand.
TATTGGTTTGTAGTTAATACTGTATATCCGCATAGATATATATGAAACTGTTCGGTTTTTATACTACAACTATACCGTCAAATTTCAGGCCTCACTACTGGAGAGGCCTCACCTGGTCAGTGCTTACCTCGCCTGTCCGTTTTTACCCACATACCCATAACTTACTCTACCTCAGCAGACACGGTAGTGGCTGGAACTGGGCTGCGGAAGGCCAGACGGTACTGAAGGGATGCAACTGCCACACAAATATTCTGGAATAGTATACATTTTCTGTTCTAACCAAACGCTATGGCATTCCTAAAATAATTACAGGGGGAATTTCCAAAATTTGTTTAACAGTTACTTAAATTTTAAAGTAGATAATGGAGCTATATCTAACCTCAAGGGAGGGTTGGGAGGGAAAGGAGAGGAACTTGAAATGTTTCATAAACAGATCTCATGTTTAATCAACACTTTTATCTGTATATGTAAAACAGAACCCTACAAAGTGTTGGTAAATATCAGCTATATATACGCAATGTGATAAATATTACTGTCGCCAGAGTCAATTAAAGTAAAGTTAAAGATAGTCAGGGAGATTCAATAAAAGTTCTAATGGTTAAAAATGGTGCTAATTTTGCCCCAACCAATCAGATATTATTTAACATTTCAAAGTCAACATCTGATTGGTTGGGGCAAAATTAACACCATTTTTAACGATAAGAACTTTTATTGAATAACCCTGAGTATACCTTGCATGGAATGTCAGGGGTATGAATGATCCAGCTTAGTGTTTAACTTTCTAAATAAATACAAGCCCAACATAATATTCATAGAAGAAACACACCTGCTGCTAGACCACACAAAATATGCTCACAAGAGATGGGTGTCCTGGGCATGCCATAGTTGTCACTCTGCATATTCAAGGGGAATCTAGGATATTTTGTAATTCCTTTAAGCAGCGAATATTGCAAAAAAACAGACAAATCTGGCAGATTCATAGGAGCAGCAGTTGAAATAGACTCCATGTATATGTACTATATGTATTAATCAGTATATAACACCCCACCAGGAGATATACAAACATTAAAACCAATGGTAGATTTTGCAACAAAATTTCCACTGGCCAGAGTAATCTGGGCAGGATATTTTAATAGCCTAATGGACCAAATTCAAACAACCAATAAATTACTCTGGGACTTACCCGAGCTTTTTCTCCTCTGCCGTGTCCTCTGACAGGACCTGATGGTGTCTGCATTCTATGCACATTGCATACCAAAAAATTATTTTACCAGTGGAGATACATGGGGGGTTCTAACTCAATAGTAGCGTATATCAAAAAAACAACATGCCAAAACCCAAACATGGAGGCACAACAAATATGGTTACGGTTACAACAGCGATATAATACTATGTTAAAGGAGAAGGATTCTAGAAAATGCTTTTAGAAAGATACTGGTCTAACAAACAGATCAGAAGGCAAACAGCTCTATTTACACATAAGAACAGGTATACAGGGACATGTCCAATGCATTTCGTGCCCACACCGGCACTTTATCAGAGACACAAAAAACAACAACATTCAACTTATATAGGTACAGGTGTGTGAGTCATATGTTTAGACAGATCCCACCCCTTAAGGGGGAAGTTGGAAATAGGTGCTCAAGGAGAAATGAACCAAAAAATAAATCAAAAAATGGGGAAAACAAATGTTCCACACCCAAAGCAAAATAAAAACATATAAAAACAATAGTATAAAAGTACATGTGTATAATATACTAAGATAATCAAAGAAAAGGATATATATATCTAGAATTATCACAATATTAATGGATATGTAAGTCACTGGTTTTTTGGTTCAGAAATAAGGAACATTCAGGGAGATTCAATAAAAGTTCTTATTGTTTAAAATGGTGCTGATTTTGCTCCAACCAATCAGATGTTAGCTTTCAAATGTTAAATAAGATCTAACTGGTTGGGGCACAATTAGCACTATTTTAAACGATAAGAACTTTTATTGAATAACCCTGATAGTTGTATGGGCTACACAAAGAAACCATATAGTGTATAATTAGGAGTAATTAATGAGAAAAATTGGTACTAATATTAATGGAATATGCAGTGTTGAACTCAAAGCTCAATGCAACATGACCCATATAAAGACATATAAATATAAATGAAAAGCATAATTATGAAAAATAACTATACATAAATAGAAAACAATAAGTCAATAAAACCTGCTATGTTGAAAACTAAAATTTAAATCCTGAGGAATACAGGTATCTAACAAGAAGATCCACTTGGCTTCTTGACTGAAAAGAGTAGCTATGCGGTTCCCCTCTCTATGAACCTATCCTATGATGCCTTGGATATAAAACATAGACAGGTCTGATCCTTTGCATTCAATTAAATGTCTAGCCACTGGACACTGGTTTTAATGGAACAAACATGTTCATGAACACGGCACCTAAGAGCGCGCACTGTACATCCAAAATATTGCATCAAGTAAAAAGATAGATGACAAAGGCAGTGTGTCCCGTTTTATATTCTTTGATGGTATATTTGTTAGCTGTAACTGTACTGGTGAAGCATCTGTTTTTCAATTAGATCAAATTCTAATTGGCAATCTGTGGCAATTATGTACCCTGGAAAATCCCAATTAGCATATCACTGCCAGGTGTAACGGGCGTGATTGGATAGTGGCTAAGAGGTGTTATAGGAACGCCCAGAGTAAGATGTCAAAACAGCATTGTACATGGCAGACAGTTGGTGTCGAACCCCCCCACCTCTATTTAGGCTTGGTTTCTTTATTTTCAGATAAATGGCCTCTGAATTGAGAAAGCCACCTAAGAGCGCGCACTGTACATCCAAAATATTGCATCAAGTAAAAAGATAGATGACAAAGGCAGTGTTACCGTTTATATATTCTTTGATGGTATATTTGTTAGCTGTAACTGTACTGGTGAAGCATCTGTTGTATTCAATTAGATCAACTGGACTTGAAGTTTAGTTCTTGAAGACGTTTCGCTAGTCATCCGACTGGCTTTCTCAATTCAGAATGACTTGTACAAAAATCAGTGGCAATTATGTACCCTGGAAAATCCCAATTAGCATATCACTGCCAGGTGTAACGGGCGTGATTGGATAGTGGCTAAGAGGTGTTATAGGAACGCCCAGAATAGATGTCAAAACAGCATGTACATGGCAGACAGTTGGTGTCGAACCCCCCCACCTCTATTTAGGCTTGGTTTCTTTATTTTCAGATAAATGGCCTCTGAATTGAGAAAGCCAGTCGGATGAAACGTCTTCAAGAACTAAACTTCAAGTCCAGTTGATCTAATTGAATACAACAGATATACCATGACTTGGATGAATGAGAACCTTCACAAGCATGTACTGATGAAGGTATTACCAATCTTAAGGATGCTACACAGAATTATTGGCATTATATGCAGGTGATGTGCTAGTGTTTTTGAGAGATGCCGAGAAATCCCTTCACACACTGATGCTATTAATTGACCAATATGGTGTATTGTGCCTTAAAATGAATTAAGTAAATCTAGTTTGCCATACATACTACATAATTCATACTTTACATATTTATACTTAACACTTCAGTATGTCTAGGATATTAGTCATACAGTGTTATAAAAATAATATAGCACCAAAGCAAAACTGGTTGAACAACAATAAATATTTATATAGAATGTTTTAATTATTTCCACACAAGTCCTTGGATATGAACTATCCAGTTTTAAAAATTAACTCTCTTAAGACACACCTATTTCACAATATTTAAAACAACTAAACACATTAAGCTTCCAATAGAAGAAAATACAGATATTCAAGGAAAAACAAATTACTTGAACAGAAATAAAAGTACAGTTGCTTAGGCACAAGCTGAAATGACAGCCCCAAAAATTTCTATTAGAAAGAGAGAGGGGTGGTCAGGACACTGAATTTAAATAAACTACACAGTGTAGTATATGTGCTAGTCTGAATGAAATAACAATAAACATGAAATTGTTTTCTACATACCGTAATTTCTGTTTCTTGTCACCTTCCATGGCAGCATTCACCAGACTGGGATATCCTGGCTCACAGGAAACGACGGTTAAAAGTCCCTCCCATCCTCCTCTCCATGTCTTAATTATAAAGCTGTCAAAAGGAAACAATCATACAAGATAAATAAACATAAATAACAATAAGGGTGGGTATTCACCTGGTGAATGCTGCCATGGAGAGGTGACAAGAAAACGAAATTACGGTATGTAGTAAACATTTTCATGTTTTCTCTGTCCCCCAGTGGCAGCAATTCACCAGACTGGGAATTATCCAAGCTAAAATCTAGGGAGGAACATAGAACATACTTCTTTTTTTTTTTTTTTTTATTGAATAATAGCCTCCAATACTCTTCGTCCGAATTTGGTTTTGTCGGTTTGAAGAAACATCAAGGCGGGGTAAGACGAATAAAGGTTCTCCAGGATGACCACTTTGCCGCCTCACAATGTTCCCTATAGGAACCTTAGATTCAAGGCCCAGGAATAGCAATTGCCCTGGTTGAGTGAGCTTTTAAACCAACCGGAACTCGCCTCGCCTCGGCCTGATAAGCCCTTGCAATAGCCTGGGTTAAGCAACCCGCCAACGTACTCTTTGAAGGAGCTTCTCCCTTCCTAAACCTTTAGTATATATAAAGTGGTTTCTTTGATTTTCTCCATGACTTTGGTCCTTTTTAAGTAATGGGATAAAAGTCTCACCAATCTAAAGTATGGAGCCTTTGTTCTTTTTCTGATTTTGGATCCGGACAGAAAAACCGGAAGATAATTTTCCATGTCAAAGTGGAAAGGTGACACTACTTTAGGAAGAAACCAAATGAAGGTTTCATTCTGACCCATCATGGAAAATTGTCGTGTCGGGCCTGTCTGCGGACAACCCGCCAATTCTGAACTCTGCAAGCAGAAGTGATGGCCACCAATAGAACAGTCTTTAAAGTCAGATTCCATCTGAAGATTTTTCTAGTGGTTCAAAAGGTGACATTTGTAGTGCTTGAAGGACTATCGGTAGATCCAAACCGGACAGACCGGTTTAGATGGAGGTCTTATTCTCATAAGGGCATGAAGAATCGAATGACCATCTTATCCATGGCCCAAGAGTGTTCCAGGATGGCCGACACATGCAGAAACTTGCCCTTTTAGTGTACTATTTGCCTAGACCCATATTGTAGCCTGAAAAAAGAAATTTACCAATCAAAGCAGCCTTGCTTTTAAAGGACCGTATTGGAAATCTTTGGCAAATTGAACAAATTTATTCCACACTCCTATAATATTGATTAGAAGTTGAATTTTTTCTCGATTTCAATAATAACTGAACTAGAGAGTGCCTGGAACTAAGCTGATAATTTTCTCCTTTCAATCTCCAAACCATCAAACTCAAGTTGTTGACCTCCTGATAATATACTGGCCCTGAGATACCAACCCGGGAAGGTCGGAAATCCTCCAAGGTCTTCCATTGCCAAAGAATTGAGGAGTGGAAACCAAGGTCCTCCTTTGCCAAAATGGAATGACTGCCAAAACTACAGGCTTTTTCTGCCTTGATTTTTTGAAGAACCTTCCAGATCATCGGGATCGGAGGAAATCACGAGAACCTTGACATTCCTGGCAACAGAAACGACGTAATACAAAAGATAATAAAAGAAGACCCCTGTCACCTCCCCCCCCCAGATCCCCCCCCCCCACCCCCCCCCCCTCCCCAGGTCCGTCTCCTCCCCCTACCCCCCCCCCCCCTGCCCCCACCGTCATACCCCCTTGTACAACAGCCCACAGTACCCACTATACCCTCCCCGTCACTCCCCTCATCCTTACCACAGCCCCCCCCGTCGGCTTTGGACCCCTTGAATATAAATTTTCGACATTGAATTGCTGGGAGAAGCCATGGAATCTATCAAAGGCTCCCCCCAATTTTGACAAATCCGTGAAATATATCCTTGTGAAGCAACACCATTTCTCCTGGCTGCACATGTTTCTGCTCAAATAGTCTGCCAAGATATTTTGAGGGCCGGGCAGTAACTGCCGTGATCTTTTTAGATGATCTTCTGCCCAATTGGAATGGGGGCCCATTTTCTTTAGCAAATCAACGTTTGTTCTGGTTCCTCCTTGTCTTTTTACATAAGCCAAACACAAGAGCCTTTGTAGTGTTGTCGAAAGTAAACCCTTACATGACTCCTTCTATATTGATGAGCGAAGCATTCTATGCTTTTCTTATTGCTCTCAACTTAATATGTTTGACGTTAAATCTTCCTTTAAAGTCCCCAAGTTCCTTGCACATAGTCCTCCTTGCAATGAGCTCCCCAACCAATCCTCTGATGCATCGGTTGTAATTTGAAATTACCACACAGGCTCTTCTATTAATCTTCCTTGATTGGCAGATTTTCTTTATGGTCCACTCAACCAGCGATTTGTTCTTACTCTGCTGAAATAAAGACCAACTTTTTTCAGAGTTGACGTGTGATCTTGACCGACGACAATAGAGATTCTGTCGTGGGTTCTCATGTGCCATCTCGCCCCCATTCTACCATTGGAATACAGGATGCCTAATTCCTATTAACACTTTTTTAACCTTTATCCTCTTTGATTTTATAAATGCGGAAAACCTTTTGACTTCTCGACCTCGCTTCTATACTGTGGTAATAAAATCAGATTGTTTGCTGTAGAAAAAGAGGCTCCTTAGAAATCATATTTGGGAAGGAATGGCGACTCTTTCTCCTTGTTTATTACCGCATCCGAAGCTCTACAGGCATATTTGTTTTTCAAGACCTGGAAGTATGAAGACTGGCAACTCCTTGGTTTCTGCGGATTACGCAATAATATCGTCGAGATAATGACAAGACTTGGATCCGTGTTTCCTCTATCTCGGTATTAACGCACCAGTACCTTTGTAAAGACTCTCGGGGTTGGTGTTAGACCGAAAGGAAGACATTTGCAACTGTAGAGCTTTTCGTTGGCCATAAATCTTAAAAATTTCCAATGTTTTTCGAAAAGGGGAGAATGAAAATACGCTTCTTTTAGATCTTTTTTACCATCCAGATATTCCTTGCTTATGCTTGAACGAGATGGTTGCAAAGACTCCATCTTGAATACTTCTTAGCCTTAAAAATTTGTTCAGTCAGACCCGCAGATTTAACACTGGTCTCCATCCCCCCGAAAACTTTGGCACCATAAACTAAAGGGGAATGGAAAATCCTCTTCTTCGTTGTTCCTTGTGGAACCTTCTGAATTTGCCCTTAGACATAATGGTCTTGTAATGAAAAAATACTTCTCCTTTGTCCTTGCATTTCGAGGCTTTTTGGTGGCACAAAATGGGATTAACACGAGGGCATGTATGTTTGTGAAACTCTAACTCTGTAACCCTCCTGGATAGAATTTATTTTACCCAGGGAGTTCCAAGGACAACCTTGGCCCACCTCTGCGAAAAAAAGTTGTAAACTTGCCTCCTAATACGAGTTGGTGAACCTTGTTCCCGTCATGTTGTGTACAGTACTTGGAATGAACCTGTGCTTTTGCTTACAGGCTGCCATTCCTTGTTAACCTCTCCAATTGGACTGACGAAAGGGTCCTCACTCCCTCTGCTTTGTCTGATGGACGAAAAAATCCTCTCTTCTCCCTCTCTGCGAAAAAGGTGAGCCGGATCGCAGTTTTAAATCTTCTTCCTGCAGGAAGGCAATATACTCTACCACCTGACGATGTTTATAAGAATCATCCAGTTTCTTTCACAAAAGCATTTTGGCCTATCGAACGGAATTGACATAGATTAGACTTAGAATTTACATTCCGCTGACCAATTTTTTAACCAGAGGGCTCTTCGCTGCACTGACAAGGCCATTGAATCTCGTGACAGCCTTACTAAATCCTACTGACAGCTCAGAAATGAAAATCGAGCAACATACCATTCTTCATTGCACCATACCTGTCAGGTTGGACTTTTTTACATTAGAATCTAAGCATGTTGAAGGTCTGCTAAACCAACCTTTACAAGCTCTTGAAGTGGAAGTTCAGAGCCATAGAAGGTTGCAGATGCTACCTGCTGCCCAAATAAGCTTTCTTTCTCAGATTAGCAATCTAATTCGTCTATAATGGATCCTTAAATGTGGGCAGCATCTTCTCTACAGGTAATGTGGTTCTCCTTGCTAACCACACCACTGCATCCCACTTTAGGGGTGTGGAATTCCAGGCCTCCTGCACTCCTCCTCATGACAAAGGGCTATTTTTTACAAATCTGTTTACACGTCTACCCTTTTTTCACTTTCTTCCCTCCGCAGAAATAACCTGTCTTAAAGATTATGAACGGGAAAGAAGACTGAATTTTTCTGTATGGGAGGGAAATATTATCCGCCGAAGCAACCACTGGGTTCCTTCTTATGGTGAGAGAGAAAAGTTCCTCTACTGATAGCCTAATTTAAAGGCCCAACACGTATACTAGGGTCAAATGAGATGGATTTCTGCTTCATTATCTTCTCATCTTAAAAGGGATTTCTGAATCTTCGAACTAAGTGAACCTTTCTTCTGAAAGTTCTGAAATCTGACACATCCGATATGTATAATGTCTGTCCTTTGCTTTTTCTTTTTGCTGCCTTGCTCTTTAGCTGATTTGAAACAGCCGTGTTTATTAAGCTCAGTAATTTTGTCCATAGAAATTTCTTCAGGCATGGACTAATTCACATCTTCACTTATCCGATTTCTTCCTTTAGAACCAGTAGCTTTTCTGGATTTGGTTGAGACTTTCAGAGACAGAGGCACTGAAAAGAGGACAAATAGAAATATAGAGCTTTTCAACCTTTGAAAAACAGTAAATCATCTCTTTAGCTACACCTACCTGGGGCTACCTATTCCTTGTAGGTTGGTTGAACCCTCACTCACTAATCTTTGCTCAATAGTGAGGAAATATCTACACAAAATTAGATATAACAAAAAAAGATCCCTGCAAAAAATACCAGCAAACAGGCCAAGGCATGTATAAAAAGAGAAGTATTAACAGGTACTCACTATTAGCAAGGCTACCGCACAAAACACTTAGCACACACAATGATAGTTTTTTGCGACTAGTCCCAGGCCAGTAGAAAAACTCCACACCAACGTCATGTGGAAACATACTTCTCGGTTATCAAAAACCCGAAAAGAAAAGAAGATTCCCATCATGCCTAAGAATCCCTCTCGCCGAGTACGCGCCCTATGACGTTCACTCGCTGAGACCCACGGGAAGGAGATATGGGCAGAAGGACGTGCGCAGCGCGACACGGCGCGCATGCATGAACGGACACGCGAGAACCGGCGCGCATGCGCGAACGGACGCACACTCGAGCGATCCCGCGCACGAAGCGCGCACCCGCGCGATGATAACCCGCACCTGGAGCGTACCTCGGATCAAAATGGCAGCCACCTGTACGGAAACACTGGCATGGACTCTAATCCACTCTATTCAGCCTGGTCACAAGGGCCCTTCCCAGGCAATCCTGTTGCAAACTGAAGGGAAGGCATCAAGCTAGGAGAGAGAGGGAGAACTCCCTACTGGCAGTCCCAAATGGCAGGATCAGCCCTGAATCTTTCATCACCATGCTTTTCATAGCCACACGGAAACGCAAAAGACATGGAGAGGAAGGATGGGACGGGACTTTTAATACGCGTGCGTGTTCTGGAGCCAGGGATATCCCAGTCTGGTTAATTGCTGCCTGGGGGACAGAGAAAACTAAAGAGAAAAAAGACAGACTGCAAAACTCTGTAAGTATATATAGTAACACCGTCCTTTATTATAGTCAATCAATGGGGACAAAGCATAAAAACATTAAAAACACTAATATACTCCCTCATACAGGTCAAACATAGTGCCCTCCTAGATATATAGTTTTAACTTATATAAAACAAATGTAGAATATGAGTCATACCATTCTGGTGAGAGGAGATACAAGCGGGGGGCACTCACGACAAACGCGCTTCGCTCCGATCTGAAGTACCCGTGGAAATAGAAAATTCTTTTGTCCTATTTTTAATTGCTTTCCCTGGTACACAGAGCAGTGTGGGGCTTCTTGGTATCCCATGTCTATAAGTACAGTAAGTCTTCGATCCTCAATGGAGGCCTTTTATTAACAATCAGGTTATTCAATAAACATTTTTTATGTTTAAAAATGGTCGCTTAATTTTGCCCCAACCAATCAGATTTTATTTAACATTTGAAAGCTAACATCCGAATGGTTGGGGCAAAGTTAGCATCATTTTAAATAAGAACTTTTATTGAATAATCCTGATTGATGTTGGCCTAATGGCCACATCTGCAAGAAATTTGTACCGTATGTTCTCCCCCTGCAAGTTTCTTCAGCCTTCAGTTTCCCCCACAATTACAAATATATGATAGGTTGTGTGTATGAAATAAATAACTTAGATTGCAAGCTCTTTGGGAACAGGGCCTGATCTAAATGGATTAAATAACTGTAGAGCCCTGCATAGTATCTTCAATGCTATATAAGAAACACATACTGTACACAAGTGTAAATGCTGGCACCAGAAAACCATGGTCAACATTCTCCAGCCCATTTAATTCCATACCAGAAGTGGACAAATAATTTTGACATTACAATAATACATTTAGTTATATGATTGTACAATAGTCACTACTGAATGATAAGGTAATCTGATTGTGGTAACAGACAGCCAAACCAGAACAAGAAAATCAGACATACAGGAAATTGTAAATGCTACAAATATTATTAGGTAAGATTGTATGAATAATATTGTTGTATGTATGGCCCCCATTTGCTACTGTCTTCACTACAGTTACTAATATTAGAAAGGTGATGCACAAGTGTAGCAGTGTGCAAGGTGCATAACTAGGGATCAAAAGGATCAAGGAAGAAAGAGAGAGTATCCTCTATGAGCTTATCACACTCCATGCACATCCAGAGACTACAAATGAAATTATTAGATAGAGCATTTTTTCCATTAATAACAGGATCATTTACGTAGAGAGTGTTTAAATTCTAGAGCGTCCGATATATTCTACATATTTTGAGCCGAGGGTTATACCAGTAGCTAATTTTATCTGTATATATGATTATCAGGGAAATTGTGTGTATGTGTCTTGTGGAGGCCATCAGATTGGGTGTCTGAGTGGACGGATTCCGCTCCTTCCCCCTATTGTTTTTTGGGGGGGTGTCTATGCGCCTCCCTGGTTAGAGGCAGGAGCCGTGGTTCTCCTCCTTGCACTCACCTGGTCCCGGCATAAAAGAGCGTTCACGATGCGGGAGGTTTACCTATGATTAAGGGCTGAGGTAAGCACGAAAAGCGTCCGGTTTCCCTGCCGTTGGGGTTTTATTATGTTTTTAATGAAGATTTAATAAATAGTAAGTTTTATGTTGGCCACAAACGTATGTATTGTTGAACCTTGCGAGGGGTCCGTGGCAGGCTACACCCAGACCACCAATGGTATACGGTGAGTGCCTATAATGGTTACACAGCATTGTATTAAGATACCATAGGAATCTGTCTTGAAACCTAGGAGTTGATGTCCAACGAAGTTGTTTTGGCGTCGGGCTTGGGGCTTACGCAACTGAGCTACTAACAAATAGAGGTGGGAATGGTGAATAATCATAATATTCTTATAATATCCCAATATAGCTGTGTACAGGCCGTTTTAAGTATACAGAGATATGTATTTGTATACTTAATGTTTGTATTCTGAATGTTTGTATTCAGTATCAAACATTAATGCACTCATGATTTTAATGTTTGATATTGAATTTTAATGCATATGTAATAAAGGATTTATATGTTTTAATTTTATTTGTAGTCTCTGGACTGTGCCATGGAGTGTATTAATGCTATTGGGATACTCTCTCTTTCTTCCCTTATATTGTTACTACAGTTGCTAGCAGATGTGTCATGCACCAAAGAACTATGATCCCTAACATTTAACACCTGTCTGGGAAGTGATTTCCATAATCAATCAAAACTAAAAACAGTCATGCTTGACTATAAACTGAATGTAAACCAGGGGTGGACACATTTATTTGACATTGGAAGCCAGTTGGACAAGTCATTATTACTTATTCATCTATGGAAAGTTGATAGATGCAAATTTCTATGCAATTTGGCTAGGTTTATGTGTATGCATCAATAGCAACTGTTAGATTTAAAGGGCATGTCCACCCCCAAAACTATAATCCCCCCCAGTAATGGCCCCACCATGTAGTGTAGTGTAATCCTTACCTCACATCCTGCCAGCTCCATAAGGTTCTCCTGTAGACCACCCCTAAAGTCCCAAAAACTGTCCACCAGGAGGCTAGCAGGGCTCTTCCTGCTACCTTGCCTCCGGTAGATATTTGTCATGCGTACTGCAGCCCTTCTCCCCCCTCCCTCCCCCTCCCTCCCCGTTTCCACTATCCCTCCCCCTAGTCGTAAAACCATTTAAATATGCTGCTCCCCCTGTATGGTAGCCCCAACCGCATGTTTAGTATTTTCAGAAAGCTCCCCAAACTCTTACTTACCTCTCCTCTTTCCTCCGCTGCACTGAATGACCGTCAGCCGCGTCCGTGATTGGCTGCCGCTCAGCCAATCACAGACGTGACTGGCCGGTCCCGCCCTCTGCTTGCATTCTCGCAAGCAGAGGGCCGCAGTGCAGCGGAGGAACGAGGGGGAGGTAAGTAAGAGTTTGGGGAGCTTTGGAAAATACTAATCATGCGGTTGGGGCTACCATACATGGGGGAGCAACATATCAAAAATCATTTTTAAGGGTGGACATGCCCTTTAAACAATAAAATATTTCGGACATATTCAGGGAGATTCAATAAAAGTTCTTATCGTTGAAAATGGTACTGATTTTGCCCCAACCATCAGATCTTATTTAACATTTGAAAGCTAACATCTGATTGGTTGGGGCAAATTAGCACCATTTTACGATAAGAACTTTTATGAATCTCCCTGTAAATGTCATATTAAAAAGGGGAACTGTGGTCTCCAAACAAGTTTATTTTAAATAATAGGTCAGGTTCCTACCTTTAAAACGAGCCATCAACCACCTCTCTATGTGCATCATCAACGTGCAGAAATGAGTTCACATTGTTTCAGCAAACATTGTGGATTGGATATTACAGCTTTAGTAAAGTATGCTATTATATTTACCAGTACATTAGAGCTATTTGTAATGGAAGCATTTGCAAAGAGAATCCAGCCTAACAACAGGCTTTAAGTGAACCAAACCAATACAAAATCATAACCAAAGTATTTACAAATGTATCTGCTATTAAACAAAGAACCCCCCCCCCAAAAAAAGGAAGGGAATATTCTACACATTGATATGGCAGAAGAGAAGAAAGAATTGATGGTAAGCATAATTCAGTCTCTTCACCCTGCCATGCCAGGGTCCACCATGGAGAAGTCCCAGAGCAACAGCCTGGAGCACCCACTTTCCAAAAGATAACTCCAGGTAAAGAATCCATATTCTCAATTTGTAATGACTAAGAGAAGTTGACACTGAAGCCCAGGTAGCAGCATTACAAATCTGCTCAACAAGAGGCTACATTTTGAAAGGCCCAGCAAGCAGCCATTGGCCTAATGGAATGAGCCTTTACTACCAAAGTACAAAGAACTGATAGTGCATTGTAACATTCTTTGATGGTAGAATAAATTTAACTGGCAAAGGTTTATATATAGATAGTACAACCCTTATTAAAATCCCTATAGTTAATAGATATAAAGATTTTCGAATATCCTTAGTTCTATTATTATAAAAACAGCTCTGACTGCATCCAAAGAATGATATTTATGCTCCTTCTCGTTGCCAGGGTAAGGACAAAAAGGAGGTAAAATTATAGGTTAATTAATGTGAAATTTTGTAAGAACCTTGGGTTTAAAGGACAACTTTACTAACCAAAACCTAGCTCCACCTTTAGAAAGTACCCAGGGTGAGAACCGAAACCACACTGTCCTCACCCCTGGGTTCACTCTCTATCTCTAGATTTACTCACCTAAAGTTTCCTTTGGTGCTCCGATCTTAAATTCCGATAGGGCCAATGAGGAGACGCACTCTGAAAGAAGCGTGTCTTCTCATTGGCTGGATTGTGAACATGGAAGTGGGACTGGAGCACAGAAAGAAAAAAGGTAAGGTAAATAAATCCAGGGTTAGAAATTTAACCCAGGGATGAGGACAGTGTGGTTTAGGTCCTCGTCCTAGGTACTACAGATGGCATGGATGGCAGTAGACGGGTCTAGGTGAGTGTAATTGTCCTTTACAACCTAGAGAAGTTCTAAAAACCACCTCTTCTATAATAAACCAACAGAAAGGTTAGTCCGCTCATAGCTAATTTGCTAACCCTTTGCTAAAACTTTCCTTGACCATATAAGAATGCAGAATCTTTAGGTTCAACAATGGATTAAAAGAGACATCCTTTTATAGATTGAAAAACAGGTTGGAATATCATGGCTGCACATTTATGAAAACTTTGCACATGAAGGAAAAAAAAACCTGTTTGATTTAACTGTTTAGACTGTCTAAAGATCAGACCTATATATATGTGGTTGGTCAAAATCGGATTCCAAATTATCAGATTCCAATCTGATTTGGCTTGTTTACACAGCTCTTGGTTAGATTTAAGGGGGGGGTGTTAATTGGGCCACTTTTTTGCTTCAGTGTAACCCTAGCCTAAGACTGAATGACTGCCTCTTATTCACATGACTAGAGATTCACATGATCGGCCATGTAAAGGCATTACACAGTCAGTTGACTATTTATGTTTTGTCTAGGACAGGGACGTATGTAGACGGTGTAGTAAAAACTGTACACTGTATCTATTGGAAATTGGTAGTATAAGTAGCTACAATCTGGTAATGTCTAATACTTATTCTTGTAATATCCTAAGATTTCTGAATTTACCACAGAAATTAAGCCTCAAACCCACAAACCACAGGGTGCTGGAATAACTTAACTACGGTAAGGGTAACTCTGCATCATTTTCATGCAATTGTGCTCGCAATTGCCCCATTTCAATTATGGAAACACATGCAATTGCTAAAAAAAAAAAAAAAGGGGTGATTGCATGTGCTTTCAAAACGAAAAGGATGCACAATCACATGCGCATCGGAAATCGCAGGAACATTTGCATTCCTGTAAGCATTGGGAAGGCCTGTAGAACCCTTCTGAAGAATAGGTATTGTGTTAAGACTGGCACTACAGAATTGAGCAGCTAGAACACTTCTTCATATGAAATGTATTATGTTGGCTTAAGCAAAATGCTTTGGTGCAATACAGAGAGACTGTAAAAAACTGAGTCCTTCACTTTTTATTTATATAGTGATTACCTACAAAACTACAGTCCTACAATTATATTCCTTTATGCTATTCTTTACATATTACTTATTGATCATCAGTTTTTTAAAAGGCACATAGAATATTTCTTCCCTTACTGCTTTTTTTTGTTTCCATTATTTTTCTAGGAAAATACCGTATAAAGTGCTATACAGTACCTATATACAGTATGTTAATATAACTATACTAGTATATAGATATATAATATTATATATATATGATATATATATATATAAATATATATTTTTTAAAAATATATATAGAATATATATATTTGCACACGAGGACGCACTCACGGGACTTGCAAAAACAATTTCTTTATTAGGTTAACATGTTTCCGTCCGCATAGCAGACCGTCATCAAAACATCTGATCAAGAAACAAACACTTCCTTAAAACCAACTCACCCACACACACCCCACACGTGCAGCCAATAGAACTCCGATCTTGGGTATTTATTTTTATGAAATATGCACTTGTCACTTTAAATAACACACTGTGAAAAAAGATTGGAGATTGGTTCAAATTTGTCACATGTTTACTTGGGGGAGGAGTTTGTGTTGTTAAATTGGATGTACACTTAAGTGCGCTGTTCATTTGGCTTGATAAAGGCCCCAGAAACAGGGCCGAAACATATATATCAGCTCTGTTGGGATAGTGGAAGAAAGGTCTGCTTTTATCAAGACGGAGTATGTGAGGTTTCAAGTTCAATTCCCCAGACTTACTAAAATGTTAATATTATGTTTCTTACATCAATGTTAGCTAAGAAATTAAATGCAAACATTATTGGGTGGGGGGAAGCAGGAGATCATGTTCACTAGTGGCAAACTGTCGGCTGGGCCAAGTTTCCCCACCTAAAGGCACTATAAAAATGTAATAAAAGCTTAGGAGAAAAAAAAAAGAAAGATCACCTGCATACATCTGACGCGAACAACTTGCATGTAAGAGAATGTAAACATTTAGGTCAAACATAAAGGATGCAAAGGATCTAAGATGGATGTATCAAAGAATGCATTGAGAATCTACCGATAGGGGAGATATACCTATCATGTCAGAAGAACTGACTAAAATGCAGATAAATATACATGAGCACCTCTTGTAGAAAGTTAGAAGGGATCATTTTTGGCAAATGAACAAACTGTATGCTTATGAAGGTTCTCATTCATCCAGGTCATGGTATATCTGTTGTATTCAATTAGATCAACTGGACTTGAAGTTTAGTTCTTGAAGACGTTTCGCTAGTCATCCGACTGGCTTTCTCAATTCAGAATGACTTGTACAAGAATCTGTGGCAATTATGTACCCTGGAAAATCCCAATTAGCATATCACAGCCAGGTGTTAAGGGTGTGATTGGATAGTGGCTAAGAGGTGTTATAGGAAAGCCCAGAGTAAGGTGTCAAAACAGCATTGTACATGGCAGACATGTACAAACTGTATCTGTGTAGGTCAGCCTCTATGAAAAGGATTAGAGCAATCCATCAAAAAACACATTCTACTAAATCCCAACCCAACCATCAGTGCTGAAAATGATCACTGATCTTGTACTGCCTTATGAGATACAGTACCTCTGTGCTGCTGATCAAAAGAACAGTAGGAAATTTGCAACCATGCAAGAAATACAAAGGACAAAATTATCCTTAAAGGGTAACTGTGGTCCAGAAATAACTTTAGGTAAATTGACAAGAATTGCTCTCCTGAACATTTATGCAATGTACTTTCATTATTTTTTTGAGAGAAAAAAATAAAATCTCTGTCCCCCAAACAGATATTGTCCAAACACAAAAATGTCCAATCAGATAAAGTAAAACTTCAAGCTTTATTCATATCATTTAAAAACATAGATCCCACATGACCATCAGAACAGACAGCACAGAAACTGTGGCTGTACACGCCAATTCCTCAGAGTAAAACCCATATCCTGCTGGCTATATCCCCTCAATCCTTAGCCCATTTGGTACCATCCTGTTAAAAACATCTAAGGACATAGAAACAGTGCCTGAAAAACATATTTTTAAAAGTTTTCCAGATCAGGAGGCTTCTCCTGCACAGTGCCTCCAGCAAGCACGACCTCGGACAGGAAGTCCCTCCTCTCAGCTGTGTGAAGTCCTGACAGAGAAGGTAGAGGGGGGGGGGGATCTGAGTAACCCACGGCACCCGCGAGTGGGCGGAGCTTAGGCACCTCCAAGTTGGCGGGACCATGAAACTCATGGGTGGGCGGCCACAGCAATCGCGGCACTCCATGAATGGGAGGGACCAGTCATTTTTGGACCACAGTTCCCCTTTAATGGGCTTCATCATTATGGACTAAAGTACTAAGTGGGGTGCAGTGCTAAGTTGGGTGCCACAGGGTTCCATGTTGGGGCCACTTCTATTTAATCTATTTATTAATGATTTGGAAGTGGGTATTATCAGCAATGTTTCTGTGTTTGCTGACGACACAAAACTTTGTCGACCATTAAAAACTTGAGAGGATGTGCAATCGTTGCAGGGGGATCTAGATAGATTGTCAAATTGGGCTGCTAAGTGACAGATGAGATTTAATGTTGATAAATGTAAGGTGATGCATTTTGGACTTAAAAATCCTTGTGCTGTTTATACTATAAATGGCTCTGTGTTAAGTGAATCGATGTGGGAAAGAAATCTTGGAGTTTTGGTGGATAACAAACTGTCAACAAGCAGTGCCAGGCGGCAACAGCCAGAGCCAGCATGGTATTGTCTTGTATAAAGAAGTATGGATTCAAGGGAGGAAAATGTTATTCTCCCTCTTTACAAAGCATTGGTAAAGCTTCATTTGGAATATGCAGTGCAATTTTGAAAACCTGTGTACAAAAAGGACATCTTTGAAATGGAAAGGGTTCGGAGAAGGGCAACTAAATTAATAAGGGGATTGGGGGAGCCTGAATATGAAGAGAGACTGGAAAAGTTACAATTATGTACGCTGGATTTTTCACTGTGAGAACGGTAAAGCTATGGAACTGTCTTCCAGTGGATGTTGTTATGGCAGGTTCATTGGTCAGTTTCAAAAGAAAGCTGGATGAGTTTCTGCAAACAAGGAATGTTGCAAGTTACTGTTCTTGATACATAAAGTAGAGTTGATCCAGGGAAATTTCCTATTGCCACTTGCAGTCAGGAAGGAATTTTTTTTCCCCTTCATAAATTTGGTGGTTTTTTTTTTGCCTTCCTCTGGATCAACAGTTAGGCAGGAAATGAGGATATTGCTAGATGGGTTGGACTGGATGGACGTGTGTCTTTATTCAACCTCAAATACTATAACAAGCTTTGGGGAGTTTTTTGGCATGTTTTTTCATATGCAGTATACATTTTAAAGGGCATGTCCACACCTTTTTTGAACTTTTTAAAGTTTAAAGGGGTTAAATTTGAGTTTTGGGGGTGGACATGCCCTTTAATATCGAGTGTTTCTATCTCCCCTATTTTGGTGTTTTTTATGTCCTTAGATGTTTTTAACAGGATGGTACCTAATGGGTTAATAATCGAGGGGATATAACTAGCAGGATATGGGCTTTACTCTTAGCCCCTGAGGAAGTGGCGTGTACAGCCACAAATCAGATAGGGTGGACTTTCTGTGCTGTCCATTACGATGGTCATGTAGGATTACGTTTAAATGATAAGAATAAAGCTTGAAGTTTTACTTCCGATTGGACTGAGGTTGCCTTCCTGAACATTTTTGCCTTTAAATCAGGGACATGAAATTTAAAATTAAAGAAGA
Source organism: Hymenochirus boettgeri (assembly GCA_019447015.1). NCBI lineage: Eukaryota > Metazoa > Chordata > Amphibia > Anura > Pipidae > Hymenochirus > Hymenochirus boettgeri. The sequence continues at coordinate 185,647,278 of CM033471.1, forward strand.
TCAGTAGCATTTCCCCAGGGGTATACTACTGTAACTAAGTCATTGTTCTTTTTATAATACTCATTTGCAAATAAATGTTTGTATTTTATCGTTAGAAATTCAGAAAATGTACCCAAATACTTTGCACTGAACCTTTACTCCCCCCCCCCCCAAAAAAAAAAAAAAGAATCTTATGTTATAAATATCTTAGGTTATAGGGCATTGCAAGTAAAATACAAGTTTATTACAACATCCGATGTTTCGCCGCCACTGATCATGCACTTTTTTTATGATTTCCACAAAGTCTAAATTGTTCTTTTGTCTAATTTGGCTGGTCACTTAGTACCGCAGATATTTCAGGCCCACCAACCGAAGTACCTAAATAATTGGTTGGTCGCCCTGAAATATCTGCTCTTATGTACACAGAAAGGTAGATCGTGCTGCTGACAGCTTTACCTTCCAACAAGTGCGACAGCTTCTGTCTTTACTATACCTATGCACGTGGCTATAGTACAAAGAGTGGGAGCTGTCAGCAGTGCAATCGCTATAAAGTTCTGAGCGGTCATAAAACAAATGAAATTAAGAGCAGGCATTAAGTGTGTTGTCACTTACCTCCATTACACCAATAGAATGCAATTCCTTCAGCTTTCATTTTTTTTTTTTTTTGGTGAACATACCCTTTAAGATGGCAATGCCATAGATCAACATGATTGAATCAATAAAAAAATACCGATACACCACTTATTTTAGCTACAGGTAAAACATCTAGATATTAGTTATTGTGGAGGTTAATTGTTGTGGTATAGCCCCATGATCCAACACCCTGGTGCCTTTTAAGTCTGGGAAGATTACTTACATAGGGTACACACATGGTGATATTTCACCTAATCTACTGGTTAACACAATATTTCATTTAATAGAGTTGAAATATCAGTGGAATTTTTTTCTGCAACCAACAGATCTTGATTGTTTTCACACCCAAATCAGTTTTTTGATCAGTAGTCTGTCGGTCTGAAAGATACAACTTCCCAGGCCTAAGTATTTACCAGTATTTATTAGTGATGTAACCGCAAGCATTAGTCTGATGTCAGAGGCAATAGCAAGTGTACAGTAGCACTAAAAGGAACATTATAAACCATAGTATTGCAAATAGCAAGTGTACAGTAGCACTAAAAGGAACATTATAAACCATAGTATTGCACAAGTTTAGCACCCAAAGATTGCTGAGAATGTGACACTTCCACAACATGTTTAACAGCGAGAGGAAAAACCAGTTTCAGTATCATGCACACAGGAATACAAATGCAATCACCTGTCAAACTACAAATTGAATAGCTGTTTTACCAAAACACCTTAATAAATGTGTCAGCTTGTCATTAGACTTCACTTTGCAGGGTTTTTTTTTTTTTTTTTTTTTAATGTTCACATTCTCTGTTTATATCTCCTGCAGAGTTTAGCTCCATAACATAATTGCAAGAGGGAAAACAGGACTAACGCCTGCCATGTGCTTCCTCCTTGGATAAAGAATAGGAAATGTTTTCTGAGGTGTTGTGTTTAAACAATGAACTAGAATGGAATTATGCAAACACGCTCATACAAGAAACATGTTATAATATGAAAATCCAGATTCCAGTATTGCTTTGGCTTCATTCAAACTGTAGGACAAATACACACACCGAAGGCACTGTTAGGTTGGGTTGAGTTATTTAGCACCGGTGCTTATATTTCTTATGCTATCATATCTATAGTGAAATGCGTGTGTCGTAGCGGAATGCAAAACGCATGCGTTCAGAACAGTGCACAAAACTGCCCCTAGTGTGTATGAGCTCTTATTATGTACAGAGAGGGAGGGAATATATATAAAATGAAGAATTGTAAATAAAATATAGATTTACATAAAGAAAACGTAAAAGAAAAATGAATTAAAATAAATGTTAAACAGAGTGGGATTTTTCATGTGACTAAATTCTAGATTTCCAAACTTTAGGAAACTTCCAGATGGAAAGAGTTTTATCCCCAGAGATTTCAATGCAACTGCACAGGGACCAGGGCTGTTTGGCCTCTCATTTAATCAATATTGGGAACTGACTAGATGCAAATCCAGGTCATTTATTTCCCTAAGCCCCACAAGGTGGTTACAAATGCTCAGAAATCAGCTTGATCTGGTTTGTTTTCTTTTTATTATCAGCTTTTGTTTAGGAAACCAACAATTGATTTACAGGAAGGGAGCACTACAAACTGGAAATTGACTACAACTCCCAGCATCCCCTATGGAAACTGAAAAGCCACATGTTGCTGTGGAATGTAAACAGGTAACAGATGGTTAACAGATCCAACAGAAGTTAAACCTTAAATAAACATCCACAGGGACTCTATAGATCCCAATGGGTTTCCAGCCTGGTGCTAAATCGCAACATAACAAGTCCCAGGAGATTTTGTAGGTAAACCTCAGTTGTGTGACTTCCACCCAGCATGGGAAGTGTAATTCTCCCCCAGCAGCCATTCACTAATACAGGTGCTGGATGATCAATGGATCCCCATCCACCCCATTCCTTACCTTTAGCAGACAGTCCCCTTTGCTATGAGGATATTAACATATTGTACCAAACACACTTCTCACTTCACCTCCCTTCCCTAAACCTCTCAAGGTACCCGCCCCCTTTCCTCCTTTTGTTGACTGGAATCTGGAAATCTGACTTCGAATAGCTACTGCCACCTAGTGGTTTATTGGCTCAGTTACACGCTGCGTTCACTCTAGGTGGGGGAGGGGTTGGTAATTAGTGACCATTGAAAAGTTTAGTGTTGGAAGGGGATCCCAGTGTTATGGTCACTGATTGCTTTCAAACAGATTGTTGGCAGTGTATTTATGTTTAATCTGGTATGGTGTGTTTAAGATGGTAGAAGGGAAAATAAGAAACTATTTATTAAAGGGCAAATAAAAGTACCATTTGTGTGTTATATTGTCATCACTGGACATCATCTGATGATTACGGGACAACCTTAAGCTGGGTACACACATGAAAATGACAGACAAAAAGATTCTGTCTGTTATTTTCTAAACATCCCTCTACACACAGTCCCAAGTGTCTCCCAATGTAAAGCATAGGGAGAACGTTTGGGACTGAAAATTTCCTTCAGCCACGGCTGACTCACTAAACTTTAAGTACGGAGAGACAAGGCAAATTAAGGGGTGTTTCCGGGCGATGTTCATCAGCCTTAGGAGAGCTCGGAAATGTGCTACAAACACGATAAAGAGACAACACCGTCAGACCCAACTACGGTATTGTCCCTTTATCGTTAGTCTGTGTACCCACTTTTAGGCTGGTCATACACAAAATATGTTTTAAAGTCTGGCTGATAGATCAATGGTCAAATACTTAAAGAACAATTATACTCACCTTTTTCCTGATCCATGGCAGCATAGTACCCTGGGTGAGGACCTAAACCCTGGGTACTTTCCCTAACTCCTGCACTACTTACTAAAAATCTGCTTTGCCAATCTGCTCAGTCCCTCCTCTCATCCACTGTCAGAGACAGTCGTGGTGCAGCCAATTGGAAGACACGCCTCCTTGCAGAGCGTGTCTTCCTATTAGTTGCAATCGCGATCTGTCACTAAAGCAGGAAGAGCGGAGGAGTGGAGGGATTGACGAAGCAAATTTTCAGTAAGTAGTGCAGGTGTTAGGGAAAGTAATGAGGTCTTAGCGATTTTAGGTCATCAACCTGGGTACTATGCTGCCATGAAAGAAGAGGAGCAAGAGGAGGTGAGTTTAATTATCCTTTAACATTGTGTGTACCGTATATACTTGAGTATAAGCCAAGGTTTTCAGGCCTAAAAATACTCGGGTCACTTAGTGTGCAAACCAGCTGCTGCTCTGTCTAACTTCATGGCGCCGTAGTGACATTAGGTGGCAGATGCGGAGCAAGCGGCAGCCGGATTGCACATTGAAGTAAGTGACTTTACCTGGATTAAAGACTGCCCAGGCAAGTTAACTGTATATGTTCGGAAACTACAACTCCCAGAACTAAAGCATGCTGCGAGTTGTAATTTCCAAACATCTGGAATGCCAAGGAATCGGGGGTTACTGTATGGGATTACTGTCCATTTAAAGGGCAAATAATGCCTCAAAACAATACAGAATCAGGAGGATGGAATCTATCAAAATGATTGCCTTCTGATTCTGTATTGTGGCTTTAGTTACCCTTTTTTAATTATTATTATTATTATTATTATTATTATTATGGATTTATATTATATATGTGATTATTCTCTTTACAAAAGATTAGTAAGGCCTCATCTGGAATATGCAGTGCAATTTTGGAATCCTGTGTACAAAAAGGACATTTGAAATGGAAAGGGTTCAGAGAAGGGCAACTAAATTAATAAGGGGATTTGGGGAGCTTGAATATGAAGGAGACTGGAAAAGTTACAATTATGTATGGCTGGAGGAAGGCGTTGCGTGGGGATATGATTACTGTGTATAAATACATTAACAGGCCATACAATAAACATCTGGAGCATTGTCACTAATAGAGCATGTCAGAGGACACGTGGACATCCCTTAGACTTGAAGAAAAAAGGTTTAAGCTTCAAGTTCGGAAAGGGTTTTTCACGGAGAACGGTGAAGCTATGGAACTTCAGTGGACGTGCAATGGCAGGTTCAATGGTCAGTTTCAAAAAGAAGCTGGATGAGTTTCTGCAAACAAGGAATGTTGCAAGTTACTGGTATTGATACATAAAGTAGAGTTGATCCAGGGAAATTTCCGATTGCCACAATTTATGAAGGGGAATTTTTTTCCCCTTCATAAATTTGTGGTGGGGTTTTTTTTGCCTCCTCTGGATCAACTGTTAGGCAGAATATGAGGATATTGCTAGATGGGTTGGACTGGATGGACGTATGTCTTATCAACCTCAAAATACTATACAAATAGCACCAACACTGATGGCGTTTACAATACAAGTATACATTACATACAGGGTATATCTGTTGTATTCAATTAGATCAACTGGATTGTGAAATGTAGTTCTTGAAGACGTTTCGCTAGTATCCGACTGGCTTTCTCAATTCAGAATGACTTGTACAAGAATCTGTGGCAATTATGTACCCTGGAAAATCCCAATTAGCATATCACAGCCAGGTGTTAAGGGTGTGATTGGATAGTGGCTAAGAGGTGTTATAGGAACGCCCAAAGTAAGGTGTTAAAACAGCATTGTACATGGCAGAAGTTGGTGTCGAACCCCCCCCCCCCCTCTATTTAGGCTTGTTTCTTTATTTTCACATTAAATGGCCTCCTTAACACATCTCTTGAACCAGTCACGTTCCTTCGCCAATATGTTAACATTACAATCTTCAAAGGTATGTCCTTTATCCTTAAGATGCAGGTACACGGCTGAGTCCTGACCCGAGGAATTGGCTCTTTGTGCTGGGCCATACATTGATGCAGTTGCTGTTTGGTCTCCCCCACATACAAATCAGAGCATTCTTCACTGCACTGCACTGCATATATGATGTGCTTTTCTGTTTTGGTATTGGGTCTTTCGGATGTACCAATTGCTGCCTCAGTGTGTTGTTCGGTTTTAAAGCAGACGGGGATACAATGTTTTTTGAAAATTCTTCTTAATTTCTCGGAGACCCCTGCTACATATGGGATGACCATGTTCTTTCTCCTGTTTGGCTTTTCCCCTTCACTGTTGGTATTTGTGTTCTTTTCTTTCCTTCTACTTCTTTGACAAAGGCCCAGTCTGGATATCCACAAGTTTTAAGGGCTCCTCTGAGATGTTTCATTTCTTTAGCCTTCGCCTCTGTGCTAGTGGGGATGTTCTCGGCTCTGTGTTGCAGGGTTCTGATGACACCCAGCTTGTGATCTAAAGGGTTGTGGGAGTCAAACATCAAATATGATCTGTGTGTGTTGGTTTTCGTAAACCTCTACTTCCAGTTTACCATTTTCCTTAACTTCTACCAAGCAGTCCAAGAAAGCCAGTTTGTTGTTTTGTACCTCTTCCCTTGTGAATTTAATGTTTTGGTCTACCGCATTAATGTGTTCTGTGAAAGCTTGTAATTCCTTCTGGTGGATTTTAACCGGTGTCATCCACAATCTGAACCAGTGGCTGGGTGCTATGCCCTTAAAGGTATTAAGCGCCTGTGTTTCTACCTCCTCCGTGTAAAGGTTGGCCACAATGGGTGAAACTGGAGATCCCATAGCACATCCATGTTTTGCTTATAGAACTTATACCTGTATTTGAAATAGGTGGTATTCAGACACAAGTCCAACAAGGAACACACTGTTCTGGGTTGAGATCAGTTCTGCTGGTAAGAGTGCTGTCTTGGCCCAGCCGTTTCTCACCATGTCAACCGCTCCTTGGTGGGTATACAAGTGAAGAGTCACATCATAGGACACCATAGTTTCTCTACACCGAGTACTATATCTTCAATCTTGTTGGTGAAAAATCCTGAGAGTTTGGATGTGATGCTTAGAACTTCCCATAAAGGTCCTAAGATGTTAGCTAGTATTTTGCCACTTGTATGTTACAGAGTTGATGATGCTGTGACTATAGGTCTTAGTGGGGCCTTCCTTATGTATCTTTGGGAGTCCATATATGCAGGATGTGCCTCACCAGGGTAGAGGCGATGATATATAGCTCGGTCAATGGCTTTATCCTTTTGAAGTGTTGTAGTAAGTCTATGACTCTTTTCTTGTAAACGGCTGGTGGGATCCCTTGTTAAAGCCTCATATGTGTTGTTATCAGCCAGGAGCATGGTCACCTATCATGGTAGTCTGAGGTGTTGAGTACCACGTTGCATCTTCCCTTGTCTGCCGGTAGAATGGTGATACTGGAATCTTTCTTGAGGGGTGTTAAGGCTCTCTTCGTGTAGTCAGGTTAGATGAAGGAGTTTTAGCACTGGCTAAGGCTGCGAGTACTTAAGGCGAAGTTGTTCTGCCTCACTCTGTGATACCTTATTACTTGTGGATAGAGGCTTCTGTGGCTGCTATAATATCCACCACAGGGATGCGTTTAGGGGAGATGGCCAAATTCAAACCTTAGCAAGGACTTCCATTTCTGGCTGGGTCAGGGTCCTGTTAGACAAGTTTCTCACCCATTCATCCTTGTTTGATGAAGTGACACTTCCCTCCTTTTGTATCCAAGGTAGTTGTTCTCCTTTGGGGCTGTTCTGGGAGACAATAGAGAACTTGTTCTGTTGCCTTTGTTTGCCCTTACAGTGCTGAGAAAGCTGTGTTGTTTTGGTGAACTCCATCACTCTTTCCCGATGGACACAGGTAGCGTGAGCCAGGTTCTGTTCTAGTTGACTAATGTTGTGCATTAAAGCGATCGACTGTAAAATGTGTCTGTCGTACCCGTTCACTTAGGAGCTGTGTGAGCCCTTTGCAGTATCTGTTGGGCTTGATGCCTTAACTGTGGAATCCAGACGTATATACTGCATGGTACTAGCCTTTGTTGTCTGCATGGAGGTTAAATCGCAGGTGGTGGTTTCTGTAGTCTGCCAATTTCATTGCTGTCTTTTCATATTGCCGTACAAGTTTGAGGGTTTTTCCCCAAAATGATTGAAATATGCTTGTGAAGGTTCTCATTCACGTGACTGGTTCAAGAGAGGTGTTAAGGAGGCCATTTATGTGTGAAAATAAAGAAACCAAGCCTAAATAGAGGTGGGGGGGTTCGACACCAACTGTCTCCTGTACAATGCTGTTTAAAACCTACTCTGGGCGTTCCTATAACACCTCTAGCCACTATCCAATCACCCCTTAACACCTGGTTGTGATATGCTAATTGGGATTTTCCAGGGTACATAATTGCCACAGATTCTGTACAAGTCATTCTGAAATGAGAAAGCCAGTCGGAGATGACTAGCGAAACGTCTTCAAGAACTACATTTCAATCCCGTTGATCTAATTGAATACAACAGATATACCATGACCTGGATGAATGAGAACCTTCACAAGCATACATACAGGGTAATACACGTTTTGGGGGAATGTGCCCCCTTCTTCAGGTGACCTGAATAAGAGGGTACATTCCCGAAATGTGTTTTTTGATGTGTGGTTTATAATAAAGTATTGAAATGGACATAGGTGTATTGTTAAAATAATAGTAAGACTAGGGAGAGAGGAATAGATCGTGGGGTGGGAAAGGACAAGTTCAGTCTTGTACATGTTGAGTTTGAGGAAGCGGAAGGGAGGACCTAAAGGCAGAGATGGCACTAAGGCAGTTGGGGACCTGGGATGTTAGTCTAGGGAGGTCTGGGCAGAGATGTAAATTTGGGTATCATCTGAATACAGGTGAACTGGAATCCAAATGAACTATATGAGTTGTCCAAGGCCATAGGTGTAGATGGGAAAAGTAGAGGACCGAGTACTGAGCCTTGCGGGACCCCCACAGGGAGGAGGCAAGCGGTGGAGTTAATTCTGAGTGGAAAAAATGTAAAGCTCCGACCAGAGATATAGGAGGATAGCCAAGAAAGTGCAGTGTCCTGGATAACCAAGGAGGCCAGGATCTGAAGAAGTAGAGGGTGATCAACAGTATCAAAAGCAGAGGACAGATCAAGAAGAATGAGCAAAGTGTAGTGACCTTTAGATTTAGCACTAAGTAGATCATTGGTCACTTTAGTGAGGGCAGTCCATGGAGTGGTTAGAGCAGAAGCCTGATGGAAGTGGTCAAGAGAGAGTTATCAGACAGGTGACTGACCAGTTCAGCAAAGAAATGTCTTTCAGTAGTTTGGAAACAAATGGGAGAAGGAGACAGGCCGGTAGCTGGGAAAGAGCAGCAGACGGGTCGAGGGGGGTTTTTTTTTGTATGGGAGACCACAGCATGTTTAAATGAGGAGGGAAAAATACCAGTAGAGAGGGACAAGTTAAAGAGAGAGGTAGGGCTTGCTATAATGAGAGGGGAAAGAATGAGAGGGGAATGGGGTCAGGGGGCTGGTGGTGAGACTTGTCCTGGATAGGAGAGATAAGATTCCTGTTCTATAATGAGGGTGAAGCTTGTTAGGGTACATAAAGGGATTAACCAAAGAAGGGAGGTTAGCCGGTGCAGTGTAGGAGTTGGATGCTGTAGGAGGAGGAGCTAGGGTGTACAGAAAAAACATTTCCTGTCAATAGAAGGTATTTCATCAGCTGATAAATCGGGGGTAGGAGGAGGAGGTGGCGAACAGCAGCAGGGGGTTGATGAATACTTTAAAGAGCTGTTTGGGGTGATGGGATTGTGTGATATGAGTGAAGAGAAAAAGTTTGTTTGTCTAAGGATAACACACCTTGATCTAATTAGGGCCACTTTAAATAATTTTGTTACTCTTGCGCCAGTGTCATTTGGCTATACGGGATTGCCTTTACAACTTTTTAATTGACGTAAGCCATGGTTGTGGGTTCTTGCAACTAAGGCGACAGGGAGCAAAAAAGTCGGGGCGTTGGTAACCGTGTATGGTAGTGGACGGCTGCATGCAAGGATCAGTCAGAGAAGGAGGGGCATGGAGATAAGTTGTTTGGAGGGGGGCCAGAGAGCAAATGGTGTCGAGATTACGCAGGGGTTGTTGTGTTTAAACCCTTTAATTGTACCCTACACAAGCTTCACCCTCATTATAGAACAGGGAATCTTATCTCTCCTATCCAGGACAATCTCACCACCAGCCCCCTTGACCCCATTCCCTCTCATCTATCCCCTCTCATTTATAGCAGCCTCTAACCTCTCTCTTTAACTTGTCCCTCTCTACTGGTATTTTTTCCCTCCTCATTTAAACATGCTGTGGTCTCCCCTATACCTAAAAAAACCCTCCCTCGCACCCGTCTGCTCTTTCCAGCTACCGGCCTGTCTCCCTTCTCCCATTTGTTTCCAAACTACTGGAAAGACATGTCTTTGCTGAACTGGTCAGTCACCTGTCTGCAACTCTCTCTTGACCACTTCCAGTCAGGCTTCTGCCTAACCACTCCATGGGAAACTGCCCTCCCTAAAGTGACCAATGATCTACTTAGTGCTAAATCTAAAGGTCACTACACTTTGCTCATTCTTCTTGATCTGTCCTCTGCTTTTGATACTGTTGATCACCCTCTACTTCTTCAGATCCTGGCCTCCTTGGTTATCCAGGACACTGCACTTTCTGGCTATCCTCCTATATCTCTGTGGAGGTTTAAAATTTTTCCACTCTAGAATTAACTCCACCGCTTGCCTCCTCCCTGTGGGGTCCCGCAAGGCTCAGTACTCGGTCCTCTACTTTCTCCTCCATCTACACCTATGGCCTTGGACAACTCATTAGTTCATTTGGATTCCAGTATCACCTGTATTCAGATGATACCCAAATTTACATCTCTGCCCAGACCTCCCTAGACTAACATCCCAGGTCCCCAACTGCCTTAGTGCCATCTCTGCCTTTATGTCCTCCCGCTTCCTCAAACTCAACATGTACAAGACTGAACTTGTCCTTTTCCCCACCACCCTCACGATCTATTCCTCTCCCTAGTCTTACTATTTATATTAACAATACACCTATGTCCAATTTCAATACTTTATTATAAACCACATCAAAAACAACATTTCGGGGGAATGTACCCTCTTATTCGGTCAACCTGAAGAAGGGGGCACATTCCCCCAAAACGTGTATTACCTGTATGTATGCTTGTGAAGGTTCTCATTCATCCAGGTCATGGTATATCTGTTGTATTCAATTAGATCAACTGGATTTGAAATGTGTTCTTGAAGACGTTTCGCTAGTCATCCGACTGGCTTTCTCAATTCAATGACTTGTACAAGAATCTGTGGCAATTATGTACCCTGGAAAATCCCAATTAGCATATCACAGCCAGGTGTTAAGGGTTGTGATGGATAGTGGCTAAGAGGTGTTATAGGAACGCCCAGAGTAAGGTGTTAAACAGCATTGTACATGGCAGACAGTTGGTGTCGAACCCCCCCACCTCTATTTAGGCTTGGTTTCTTTATTTTCACAATAATGGCCTCCTTAACACCTCTCTTGAACAGTTCACGTGAATGAGAACCTTCACAAGCATATTTCTAATCATTTTGGGGAGAAAACCCTCAAACTTGTACGGCAATATGAAAAGACAGCAATGAAATTGGCAGACTACGAAACCACCTGCGATTTAAAACCTCCGATGCAGACAACAAAGGCTAGTACCATGCAGTATACGTCTGGATTCCACAGTTAAAGGCATCAGAGCCAAACAGATACTGCAAAAGGCTCAAACACAGCTCCTAAGGGAACGGGTACGACGACATTTTACAGTCGATGCTTTAATGCACAACATTAGTCAACTAGAACAGAACCTGGCCTCACAGCTACCTGTGTCCATCTGGGAAAGAGTGATGGAGTTCACCAAACAAGCACAGCTTTCCAGCACTGTAAGGGCAAACAAAGGCAACAGAACAAGTTCTCTATTCTGTCATCCCAGAACAGCCCCAAGGAGAACAACTACCTTGGATACAAAAGGAGGGAAGTGTCACTTCATCAACAAGGAGGAATGGGTGAGAAACTGTCTAACAGGACCCGACCCAGCCAGAAATGGAAGTCCTTGCTAAGGGTTTGAATTTTGCCATCTCCCCTAAAGCCATCCCTGTGGTGGATATTAAGCAGCCACAGAAGCCTCTATCCACAGTATAAGGTATCACAGAGTGAGGCAGAACACTTCGCCTTAAGGTATCTGCAGCCTTAGCCAGTGCTAAACTCCTTCATCTAACCTGACTACAAAGGAAGAAGAGAGCCGTAACATCCTCAAGAAAGATTCCAGTATCACCATTCTACGGCAGACAAGGAAGATGCACATGGTACTCAACACCCTCAGACTACCATGATAAGGTGCCCATGCTCCTGGCTGATAACAACACATATGAGGCTTTAACAAGGGATCCCACCAGGCCTTTACAGAAAAGAGTCATAGACTTACTACAACAGCTTCAAAAGGATAAAGCCATTGACCGAGCTATATATCATCGCCTCTACCTGGTGAGGCACATCCATGCATATATGGACTCCCAAGATACATAAGGAAGGGGCCCCACTAAGACCTATAGTCAGCAGCATCAACTCTGTAACATACAAGGTGGCAAAATATCTAGCTAACATCTTAGGACCTTTGATGGGAAGTTCTAAGCATCACATCCAGAACTCTCAGGATTTCACCAACAAATTGAAGATATAGTACTCGGTGTAAGAGAAACTATGGTGTCCTATGATGTGACATCTTCACTTGTATACCCACCAAGGAGGCGGTTTGACATGGTGAGAAAACGGCTGGGCCAAGACAGCACTCTTACCAGCAGAACTGATCTCAACCCAGAACAGGTGTGTTCCTTGTTGGACTTGTGTCTGAATACCACCTATTTCAAATACAGGTATAAGTTCTATAAGCAAAAACATGGATGTGCTATGGGATCTCCAGTTTCACCCATTGTGGCCAACCTTTACACGGGAGTAGAAACACAGGCGCTAATACCTTTAAGGCATAGCACCCAGCCACTGGTTCAGATATGTGGATGACACCGGTTAAAATCCACAAGGAATTACAAGCTTTCACAGAACACATTAATGCGGAGACCAAAACTTAAATCACAAGGAAGAGGTACAAAACAACAAACTGGCTTTCTTGGACTGCTTGGTAGAAGTTAAGGAAAATGGTTAACTGAAGTAGAGGTTTACAGAAACACCAACAACACACAGATCAGTATTTGATGTTTGACTCCCACCACCCCTTTAGATCACAAGCTGGGTGTCATCAGAACCCTGCAACACAGAGCCGAGAACATCCCCACTAGCACAGAGGCGAAGGCTAAAGAAATGAAACATCTCAGAGGAGCCCTTAAAAACTTGTGGATATCCAGACTGGGGCCTTTGTCAAAAGAAGTGAAGGAAAGAAAAGAACACAATACCAACAGTGAAGGGGAAAAGCAAGACAGAGGAAGAACATGGTCATCCCTATGTAGCGGGGTCTCCGAGAAATTAAGAAGAATTTTCAAAAAACATCGTATCCCTGTCTGCTTTAAACCGAACAACACACTGAGGCAGCAATTGGTACAACTCGAAGACCCAATACCAAACACAAGAAAAGCGACATCATATATGGCAGTGCAGTGCAGTGAAGAATGCTCTGATTTTGTATGTGGGGGAGACCAAACAGCAACTGATCAAGTATGCCCAGCACAAAGAGCCAATTCCTCGGGGTCAGGACTCAGCCGTGACCTGCATCTAAGGATAAAGGACATACCTTTGAAGATTGTAATGTTAACATATTGGCGAAGTAACGTGCTGGTTCAAAGATGTGTTAAGGAGGCCATTTATGTGACAAATAAAAAACCAAGCCTAAATAGAGGGGGGGGGGGTTCGACACCAACTGTCTGCCATGTACAAAGCTGTTTTCAACCCTTACTTGGGCGTTCCTATAACACCTTTAGCCACTATCCAACAGCACCACCCTTAACACCTGGCTGTGATATTGCTAATTGGGATTTTCGGGTACTATTGCCACAGATTCTTGTACAAGTCATTCTGAATTGAGCAAGCCAGTCGGATGACTAGCGAAACGTCTTCAAGAACGACATTTCAATCCAGTTGATCTAATTGAATACAAACAGATATACCCTGTATGTAATGTATGCCTATGTAATTGTAAGCGCACTAGAAGATGTGGTGGCTATTAGTATAGTATTTTGAGGTTGAATAAAGACATACGTCCATCCGTCCAACCCCATCTAGCAATATCCTCAATTCTGCCTAACAGTTTGATCCAGAGGAAGGCAAAAAAAAAACCCCACCAAATTTATGAAGGGGAAAAAATTCCCCTTCAAATTGTGGCAATCGGAAATTTCCCCCTGGATCAACTCTACTTTATGTATCAATACCAGTAACTTGCAACATTCCTTGTTGCAAGAACATCATCCAGCTTCTTTTTGAAACCTGACCATTGACCTGCCATTAGCACGTCCACTGGAATTCTCCATAGCTTCACTCGTTCCACAGTTGAAAAACCCTTTCCGAACTTGAAGCTTAAACCTTTTTTCTCAAGTCTTAAGGGATGTCCACGTGTCCTCTGACATGCTCTATAGTGAATGCCCGCAGATAGTTTATTGTATGGCCTTAATAGTATTTATACACAGTAATCATATTCCCCACGCACAGCGCCTTTCCTGCAGCATAATATTGAACTTTTCCAGTCTTTTCATTCAATCAATCCCAAACCCCTGTATAACTTGTTGCCTTCTCTGAACCCTTTCCATTCAAAGATGTCCTTTTGTACACAGGATTCCAAATTGCACTGCATATTCAGATGAGGCCTTACTAATGGTTTGTAAAGAGGAATAATCACATATAATAATATAAATCCATAATAATAATATAATAATAATAATATAATAAAAAAGGGTAACTAAAGCCACAATACAGAATCAGAAGGCAATCATTTTGATAGATTCCATCCTCCTGATACCTCTGTATGTTTTGAGGCCATTAGTTGCCTTTAAAATGACAGTAATCCCATACAGTAACCCCGATCCTTGGCATTTCCAGATGTTTGGAAATTACAACTCCAGCATGCTTTAGTTCTGGGAGTTGTAGTTTCCGAACATATACAGTTAACTTGGCTGGGCAGTCTTTAATCCAGGTAAGTCACTTACTTCAATGTGGCAATCCGCTGCCGCTTCGCTCGCATCTGCCACCTAATGTCACTACGGCGCCATGAGTTAGACAGAGCAGCAGTGGTTTGCAACTAATGACCCGATATTTTTAGGCCTGAAAAACTTGGCTTAACTAAGTATATACGGTACACACACTGTTAAAGGATAATTAAACTCACCTCTCTTGCTCCTCTTCTTCCATGGCAGCTAGTTACACAGGTTGATGACCTAAATCGACTAAGACCTCATTATTTTTCCCATAACAACTGCACTTACTTACTGAAAATCTTTGCTTCGTCAATCCCATCCACTCCTCGCTCTTCCTGCTTTAGTGACAGATCGCGATTGCAACTAATAGGAAGACACGCTCTGCAAGGAGGGCGTGTCTCTCCAATTGGTCTGCACCACGACTGTCTCTGACAGTGGATGAGAGAGGGCTGAGCAGATTGGCAAAGCAGATTTTTAGTAAGTAGTGCAGGAGTTAGGGAAAGTACCCAGGTTGAGGTTCCTCACCAGGCTACTATGCTGCCATGGATCAGGAAAAAAGGTGAGTATAATTGTTCTTTAAGTATTTGACCATTGATCTATCAGCCAGACTTTAAAACATTTTTTGTGTTGACCAGCCTAAAGTGGGTACACAATACGAACGATAAAGGGACAATACGTAGTTGGGTCTGACGGTGTTGTCTCTTTATCGTGTTTGTAGCACATTTCCTGAAGCTCTCCTAAGGCTGATGAACATCGCCCGGAAATACCCCTTAATTTGCCTTGTCTCTCCACTTAAGTTGTATGATCAGCCGTGGCTGAAGGAAAATTTTCAGTCCCAAACGTTCTCACCTATGCTTTACATTGGGAACCTAGGGATGTGTGCGAGAGGGATGTTTAGAAAATAACAGACAGATGCGTTTTGTCTGTCATTTTCATGTGTGTACCCAGCTTGCAGGTTGTCCCGGTACTCATCAGATTATGTCCAGTGATTACAATATAAAAACACACAAATGGTACTTATTAATTTGCCCTTTAATAATATAGTTTCTTATTTTCCCTTCTACCATCTTAACACACACATACCAGATTAAACAAATACATACCAACACTGCCAACAATCTGTTTGAAAGCAATCATGACCATAACATGGGATCCCCTTCCAACAACTAAACTTTTCAATGGTCACTAATTACCAACCCCTCCCCCACCTAGAGTGAACGCAGCGTGTAACTGGGGCCAATAAACCACTAGTGAGGTGGCATAGCTATTTTCGAAGTCAGATTTCTCAGATTCCAGTCACAAAAGGAGGAAAGGGGTCGGGTACCTTGACTAGGTTAAGGGAAGGGAGTTGAAGTGGAAAGTGTGTTTTGGTACAATATGTTAATATCCTCATAGCAAAGGGGACTGTCTGCTAAAGGTCAAGGAATGGGTGGATGGGGTATCCACATTGATTCATTCCAGCACCTGTATTAGTGAATGGCTGTGGGGGAGAATTACACTTCCCATGACGGGTGGACAGTCAAAACTGAGGTTTACCTACAAAATCTCCTGGGACTTGTTACTTTTGCATTTAGCACCAGGCTTGAAACCCATTGGGATCTAGAGAGTCCCTGTGATGTTTATTAAGGTTTTAACTTCTGTGGATCTGTTTAACCATCTGTTACCTGTTTACATTCCACAGCACATGTGGCTTTTCAGTTCCCATAGGGGATGCTGGAGTTGTAGTCAATTTCCAGGTTTGTAGTGCTCCTTCCTGTAAATCAATTGTTGGTTCCTAAACAAAAGCTGATAATAAAAGAAAACAAACCAGATCACAAGCTGATTTCCTGAGCATTTTGTAACCACCGTTGTGGGGTCTAGGGAAATAAATGACTGTTGCACTCGATCGTTTCCCAATATGATAAATGAGAGGCCAAACAGCCCTGGTCGTCCTGTGCAGTTGCATTGAAATTCTGGGGATTTTTTTATCAAAGAAGGGAGGTTAGCCGGTGCAGTAGTAGGAGTTGGATGCTGTAGGGAGGAGCTAGGGTGTACAGAAAAAACATTTTCCTGTCAAATATGAAGGTATTTCATCAGCTGATAAACGGGGTAGGAGGAGGAGGTGGCGAACAGAGCAGGGGGTTGAATACTTTAAAGAGCTGTTTGGGGTGATGGGATTGTGTGGATATGAGTGAAGAGAAAAAGTTTTGTTTGTCTAAGGATAAAACACCTCTGATCTAATATAGGGCACTTTAAAATCTATTTTTGTTACTCTTGCGCCAGTGTCATTTGGCTATACGGGATTGCCTTTACAACTTTTTAATCTGATCCGTAAGCCATGGTTGTGGGTTCTTGCAACTAAGGCGACAGGGAGCAACAAAGTCGAGGGCGTTGGTAACCGTGGTATGGTAGTGGACGGCTGCAAGATCAGGATCAGAGAAGGAGGGCATGGAGATAAGTTGTTGGAGGGGGCCAGAGAGCAAATGGGTGTCGAGATTACGCAGGTTGTTGCATTTGTACATTTGTTTGTTACGGTTACGGCTGGGACAGATGACACAAGATTAAATTTGAGAAGATGATGATCAGATAGTGGAAAGGGAGAGTTGGAGAAGTTAGATACGGAGCACAGGGGGGTGAAGACAAGATCCAGTGTGGGTCTGTGCAGAGGACCATTGAGTAAGGCCAAGGGAGGAGGTAAGAGTGAGAAGTTTAGTGGCAGCAGAGGTGTTGGTATCGATTGGGATATTGAAATTACTAAGATAATTGAGGGGATGTCAGTGGGATAACCAAGCAGATAAGTGGTCAAAGAAAGAGGTGGTCGGGCTGGGTGGTCGATAAATAACTGCAATCTGTAGGGGTGTGGGAGAGTAAACACGGACTGAGTGGAACTCAAAAGATAGACTGGAGAGGGCTGGTAGAGACGTGATGGGTTTGAAAGTACAGCGCTCAGAGAGAAGAATACCAACTCCCCCACCACATTCATTATAATAAATTATTTATTATAATACTTAGTATCTATACTCAAATATATAGGTACTTAGTATTAGGGTTCTTTGCTTCTAAGACACAAACACGTATGAAATCTACATGCGTCAGTGCTAAGTACAATAGCATTAAATACATGCTGTATGGCTACACTGAAATCATTGCAGCCTGCATCCCACTTCTGGTGGATTTTTTTTTCAAATCTAATCAAAACTCAGTAATCTTGTGTGAGTTAACTCAGGGCCTCTGCAGTTTAGGTGTGTTTGGCTAGGTTCACACAAACGGTGAGGGCTAGGCCACACTAGCGCGTTTCTCACAATCTTACAATCATATTTTACGATCTGTTAGTATGTGAGAAACGCATGCCAAGCTAACAAAATGTGGGTGGCCACACTGTGTGTGCTGCACTTCTATCCATTTCTGGAGCCGTGGCCACACTGTGTGTGCTGCACTTCTATCCATTTCTGGAGCATGTGCGAACTGTTGGAATTAAATATCCTAAAGACTATTTAAAAAGAACCAATATATATTATACTGTAATCAGTTTAAAGGGGAAGTTCAGTGCAAATACATATGCTTTTCAGAAAAAGAGCAGTAATTTTTCATCCCAATGACCTTAACCTGCCTGGTTGATTCAGTTGTTCAGTAGAGATCTGAGCATCTTTGACCCATCAAAGCCAGTCAGTAGAAATTACTGTTAGGAACAATTCCAAGGAAGTGGGGCATTCTGGGAAGAAGAAGGACTGTTAGAACCTGAAATGTCAGCTCACTAATGTCAACAGCAGGGAACAGCAAAGGGTATGAAATCAACTGATTTTTTAAAATGGAGAGAATATGTAGAATAAACTAAGAAGGCATTACACAAACTATCAATTCAACAAATATTGATAACCTCCACTGAACTGTCCCTTTAAGTCTCTTCAGATTAATTAATTTATTCTTTTTTTTTATTTGTTGATTTGACCTGATTATGGAAACTGCAGTATAATCCTATTTATTACAATAATTCCTGCAGCTCTGAGCCAAGATTAATGCAGCAGGTGTAAAGTTTGCCAGGAGAACACTGAATGTATTTTAGGGCACCACAGTGTCATTTTATATATGTAGAAAACCAAGTAAGTCTCTTTAACTTTAATGGTTCTTGGACAAGTAACTCATGGTAACAACATGGTAAATTGCTACACAGGGAGGCATGAATAGAAATATTTTTCCAGCACTGCTCAGTACAGTGGATTTTAACGTGTTTTGTTTTTTAAGTGTCCTCTTTAAGTGCAAGTCCAGGCCTTAAATGAAAACTTATTTAAGGTAAATCACCCCCCCCCCCCCAAAACCTAAACGGTAATAGTTTGAAATGTGATATATATAAGTCTAACCTGAAATCTGCACAATGTCCTGTTGCCCCTGTTTCTGCTTCCTGGTTCTTCCAGTTAGAACGTAGTTATGGATTTCACAGTCACATCACAGCCAATGACTGAACACAAATCCCTAGCTGCCTCTTCTGAGCATGCTTAAGCTCAAAACCAGGTCACTAATTTCCCACAAGACATCCAGAAGCATAGCAGCATACAGTAATGAATTCAGAGGAGAAAGTGGATATATCAACATATTTTAAAAAGACCCTTATTTCTAAAAATGTTATTATGAGGGTGGGTTGTCCTTTAAAGGTGACTATTGGGAGGAAATATGTAGAATATATGTGTACTTTTAAGAGTTTGTCAAAATTGCGATATTCATGTGGAATGACAGTGCGTGAAATGTTAGCAGTATTTTCATGGAATTTAGCCTGATGAGCAACCTCTATAAATCATATTTATTCTACTGAATCGCTAACCTTTCATTGTCATGGGCTTTTGAGCTCAGTAAACATGAACTTAATGGCCTTTACAATAGACCAGAAAGAGATTATATTAACTGGTTTGCTTTCCCAAGATTTGCAGCAGTGGACCCTGTGGTGCCAGATACAAATCTTTATAGTTAATTCATCTGCATTTCAGGACAGGTGTAGCTAACAGGTGCAGATTTACTTATTCAGAACAGAACTGTACAATAGTGCTTTGAAGGGCCAGTTTTGAAGTTGTTTGATGAGGGTCAGGAAGCCTTAACATACCCATACACTTCCAACATTTAGTGAAGAACCGTCTGGTCTGATTTTTGTGGGGGATGACTCGTGATCCCAAAATGAATGATCCAGCCGGGAAATGCTAGAAGGTGAGAACCGGTGTCTGGACCATTCATTATATTTAATTCAACAGATCGAAAGTATGACCAGCATTGGCCTATCTTGACCCTCTTTTTCAGAACAACGGCTACCGATTAATAATCAATTAATCAAGATTCCAATAGCCAAAAAGATACGCAAATAACATAGCTAGGCCATCCACGCAACCCTCCAACTCCAATCCTCAGGGGTTGGGGTAACATAAGCTACAGCGCTACAGCTGTGTACCTCTGGGTCCCCCCCAGTCTCTGGCCGATTTCCCGGAGTACGTCCTCCCAAACCTCCAAACACTAACTCCGCGTGTTACCATCTGAACCTAAGCACGTTTCGGGAGTTCAACTTCCTTCTTATGGGTCTCTCAGAAGAGACCTGGAAATCAGATCAGTAGCACTTCCACTATATGTTATAATAATATGCCTAGGAATGCTCCCACAGCCCCCCTTTCTGTTTATGTAATGTAGACGAGTTTTCGCAGGAAGATAGACCAAGCTTCCATGTGGTAGTAGCACCCCCAACAAGTCTCTTTAATTGGAGGTTTTACACCTTGAATACTAAGCATTGGATGATGAAAGGCCTCTTCCCTCTTGTTAAAAGCCAGTAGGCGGGGGGAAGTGATAGCCTGTAATACTAATCCAATGCCAGGTCAGAGGAGACAATCTTCCCACGAGAATTCAACCAAGCAGGGAGTGATCAGCCCAGATAAATGACCCAAGGTAAATTGTTAGAACCTTCCATACGGGGTTACCTTGACGTGGTTGGAAGGCTTTTCACTTTTATGCATTAAAATTAACTAAATCCCTCCATGTTTTTACTGTTTGCACTAGCACAGATATTATGATATATGGGGCCCAGGAATGTGTCATCTTATCTATCTTGTTTATATATGAAGGCATATCCAACATTTTATAGGACAAATATTAGAATTAAAGAGCATGTCTACCTTAAAAAAAGACTCCCCACCATTTCAGGCACCTGGAGCACTAACCACCCTACTGTTATGACCTATGTTACAGGCGTTATCCAACCAAGGAACAATGCTGTATTAGGCATTAAAGCCAATTGTCTTTTCGACATTGAATTGTATAAAATATACATGCTTTGTGGCTCAGTTGCAAAATTCATGGATGCTAACCTATCAGCAAAATGTGTACTGCGTCAATATTAAATGCATGCTATACACAGTGTTAACTCTAAATTCTTATTGGCTGTGTGTACACAATATACAGTCTTTGTGGATACATATTCAAGTACTGTGCGCTACATACTGTATTAGATGTCAATATTCACCAATATTTTTGTGCGCTCTTTATTTTAACCTGTGTGTGCAGGCCTGTTGAGCTGGCATTGGCTTGACAAATGCACACCAATTGGATTGCAGGCACCCAGTGTGAAGCACTGGAATAGTGAGGGCCCTAATACCATGTGCCTGTGCACAACATTAATAGTAACACCTAATGACTTTCAGAAATACTAATGGAAAATACCTTATTTATTCATTCTAACAACATTACTGAGAAATGAGAAAATGAGGTCATGTCCAATTGTGTAAATAACTGAACACAACAATGTCTCTTTTTAATAGATGGTTTAGGACTAGTGCACAGAGCTAAACCAGGTGGGCTGTGATGAAATATTATGCTCCTTTCAGCAATGCATTGGGCAGACTCTGTGGTGTCCCATCTTGTTCAAACATTGTGCAAAACAGTTTGCATACATTTCACTTAAAGGTACTTAATGCTTAAAACAAACTATGTTAAATAAAGCACCAATGTGATGCATTAATGTACTAAAAACTGACATCTGTAATTAAAAGTATGACATTAGTATGGCAGTAATTGAAAGGGGAAAATGTAATTATTCAATAGCACCATCTGGTGGAAATTCTAAATTCTGCCACACTGTTGGACAGGGACTTTTATTTATTGCAAATATAACCTTGAACATCACGGGTGGCCGGGAGGTAAGTTCTATTGTATTGACTGAATTAGTCTAAAA
Organism: Hymenochirus boettgeri; assembly: GCA_019447015.1. Lineage (NCBI taxonomy): Eukaryota > Metazoa > Chordata > Amphibia > Anura > Pipidae > Hymenochirus > Hymenochirus boettgeri. The sequence continues at coordinate 185,669,045 of CM033471.1, forward strand.
AGTCTTCCAGAACATATTCTAGTCAGCTGTTAAATGTTTGAAATGTATTTTGTTTCATCTACTATAAAAATCGAAAACAGCAATTACAATCTTAAACCATACAGTACAGCGAGACATAATATACTGGATTTTCACTCATTAATACAAATGCAAAATACATCTATACAGAGTAATTTGCCTTTGCAGCTCTTAATGCTATGTTCTAATACAGCCATGTATCAGCTATTACCTTACCTTTACATTACTCATGGTAGTATTGTTTGTAAGTTAATGTGTATTTTCTGCAGACTTTATTGCAGTAGATAATGGTAGCAACTCATGTGTGGTTTAATTTCCCGTTTTCTTCTGTAAGATCCTGTTGTGCTGCAAAATGAAGTTTTAAAAGTGGTACTGAAATTACCTAATCCACAGACATGTGCCTTCCCCAATAATATGTTTTGTTAGTAGGGTGGAGCTCCCCAGGGTATACACCATACAATATTTCGGGCGACCGTCCAATTATTGGAATATTGTAGTGTGTGTCGGTTGAGGTGTACAGATGGCCGTGCTACTTTTGTAAAGAGCGGCATTGATTTCCTGGCTATAAAGGTAACTTAATTAAAAAAATTGTTTTGACTAATCATCAAAAAAGTAAATTTCTACACACACACCTTCTTTTTACATGTAACTCAACTCTACTGACATACCCTTCCATTCTGTGGCAGCTATACTTACAAAAACGTAGCCTTTCAAGCCTAATTCAAAGTTATACTTAAACTTTCTCTTCTAGTAGTTATAATAACTCTTAGAACAACTAGCAAAGGTTTAGACGGTTTCATAGTAATACTGTATATTGCCAGCAGGGTCAGGATTACCTTGAGGCCCTTTTCTGCCTTAAATCCCATCGTAATGCAGCAGTTAGTATGAAACCAAGTGACCTTAAGCCTGTGCTTGACTGATGCTTAAGCAACCCTGGTTGTCAAACGTGTTCTGTTTACTCATGTTACTTGCCGTTGAATGGAAATAACATGTTCTAACATATGCAAATAACACTTCAAATGGACCAAAATGTACAAGAACCAGACTGTCTGCAGTGGTGCGTTTTGTGTCTGTGTAGAGTGTGAACAAGCCCTTAGTCTCTAAATATTCCCTATTGTTTAAAGGTTTATTAAATATACTATATACCACTAGGGCACAGTGGAGTTTTTCTGTTTGGTGTGTGTGGATATATAGTATGTTGTCTTGAGTGTGTGTGTTCATGTTTTGATAAATGTTGTCACTAACTTATGCACTTGTGTTTGCACACACAACTCAGACATCTCTAGGTGTTAATATACCAAACAGCACTCGCATACACACTCTGGCATACCTATATAGTAATGCCTCCGAGAGATCACCCAGGGTAAACCACATGATTGAGATTCATTAGAGTCTGTACTTACGTACGATCTACCAACCAGCCTCTGGTGAATAGGTCTCTTGCGATACTCACACAGCCGCCGCATGCAAAGGATTAAAGTCAGACGAACGATCTTAAAACATTAGCAGGGTGGCTGGATGCTTGGGTGAATACATGTGTTTCTCTGTACCTCACCCTCACTACTGTACCCTATACAAATATGATAAAAGTAAATGCTATGTATACCTGTGGTTCAGTTAGATCAACTGGGCTTATAGTTTATCTCTTTAAGACATTTCACTAGTCATCCGACTGGCCTTCTAAATTCAGAATTCAATAAACACCCTAGAATATGTCCCAATCAGCGTATAACAGCCAGGTGTTAGGGACATCTTGAATGCTTAATAGCATTGTAGCTAAGAGGTGTTATTAAAACTGCCCAGGGTAAGGTTATTCAGATCTTAGGGTGTCAGAGGGGAGGAGGGGGAGGGGTGAGGCAGTTTTTATTTAAAATAAAATAGGCTAAAGAGTATCTGTAGTGAAAAAACTTAGAAAGTGCAGAGCATCATTTAGAGCTTATAGAGGTTGATCGGTTCATTTTTAGAATCAGACAAAAGGAGCTAAGCATTGCTTCAGGCAGGGAAGTTTGTTCATGATGAAGCTATTGTGAAGAAGTTGGAAAAAGGAAAGGGGAGCAATGGTTAAAAAATGTGTAAAGAATGCAAATGTGCTTTATATAATAAAAGCAAATGTTACTTTATATATTACTCAAGTAATCACATAAAGAGTCCAGCATTAAGCCATGACACAATCTTGTATAGTAGATCTCCCCGTGGTAATCATTTTAAAATGATCATTGCTTTTTTAACCTTGGAACTCCATATCCTCTTTTCCCATTTGCTAATACAAAGATCAAGGCAGGCATCTTTATGTTAAGAAAGATTAGCTAGCCACTGCCCAATGTCACGATCATTTACATACATTTGTAAATAAGTGTCCCACCAAGTTCATAATGATGGGGTTACTAGGTGCTAAACATTGTTTTTTCATTTTAGTTTGATTTTAATTTAAAAACATGGAAATTGTTTTAAAATGTTAAATCTGCAAAATTCTAGAAAATCCATTGATGCAGGATTAGATGTAGAAGAGGAATGCCCATCAAATGTATCAAAACCCACTAATTATTATTATTCCCTGCTTTCTGCATATTAACAGTCTGTTCGACTTCAATCAGTTTGTGCATGTCACTATATTATCCTGATGGAATAAAAGTCCAGGTGTATGGTATAAACATCACATATGCACACTTTGTATAAAATGGCACGGGCCCATACCAGATTGCTCTCTATAAAAGCTGCCAATGTAGGAAGGATTTCAGTCACATCAAACATATGATAGGTACTAGTGGAGAAGTCATGGACATGGCATTGCTGCAGTTTAGATGTGATGTGATTAAAAACCTGGGATCCTACATCAGTCTGCCAGAGAGCTTCCCAGCCCTACTATGCGAAGCTAATGGGTTTAGTGGATTATTATGGATTTATATTATTATATGTGATTATTCCTCTTTACAAAGCATTAGTAAGGCCTCATCTGGAATATGCAGTGCAATTTTGGAATCCTGTGTACAAAAAGGACATCTTTGAAATGGAAAGGGTTCAGAGAAGGGCAACTAAATTAATAAGGGGATTTGGGGAGCTTGAATATGAAGAGAGACTGGAAAAGTTACAATTATGTATGCTGGAGGAAAGGCGCTTGCGTGGGGATATGATTACTGTGTATAAATACATTAACAGGCCATACAATAAACTATCTGGAGCATTGTTCACTAATAGAGCATGTCAGAGGACACGTGGACATCCCTTAAGACTTGAAGAAAAAAGGTTTAAGCTTCAAGTTCGGAAAGGGTTTTTCACTGTGAGAACGGTGAAGCTATGGAACTTCCAGTGGACGTTGCAATGGCAGGTTCAATGGTCAGTTTCAAAAAGAAGCTGGATGAGTGTTCTTGCAACAAGGAAGTTGCAAGTTCTGGTATTGATACATAAAGTAGAGTTGATCCAGGGAAATTTCCGATTGCCACAATTTATGAAGGGGAATTTTTTTCCCCTTCATAAATTTGGTGGGGGGTTTTTTTGCCTTCCTCTGGATCAACTGTTAGGCAGAATATGAGGATATTGCTAGATGGGTTGGACTGGATGGACGTATGTCTTTATTCAACCTCAAAATACTATACTAAATAGCACCAACATCTTCTATGGCGCTTTACAATTACATAGTCATACATTACATACAGGGTATATCTGTTGTATTCAATTAGATCAACTGGATTGAATGTTTCTTGAAGACGTTTCGCTAGTCATCCGACTGGCTTCTCAATTCAGAATGACTTGTACAAGAATCTGTGGCAATATGTACCGAAAATCCCAATTAGCATATCACAGCCAGGTGTTAAGGGGTGTGATTGGATAGTGGCTAAAGGTGTTATAGGAACGCCCAAGTAAGGTGTTAAAACAGCATGTTGTACATGGCAGACAGTTGGTGTCGAACCCCCCCCCCCCTCTATTAGGCTTGGTTTCTTTATTTTCACATAAATGGCCTCCTTAACACATCTTTGAACCAGTCACGTTCTTCGCCAATATGTTAACATTACAATCTTCAAAGGTATGTCCTTTATCCTTAAGATGCAGGTACACGGCTGAGTCCTGACCCGAGGAATTGGCTCTTCTGTGCTGGGCCATACATTGATGCAGTTGCTGTTTGGTCTCCCCCACATACAAATCAGAGCATTCTCACTGCACTGCACTGCATATATGATGTCGCTTTTCTTGTGTTTGGTATTGGGTCTTTCGAGTGTACCAATTGCTGCCTCAGTGTGTTGTTCGGTTTAAAGCAGACAGGGATACAATGTTTTTTGAAAATTCTTCTTAATTTCTCGGAGACCCTGCTACATATGGGATGCCATGTTCTTTCTCTGTCTTGCTTTTCCCCTTCACTGTTGGTATTTGTGTTCTTTTCTTTCCTTCACTCTTTTGACAAAGGCCCAGTCTGGATATCCACAAGTTTTAAGGGCTCCTCTGAGATGTTTCATTTCTTTAGCCTTCGCCTCTGTGCTAGTGGGGATGTTCTCGGCTCTGTGTTGCAGGGTTCTGATGACACCCAGCTTGTGATCTAAAGGGTGGTGGGAGTCAAACATCAAATACTGATCGTGTGTTGTTGGTTTCTGTAAACCTCTACTTCCAGTTTACCATTTTCCTTAACTTCTACCAAGCAGTCCAAGAAAGCCAGTTTGTTGTTTTGTACCTCTTCCCTTGTGATTTAAGTTTTGGTCTACCGCATTATGTGTTCTGTGAAAGCTTGTAATTCCTTTGTGGATTTTAACCGGTGTCATCCACATATCTGAACCAGGCTGGGTGCTATGCCTTAAAGGTATTAAGCGCCTGTGTTTCTACCTCTCCGTGTAAAGGTTGGCCACAATGGGTGAAACTGGAGATCCCATAGCACATCCATGTTTTTGCTTATAGAACTTATACCTGTATTTGAAATAGGTGGTATTCAGACACAAGTCCAACAAGGAACACACCTGTTCTGGGTTGAGATCAGTTCTCTGGTAAGAGTGTGCTGTCTTGGCCCAGCCGTTTTCTCACCATGTCAAACCGCCTCCTTGGTGGGTATACAAGTGAAGAGTCACATCATAGGACACCATAGTTTCTCTTACACCGAGTACTATATCTTCAATTGTTGGTGAAATCCTGAGAGTTCTGGATGTGATGCTTAGAACTTCCCATCAAAGGTCCTAAGATGTTAGCTAGATATTTTGCCACCTTGTATGTTACAGAGTTGATGCTGCTGACTATAGGTCTTAGTGGGGCCCCTTCCTTATGTATCTTGGGAGTCCATATATGCATGGATGTGCCTCACCAGGGTAGAGGCGATGATATATAGCTCGGTCAATGGCTTTATCCTTTTGAAGCTGTTGTAGTAAGTCTATGACTCTTTCTTGTAAAGGCTGGTGGGATCCCTTGTTAAAGCCTCATATGTGTTGTTATCAGCCAGGAGCATGGGCACCTTATCATGGTAGTCTGAGGTGTTGAGTACCATGTGCATCTTCCCTTGTCTGCCGGTAGAATGGTGATACTGGAATCTTTCTTGAGGATGTTACGGCTCTCTTCTTCCTTTGTAGTCAGGTTAGATGAAGGAGTTTAGCACTGGCTAAGGCTGCAGATACCTTAAGGCGAAGTGTTCTGCCTCACTCTGTGATACCTTATACTGTGGATAGAGGCTTCTGTGGCTGCTATAATATCCACCACAGGGATGGCTTTAGGGGAGATGGCAAAATTCAAACCCTTAGCAAGGACTTCCATTTCTGGCTGGGTCGGGTCCTGTTAGACAGTTTCTCACCATTCCTCCTTGTTGATGAAGTGACACTTCCCTCCTTTTGTATCCAAGGTAGTTGTTCTCCTTGGGGCTGTTCTGGGATGACAGAATAGAGAACTTGTTCTGTTGCCTTTGTTTGCCCTTACAGTGCTGGAAAGCTGTGCTTGTTTGGTGAACTCCATCACTCTTTCCCAGATGGACACAGGTAGCTGTGAGGCCAGGTTCTGTTCTAGTTGACTAATGTTGTGCATTAAAGCATCGACTGTAAAATGTCTGTCGTACCCGTTCCACTTAGGAGCTGTTTTGAGCCTTTTGCAGTATCTGTTTGGCTCTGATGCCTTTAACTGTGGAATCCAGACGTATACTGCATGGTACTAGCCTTTGTTTGTCTGCATCGGAGGTTAAATCGCAGGTGGTTTCGTAGTCTGCCAATTTCTTGCTGTCTTTTCATATTGCCGTACAAGTTTGAGGGTTTTCTCCCCAAAATGATTAGAAATATGCTTGTGAAGGTTCTCATTCACGTGACATGGTTCAAGAGAGGTGTTAAGGAGGCCATTATGTGAAAATAAAGAAACCAAGCCTAAATAGAGGTGGGGGGGTTCGACACCAACGTCTGCCATGTACAATGCTGTTTTAACACCTTACTCTGGGCGTTCCTATAACACCTCTTAGCCACATCCAATCACACCTTAAAACCTGGCTGTGATATGCTAATTGGGATTTTCCAGGGTACATAATTGCCACAGATTCTTGTACAAGTCATTGAATTGAGAAAGCCAGTGGATGACTAGCGAAACGTCTTCAAGAACTACATTTCAAATCCAGTTGATCTAATTGAATACAACAGATATACCATGACCTGGATGAATGAGAACCTTCACAAGCATACATACAGGGTAATACACGTTTTGGGGGAATGTGCCCCCTTCTTCAGGTTGACCTGAATAAGAGGGTACATTCCCCCGAAATGTTGTTTTTGATGTGTGGTTTATAATAAAGTATTGAAATTGGACATAGGTGTATTGTTAATATAAATAGTAAGACTAGGGAGAGGAATAGATCGTGAGGGTGGGAAAAGGACAAGTTCAGTCTTGTACATGTTGAGTTTGAGGAAGCGGGAGGACATAAAGGCAGAGATGGCACTAAGGCAGTTGGGGACCTGGGATGTTAGTCTAGGGAGGTCTGGGGCAGAGATGTAAATTTGGGTAGCATCTGAATACAGGTGATACTGGAATCCAAATGAACTAATGAGTTGTCCAAGGCCATAGGTGTAGATGGAGAAAAGTAGAGGACCGAGTACTGAGCCTTGCGGGACCCCCACAGGGAGGAGGCAAGCGGTGGAGTTAATTCTAGAGTGGAAAAATGTAAAGCTCCGACCAGAGATATAGGAGGATAGCCAAGAAAGTGCAGTGTCCTGGATAACCAAGGAGGCCAGGATCTGAAGAAGTAGAGGGTGATCAACAGTATCACCAAAACGCCGAGACAGATCAAGAAGAATGAGCAAAGTGTAGTGACCTTTAGATTTAGCACTAAGTAGATCATTGGTCACTTTAGTGAGGGCAGTTTCCATGGAGTGGTTAGAGCAGAAGCCTGACTGGAAGTGGTCAAAGAGAGAGTTAGCAGACAGGTGACTGACCAGTTCAGCAAAGACATGTCTTTCCAGTAGTTTGGAAACAAATGGGAGAAGGGAGACAGGCCGGTAGCTGGAAAGAGCAGACGGGTCGAGGGAGGGTTTTTTAGGTATAGGGGAGACCACAGCATGTTTAAATGAGGAGGGAAAAATACCAGTAGAGAGGGACAAGTTAAAGAGAGAGGTTAGGGCTGCTATAAATGAGGGGGAATAAGATGAGAGGGAATGGGGTCAAGGGGTGGTGTGAGACTTGCCTGGATAGGAGAGTAAGATTCCCTGTTCTATAATGATGGTGAAGCTTGTTAGGGTACAATTAAAGGGATTAAACAAAGAAGGGAGGTTAGCCGGTGCAGTAGTAGGAGTTGGATGCTGTAGGGAGGAGCTAGGGTGTACAGAAAAAACATTTTTCGTCAAATATGAGGTATTTCATCAGCTGATAAAGGGGTAGGAGGAGGAGGTGGCGAACAGAGCAGGGGGTTGAATACTTTAAAGAGCTGTTTGGGGTGATGGGATGTGTGGATATGAGTGAAGAGAAAAAGTTTTGTTTGTCTAAGGTAAAAACACTCTGATCTAATATAGGGCACTTTAAAATCTATTTTGTTTACTCTTGGCCCAGTGTCATTGGCTAGTAACGGGATGCCTTTACAACTTTTAATCTGATCCGTAGCCATGGTTGTGGGTTCTTGCAACTAAGGCGACAGGGAGCAACAAAGTCGAGGGCGTTGGTAACCGTGGTAGTGAGTAGTGACGGCTGCAAGATCAGGATCAGAGAAGGGGGGCATGGAGATAAGTTGTTGGAGGGGGCCAGAGAGCAATAGGGTGTCGAGATTACGCAGGTTGTTGCATTGTACATTTGTTTGTTACGGTTACGGCTGGGACAGATGACACAAGATTAAATTTGAGAAGATGATGATCAGATAGTGGAAAGGGAGAGTTGGAGAAGTTAGATACGGAGACAGGGGGGTGAAGACAGATCCAGTGTGGGTCTGTGCAGAGGACCATTGAGTAAGGCCAAGGAGGAGGTAAGAGTGAGAAGTTTAGTGGCAGCAGAGGTGTTGGTATCGATTGGGATATTGAATTACTAAGATAATTGAGGGGATGTCAGTGGGATAACCAAGCAGATAAGTGGTCCAAAAAGAGGTGGTCGGGTGGGGTGGTCGATAAATAACTGCAATCTGTAGGGGGTGGGAGAGTAAACCGGACTGAGTGGAACTCAAAAGATAGACTGGAGAGGCTGGTAGAGAGTGAGGGTTTGAAAGTACACGCTCAGAGAGAAGAATACCAACTCCCCCACCACATTCATTAATAAATTATTATTTATAATACTTAGTATCTATACCAAATATTAGGTACTTGTATTAGGGTTCTTTGCTTCTAAGACACAAACACGTATGAAATCTGACATGCCGTGCAAGTACAATAGCATTAAATACATGCTGTATGGCTACACTGAAATCATTGCAGCCTGCATCCCACTTCTGGTGGATTTTTTTTCAAATCTAATCAAAACTCAGTAATCTTGTGTGAGTTAACTCAGGGCCTCTGCAGTTTAGGTGTGTTTGGCTAGCACACACAACGGTGAGGGCTAGGCCACACTAGCGCGTTTCTCACATCTACCAATCATATTTTACGATCTGTTATTGTGATGTAAACGCATGCCAAGCTACAAAAATGTGGGTGGCCACACTGTGTGTGCTGCACTTCTATCCATTTCTGGAGCATGTGCGAACTGTTGGAATTAAATACTCCTAAAGACTATTTAAAAAGAACCAATATATATTATATTATACTGTAATCAGTTAAAGGGGAAGTTCAGTGCAAATACATATGCTTTTCAGAAAAAAGAGCAGAATTTTTCACCCAATGACCTTAACCTGCCTGGTTGATTCAGTTGTTCAGTAGAGATCTGAGCATCTTTGACCCCCATCAAAAGCCAGTCAGGAGAAATTACTGTTAGGAACATTCCAAGGAAGTGGTGCATTCTGGGAAGAAGAAGGACTGTTAGAACCTGAAATGTCAGCTCACTAATGTCAACAGCAGGGAACAGCAAAGGGTATGAAATCAACTGATTTTTTAAAATGGAGAGAATATGTAGAAAACTAAGAAGGCATTACACAAACTATCAATTCAACAAATATTGATAACCTCCACTGAACTGTCCCTTTAAGTCTCTTTCAGATAATTAATTTATTCTTTTTTTTTATTTGTTGATTTGACCTGATTATGAAACTGCAGTATAATCCTATTTTATTACAATAATTCCTGCAGCTCTGAGCCAAGATTAATGCAGCAGGTGTAAAGTTTGCCAGAGAGAAACACTGAATGTATTTTAGGGCACCACAGTGTCATTATATATGTAGAAAACCAGTAAGCTCTTTAACTTTAATGGTTCTTGGACAAGTAACTCTATGGTAACAACATGGTATTGCTACACAGGGAGGCTTTGAATAGAAATATTTTCCAGCATGCTCAGTACAGTGGATTTTAACGTGTGTTTTTTTTTTTTAAGTGTCCTCTTTAAGTGCAAGTCCAGGCCTAAATGAAAACTTATTTAAAGGTAAATCACCCCCCCCCCCCAAAACCTTAAACGGTAATAGTTTGAAATGTGATATATATAAGTCAACCTGAAATCCTGCACAATGTCCTGTTGCCCCTGTTTCTGCTTCCTGGTTCTTCCAGTTAGCAACTGTCAGTGGATTCACAGTCACATCACAGCCAATGACTGAACACAAATCCCCTAGCTGCTCTTCTGAGCATGCTTAAGCTCAAAACCAGGTCACTAATTTCCCACAAGACATCCAGAAGCAAGCAGGCATACGTAATGAATTCAGAGGAGAAAGTAGGATATATCAACTATTTAAAAAGACCCTTATTTCTAAAAATTGTATTTGAGGGTGGGGTGTCCTTTAAAGGTGACTATTGGGAGGAAATATGTAGAATATATGTGTACTTTTAAGATTTGTCAAAATTGCGATATTCATGTGGAATGACAGTGCTGTGAAATGTTAGCAATATTTTCATGGAATTTAGCCTGAGAGCAACCTCTATAAATATATTTATTTCTACTTTTGCCATTTACTTCTGCTAACCATTTCATTGTCATGGGCTTTTGAGCTCAGTAACATGAACTTAATGGCCTTTACAATAGACCAGAAAGAGATTATATTAACTGGTTTGCTTTCCCAAGGATTTGCAGCATGTGACCCTGTGGTGCCAGAATACAAATCTTTATAGTTAATTCATCGCATTTCAGGGACAGGTGTAGCTAACAGGTGCAGATTTACTTATTCAGAACAGAACGTCAATAGTGCTTTGAAGGGCCACGTTTTGAAGTTGTTTGATGAGGGTCAGGAAGCCTTAACATACCCATACACTTCCAACATTTAGTGAAGAACCGTTGGTCTGATTTTTGTGGGGATCGACTCGTGATCCAAAATGAATGATCCAGCCGGGAAATGCTAGAAGGTGAGAACGGTGTCTGGACCATTCATTATATTTAATCAACAGATCGAAAGTATGACCAGCATTAGGCCTATCTTGACCCTCTTTTTCAGAACAACGCGGCTACCGATTAATAAATCATAATCAAGATTCCATAGCCAAAAAGCATAAGCAATAAACTAGCTAGGCCATCCACGCAACCCTCCACTCCAATCCTCAGGGGTTGGGTGTAACCTATAAGCTACAGCGCTACAGCTGTGTACCTCTGGGTCCCCCCCAGTCTCTGGCCGATTTCCCGGAGTACGTCCTCCCAAACCTCCAAACACTAACTGCGTGTTACCATCCTGAACCTAAGACGTTTCGGGAGTTCAACTTCTTCTTATGGGTCTCTCAGAAGAGACTGGAAATCAGATCAGTAGCACTTCCACTATATGTTATAATAATATGCCATAGGAATGCTCCCACAGCCCCCCTTTCTGTTTATGTAATGTAGCGAGTTTCTCCGCAGGAAGATAGACCAAGCTTCCATGTGGTAGTAGCACCCCCCACAAGTCTCTTTAATTGGAGTTTACACCTTGAATACTAAGCATTGGATGAAAGGCCTCTTCCCCTTGTTAAAAGCCAGTAGGCGGGGGGAAGTGATAGCCTGTAATACTAATCCAATGCCAGGTCGGGAGACAATCTCCACGAGAATTCAACCAAGCAGGGAGTATCAGCCCAGTAAATGACCAAGGTAAATTGTTAGAACCTTCCATACTGGGGTTACCTTGACGTGGTTGGAAGGCTTTTCACTTTATGCAAAAAATTGAACAAATCCCTCCATGTTTTTACTTTGCACTGCACAGATATTATGATAATGGGGCCCAGGAATGTGTCATCTTATCTATCTTGTTTATATTGAAGGCATATCCAACATTTTATAGGACAAATATTAAGAATTAAAGAGCATGTCTACCTTAAAAAAAGACTCCCCACCATTTCAGGCACCTGAGCACTAACCCCCTACGTTATGACCTATGTTACAGGCGTTATCCACCAAGGAACAATGCTGTATTAGGCCTTAAAGCCAATTGTCTTTTCGCATTGAATTGTATAAAATATACATGCTTTGTGGCTCAGTGCAAAATTCATGGATGCAACCTATCAGCAAAATGTGTACTGCGTCAATATTTAAATGCATGCTATACACAGTGTTAACTCTAAATTCTTATGGCTGTGTGTACACATATATACAGTCTTTGTGGATACATATTCAAGTACTGTGCGCTACATACTGTATTAGATGTTCAATATTCACAATATTTTTGTGCGCTCTTTATTTTAACCTGTGTGTGCAGCCTGTTGAGCTGCGCATTGGCTGTACAAATGCACACCAATTGGATTGCAGGCATCCCAGTGTGAAGCACTGGAATAGTGAGGGCCCTAATACCATGTGCCTGTGCAAACATTAATAGTAACACCTAATGACTTTCAGAAATACTGGAAATACCTTATTTATTCATTCTAAACACATTACTGAGAAATGAGAAAAGAGGTCATGTCCAATTGTGTAAATAACTGAACACAACAATGTCTCTATTTTAATAGATGGTTTAGGACTAGTGCACAGAGCAAACCAGGTGGGCTGTGATGAAATATTATGCTCCTTTCAGCAATGCATTGGGCAGACTCGTGGTGTCCCATCTTGTTCAAAACTTGTGCAAAACGTTTGCATACATTTCACTTAAAGGTACCTTAATGCTTACAAACAACTATGTTAAATAAAGCCACAATGTGAGCATTAATGTACTAAAAACTGACATCTGTAATTAAAAGTATGACATTAGGATGGGCAGTAATTGAAAAGGGAAAATGTAATTATTCAATAGCACCATCTGGTGGAAATTCTAAATTCTGCCACACTGTTGGACAGGGAATTTTATTTATTGCAAATATAACCCTTGAACACACGGGTGGGGGGAGGTAAGTTCTTATTGTATTGACTGAATTAGTCTCTAAAAAGTCTTCCAGAACATATTCTAGTCAGTGTTAAATGTTTGAAATGTATTTTGTTTCATCTACTATAAAAATCAGAAAACAGCAATTACATCTTAAACCATTACAGTACAGCGAGACATATATACTGGATTTTCACTCATTTAATACAAATGCAAATACATCTATACAGAGTAATTTGCCTTTGCAGCTCTAATGCTATGTTCTAATACCAGCCATGTATCAGCATTACCTTCACCTTACATTACTCATGGTAGTATTGTTGTAAGTTAAGTGTATTTCTGCAGTACTTTATTGCAGTAGATAATGGTAGCAACTTTCATGTGTGGTTTAATTTCCCGTTTTCTTCTGTAAGATCCGTTTGTGCTGCAAAATGAAGTTTTAAAGTGGTACTGAAATTACCTAATCCACAGACATGTGCCTTCCCCAAAATATGTTAGTTAGTAGGGTGGAGCTCCCCAGGGTATACCACCATACAATATTTCGGGCGACCGTCCAATTATTGGAATATTGTAGTGTGTGTCGGTTGAGGTGTACAGATGGCCGTGGCTACTTTTGTAAAGAGCGGCATTGATTTCCTGGCTATAAAGGTAACTTAATTAAAAAAATTGTTTGACTAATCATCAAAAAGTAAATTTCTACACACACACCTTCTTTTTACATGTAACTCAACTCTACTGACATACCCTTCCATTCCTGTGAGGCTATACTTACAAAAACGTAGCCTTTCAAGCCTAATTCAAAGTTTATACTTAAACTTTCTCTTTCTAGTAGTTAAATAACTCTTAGAACAACTAGCAAAGTGTTAGACGGTTTAGTAAACTGTATATTGCCAGCAGGTCAGGATTACTATGAGGCTTTTCTGCCTTAAATCCCTCGTAAGCAGCAGTTAGTATGAAACCAAGTGACCTTAAGCCTGTGCTTGCTGATGCTTAAGCAACCCTGGTTGTCAAACGTGTTCGTTTACTCATGTATCTTGCCGTTGAATGGAAATAACATGTTCTAACATATGCAAATAACACTTCAAATGGACCAAAATGTACAAAGAACAGACTGTCTGCAGTGGTGCGTTTGTGTCTGTGTAGAGTGTGAACAAGCCCTTAGTCTCTAAATATTCCATTGTTTAAAGGGTATTAAATATACTATATACCACTAGGGCACAGTGTAGTGTTCTGTTTGGTGTGTGTGTGGATATATAGTATGTTGTCTTGAGTGTGTGTGTTCATGTTTGATAAATGTTGTCACTAACTTATGCACTTGTGTTTGCACACACAACTCAGACATCTCTAGGTGTTAATATACCAAACAGCACTCCGCATACACACCTGGCATACCTATATATGTAATGCCTCAGAGAGATTCACCCAGGGTAAAACCACATGATTGAGATTCATTAGAGTCTGTACTTACGTACGATCTACCACACAGCCTCTGGTGAATAGTGTCTTTGCGATACTCACACAGCCGCGATGCAAAGGATTAAAGTAGACGAACTGATCTTAAAAACCATTAGCAGGGTGGCTGGATGCTTTGGGTGAATACATGTGTTCTTCTGTACCTCACTCACTACTGTACCCCTATACAAATATGATAAAAGTAAATGCTATGTATACCTGTGTATTCAGTTAGATCAACTGGGCTTATAGTTTATCTCTTTAAGACATTTCACTAGTCATCCGACTGGCCTTCTAAATTCAGAATTCAATAAACACCCTAGAATATGTCCCAATCAGAGTATAACAGCCAGGTGTTAGGGACATCTTGAAGCTTTAATAGCATTGTAGCTAAGAGGTGTTATTAAAACTGCCCAGGGTAAGGTTATCTAAGATCTAGGGTGTCAGAGGAGGAGGAGGGGGAGGGGTGAGGCAGTTTTTATTTAAATAAAATAGGCTAAAGAGTATCTGTAGTGAAAAAACTTTGAGAAAGTGCAAGAGCATCATTTAGAGCTTATAGAGGTTGATCGGTTCATTTTTAGAATCAGACAAAAGGAGCTAAGCAGGCTTCAGGCGGGAAGTTTGTTCATGATAGAGCTATTGAAGAAGTTGGAAAAAGGAAAAGGGGAGCAATGGTTAAAAAATGTTGTTAAGAAAGCAATGTGCTTTTATATAAAAAGCAAATGTTACTTATATATACTCAAGTAATCACATAAAGAGTCCAGCATTAAGCCATGACACAATCTTGTATAGTAGACCTCCCCGTGGTAATCATTTTAAATGATCATTGCCTTTTTTAACCTTGGAACTCCATATCCTCTTTTCCATTTGCTAATACAAGACAGGCAGGCATCTTTATGTTAAGAAAGATTAGCTAGCCACTGCCCAATGTCACCGATCATTTACATACATTGTAAATAAGTGTCCCACCAAGTTCATAATGATGGGTTACTAGTGTGCTAAACATTGTTTTTTCATTTTAGTTTGATTTTAATTAAAAAACATGGAAATTGTTATAAATGTTAAGAAATCTGCAAAATTTAGAAAACCATTGATGCAGGATGAGTGTAGAAGAGGAATGCCCATCAAATGTATCAAAACCCACAATTATTATATTCCCTGCTTTCTGCATATTAACAGTCTGTTCGACTTCAATCAGTTTGTGCATGTCACTATATTATCCTGATGGAATAAAAGTCCAGGTGTATGGTATAAACATCACATATGCACACTTTGTTAAAAATGGCACGGGGCCCATACCAGATTGCTCTTATAAAAGCTGCCAATGTAGGAAGGATTTCAGTCACATCAAACATATGATAGGTACTAGTGGAGAAGTCATGGACAGGCATTGCTGCAGTTTAGATGTGAGTGATTAATAACTCTGGGATCCTTACATCAGTCTGCCAGAGCTTCCCAGCCGTACTATGCAGAAGCTAATGGGTTATGTGGCAGAAGGTGGTTGATAGTAGGAATCTCAGTTATAGCACCATCTGGTCAATTTAGGGAGTCAAGTGAAATACTGGTGATCAGGTAGTCTGAAAGGCAAGGCATGGTATATTTAAATCACCTACACTTTAAACAAACCACTTATTATTTTCAATGCGCAAAGCAAGCAAAATGCATTTACCATCCATCCAAAGGTTAGATAAATTACTGTTATCACACAGCATTCAATCTGAAAAAACAGCATCCAGCTCAGATGTCCCTGCTGGCCTTCATTAATTCCTGTGGATTATAACAGACGCGTTCACACCTTGATAAAGTCTAGGGTTACTGCCAAGATCCTTTATCACTGTGATTTCGCTCAGCGTTTGCTTTGTAATGTCAAACTAGATTTATTTTCATGTATATTTTACAGTCTGATCTCGGAAATCACACATTTCTTCATCTTTCTTTTCCTGTATGGCTCAAAACTTGGTTTTCTTTCTGAGAATTTTTATGTACAGTAGATCAAAGCACCTGATTAGCCCTTTACTTTGGGCTTATGGGATTTTAGGTCATTGTTTTGTTGGGTGCATTGCTATTCTTTGACCATTTTTGTCTGCATAGACTGCATAGTTTACAACCTAACTCAGCTAGCCGTAGTTTGACAATATTCCAGCAATTGGTATGTTATTGGCAGTGATACTCTTTTAATCTGTCCATTCCTCCTGCATGAATGTTCTCTGGCGAAGACTGGAGCTCCAGCATTGAAGTGTGTTTAAAGTAGTTTTGTATGATGCAAATGTAGAACTATTTTAGGGACATGTTTTAAGCCATAGGAGCTGAAGAAACGTGTTTGTTACTTTCTTTGGCAATGGATAAGGGGTTCTGTGCCATACAGAATAGATCTGTAAACCACTTACTATATGTGCTGATGAATAACAGGTTCCCTTAATGTTTTCCATATGAAAATTGACTGAATAATTTAATAAATATCCCAAAGGAATGGAGATAAAAGAGACAGTACTAGACTGTTTCAATAAAGATGACAAAACAGAAGAAGACATTAACCATAGCAAATTCTGGGAGGGGGCTATAAGACCTAGACACACTGCTCAACGTGAGGTGGTAAGATTAAACCCTCTATGCTAATGAAAGTCAGGTTTATTAAGGGCTGGCTGGTTCCAATAGGCTGGGATTCTAGCCAAAACAAACAGATTGGGGCTGTCTGTACTGACTATGATTGAACTGCCTACAATGTCTGACAGAAGTCATTACGGATTTTCTTCTTGAAGGTGTGGAACAATAAGAATAGAAGTCAAAGAACACAACGGGATTACCAACTGTGCAAGAAAAAGGGATGGTTAATAAAGTAGAGCTTATTTGGCTTAGACTTGGCATGTAATGTGAAAATATGCTTGTCAGGTACAGTTTAACCCAATGGCAGGTATATAGCCTGTAAATAATCTAAATGTAAAGCAGAATAAGAAAATCAGTCTGGGAATAAGAATAACCTAAAGAACTCTGAAATACTCTGTCAATAAGAGACAAATCAAAGAACACCCATAGGGCCTGTAAGTACCAGCTAATCCCCTAGTCTGATTTTGGTCGGATCAGCCTTGTAATTTGTAAATAGCTGTTAGCTTTCAACCAATTTTCTAAAAATAATTGATCTAATTGAATGTGTCTCTTGAATAAAATAAAATCTTTGAGGCTGATGCAATAAAAAGTGCAAAGTAATAGCACGGGCAAACTTTGCACCTCTCATTGCATCAGTCCCTAACTATAGAGTGGAAGGATGTGAGATGTAAAATAACACTGCGGTCATAACTGCAGTGTGCCCTTAAAGTACTTTACTTTACGGCTGGTCGTTATTGATGACAACAGCTGTACAATATTGCAGCGGTCCTTAAAGGAACACTATTTCATTATAGATCTCTGGTTGTCTCCTCTTCATTAACATATGTTTACCCATATCAGAGTTGGGGAAATTGTCACCAAAGATCAGTCATTAATTGAGTGTTGGTCTTTAAGGTAAGGCTATGGTATTTTATGGGCCATTCCAAGCGATCAAAAAAAAGCGATTGTGAAATACCTAAAAATGTAAATGTCTTATTCCTGAATACAGAAATGTTCCTAGCTTTAGAGATGAATTTGGCTTTTTTTAATCCAGTTCTGGTTTGATTCTATCTACGTATTTTAAAATGGTATTTACCCCCAATAATTTATTGACATTGGAAAACACAAACTTGCTAATGAAACAGACCTTTCTAACTTGTACATTAGCTATAAGTGGGAGCAAGACATTTTGGAACCCTAGGTAATACAGAGGTGCATGCTGTACAATTAGGGATAAAGTCATCCTTTCAGTGCTTCAACATAAGGAATCTGAACTACATTATTCAGGGTAAATTACCCAATAAAGGAGCTCAGTTCCCAAAAGGCGTGTGTTTTTATTTCTTCATTGTGAGCTATTATTTCATTACTAGACATAAGCCTGTTACAAAACAGGCGCTAGAAGCCCAGAGTGCCTCCTCCTCCATGTCCCAAGCCACAGTTCCCTCTTAGTGTCCATAGCCAGGGTCCCCCCTCTGTCCCAGACCCAGGGCCCCCCCTCTGCCCCAGACCCGGGAACTCCCGTCTGTCCCAGATCAGGGCCCCCTCTGTCCCAGACCAGGCCCCCCTCTGTCCCAGACCCAGGGCCCACCCTCTGTCCCAGACCAGGGCCCCCTCTTTCACAGATCCAGAGTCCCCTCCCTCTGTCCCAGACCCAGGGTCCCCCATCTGTCCCCAGACCCAGGGCCCTCCTCTGCCCCAGACCCAGGGCCCCCCTCTGTCCCAGACCCAGGGCCCCCCTCTGTCCCAGACCCAGGCCGCCCCTCTGTCCCAGACCCAGGGTCTCCCCTCTGTCCCAGACCCAGGTCCCAACCCCTTTGTCCCAGACCCCCCGTCTGTCACAGATCCAGAGTCCCCACTCTGTCCCAGATGCAGGGTTCCCCCTCTGTCCCAGACCCAGGGCCCCCCACTCTGTCCCAGACCCAGATCACACCACCTCTGTCCCAGACCCAGGCCCCCCCACTGTCACAGATCAGAGTCCCCCATCTGTCCAGACCCAGGGCCCCCTCTTCCCCAGACCCAAGGCCGCCCTCTGTCCCAGACCCAGGGCCCCTCCGCTGCCCCAGACCCAGGCCCCCCCTGTCCCAGACCCAGCCCTCCCCCTCTGTCCCAGACCCAGGGCCCCCCTCTGTCCCAGACCCAGGGTCCCCCTCTGTCCCAGACCCAGCCCCCTCTGTCCAGACCAGGGCCCTCCTCGCCCAGACCCAGGGTCCCCTACTTTGTCCCAGACCCAGAGTCCCCCTCTGTCCCAGACCCAGGGTCCCCCATCTGTCCCAGACCCAGCCACCCTCTGTCCCAAACCTAGCCCCCCTCTGTCCCAGACCCAGCCCCCCCCTCTGTCCCAGCCCCAGCCCCCCTCTTTCCCAGACCCAGCCCCCCCTCTGTCCCAGCCCAGGGCCCCCCTCGTGCCAGACCCATGGCCCCCCTCTGTGCCAGACCCAGCCAC
Source organism: Hymenochirus boettgeri (assembly GCA_019447015.1). Classification (NCBI taxonomy): domain Eukaryota; kingdom Metazoa; phylum Chordata; class Amphibia; order Anura; family Pipidae; genus Hymenochirus; species Hymenochirus boettgeri. The sequence continues at coordinate 185,688,283 of CM033471.1, forward strand.
CCTCTGTCCCCAAACCTAGGGCCCCCCCTGTCCCAGACCCACCCCCCCTCTGTCCCAGACCCGGGCCCCCTTCTTGGCCAGACCCAGGGCCCCCTGTCTGTCCCAGACCCAGGCCCCTTCTCTGCCCCAGACCCAGGGCCCCCACATGTCCCAGACCCAGGTCCCACCCCCTCTGTCCCAGACCCAGCCCCCCCTGACAGACCCAGTGCTCCTCCTCTGCCCCGATCCCGCGCCCCTGTCCCAGACCAGGTCCCCCACTCTGTCCCAGACCCAGGGCCCCCCTCTGTACCAGACCCAGCCACCCTCTTCCAAAACTAGGGCCCCCCTCTGTCCCAGCCCCAGCCCCCCTCTGTCCCAGCCAGCCCCCCCACTCTGTCCCAGACCCAGGGTCCCCCCTCTGCCCAGCCCCCACTCTGTCTCAGACCCAGGGCCCCCATCTGTCCAGACCCAGCCACCCTCTGTCCCAAACCTAGGGCCCCCCCTCTGTCCCAGACCCAGGCCCCCCTCTGTCCCAGACTCAGCCCCCCCTCTGTCCCAGACCCCAGCCCCCCTCTGTCCCAGACCCAGGGCCCCCTCTGTGCCAGACCCAGGGCCCCTGTCTGTTCCCAGACCAGGGCGCCTCCTCTGCCCAGACCCAGGGCCCCACACCAATGTCCCAGACCCAGGTCCCACCCCCTCTGTCCCCGACACCAGCCCCCCCCTCTGTCACAGAACCCAGTGCTCTCCCTCTGCCCCAGATCCATCCCCCCCTGTCCCAGACCAGGTCCCCCACTCTGTCCCAGACCCAGGGCTTCTCCTCTGCCCCAGATCCAGCCCCCCCGTCACAGACCCAGGGTCCCCCACTTTGTCCCAGACCCAGGGTCCCCCCTCTGTCCCAGACCCAGGGTTCCCCCTCTGTCCAGCCCAGGCCCCCTCTGTCCAGACCCAGGGCCCCCCCTTGTCCCAGACCCAGGGCCCCCCCTCTGTCCCAGACCCAGACCCCCCCTGTCCAGACCCAGCCCAATCTGTCCCAGCCCCAGGTCCCACCCCTCTGTCCCAGACCCAGCCCCCCTCTGTCCCAGACTCAGACCCCCCTCTGTCCAGCCCCCTCTGTGCCAGACCCAGGGCCCCTCCTCTGCCCCAGGGCCCCCCACACTGTCCCAGACCCTGGGTCCACCCCCCCTCTGTCCACCCTCTCTGTCCCAGACCCAGACCCCCCTCTGTGCCAGACCCAGCCCCCCCCTTGTCCCAGACCCACGCCCCCCTCTGTGCCAGACCCAGGCCCCCTCGGTCCCAGACCCAGGGCCCCCCACACTGTCCCAGACCCAGGTCCCACCCCTCTGTCCAGCCCCCCCCTCTGTGCAGCCCCAGCCCCCCCTCTGTCCCAGACCCCTCTGTGCCAGACCCAGGGCCCCCTCTGCCAGAACCGGGCCCCCACACATGTCTAGAACCAGGTCCCACCCCTCCGTCCCCACCCCCTCTGTCCCAGCCCCCCCTCTGTCATCTGCTTTACAGCCAGCCCTGACACCTTTGGTTATAGGAGGTTAATTTAGCATGGTGTCATGTCAGTGAGCAGTTCTGACTCCCCCACCCCTCACCAGACATTGATGTCTAGTGCAACCCTCTCCCTCACAACCCCCCACAGACACATGATTAATTCATTGGGGTCCAGGACAACCACACACACCCCACCAGCTACCCCCTGCCTCACTGTCCCCCACCCAGAGATCTTAAAACATAACTGGTGTGTGTACAGTTTATTGGTGTCAGCAACCCAGTAATGCAGCATGGACAGGAATTTTCACACTGTGAAGAGTCAACTTAAGAAATCAACCCACCCAGAGCAGCCAGCAGCTGTGGTATGTGGTCCCGCCCCTTAATGCAAACTTGTGATCCGATTGGCTGTTTGCTCGAAGGGAAAAAAAGCAGCCAATCAGGTAGATGCAGCACACACACAGAGACACAGGGACAACACACTTGCATTTATTATATAGGATTCTTTTAGTTACATAATTAATATATGTAATTTTTACTGGCTAACACCATACACATATTGTTGGTGAGACTAGTAAACATATACACAACACACACAACACATGTGCCTTTAGGTCCTATAATTATACACCTGTCTCTAAATACGGTAACCAACTTCTATTTTGTTAGCTGGAGGGAGGCCAGTCTTATTTGATTACACACATAGAGAATTGATTATATTGTCATTATGCTCGAGCCATTCTATTAATTTATAGTCTTTATACCACACAGCTATAATATTCAATTCTTGTACTGCTGGAATGATGTAAGTAGGTTCCCGGCTTGAAGGGTTCCTGGTAAAATTGGCCAATGAAACAAATAAATGAATAACTCAAGATTATTCAGGCACATGTTTCTAAAATGATTTGGAAATAACCCTATAGGTGGGGCTCACTTTTTGTCTTTTGGTTTCTAGTGGTGGCTTCATGGTGGTAAACTTGCATAGGGAACCTGCTAAGATTTGTAAGGAATCTATAATTTTAATAATAATCCCAAATCCCATCAACTGTGTCCTTCTACCCAAATGATAATGAGGGATGATGGATCTACTTTTGCAACATGATTAGCGCACAGTGCGGCAGATGAACAATTCCTTATTCATTGCTGCTTAGGTCATTCAACTACATAATATAAATATAATTTATTTCCAAACTACCCGATGCATACAAAAACTCAGGAGAACAATATGTATTAATACAATCTTTTGTTGAAAAACTAACATCCAAGTCTTGCCACATCCAACAGATGATCTTACCTTACAAGGAACAGGATATAAAATATTTAATGACCACAAGGCACTGTATGTAGAACATAGAGGCGAAATCATTACGGTATTCAAAACATCAACATATGGTCAGTTGGAAGCTTGTTATAAACAGATCATCACCTCTGGGACAGATCATCCTTTCCATTCCTTGAAACTGAAAAAACATTATCACTTCGCAACAGGCCGGTAGCTGGAAAGAGCAGACGGGTCGAGGGAGGGTTTTTTAGGTATAGGGGAGACCACAGCACTCTTTCCAGCTACCGGCCTGCTCCCTTCTCCCATTTGTTTCCAAACTACTGGAAAGACATGTCTTTGCTGAACTGGTCAGTCACCTGTCTGCAACTCTCTCTTGACCACTTCCAGTCAGGCTTCTGCCTAACCACTCCAGGGAAACTGCCCTCCTAAAGTGACCAATGATCTACTTAGTGCTAATCTAAAGGTCACTACACTTTGCTCATTCTTCTTGATCTGTCCTCTGCTTTTGATACTGTTGATCACCCTCTACTTCTTCAGATCCTGGCCTCCTTGGTTATCCAGGACACTGCACTTTCTGGCTATCCTCCTATATCTCTGTGGAGGCTTTAAACATTTTTCCACTCTAGAATTAACTCCACCGCTTGCCTCCTCCCTGTGGGGGTCCCGCAAGGCTCAGTACTCGGTCCTCTACTTTTCTCCATCTACACCTATGGCCTTGGACAACTCATAGTTCATTTGGATTCCAGTATCACCTGTATTCAGATGATACCCAAATTTACATCTCTGCCCAGACCTCCCTAGACTAACATCCCAGTCCCCAACTGCCTTAGTGCCATCTCTGCTTTATGTCCTCCCGCTTCCTCAAACTCAACATGTACAAGACTGAACTTGTCCTTTTCCCCACCACCCTCACGATCTATTCCTCTCCCTAGTCTTACTATTTATATTAACAATACACCTATGTCCAATTTCAATACTTTATTATAAACCACATCAAAAACAACATTTCGGGGGAATGTACCCTCTTATTCGGTCAACCTGAAGAAGGGGGCACATTCCCCCAAAACGTGTATTACCTGTATGTATGCTTGTGAAGGTTCTCATTCATCCAGGTCATGGTATATCTGTTGTATTCAATTAGATCAACTGGATTTGAAATGTGTTCTTGAAGACGTTTCGCTAGTCATCCGACTGGCTTTCTCAATTCAATGACTTGTACAAGAATCTGTGGCAATTATGTACCCTGGAAAATCCCAATTAGCATATCACAGCCAGGTGTTAAGGGTTGTGATGGATAGTGGCTAAGAGGTGTTATAGGAACGCCCAGAGTAAGGTGTTAAAACAGCATTGTACATGGCAGACAGTTGGTGTCGAACCCCCCCACCTCTATTTAGGCTTGGTTTCTTTATTTTCACATAAATGGCCTCCTTAACACCTCTCTTGAACCAGTCACGTGAATGAGAACCTTCACAAGCATATTTCTAATCATTTTGGGGAGAAAACCCTCAAACTTGTACGGCAATATGAAAAGACAGCAATGAAATTGGCAGACTACAGAAACCACCTGCGATTTAACCTCCGATGCAGACAACAAAGGCTAGTACCATGCAGTATACGTCTGGATTCCACAGTTAAAGGCATCAGAGCCAAACAGATACTGCAAAAGGCTCAAAACAGCTCCTAAGTGGAACGGGTACGACACATTTTACAGTCGATGCTTTAATGCACAACATTAGTCAACTAGAACAGAACCTGGCCTCACAGCTACCTGTGTCCATCTGGGAAAGAGTGATGGAGTTCACCAAACAAGCACAGCTTTCCAGCACTGTAAGGGCAAACAAAGGCAACAGAACAAGTTCTCTATTCTGTCATCCCAGAACAGCCCCAAGGAGAACAACTACCTTGGATACAAAAGGAGGGAAGTGTCACTTCATCAACAAGGAGGAATGGTGAGAAACTGTCTAACAGGACCCGACCCAGCCAGAAATGGAAGTCCTTGCTAAGGGTTTGAATTTTGCCATCTCCCCTAAAGCCATCCCTGTGGTGGATATTAACAGCCACAGAAGCCTCTATCCACAGTATAAGGTATCACAGAGTGAGGCAGAACACTTCGCCTTAAGGTATCTGCAGCCTTAGCCAGTGCTAAACTCCTTCATCTAACCTGACTACAAAGGAAGAAGAGAGCCGTAACATCCTCAAGAAAGATTCCAGTATCACCATTCTACCGGCAGACAAGGAAGATGCACATGGTACTCAACACCCTCAGACTACCATGATAAGGTGCCCATGCTCCTGGCTGATAACAACACATATGAGGCTTTAACAAGGGATCCCACCAGGCCTTTACAGAAAAGAGTCATAGACTTACTACAACAGCTTCAAAAGGATAAAGCCATTGACCGAGCTATATATCATCGCCTCTACCCTGGTGAGGCACATCCATGCATATATGGACTCCCAAGATACATAAGGAAGGGGCCCCACTAAGACCTATAGTCAGCAGCATCAACTCTGTAACATACAAGGTGGCAAAATATCTAGCTAACATCTTAGGACCTTTGATGGGAAGTTCTAAGCATCACATCCAGAACTCTCAGGATTTCACCAACAAATTGAAGATATAGTACTCGGTGTAAGAGAAACTATGGTGTCCTATGATGTGACTCTTCACTTGTATACCCACCAAGGAGGCGGTTTGACATGGTGAGAAAACGGCTGGGCCAAGACAGCACTCTTACCAGCAGAACTGATCTCAACCCAGAACAGGTGTGTTCCTTGTTGGACTTGTGTCTGAATACCACCTATTTCAAATACAGGTATAAGTTCTATAAGCAAAAACATGGATGTGCTATGGGATCTCCAGTTTCACCCATTGTGGCCAACCTTTACACGGGAGTAGAAACACAGGCGCTAATACCTTTAAGGCATAGCACCCAGCCACTGGTTCAGATATGTGGATGACACCGGTTAAAATCCACAAGGAATTACAAGCTTTCACAGAACACATTAATGCGGAGACCAAAACTTAAATCACAAGGGAAGAGGTACAAAACAACAAACTGGCTTTCTTGGACTGCTTGGTAGAAGTTAAGGAAAATGGTTAACTGAAGTAGAGGTTTACAGAAAACCAACAACACACAGATCAGTATTTGATGTTGACTCCCACCACCCCTTTAGATCACAAGCTGGGTGTCATCAGAACCCTGCAACACAGAGCCGAGAACATCCCCACTAGCACAGAGGCGAAGGCTAAAGAAATGAAACATCTCAGAGGAGCCCTTAAAACTTGTGGATATCCAGACTGGGGCCTTTGTCAAAAGAAGTAGAAGGAAAGAAAAGAACAACAATACCAACAGTGAAGGGGAAAAGCAAGACAGGAGAAAGAACATGGTCATCCCTATGTAGCGGGGTCTCCGAGAAATTAAGAAGAATTTTCAAAAAACATCGTATCCCTGTCTGCTTTAAACCGAACAACACACTGAGGCAGCAATTGGTACAACTCAAGACCCAATAAACCAAACACAAGAAAAGCGACATCATATATGGCAGTGCAGTGCAGTGAAGAATGCTCTGATTTGTATGTGGGGGGAGACCAAACAGCAACTGAATCAACGTATGCCCAGCACAAAGAGCCAATTCCTCGGGGTCAGGACTCAGCCGTGTACCTGCATCTAAGGATAAAGGACATACCTTTGAAGATTGTAATGTTAACATATTGGCGAAGAACGTGCTGGTTCAAAGATGTGTTAGGAGGCCATTTATGTGACAAATAAAAAACCAAGCCTAAATAGAGGGGGGGGGGGTTCGACACCAACTGTCTGCCATGTACAACTGCTGTTTTCAAACACCTTACTTGGGCGTTCCTATAACACCTTAGCCACTATCCAATCAGCATCCCCTTAACACCTGGCTGTGATATTGCTAATTGGGATTTTCGGGTACTCTTGCCACAGATTCTTGTACAAGTCATTCTAATTGAGAAAGCCAGTCGGATGACTAGCGAAACGTCTTCAAGAAGACAGTTCAATCCAGTTGATCTAATTGAATACACAACAGATATACCCTGTATTAATGTATCCTATGTAATTGTAAGCGCACTAAAGATGTTGGTGCTATTTAGTATGAGTATTTTGAGGTTGAATAAAGACATACGTCCATCCGTCCAACCCATCTAGCAATATCCTCCATATTCTGCCTAACAGTTGATCCAGAGGAAGGCAAAAAAAAAACCCCCCACCAAAATTTATGAAGGGGAAAAAATTCCCCTTCAAAATTGTGGCAATCGGAAATTTCCCCCTGGATCAACTCTACTTTATGGTATCAATACCAGAACTTGCAACATTCCTTGTTTGCAGAACATCATCAGCTTCTTTTTGAAACCTGACCATTGACCTGCCATTCACGTCCACTGGAATTCTCCATAGCTTACTCGTTCTCACATTGAAAAACCCTTTCCGAACTTGAAGCTTAAACCTTTTTTCTCAAGTCTTAAGGGATGTCCACGTGTCCTCTGACATGCTCTATAGTGGAAAATGCCTCCAGATAGTTTATTGTATGGCCTGTAATAGTATTTATACACAGTAATCATATTCCCACGCACAGCGCCTTTCCTCAGCATAATATTGAACTTTCCAGTCTTCTTCATATCATCAATCTCCCAAAGCCCCTATTAACCTGTTGCCCTTCCTGAACCCTTTCCATTTCAAAGATGTCCTTTTGTACACAGGATTCCAAATTGCACTGCATATTCAGATGAGGCCTTACTAATGGCTTTGTAAAGAGGAATAATCACATATAATAATATAAATCCATAATAATAATTAATAATAATAATAATTAATAAAAAGGGTAACTAAAGCCACAATACAGAATCAGAAGCAATCATTTTGATAGATTCCATCCTCCTGATACCTCTGTATGTTTTGAGGCCATTATTGCCTTTAAAAATGGACAGTAATCCCATACGTAACCCCGATTCCTTGGCATTCCAGATGTTTGGAAATTACAACTCCCGCATGCTTTAGTTCTGGGAGTTGTAGTTTCCGAACATATACAGTTAACTTGCTGGGCAGTCTTTAATCCAGGTAAGTCACTTACTTCAATGTGGCAATCCGCTGCCGCTTCGCTCGCATCTGCCACCTAATGTCACTACGGCGCCATGAAGTTAGACAGAGCAGCAGTGGTTTGCAACTAATGACCCGATATTTTTAGGCCTGAAAAACTTGGCTTATACTAAGTATATACGGTACACACATGTTAAAGGATAATTAAACTCACCTCTCTTGCTCCTCTTCTTCCATGGCAGCTAGTACACAGGTTGATGACCTAAATCGCCTAAGACCTCATTATTTCCTAACACACTGCACTCTACTTACTGAAACATCTTGCTTCGTCAATCCTCCACTCCTCGCTCTTCCTGCTTTAGTGACAGATCGCGATTGAACTAATAGGAAGACAACGCTCTGCAAGGAGGCGTGTCTCTCCAATTGGTCTGCACCACGACTGTCTCTGACAGTGGATGAGAGAGGGCTGAGCAGATTGGCAAAGCAGATTTTTAGTAAGTAGTGCAGGAGTTAGGGAAAGTACCCAGGTTGAGGTTCCTCACCAGGCTACTATGCTGCCATGGATCAGGAAAAAAGGTGAGTATAATTGTTCTTTAAGTATTTGACCATTGATCTATCAGCCAGACTTTAAAACATTTTTTGTGTTGACCAGCCTAAAGTGGGTACACAATACGAACGATAAAGGGACAATACGTAGTTGGGTCTGACGGTGTTGTCTCTTTATCGTGTTTGTAGCACATTTCCTGAAGCTCTCCTAAGGCTGATGAACATCGCCCGGAAATACCCCTTAATTTGCCTTGTCTCTCCACTTAAGTTGTATGATCAGCCGTGGCTGAAGGTAAAATTTTCAGTCCCAAACGTTCTCACCTATGCTTTACATTGGGAACCTGGGATGTGTGGAGAGGGATGTTTAGAAAATAACAGACAGATACGTTTTGTCTGTCATTTTCATGTGTGTACCCAGCTTCAGGTTGTCCCGGTACTCATCAGATTATGTCCAGTGATTACAATATAAAAACACACAAATGGTACTTATTAATTTGCCCTTTAATAATATAGTTTCTTATTTTCCCTTCTACCATCTTAACACACACATACCAGATTAAACAAATACATACCAACACTGCCAACAATCTGTTTGAAAGCAATCATGACCATAACATGGGATCCCCTTCCAACAACTAAACTTTTCAATGGTCACTAATTACCAACCCCTCCCCCACCTAGAGTGAACGCAGCGTGTAACTGGGGCCAATAAACCACTAGGAGGTGGCATAGCTATTTTCGAAGTCAGATTTCTCAGATTCCAGTCACAAAAGGAGGAAAGGGGTCGGGTACCTTGACTAGGTTAAGGGAAGGGAGTTGAAGTGAAAGTGTGTTTTGGTCACAATATGTTAATATCCTCATAGCAAAGGGGACTGTCTGCTAAAGGTCAAGGAATGGGTGGATGGGGTATCCACATTGATTCATTCCAGCACACTGTATTAGTGAATGGCTGTGGGGGAGAATTACACTTCCCATGACGGGTGGACAGTCAAAACTGAGGTTTACCTACAAAATCTCCTGGGACTTGTTATTTTGCATTTAGCACCAGGCTTGAAACCCATTGGGATCTAGAGAGTCCCTGTGGATGTTTATTAAGGTTTTAACTTCTGTGGATCTGTTTAACCATCTGTTACCTGTTTACATTCCACAGCACATGTGGCTTTTCAGTTCCCATAGGGGATGCTGGAGTTGTAGTCAATTTCCAGGTTTGTAGTGCTCCTTCCTGTAAATCAATTGTTGGTTCCTAAACAAAAGCTGATAATAAAAGAAAACAAACCAGATCACAAGCTGATTTCCTGAGCATTTTGTAACCACCGTGTGGGGCAGTGGAAATAAATGACCTGATTTGCCTCTATCAGTTTCCCAAATGATAAATGAGAGGCCAAACGCCCTGGTCGTCTGTGCAGTTGCATTGAATCTCTGGGGATTTTTTTATCAGACGGGTCGAGGGAGGGTTTTTTAGGTATAGGGGAGACCACAGCATGTTTAAATGAGGAGGGAAAAATACCAGTAGAGAGGGACAAGTTAAAGAGAGAGGTTAGGGCTGCTATAAATGAGAGGGGAATAAGATGAGAGGGAATGGGGTCAAGGGGGCTGGTGGTGAGACTTGTCCTGGATAGGAGAGATAAGATTCCCTGTTCTATAATGAGGGTGAAGCTTGTTAGGGTACAATTAAAGGGATTAACCAAAGAAGGGAGGTTAGCCGGTGCAGTAGTAGGAGTTGGATGCTGTAATGTGCCGTCAATAGAGGACTGCAGGATTGGCTGGGTTTTCCAATGCGTCCGATTGCCCATTCGTCTGAAGGAATGGTCGGATGTCAGTAGTGGCCCGCCACAAAGCCATGCAATTTTTCCAGGCCGATCGACCTATACACTGAACTATCAGTCAATTGGACCAAAATACCAAAGGGTACCATAGGGTAATATATAATCACATGAAGATTACTAACCTATAAGAGGTTCAGTGTGCGAGGACGGGTTAAAGGGCATGTCCATCCCCAAAACTATAATTAACCCACTACTGGCTCCACTCTAGGTGTAATAAAATTCTTTCCTACATCCCTGCTCCAAATGGTGCCCCTCCAAAGTCCAAAAAACTGGCCACCAAGAGCCTAGCAGAGACAATATAGGACTCTGCCTCTCCTTCGGTAGAATTTTGCCATGCGCACTTCAGCCCCCCCCCCCCCCCCCCCCCCTCTCCCCCCCCCAACCCCAATCGCTATATTAGTTTTTACAGAAACTCCCCGATCTTTACTTACCTTACCTCCCCCCCGCGTTCTGGATAACCGGAAGCCGCGCCGGAGATTGGCTGCCTCTCAGCTAATCACGGACGCGGCTGCCGGCCCAGCCCCCTGCTTGCAGTTCCATGCAAGCAGAGGGCCGGGACAGTATGAAAGACCAATGCAAAGTGGTGTACACGTGAGAAGTGGAACGAAAATCATACATGATTGCAAACATTTTTAACAAATCAATAACTGTAAAATGGGGTGTGTGTAATTATTCAGCCCCCTTTGGTCTGAGTGCAGTCAGTTGCCCATAGACATTGCCTGATGAGTGCTAATGACTAAATAGAGTGCACCTGTGTGTAATCTAATGTCAGTACAAATACAGCTGCTCTGTGATGGCCTCAGAGAATCTTGGGAGAAACAACACCATGAAGTCCAAAGAACACACCAGACAGGTCAGGGATAAAGTTATTGAGAAATTTAAAGAAGGCTTAGGCTACAAAAAGATTTCCAAAGCCTTGAACATCGCATGGAGCACTGTTCAAGCGATCATTCAGAAATGGAAGGAGTATGGCACAACTGTAAACCTACCAAGACAAGGCCGTCCACCTAAACTCACAGGCCGAACAAGGAGATCACTGATCAGAAATGCAGTCAAGAGGCCCATGGTGACTCTGGATGAGCTGCAGAAGATCTACACCTCAGGTGGGGAATCTATTAGTCGTGCACTGCACAAAGTTGCCCTTTATGGAAGAGTGGCAAGAAGAAGCCATTGTTAACAGAAAACATAAGAAGTCCCATTTGCAGTTTGCCACAAGCCATGTGGGGGACACAGCAAACATGGGAAGAAGGTGCTCTGGTCAGATGAGACCAAATGGAACTTTCTGGCCAAAATGCAAAACGCTATGTGTGGCAAAAAACTAACACTGCACATCACTAAGAACACACCATCCCCACTGTCAATAAGGTGTGGCAGCATCATGCTCTGGGGGTGCTTCAGCAGGGACAGGGAAGCTGGTCAGAGTTGAGGGAAGATGTATGGAGGCAAATACAGGCAATCATGGAGAAACCTCTTGAGTCCAAAAGACTTGAGAATGGGGCGGAGGTTCATCTTCCAGCAGGACAAAAACCTTAAACATAAGGCCAGGGCAACAATGGAATGGTTTAAAGCAAACATATCCATGTGTTAGAATGGCCCAGTCAAAGTTCATATCTAAATCCAATGGAGAATCTGTGGCAAGATCTGAAAACTGCTGTTCACAAACGCTGTCCATCTAATCTGTTTCTGTTTGTGCTCATTCCAGTGTAACACTAATTTATTCCTTCTGTTGTATTGCCTGGCAACTTGGAGACCCATTTAAGTAGAACACTGTAAACACTGTATTTTAAAGATGCAACTTACACTAAACTTAACTTTCTTTTACAGTGTTATCTTATCCTTTAATATAGCACCTGCAGAATTTGCAAGGGAAGTGTGTTTATCTTTGCTGAAAATTTAACTATTTTACTATGCTCATAAGCAATCAACAACAAGCTACTCAGAGTTGGCAAAAAACACCTTTTCTTACTGAACAAAAACAAGAAATTCTTGATGAAGTGAACATTTGATTACTAAATTATATCCTTATAGTTGGCATGCTATGTGGGTGGCCACACTGTGTGTGCTGCACTTCTATCCATTTCTGGAGCATGTGCGAACTGTTGGAATTAAATACTCCTAAAGACTATTTAAAAAGAACCAAATATATATTATACTGTAATCAGTTTAAAGGGGAAGTTCAGTGCAAATACATATGCTTTTCAGAAAAAAGAGCAGTAATTTTTCATCCCAATGACCTTAACCTGCCTGGGTTGATTCAGTTGTTCAGTAGAGATCTGAGCATCTTTGACCCATCCAAAAGCCAGTCAGTAGAAATTACTGTTAGGAACATTCCAAGGAAGTGGTGCATTCTGGGAAGAAGAAGGACTGTTAGAACCTGAAATGTCAGCTCACTAATGTCAACAGCAGGGAACAGCAAAGGGTATGTGGGTGGCCACACTGTGTGTGCTGCACTTCTATCCATTTCTGGAGCCTGTGCGACCACCAATTTTTGCGAACTGTTGGAATTAAATACTCCTAAAGACTATTTAAAAAGAACCAAATATATATTATACCCACAATCCTAAGTACTGTAATCAGTTTAAAGGGGAAGTTCAGTGCAAATACATATGCTTTTCAGAAAAAAGTGCAGTAATTTTTCATCCCAATGACCTTAACCTGCCCATTCAGCATTGTGTCTGTATATAAATAAATACAGCCGAAATACTGACTTCCTGTTTCCAGAACCCCTATTAGAGACCTTTATCGTCTTGCCCTTGACCCAGCGCCTGGGTTGATTCAGTTGCTCAGTAGAGATCTGAGCATCTTTGACCCATCCAACAGCCAATCAGTAGAAATAACTGTAAGGAACATTCCAAGGAAGTGATGCATTCTGGGAAGAAGAAGGACTGTTAGAACCTGAAATGTCAGCTCACTAATTTCAACAGCAGGGAACAGCAAAGGGTATGAAATCAACTGATTTTTTAAAAAGGAGAGAATATGTAGAATAACTAAGAAGGCATTACACAAACTATCAATTCAACAAATATTGATAACCTCCACTGAACTGTCCCTTTAAGTCTCTTTCAGATTAATTAATTTATTCTTTTTTTTTTATTTGTTGATTTGACCTGATTATGGAAACTGCAGTATAATCCTATTTTATTACAATAATTCCTGCAGCTCTGAGCCAAGATTAATGCAGCAGGTGTAGAGTTTGCCAGGAGAAACACTGAATGTATTTTAGGGCACCACAGTGTCATTTTATATATGTAGAAAACCAGTAAGTCTCTTTAACTTTAATGGTTCTTGGACAAGTAACTCTATGGTAACAACATGGTAAATTGCTACACAGGGAGGCTTATGAATAGAAATATTTTTCCAGCACTGCTCAGTACAGTGGATTTTAACGTGTTTTTGTTTTTTTAAGTGTTCCTCTTGAAGTGCAAGTCCAGGCCTTAAATGAAAACTTATTTAAAGGTAAATCACCCCCCCCCCAAAAAACCCTAAACGGTAATAGTTTGAAATGTGATATATATAAGTCTAACCTGAAATCCTGCACAATGTCCTGTTGCCCCTGTTTCTGCTTCCTGGTTCTTCCAGTTAGCAACTGTCAGTTATGGATTTCACAGTCACATCACAGCCAATGACTGAACACAAATCCCCTAGCTGCCTCTTCTGAGCATGCTTAAGCTCAAAACCAGGTCACTAATTTCCCACAAGACATCCAGAAGCATAGCAGGCATACAGTAATGAATTCAGAGGAGAAAGTAGGATATATCAACATATTTTAAAAAGACCCTTATTTCTAAAAATGTTAGTATGAGGGTGGGGTTGTCCTTTAAAGGTGACTATTGGGAGGAAATATGTAGAATATATGTGTACTTTTAAGAGTTTGTCAAAATTGCGATATTCATGTGGAATGACAGTGCTGTGAAATGTTAGCAAGTATTTTCATGGAATTTAGCCTGATGAGCAACCTCTATAAATCATATTTATTTCTACTTTTGCCATTTACTTCTGCTAACCATTTCATTGTCATGGGCTTTTGAGCTCAGTAAACATGAACTTAATGGCCTTTACAATAGACCAGAAAGAGATTATATTAACTGGTTTGCTTTCCCAAGGATTTGCAGCATGTGACCCTGTGGTGCCAGAATACAAATCTTTATAGTTAATTCATCTGCATTTCAGGACAGGTGTAGCTAACAGGTGCAGATTTACTTATTCAGAACAGAACTGTACAATAGTGCTTTGAAGGGCCACGTTTTGAAGTTGTTTGATGAGGGTCAGGAAGCCTTAACATACCCATACACTTCCAACATTTAGTGAAGAACCGTCTGGTCTGATTTTTTGTGGGGGATCGACTCGTGATCCCAAAATGAATGATCCAGCCGGGAAATGCTAGAAGGTGAGAACCGGTGTCTGGACCATTCATTATATTTAATTCAACAGATCGAAAGTATGACCAGCATTAGGCCTATCTTGACCCTCTTTTTCAGAACAACGGGCTACCGATTAATAAATCAATTAATCAAGATTCCAATAGCCAAAAAGCATACGCAATAAACATAGCTAGGCCATCCACGCAACCCTCCACTCCAATCCTCAGGGGTTGGGGTAACCTATAAGCTACAGCGCTACAGCTGTGTACCTCTGGGTCCCCCCCAGTCTCTGGCCGATTTCCCGGAGTACGTCCTCCCAAACCTCCAAACACTAACTCCGCGTGTTACCATCCTGAACCTAAGCACGTTTCGGGAGTTCAACTTCCTTCTTATGGGTCTCTCAGAAGAGACCTGGAAATCAGATCAGTAGCACTTCCACTATATGTTATAATAATATTGCCATAGGAATGCTCCCACAGCCCCCCTTTCTGTTTATGTAATGTAGCAGAGTTTCTCCGCAGGAAGATAGACCAAGCTTCCATGTGGTAGTAGCACCCCCAACAAGTCTCTTTAATTGGAGGTTTTACACCTTGAATACTAAGCATTGGATGAAAGGCCTCTTCCCTCCTTGTTAAAAGCCAGTAGGCGGGGGGAAGTGATAGCCTGTAATACTAATCCAATGCCAGGTCAGGGAGACAATCTTCCCACGAGAATTCAACCAAGCAGGGAGCGTCAGCCCAGATAAATGACCCAAGGTAAATTGTTAGAACCTTCCATACTGGGGTTACCTTGATGTGGTTGGAAGGCTTTTCACTTTTATGCATAAAATTGAACTAAATCCCCTCATTTTTTTACTTTTTGCACTAGACACAGATATTATGATATATGGGGCCCAGGAATGTGTCATCTATCTATCTGTTTATATATAAGGCATATCCAACATTTTATAGGACAAATATTAGAATTAAAGAGCATGTCTACCTTAAAAAAAGACTCCCCACCATTTCAGGCACCTAGCACTAACCACCCTACTGTTATGACCTATGTTACAGGCGTTATCCAACCAAGGAACAATGCGTATTAGGGCATTAAAGCCAATTGTCTTTTCGACATTGAATTGTATAAAATATACATGCTTTGTGGCTCAGTTGCAAAATTCATGGATGCTAACCTAATCAGCAAAATGTGTACTGCGTCAATATTTAAATGCATGCTATACACAGTGTTAACTCTAAATTCTTATTGGCTGTGTGTACACATATATACAGTCTTTGTGGATACATATTCAAGTACTGTGCGCTACATACTGTATTAGATGTCAATATTCACCAATATTTTTGTGCGCTCTTTATTTTAACCTGTGTGTGCAGGCCTGTTGAGCTGCGCATTGGCTGTACAAATGCACACCAATTAGATTGCAGGCATCCCAGTGTGAAGCACTGGAATAGTGAGGGCCCTAATACCATGTGCCTGTGCACAACATTAATAGTAACACCTAATGACTTTCAGAAATACTGGAAAATACCTTATTTATTCATTCTAAACACATTACTGAGAAATGAGAAAATGAGGTCATGTCCAATTGTGTAAATAACTGAACACAACAATGTCTCTATTTTAATAGATGGTTTAGGACTAGTGCACAGAGCTAAACCAGGTGGGCTGTGATGAAATCTTATGCTCCTTTCAGCAATGCATTGGGCAGACTCTGTGGTGTCCCATCTTGTTCAAACATTGTGCAAAACAGTTTGCATACATTTCACTTAAAGGTACCTTAATGCTTACAAACAACTATGTTAAATAAAGCACCAATGTGATGCATTAATGTACTAAAAACTGACATCTGCAATTAAAAGTATGACATTAGTATGGGCAGTAATTGAAAGGGGAAAATGTAATTATTCAATAGCACCATCTGGTGGAAATTCTAAATTCTGCCACACTGTTGGACAGGGACTTTTATTTATTGCAAATATAACCCTTGAACATCACGGGTGGCCGGGGAGGTAAGTTCTATTGTATTGACTGAATTAGTCTAAAAAGTCTTCCAGAACATATTCTAGTCAGCTGTTAAATGTTTGAAATGTATTTTGTTTCATCTACTATAAAAATCAGAAAACAGCAATTACATCTTAAACCATTACAGTACAGCGAGACATAATATACTGGATTTTCACTCATTTAATACAAATGCAAAATACATCTATACAGAGTAATTTGCCTTTGCAGCTCTTAATGCTATGTTCTAATACCAGCCATGTATCAGCTATTACCTTACCTTTACATTACTCATGGTAGTATTGTTTGTAAGTTAATGTGTATTTTCTGCAGTACTTTATTGCAGTAGATAATGGTAGCAACTTTCATGTGTGGTTTAATTTCCCGTTTTCTTCTGTAAGATCCTGTTGTGCTGCAAAATGAAGTTTTAAAAGTGGTACTGAAATTACCTAATCCACAGACATGTGCCTTCCCCCAATAATATGTTTAGTTAGTAGGGTGGAGCTCCCCAGGGTATACACCATACAATATTTCCGGGCGACCGTCCAATTATTGGAATATTGTAGTGTGTGTCGGTTGAGGTGTACAGATGGCCGTGGCTACTTTTGTAAAGAGCGGCATTGATTTCCTGGCTATAAAGGTAACTTAATTAAAAAAATTGTTTTGACTAATCATCAAAAAAGTAAATTTCTACACACACACCTTCTTTTTACATGTAACTCAACTCTACTGACATACCCTTCCATTCCTGTGGCAGCTATACTTACAAAAACGTAGCCTTTCAAGCCTAATTCAAAGTTTATACTTAAACTTTCTCTTTCTAGTTAGTTATAATAACTCTTAGAACAACTAGCAAAGTGTTAGACGGTTTCATAGTAATACTGTATATTGCCAGCAGGGTCAGGATTACCTATGAGGCCCTTTTCTGCCTTAAATCCCATCGTAATGCAGCAGTTAGTATGAAACCAAGTGACCTTAAGCCTGTGCTTGACTGATGCTTAAGCAACCCTGGTTGTCAAACGTGTTCTGTTTACTCATGTTACTTGCCGTTGAATGGAAATAACATGTTCTAACATATGCAAATAACACTTCAAATGGACCAAAATGTACAAAGAACCAGACTGTCTGCAGTGGTGCGTTTTGTGTCTGTGTAGAGTGTGAACAAGCCCTTAGTCTCTAAATATTCCCTATTGTTTAAAGGTTTATTAAATATACTATATACCACTAGGGCACAGTGTAGTGTTTCTGTTTGGTTGTGTGTGGATATATAGTATGTTGTCTTGAGTGTGTGTGTTCATGTTTTGATAAATGTTGTCACTAACTTATGCACTTGTGTTTGCACACACAACTCAGACATCTCTAGGTGTTAATATACCAAACAGCACTCCGCATACACACTCTGGCATACCTATATATGTAATGCCTCAGAGAGATTCACCCAGGGTAAACCACATGATTGAGATTCATTAGAGTCTGTACTTACGTACGATCTACCACACAGCCTCTGGTGAATAGGTCTCTTGCGATACTCACACAGCCGCCGCATGCAAAGGATTAAAGTCAGACGAACTGATCTTAAAACCATTAGCAGGGTGGCTGGATGCTTTGGGTGAATACATGTGTTTCTCTGTACCTCACCCTCACTACTGTACCCCTATACAAATATGATAAAAGTAAATGCTATGTATACCTGTGGTATTCAGTTAGATCAACTGGGCTTATAGTTTATCTCTTTAAGACATTTCACTAGTCATCCGACTGGCCTTCTAAATTCAGAATTCAATAAACACCCTAGAATATGTCCCAATCAGCGTATAACAGCCAGGTGTTAGGGACATCTTGAATGCTTAATAGCATTGTAGCTAAGAGGTGTTATTAAAACTGCCCAGGGTAAGGTTATCTAAGATCTTAGGGTGTCAGAGGAGGAGGAGGGGGGAGGGGTGAGGCAGTTTTTATTTAAAATAAAATAGGCTAAAGAGTATCTGTAGTGAAAAAACTTTAGAAAGTGCAAGAGCATCATTTAGAGCTTTATAGAGGTTGATCGGTTCATTTTTAGAATCAGACAAAAGGAGCTAAGCATTGTCTTCAGGCAGGGAAGTTTGTTCATGATAGAGCTATTGTGAAGAAGTTGGAAAAAGGAAAGGGGAGCAATGGTTAAAAAATGTTGTTAAAGAATGCAAATGTGCTTTATATAATAAAAGCAAATGTTACTTTATATATTACTCAAGTAATCACATAAAGAGTCCAGCATTAAGCCATGACACAATCTTGTATAGTAGATCCTCCCCGTGGTAATCATTTTAAAATGATCATTGCCTTTTTTAACCTTGGAACTCCATATCCTCTTTTCCCATTTGCTAATACAAAGATCAAGGCAGGCATCTTTATGTTAAGAAAGATTAGCTAGCCACTGCCCAATGTCACCGATCATTTACATACATTTGTAAATAAGTGTCCCACCAAGTTCATAATGATGGGTTACTAGGTGCTAAACATTGTTTTTTCATTTTAGTTTGATTTTAATTTAAAAACATGGAAATTGTTATAAATGTTAAGAAATCTGCAAAATTCTAGAAAATCCATTGATGCAGGATTAGATGTAGAAGAGGAATGCCCATCAAATGTATCAAAACCCACTAATTATTATTATTCCCTGCTTTCTGCATATTAACAGTCTGTTCGACTTCAATCAGTTTGTGCATGTCACTATATTATCCTGATGGAATAAAAGTCCAGGTGTATGGTATAAACATCACATATGCACACTTTGTATAAAATGGCACGGGGCCCATACCAGATTGCTCTTATAAAAGCTGCCAATGTAGGAAGGATTTCAGTCACATCAAACATATGATAGGTACTAGTGGAGAAGTCATGGACATGGCATTGCTGCAGTTTAGATGTGATGTGATTAATAACTCTGGGATCCTTACATCAGTCTGCCAGAGAGCTTCCCAGCCCTGTACTATGCAGAAGCTAATGGGTTTATGTGGCAGAAGGTGGTTGATTAGTAGGAATCTCAGTTATAGACACATCTGGTCAATTTAGGGAGTCAAGTGAAATACTGGTGATTCAGGTAGTCTGAAAGGCAAGGCATGGTATATTTAACATCACCTCACCTTTAAACAAACCACTATATTATTTTCAATGCGCAAAGCAAGCAAAATGCATTTACCATCCATCCAAAGGTTAGATAAATTACTGTTATCACACAGCATTCAATCTGAAAAAACAGCATCCAGCTCAGATGTCCCTGCTGGCCTTCATTAACTTCCTGTGGATTATAACAGACGCGTTTCACCTTGATAAAGTCTAGGGTTACTGCCAAGATCCTTTATCACTGTGATTTCGCTCAGCGTTTGCTTTGTAATGTCAAACTAGATTTATTTTCATGTATATTTTACAGTCTGATCTCGGAAATCACACATTTTCTTCATCTTTTCTTTTCCTGTATGGCTCAAAACTTGGTTTTCTTTCTGAGAATTTTTATGTACAGTAGATCTAAAAGCACCTGATTAGCCCTTTACTTTGGGCTTTATGGGATTTTAGGTCATTGTATTTGTTGGGTGCATTGCTATTCTTTGACCATTTTTGTCTGCATAGACTGCATAGTTTACAACCTAACTCAGCTAGCCGTAGTTTTGACAATATTCCAGCAATTGGTTATGTTATTGGCAGTGATACTCTTTTAATCTGTCCATTCCTCCTGCATGAATGTTCTCTGGCAGAAGACTGGAGCTCCAGCATTGAAGTGTTGTTTAAAGTAGTTTTGTATGATGCAAATGTAGAACTATTTTAGGGACATGTTTTTAAGCCATAGGAGCTGAAGAAACGTTTTTGTACTTTCTTTGGCAATGGATAAGGGGTTCTGTGCCATACAGAATAGATCTGTAAACCACTTACTATATGTGCTGATGAATAACAGGTTCCCTTAATGTTTTCCATATGAAAATTGACTGAATAATTTAATAAATATCCCAAAGGAAATGGAGATAAAAGAGACAGTACTAGACTGTTTCAATAAAGATGACAAACAGAAGAAGACATTAACCATAGCAAATTCTGGGAAGGGGGCTATAAGACCTAGACACACTGCTCAACGTGAGGTGGTAAGATATAACCCTCTATGCTAATGAAAGTCAGGTTTATTAATGGGCTGGCTGGTTTCCAATAGGCTGGGATTCTAGCCAAAACAAACAGATTGTGGGCTGTCTGTACTGACTATGATTGAACTGCCTACAATGTCTGACAGAAGTCATTACGGATTTTCTTCTTGAAGGTGTGGAACAATAAGAATAGAAGTCAAAGAACACAACGGGATTACCAACTGTGCAAGACAAAGGGATGGTTAATAAAGTAGAGCTTATTTGGCTTAGGACTTGGCATGTAATGTGAAAATATGCTCTGTCAGGTACAGTTTAACCCAATGGCAGGTATATAGCCTGTAAATAAATCTAAATGTAAAGCAGAATAAGAAAATCAGTCTGGGAATAAGAATAACCTAAAGAACTTCTGAAATTACTCTGTCAATAAAGAGACAAATCAAAGAACACCATAAGGGCCTGTAAGTACCAGCTAATCCCCTAGTCTGATATTTTTGTCGGATCAGCCTTGTAATTTGTAAAATAGCTGTTAGCTTTCAACCAATTTTTCTAAAAATAATTGATCTAATTGAATGTGCTCTCTTGAATAAAATAAAATCTTTAGAGGCTGATGCAATAAAAGGTGCAAAGTTAATAGCACGGGCAAACTTTGCACCTCTCATTGCATCAGTCCCTAACTATAGAGTGGAAGGATGTGAGATGTAAAATAACACTGCGGTCATAACTGCAGTGTGCCCTTAAAGTACTTTTACTTTACGGCTGGTCGTTATTGATGACAACAGCTGTACAATATTGCAGCGGTCCTTAAAGGAACACTATTTCATTATAGATCTCTGGTTGTCTCCTCTTCATTAACATATGTTTACCCATATCAGAGTTGGGAAAATTGTCAGCCAAAGATCAGTCATTAATTGAGTGTTGTGTCTCTTTAAGGTAAGGCTATGGTATTTTATGGGCCATTCCAAGCGATCAAAAAAAAAGCGATTGTGAAATACCTACAAATGTAAATGTCTTTATTCCTGAATACAGAAATGTTCCTTAGCTTTAGAGATGAATTTGGCTTTTTTTTTAATCCAGTTCTGGTTTGATTCTATCTACGTATTTTTAAAATGGTATTATACCCCCAATAATTTATTGACATTGGAAAACACAAACTTGCTAATGAAACAGACCTTTCTAACTTGTACATTAGCTATAAGGTGGAGCAAGACATTTTGGAACCCTAGGTAATACAAGAGGTGCCATGCTGTACAATTAGGGATAAAGTCATCCTTTCAGTGCCTTCAACAATAAGGAATCTGAACTACATTATTTCAGGGTAAATTTACCCAATAAAGGAGCCTCAGTTCCCCAAAAGGCTGTGTTTTTATTTCTTCATTGTGAGCTATTATTTCATTACTAGACATTAAGCCTGTTACAATAACAGGCGCTAGAAGCCCAGAGTGCCTCCATCCTCCATGTCCCAAGGCCACAGTTCCCTCTTAGTGTCCCAGACCCAGGGTCCCCCCTCTGTCCCAGACCCAGGGCCCCCCCTCTGCCCCAGACCCAGGGACTCCCGTCTGTCCCAGATCCAGGGCCCCCTCTGTCCCAACCCAGGCCCCCCCCTCTGTCCCAGACCCAGGCCCACCCTCTGTCCCAACCCAGGCCCCCCTCTTCACAGATCCAAGTCCCCCCCTCTGTCCCAGACCCAGGGTCCCCCATCTGTCCCAGACCCAGGGCCCCTCCTCTGCCCCAGACCCAGGGCCCCCTCTTGTCCCAGACCCAGGGCCCCCCCTCTGTCCCAGACCCAGGGCCGCCCCTCTGTCCCAGACCCAGGGTCTCCCCTCTGTCCCAGACCCAGGTCCCAACCCCTTTGTCCCAGACCCCCCGTCTGTCACAGATCCAAGTCCCCCACTCTGTCCCAGATGCAGGGTTCCCCCTCTGTCCCAGACCCAGGGCCCCCCACTCTGTCCCAGACCCAGATCACACCACCTCTGTCCCAGACCCAGGCCCCCCCACTGTCACAGATCCAGAGTCCCCCATCTGTCCCAGACCCAGCCCCTCTTCTTCCCCAGACCCAAGGCCGCCCTCTGCCCCAGACCCAGGGCCCCTCCGCTGCCCCAGACCCGGGCCCCCCCTGTCCCAGACCCAGCCCTCCCCCTCTGTCCCAGACCCAGGGCCCCCTTTCCCACCCCAGGGTCCCCCTCTGTCCCAGACCCAGCCCCCCTCTTCCCAGACCCAGGGCCCTCCTCTGTCCCAGACCCGGGTCCCCTACTTTGTCCCAGACCCAGAGTCCCCCTCTGTCCCAGACCCAGGGTCCCCCATCTGTCCCAGACCCAGCCACCCTCTGTCCCAAACCTAGCCCCCCCTCTGTCCCAGACCCAGCCCCCCCCTCTGTCCCAGCCCCAGCCCCCCTCTTTCCCAGACCCAGCCCCCCCTCTGTCCCAGACCCAGGGCCCCCCCTCTTGCCAGACCCATGGCCCCCCTCTGTGCCAGACCAGCCACCCTCTGTCCCAAACCTAGGGCCCCCCCTCTGTCCCAACCCAGCCCCCCCTCTGTCCCAGACCCAGGGCCCCCTTCTGTGCCAGACCCAGGGCCCCCCTGTCTGTCCCAGACCCAGGGCCCCTTCTCTGCCCCAGACCCAGGGCCCCCCACACTGTCCCAGACCCAGGTCCCACCCCCTCTGTCCCAGACCCAGCCCCCCCGTCACAGACCCAGTGCTCCTCCTCTGCCCCAGATCCAGCGCCCCCTGTCCCAGACCCAGGGTCCCCCACTCTGTCCCAGACCCAGGGCCCCCCTCTGTACCAGACCCAGCCACCCTCTGTCCAAAACCTAGGGCCCCCCTCTGTCCCAGCCCCAGCCCCCCCTCTGTCCCAGCCCCAGCCCCCCCACTCTGTCCCAGACCAGGGTCCCCCCTCTGTCCACCCCCACTCGTCTCAGACCCAGGGCCCCCCATCTGTCCCAGACCCAGCCACCCTCTGTCCCAAACCTAGGGCCCCCCCTCTGTCCCAGACCAGGCCCCCCTCTGTCCCAGACTCAGCCCCCCCCTCTGTCCCAGACCCAGCCCCCCCTCTGTCCCAGACCCAGGGCCCCCCTGTGCCAGACCCAGGGCCCCCCTGTCTGTCCCAGACCCAGGGCGCCTCCTCTGCCCCAGACCCAGGGCCCCCCACACGTCCCAGACCAGGTCCCACCCCCTCTGTCCCAGACCCAGCCCCCCCCTCTGTCACAGACCCAGTGCTCCTCCTCTGCCCCAGATCCATCCCCCCCTGTCCCAGACCCAGGGTCCCCCACTCTGTCCCAGACCCAGGGCTTCTCCTCTGCCCCGATCCAGCCCCCCCGTCACAGACCCAGGGTCCCCCACTTTCCCAGACCCAGGGTCCCCCCTCTTCCCAACCCAGGGTTCCCCCTCTGTCCCAGCCCCAGCCCCCCTCTGTCCCAGACCCAGGCCCCCCCTCGTCCCAGACCCAGGGCCCCCCCTCTGTCCCAGACCCAGACCCCCCTCTGTCCCAGACCCAGACCCAATCTGTCCCAGCCCCAGGTCCCACCCCCTCTGTCCCAGACCCAGCCCCCCTCTGTCCCAGACTCAGACCCCCCTCTGTCCCAGCCCCCCCCCTCTGTGCCAGACCCAGGGCCCCTCCTCTGCCCCAGGGCCCCCCACACTGTCCCAGACCCTGGTCCCACCCCCTCTGTCCCACCTCTCTGTCCCAGACCCAGACCCCCCTCTGTGCCAGACCCAGCCCCCCCCCCTCTGTCCCAGACCCAGCCCCCCCTCTGTGCCAGACCCGGGCCCCCCCTCGGTCCCAGACCCAGGGCCCCCCACACTTGTCCAGACCCAGGTCCCACCCCTCTGTCCCAGCCCCCCCTCTGTGCCAGCCCCAGCCCCCCCTCTGTCCCAGACCCCCCTCTGTGCCAGACCCAGGGCCCCCTCTGCCCAGACCCAGGGCCCCCCACACTGTCCAGACCCAGGTCCCACCCCCTCCGTCCCACCCCTCTGTCCCAGCCCCCCCTCTGTCACTCTGCTTTACAGCCAGCCCTGACCACCTTTGGTTAATAGGAGGTTAATTTAGCATGGTGTCATGTCAGTGAGCAGTTCTGACTCCCCCCACCCTCACCCAGACATTGATGTCTAGTGCAACCCTCTCCCTCACAACCCCCCACAGACACGATTAATATCATTGGGGTCCAGGACACCACCACACACCCCCCCAGCTACCCCCTGCCTCACTGTCCCCCACCCAAGATCTTAAAACTAACTGGTGTGTGACAAGTTTATTGGTGTCAGACCCAGTAATGCCATGGACAGGAATTTTCACACTGTGAAGAGTCAACTTAAGAAATCAACCCACCCAGAGCAGCCAGCAGTCTGTGGTATGTGGTCCCGCCCCTTATGCAAACTTGTGATCCGATTGGCTGTTCTGCTCTGAAGGGAAAACAAGCAGCCAATCAGGTAGATTGCAGCCACACACACAGAGACACAGGACACACACTTGCATTTTATTATATAGGATTCTTTCTTTTAGTTACATAATTATATTATAGTATATTTATTACTGGCTAACACCATACTACATATTTTGTTGGTGAGACTAGTAAACATATACACACACACACACACACACATGTTGCCTTTTAGTTTCCTATAATTATTACACCTGTCTAAATACCGGTAAACCAACTTCTATTTTGTTAGCTGGAGGGAGGCAGTCTTATTTGATTACACACATAGAGAATTGATTATATTGTCATTATGCTCGAGCCCTTATTATTTATTTATAGATTCTTTATACCACACAAGCTGTATAATATTCAATTCTTGTACTGCTGTAATGATGTAAGTAGGTTCCCGGCTTGAAGGGTTCCCTGGTAAAATTGGCCAATGAAAACAAATCAAATGAATAACTCAAGATATATTCAGGCACATGTTTCTACTAATTCAATGATTCTGGAAATACCCTATAGCTGTGGGGCTCACTTTTTGTCTCTTTGGTTTCTAGTGGTGGCTTCATGGTGGTAAACTTGCTATAGGGAACCTGCTATAGATTTGTAAGGATCTTATAATTTTAATACTAATCCCATAATCCCATCAACTGTGTCCTTCTACCCAAATGATAAATGAGGAGGATGATGGATCTACTTTTGCAACATGATTAGCTGCACAGTGCAGGCAGATGAACAAATTGCCTTATTCATTGCTGCTTATGTCATTCAACTACATTACATATAATAATAATATTATTTCCAAACTACCCAGACTGCATACCAAAAACTCAGAGAACAATATGTATAATAAGTAAAATCTTTTGTTGAAAAACTAACATCCAAGTCTTGCCACATCAACAGATGATCTTACTTACAAGGAACAGTATATAAATATTAATGACCACAATGGCACCTTGTATGTAGAACATTAGAGGCGAAATCATTACGGTATTCAAACATCAACATTATGTCAGTTGGAAGCTTGTTATAACAGATCATCACCTCTGGGACCAGATCAATCCTTTCCATTCCTTGAAACATGAAAAATAAACAATTTATTACACTTAGCAAAGTGTTAGTTAGATTCCTATTTCTTATACAACACGTGTGCTCTCTAACTGTGCTTTCCTTTAAAGCTTTTGAAACGCAGACAATATTTTTGGCTTCACTTCAAGCATGTTATAAATAAGAACATTTTATGGCTGCAATTAATATGTTGCTTAATCCTAAAGCATTTATTCCAAGATGAAGAGAGCTCTCTAAGCACTTCATTACATTTGCATGCAATATATGTCTCATCCACACACATGTTAGGCAGAGAAATAACATGAATATAAATAGCTACTGATCAGATTCACATACTGTACATGACTTTCAGATAAATTCAGTGCATTTTATTAAAATTTAATTTCACCCATGGGCAGAAGAGAAACATTTAGGTGTTTATCTTAGACCCTTTTTCAAGCTATAATGCACAGATCTTCACCAAATTGTGTATGAACTGGTGCCTTTAGGCTGGGTACACACAGGGCTACACACAAGTTCTGATTAAATATAAATGTAATGTAACCTCACAATATAAGAGATTAGACAATAATGGCCCAACATATTGATTTTCAAACAATATGTATGGTACATCTATATACAATTATTGTACATCTGTCTATGAAAGTATCAGACAGTGTTACGATGGTAATTACGATGGCAATAACCTTTTGTAGTGTAGGGACACTTTATGAGGTACCATGACAATACATTACACTCTTTGTTTTGCTGTTAATTTGCTATAGTTGTGTCGGCCTTCCTCTGTATGGTGTGTAAATTAAAAATCATTACCATGCGATAACATAGGTTGAAAGTTAATGACACAGTAATGAGTAGTTAGAAGCAGTCACAACACACTGTATTGGTACCTCTTCTTAAAATGATTTCTATCTTCAGATGGTCTGTAGGAGTGGGGCTGTTTAAGGTTATTTGCACCTCTTGTTTTGGCTCTGATGGACATAAACATAATTACCAAACTAGAGAAAGATTCTACGTCAGAAACCAGAGCAGAGATGCGGTGTCCATCAGCAAGAAGATGTACAATTTCCAATGCCAGACCTCAGACCAGCCAGCACAAAGATTACACCTAAAGCCTGGTGTACACACGTTTAAATTTTTCCTCCTGACCGACCGTTTCGAGACTTTCAACTGGTCGGCCAGGAGGAAGGACTGTCGGTCGCGGCAAAAGCAGCCGCGTCCGACAGTTACCGCGACCAATTGTGCAGTCTATAGAGGACCGCATGATCGGTCATGGTTTTCCGACGCGTCCGATCATGCTTTCGTCCGATTCGGACGAAGGAATGGTCGCTGATCGTTCGGACCCACCATACAATAATTCGGCCTGACCAAATATTGTATGGTGTGCACCCAGCTTTAAGGCAGCCACAGATTAGAGAGATTCTGCATCAAGGTGAGGACATAAAGCTTTCCAATACCCTGTATCAATTGTTTAAGTGAATATTTATCACAACAACTGCAATCAGCTCCATTTACTTAAAGCAGAAGACAGTAAAGGTGGGTATACACAATACCAATCTGCCAAATATGACAGATAGGAGTACGAACATTCACGAGTATTCTCCCTATATAAAGTATAGGGAGAATGTTTGTGACTGCCGTACTCCCTACAATCGTGGCTGACTCCCTATACTTTAGTATACTGCGCAGACCGAGACCGACGGAAATTTTCTGTTTGAAATGATTGTTCCCAACGCTGACGCAGAATGCTTGTCTGCGATGGAAACTTTTGTTTCGAAGGTACCAGTGGGATTGGTCCTTTATCGGGAATGTGTGTACCCAGCTTAAGTGATTGTAATTTTCACTCAAACGACAGTTATTGTAGCAGTGATGGTTCCCAAGCAATTGTTTTCATGGCTAAATATCTGCATATCTAGTAGGATCCAATGATATTTTGGATTATTGGCCAAGATGGAGAAAGATTTAAAGATGGCAGTGGTTCACTTTGCAGATTTTATTAAAAAAAACTGCTGCACTTGGTGTTGCTATTAGAATATTATGAAAAAATGCTACTTTGTTAAAGGGCAAATCAACCCCTCAAATGAAAAATTGACACTGACTTCCAAAAAGGAGACTGTGGTGTCCTACAAGTCACTATTTAATGAATAAATCAAACAAAAAATCTCACAGATATCTGTAGAATACTTTTTCTGACAACAAACAAGTTTAATGCCATGTGAAATATTTTAAATTACATGGTACTTACAGATGCCAAAGCTTTTCCAAGTGCATCCCCAGTCTGAGAACTTCCCGTTGCAGTACTTCTATTTCCTGGGTATAAAGGTTAAATAGTATTACAATGAATAGAGAATCTGATGGAAGGAAGGGGACTTTTTTCATACACAGAAGAAAAAAAGTATTTGGGGTTCATGGAGCATTAATGTACATGTACATATACAGCAGGATTTATATAACCATTTATACTATTACAAACTAAATAAACTTACCCAAAAGATTGTCTGTTCCATTGATAGGAGGAGTGTGTGAAGTAGCCACATAAGTAGAACTAGAGTTCCCTCCTCGATGGAAGCTAGACATTGGTGGAAGACTGGCATTTATATCTGTTGGTGAGACTGGATGTGGTGGGTAGTTCTAGAAAAATAAAAGGAAACCTTAAAAATTATAATATTTAAAGGATTTCAAAGAAAATGAATTACTGCAGAGTACACTAGTTTGTATGCACATCTCTGGAATGCAAACTTTAACCATTAAGTCAGCACATATACATTTTTAAAATTCTGGTGTAAAATACATTTTAGTTGTTTGGACCGAATCCCACAGTTAGTTCAGGCTATCTGAAATTTATTCATGACTCTCAAATGATGGTCTGGACATTTGTCCTACAATGACCAATTACCGCAACCTATCATTAAGTATATGGCCCTTAAAAGAAATAAAAGTTCATTAAAGCAACATATGTATTCTAAGTAGCATTTTTAGTAATAATGGGCAAACATAAAGGGCAAGTCCAGCCCTAAAATGAAAACTTACATACAGGTAAATCACCCCCCAAAACCCTAAACTGTAATAGTCTGAAATCTGAAATATATAAGTCTAACCTGAAATCCTGCACATGTCCTGTTGCCCCTGTTTCTGTTTCCTGGTTCTTCCAGTTAGTAACTGTCAGTTATGGATTTGACAGTTGACATCACAGCCAATGACAATGTTAATCCCGTCTGCCTCTTCTGAGCATGCCCAGGCTCAGTAAATGCTCAGTACAGGTTTCTAAATTGCTCAGTTTCCACGAGGCATCCAGAAGCATAGCAGGCATACAGTAATGAATTCATAGGACAAACTATAATATATCAACATATTTTAAAGAGGCCATTCTTTCTAAAAGATGTTCTTATGAGGGTGGAGTTGTCCTTTAAAATATAAGAAAAGCCTCCAATAAGATCTTACCATGCGGTCATGTAGGTTGGCAAAGGTACTTGACTGGGACACATGAGAAGATGAGTTACCCACAATTCCACTATATCCTGACTGGCTAATCCCATTAGTGGAATTCCATAGTTCTGATGAGTTATGTGTTCCATCTAAAATTAAATGGATCCTTATTACTTGAACAGAAAAATGCACTGCTGCAAAATTTAAGCCTACTATATTATTTCCTTGTATGTATATACATACTCATACAAGAAATGTATATTCCTTGCCCTACTAATTTCTTGCACACAAAAAATTGTGCAGAAATATCTACGCAATCAAAAAATCTAATGTAAATCACTGACATTGTTATTAATGTGAAACTTATTAGAATGTGGGGTATTAAAAAGGTACAACAATTTCTTTTGGAATCTGGCAAAGGAACTTAAAAAGTACTTAAAAGATAAGTGCCTGTAAAATCAAGTTTATGTTCATTTGGAAGCTGCAGCTTTAAAAATACCGTTGCCATATTTTTTTTTTTTTACCTATGCCCCTCCGAGCCTAGCTTTGTGCCTTGGAAGTTGCTGACATCTTGTTACTGGTTTGCTGAATGTTAAGCGCCGCCCCTCTGAGATTTCCTCTGCCTTTCCCTTCTTGAGCCTCAAACAGTAATGCCTGTGAGTTCTGTGCACGTGCGTGTGTGCGGAACTCACAGGCATTTCTGTTTGAGGCTCAAGCAGGAGAGTGCACGGAACTCACAGGCATTACTGTTTGAGGCTCAAGCAGGAGAAAGCAGAGGAAATCTCAGAGGGGCAGAGCTTAACATTCAGCAAACCAGTAACTAGATGTCAGCAACTTTCAAGGCACAAACTATTCTCTGGAGGGGCATAGGTAAAAAAAAATGCCAACGGTATTTTTAAAGCTGCAGCTTCCAAATGAACATAACTTGATTTTACAGTGCACTTATCCTTTAAAGGGGAACTGTGGTCTCCATACAAATGGTCTTAATAAAAAAAAACACTCAAACTTTTGCAATGACTACAAGATCAAACTTCTATCTGCAATCTATCCAAAGTTACAGCAGTTAAAAGGTGTTTTTTCTTGCTAGTACTGTGATCTTTGACATCACCAACGCCATTGCTCTGCCCCCAAGTCTTCTTTTTGAGCATGCCCACTGCTGGGACAGAGCATCTTCAGCTGCATCAACGCCCAAACTTAAAAAATAATTTTTAAAGCTAGCCAGAAGCCTGAAAATGTTTTACTCTCACCAGGGTGTCATTGGGTAGAGAAAAGGACAGAGAACTAGCTTTTTTGGGGGGTGGGACTTCAAGAACTGTAACTTTACAACTCTATAGAAGCTATTGACATCTAGGCTTGGTTGAAAGATATGAGATCTTTTAAATAGAAGACACTTACGGTATATGGAGACCATAGCTACCCCTCAAGTATAAGAATCAATATTTTGTTTTTAAACTAGCAACATATATAAGTTACCTTGGAGAAAGAACGTGCTAGCGAACATACTACTTGATGGCTTGGGGGATGGGTAACTTGGAGATTCTCTATTGAAGTCATCAGAATTTGGAGACGGTGCATATACCTAAAATACACAAAAAATATAAAAACTTTAAAATGTCAGATTCGTTTTTTCTCTCTAAATAATAGCCTTTATTATGTGTTTTTCTGCACTTAATTCTGATATTGTAAATGGAATGTTTTCAAATGTATATTATATTACCGGTACTCCACCTTTAAGAGGGTGTTTAGCACAAATGCACAAGCTTTCAAGAAAAAAACAAATCCAGTGATCTTATTCTGTCTTAAAAATATATTTAACTACATCCATTTAACAATATATAACAATTGTTATAACCAATGTGACATACAAAATGTATATATTTCCATATTATACATCAATATTATTCTTAAAGATGGCTAGGTACTTGTGAGAAGAGTTTTCACGTACAGGTAATAGTTAGTTTATCACAAAACTAAATTTAGGACAAGTGTTGAATGGCGGCTCCCATCTCCTCTTTTAAGCTCATAGAAAAATCTGCGATACTCAATTTGCTGGTCGTGGTCATGTGGGTCTCTCACAAGATTTTGAATGGGACTTAGCCAGGGTGTGCTCACCAGCTAGACCTATCCCAGTCTCCTAGAACACAGAACATGGCATCATCCTCTCCGGAGCCCTCTGAAAACTCCAAACGGTCTGTGACTCCGGAGGGATTGGTGCTACATTCTGTGTCCTAAAATAAAATATGCAATAATATTTATTGATTTATTATTTACTATTAAAAACCAACAACTAGCATCTTAATACAGACACTAAAGGGAACAAATTAATTTGTATTTAAAGGGAATGTCCACCTCTTATAAAAAAAATTTGCATATTATGCAGGACCCCCCAAAACCTAGTTTTCGTTTTATTAAAATACAATAATTCTACTCCCAGCCAGAGAAATCATACTTACAAGATCGCGATCCACCGCCGCTTCCTGTCTGAACTTCCAGTCTTTTAATCAGCTGATCACTCATATGTTTCATTCATATGTGTGATCAGCTGATCGCAGAAGAGTTTATGGGCTTATGACAGGCCCTTCTACCGTCTGGTGGGGGCGGTAGTTACGCCACTGGCTCACAAACGCCTAACTTTTGTCCCACTAGATGTGCGTGGTATTGCTATTTTTTTGCTAATATGCTATTTTATTGGCAATTATACCACAGAGATCTTAATTGTGCAATTGCCTATAAAATATCATTGCGGTAGTCTCCTACCACAAGGTATTGTACGGCCAAAAGGTCATTAATGTGAGGCCATACTTTTACGATTACCTGCAGTATAGTACATTTAGCCCATGGAGCCCCCAAAGACCTTCACAGTCCCAGAAAATACAGGGTTAGACTTTACATTAAATAATCACACAAACCAATCCATACAGCAGCAGGGGGTGGGCACAATTAACACTTTCCAATGACTAGAACAGTTACTGCTCCACTCTATCCATAGCCTGGACTAATAATGGGACATTAACAACACTGATATCTTACCACAGGGTTATGGTGCCACCTTTTAACGGTCTTGGGGAATCTTGCAAGAGATAGTTAACAGGTGCTTCCATTATCTTGTGAGTGTTAGAAAGGGGTCTTGACAGGGCAATTTTGTCTGACCTTGGTGCCGGGTGCACAACTATTTAAGTCGCATCTAATTTTTTATTAAATCACAAGTGTTCTCTTCAGAAATAGTATAGATTCAATACTTATTCACAAACTTATGAATCCCAACTTACAGATTCCACTTGCAAATGGATCAGGGACTTTCTAAGCAACAGACAACAAATCATAAAAGTCAGCTAATATACATCAGCCATGGTAACAATTATGTCATATAAGTATAATACATTATATAGATTCAATATTTGATTCCCAGAATGGACCAGAAACGTTGCAGGAATGCCAGAAGGCTCGAACGTGACATATATCAAAGTCTTATGGGCAGCATTATACCTGACATTTCCCATCCTGGCACATTCATTTTTTTAATTTTGTTTTAGAATGTCAACTAAAAAATGTGTCAAAATGGTTGTCCACATGTCACAGAAACATGTGTGTAGTGTATGGCCAGCTTAAGTACATGTACTCGAAGTTGCTGTCTAAGCCCCAAATACTTTTCCCATTACACATCTGACAGTGCCTCCACCTTTAAAATCTGCAAAATCATTAACATTGTGCCACAGTTATTAGCCTTGAAACATTATACAAACTAATACACAACACGTTCACATACAGTGATATATATTACTTGTCAGAATGCTCAGAATGGTAGTCTAACAGTCTGCTATGGAAATGCATCACAGCAGGTTAAATAAATTTAAACAGAATTGTTAACATGATGGACATCCTCCACTTTTACTGACTCTACCCCATCTTGTTTCTATTATTGAAATGGCACCTGAACTTGCAATGTGCAATTCCCTGTTTTGTTACCGTATGTTTTTCTCAGCTTGTTGTACAAATTTTAAATGAACTGGATTGCTTTTTATGTACATGTTACAAATGGCAATTAAAGGGGACGTTCAGTGAAAATACATATACATATATATATATAATTCCATCCTATTCACCTTAACCGGACCATTCAGCATTAATAAAAATTTATAACATTTTTTATCATATGCCTTCCCCTATCCCCAACCGCTATAAAATAAATTTAAGAAAGTGCCCTGATGTTTACTTACCTTCCCTCTCTCCTCCAACGCCCGGCCTTCTGCTTGCAAGACACTGCAAGCAAGGGGCGGGACCGGCAGCCGCGTCCGTGATTGGCTGAGAGGCAGCCAATCACGGACGCGGCTGCCGGCTTCTCGAACGCCGGGGAGAGAGGAAGGTAAGAGTTCGGGGGTCTTTCTTAAAATTATTTTTTAGCGGTTGGGGCTGGGGGAAGATATACTAATATATGGGCAAGGGGTTTTATGGTAGGGGGAGGGATCGCAAAACAGGAGGGCGAGAAGGGCTGCAGTACGCATGCCAAACTTCTCCCGGAGGCCAGATAGGAGGTAGAGTCCTATATGGACTCTGCTATCCCCCTGGTGGGCAGTTTTTGGGACTTTGGGGGGGGGGGGGACTACAGGAGAACATTATGGAGCTGAGATGTGAGGTAAGGATTTTATTACACTACATGGTGGGGCCATTAGTGGGGGGGATTATAGTTTTTGGGGTGGACATGCCCTTTAATGGCCTTGCTCTCAACCCAGCGCCTTGGTTAATTCAGTTGCTCAGTAGAGATCTGAGCATGTTTGACCCATCTAATGGTGGCCATGCATATGTTCGATTTTACTTACCCGACCGAGCGCTCCCACAACATTCGATTGATCCTGCCGTTCGATTGAACCTCTTCCATTCTTCTATGCGACCGCAAAATGAATGGGATCCGGCAGAATCGATCGAATGACGCGGGAGCACTCAGTCAGGTAAGTAAAATCAAACATATGTATGGCCACCTTAACAGCCAATCAGTAGAAATTACTGTTAAGAACATTCCAAGGTAGTGTGCATTGTGGGTTACAGAACCAGAAATGTAAGCGCACTAATGTCAACAGCAGGGAGTAGCAAGGGGTATAAATTAAACAGTTTTTTTTTTTTAAAATGGAAGAGAATATGTATGCATAATACAAGCAAAGAATTTTAAAAATAATTATATTTTCCATTTTTTAAGGTACCCAAACTATTATTTATAAATTTAACACCAATAGGTATTCTAGCAACTCAGCAGTAGATCAAGAGGTAATTTAGCCATGAAGTTAAAGGGTAACTGTAATCTCAAATTCTTCCAAACTAGTAATCTATACTAATAAAAGGCAAAGCCCTCACTCACTCATCACTAATTCTCCAACTTGCCGTGGAGGCAGACGGCTTAAATTTGGCAGGCTCATTCATTGCACCTTACTTACAAAAGTTAAGCAGGTTTCGTTTCGAAAAGGCAAAGCCCTCACTCACTCATCACGATCTCCCAACTTGCCGTGGAGGCAGACGGCTTAAATTTGCAGGCTCATTCATTGCACCTTACTTACAAAAGTTAAGCAGGTTTCGTTTCGAAAAGGCAAGCCCTCACTCACTCACTCACTCATCACAATTCTCCAACTTGCCGTGGAGGCAGCCGGCTTAATTTGGCAGGCTCATTCATTGCCCCCTTACTTACAAAAGTTAGCAGGTTTCGTTTCGAAAAGGCAAAGCCCTCACTCACTCACTCATCACTAATTCTCCAACTTGCCGTGAGGCAGAGCTTAAATTTGGCAGCCTCATCATTGCACCTTACTTACAAAGTTAGCAGGTTTCGTTTCGAAAAAGGCAAAGCCCTCACTCACCACTCATCCATATTCTCCACTGCCTCACTCATCACTATTCTCCACCTTGCCGTGGAGGCAGACGGCTTAAATTTGCAGGCTCATTCATTGCACCTTACTTACAAAAGTTAAGCAGGTTTCGTTTCGAAAAGGCAAAGCCCTCACTCACTCACTCATCACTAATTCTCCAACTTGCAGTGGAGCACGACGGCTTAAATTTGGCAGGCTCATTCATTGCACCTTACTTACAAAAGTTAAGCAGGTTTCGTTCGAAATTCCACATGTAACGGTGAGTATCTGACATTCACAGACTGGTTGTCCATTTCAACCAAATTTGGTATGCATATACTCCTTTAACAGTAAAAGGTTAACGAAATATTTTTTTTAGGGTGGGGGTGAATGGGGGGGGAATAGAATTTTGAACTCCTGCACACTAACGGCTGGACCGATTTTTACCAAAAATTCAGGGTGTGTGCGGGGACTGGCTGAGGTGTAAGGGGAAGGGTTTGGAGGGTGGACAGAGAGGAATAGTGGGGGGTATTAGGGGCGGACGGGAGGGGTGGTGGGAGTTATTTTCACCAAAATTTCGTAGTTGAATAAAACTGTCAATTTTTTCCTCAGGTACTTCCTGATTTCCCTAGCAATAAGTCTTAACTGAGCATGCTTCTCCACCGGGGGAAAAGGGCCGGCAGAGGTCAGGTGATGTCAACCTACTGGAAGCAGGAAGTTTGAACATTCCCCCCAATGTAATTTCTCACAGGCTCCAGCCAGAGATGTGATTGTTAGCTCAGTGTAAAGGATATACTGCAGGCTTTCATTTAACCCTAACTTGTTTTGAGACCACAGTTGCCCTTTAAAACTAGAAAAGGGACGTACATACCATGAAGCAAAGCCCGTCAAAACACAAAATCGTATACAGCACCGACACAGAGCAGCAGTTACTCCTGTTCAGAGCTAGCACAGTAGTAGAAGGTTTCTCCTGTCGGGGCCATTTTATATATACAAGTCAGTGCATACTGCACAATGTATTAATTATGGAATTAATTTGAAGTGTTTGAGTTTTTGTTTTCATCAAGATCTAGGTTCCACATCACCTAGATTCCTAAGCCATGTGTGTAGCAAAATATTGGCCAATACTTAAAGAACAATTGAACTCACCTCCACTCCTCTTCTTTCCAATAATTCTACCAAGGGCGAGTAGCTAAAACTAAAGTCACCTAGCTTACCTAAAGTTTCCATCACTGCTCTGGTCCCTCTTCGAGTTTGCAATGGGGCAATAGGAAGAAGTGCATTGGCCTTGTCATGGGAGAGTGGGAAGTGGAGAGGACAGGAGCAGTTTAGGCAAAGCCATTTAATTAAGAAGAATCCAAAGATCAGGAGCTAGCGTTTTAGGTACTCACCATAAGTGCAATGCGTGTGTGGAGAGGAGGTTGGTGAGAGTATAGTCATTCTAAGTATAGGGAACCAATAGCGGCTGCAGCCCACTCAAACAATCTCCCTATACTGAATACAGGGAAAATGTCATGAATTTGTGTAGCCATTGTTATAACCGATCACCGACAACTTCCAGTCAAATCAGTTTGTCATTTGCTGCTATCTGTACTGTGTATACAAAGGTTGGGAAATCCCACGAGCAAGTATGCCTAGAAAAATTCACATGGTAAGTATGAATTGGGCTGCTAAGTGGCAGATGAAATTCAATATTGATAAATGTAAGGTGATGCATTTTGGACTTAAAAATCCTTGTGCTACTTATACAATAATGGCTCTGTGTTGTGAATCCCTGTTGGAAAGGGATCTTGGAGTTTGGTGGATAACAACTTAAAGGTAGCAAGCAGTCCCGGCGGCAACAGCCAGAGCCAGCATGGTATTGTCTTGTATAAAAGAGAGGTATGGATTCAAGGAGAAAATGTAATTCTCCCTCTTTACAAAGCATTGGTAAGGCCTCATTTGGTGATATGCAGTGCAATTTTGGAATCCTGTGTACAAAAAGGACATCTTTGAAATGGAAAGGGTTCAGAGAAGGGCAACTAAATTAATAAGGGGATTGGGGGAGCTTGAATATGAAGAGAGACTGGAAAAGTTACAATTATGTACGCTGGAGAAAAGGCGCTTGCGTGGGGATATGATTACTGTGTATAAATACATTAACGGGCCATACAATAAACTATCTGGGGCATTGTTCACCAATAGAACATGTCAAAGGACACGAGGACATCCCTTAAGACTTGAAGAAAAAAGGTTTAGGCTTCAAGCTCGGAAAGGGTTTTTCCACTGTGAGAACGGTAAAACTATGGAACGGTCTTCCAGTGGACGTTGTTATGGCAGGTTCATTGGTCATTTTCAAAAAAAAGCTGGATGAGTTTCTGCAAACAAGGAATGTTACAAGTTACTGGTATTGATACATAAAGTAGAGTTGATCCAGGGAAATTTCCGATTGCCACTTGGAGTCAGGAAGGAATTTTTTCCCCCTTCATAAATTTGGTGGGTTTTTTTTGCCTTCCTCTGGATCAACAGTTAGGCAGGAAATGAGGATATTGCTAGATGGATTGAACTGGATGGACGTATGTCTTTATTCAACCTCAAATACTATACTATATTTGTTTAAAAGGGATATCACAATTGATTCGATTACACGGCACCCCGCCGGGCACTCCAGTTTCCTCCACAATCATAAAAGACAAACTGATAGGTTGTATGTGTACATAAAGTGATTTGATTGTAAGTCTTTGGGGAAGGGCCTGATGTGAATTGAGTTAATAATTGTAAAGTGCTGCGTAATATGTAGCGCTATATAAGAAATAAAATAAATACATACAACATAATAATGTTTTTTAAAGTTTTTTTCTTGTAATTAGTTCCACAGAAACATTGCCTTAATTGTAAAGCCATAATGACCTTGAGGTCTAGGTCCAGTGTCTACTGACGCACCCTTTTATATAAATGCAGAATGAGGTACACACAAGCAGATTTTTCGGCCCAATCAACCAATACTTCTGAGTATCGGTCAGTTGGGTGGAAAAATCTGGTGTGGTTTTTGCCTCTGCTGAGCTCGGTTGCTCATTTGTCTGGATTGGACGAACCGGCCTGTTGGTATATCATGGCCAATCGCACTGTACCCTATGGGTACCACAAGATCAATTAGGCAAATTGACGGCCGCGGCCACTATTGCCACATCCGACAGTCATTTGTCCTGGCCAAACGCTCGCTAGTAGCAAACACTACTGGATACCTCATGTGTACCCAGCCTAACTTGTCAAGAAGAGGCAAAATGCCCCATTGATAAGTTTTAAAGGCCATTTAGGAAAATGTCATGAATAATCTGCTGCTTGTGATTTAATTTACAATAAACAAATCAATGAGTTTGCAATGGTGTTAAGAGCACTCTACCTTAAGCTTGCCTACTCTGTGAAGAATCAAAGTGCAATGTGCACAAAATCAGCAAAAAAAATACTGCTCAAGTCCTCCACTAAACAGTATGCTATGGTTTGACAACTATGATTTTTAGTTTTCTTATCTAAAATCCCTCTCAATTCCAAAGTGGCATGAATATGATAACCTTCTATATCTGTCATTAAAATTATCTACCGTAATTTAATACATTTAATTTTAATAAAACACCCAAAACTAGACGTGTACGTATGGATTACAAGCAACTGGTGGTGTTGTGTTACAGAAAGTGCTATTGTGTTAAAACACATTCAGGGAGATTCAATAAAAGTTCTTATCGTTTAAAATGGTGCTAATTTTGTCCCAACCAATCAGACCTTTTTTAACATTTGAAAGCTAAGATCTGATTGGTTGGGGCAAATTTAGCACCATTTTAAACGATAAGAACTTTTATTGAATAACCCTGATTATGTTTAGTGTGCTTTGCAATACCTACAAAAGTACAAGTTTTAGTGAATCTCTTTATAAAGTCTGAAAACTTTATAATTTAAAAATATTTTTAAAAAATGACCAGACAGTGCTTTTTCAAATTGCACGTTAGAACATGCTTATTTAAACATGATGAACAATACCTAAATAATAGCAAAAATATATGCAATTATGCACAGCAACTTTATGCAAAAAAAGAAAGTCTTCCAATATTTTTGCTTTGGAGCAGTGCAATAGATGTGCCAAGATACTTTACATAAAAGGCTAAAAAGCAGCAAAGCTCTTGTGATGTGGTCTTTGAAATCTCATTTACTCCAGATGTTGGAAAACAAGATGGCTAAAACCATGGCAAAAATAGATATTTTTTTAAGCTTAAAAAATTACTCCAATGAAAAACAGATTGCTATACAATTTGATCACCTGCAACCAAATAACAAAATATCTTACATTTAATGGTAAAGAGCCTATCAATATTATTTTTGTTTTTAGAGAAACATAGAGAATTGACCTCACATTATTTATTCATATTATCATGGCAAAAGAGTAATCGGCATTAAAATGCAAAATGCATGTTTGCATGCATTAAACACAGTTCTGATCTTAAATAACAGTAAGACCCTTTGGTATTCTGTAATAACCTACTGAAGCAAAAAAATGTAGACTGGTCAAACTACTGTATATTAACCAATTAACAAATATGAAAGAAAATATACAGCCAGTATGGAAAGGGATGGAAATTAAATAAAATGTGCCTGTGCATTTTAGACATAGCTCTTTGTTAATAGCTTTGATGCTATTAGTGCATATAATAAGAACATCATCATATTCTGTTTTTCTAATTTATTTACCCAAGTGCCACACAAGTGCATTTCCTTGATTATCTTTTTCAGTCTGAAGGAATTTAAAGTAAGAATTAGGCCCCACTGCATATGATGTGGTGCTTTTGATTCTCCTAAACATACTTACTGTACCAACACAGAAACCCCGCCAGAAGCTTCACACCTCCTCTGCTGCTGTTGTGAGTTGGGTACTAGCTTGCATAGCAGCAGTGGAGGTAACTTTGGTGGTAGCAGCAGTCAGGAATTGGCCATGACATTACCATCATGGCCTTTAAGCAGGGGTGTCTCTAGGGTCTAAAAAAAATCGGGCACACTCGGTAACTCCATGTGACGTCCATAGCAATTTTTTAGACCACGCCCCTTCTCTGTCCCAATTAAGCCACACCCACAAGGTACTTAAACATAACATAGATACGCAGCCAAATAGTGATAAACAGACAAAAAGACAGAAGATAGAGATAAGAGGTGGACAAAGATACACAAATTAATGACACAAAGGCACAGTAAACTTTCAATTTCATTGTATACTGGTAGCAATCTGGTAATTTTAAACTTTCTGCTGTTTTCAGTTGTAGTCAGATGCTTGCCCACACCTTTGGCCAGGAAGACCTTTTCGTATCTTCTACACCTCTGCCCTCCCCCCTCTGTATATCGATCTCTGTCTATCTGCATCTTGTCCATGTCTCTTTATCTGTCTCTCTTTCTGATTCTATCTCTCTATTTTACTCTCTTTCTGCCTATTGTCTATCTGTCTCTTGTCTATTTCTCTTTGTATCTGTCTATCTATCTCTATCTGTCTATCTAACTTACTCTATCTATGTATCTACCTATTATCTATATCTCTGTCTATCTAACTCTGCCTGTCTATCGATTTATCTATCTATCTAACTCTGTCTATCTAACTGTCTCTCTATCTATGCATCTGTCTATTATCAATCTATCTCTGTCTGTCTATCTTTCTATGTGTCTAACTCTGTCTGACTATCTATGTATCTGTCTATCTTACTGTTTCTATCTCTGTCTATTTTACTCTGTCCGTCTTTCTGCCTATTGTCTATCTGTCTCTCTATCTAACTGTCTATCTGCCTCTTGTCTATCTCTCTGTCTCTATCTATCTCTGTCTCCCTCTCTCTCTCTATCTATCTTACTATGTCTATCTATCTTACTCTGTCTATCAGCTATCTCTGTCTGTCTATATATCTTTGAATATTATTTCTCTATTTATCTAACTCTATCTATCTAACTCTGTCTATCTATCTAAGTCTGTCTGTCTGTCTCTATCTTTGTATCTATATATATAACTAACTAACTAGAGGCAGGGGCTGCTGTTTATGCACTGCATTGGCGTGTGCGGGACGTCATTGCGCCGGCGTTGCACAACGTCATCACGCTGACGTGCATGACGTGCCTATAAGTCATCATGCAGCCTGGAAATCCGGAAGTTTGAAGAATGTTCGGGGCAATTATAGAGGTACTGGCAGTTAAAACAGTCGGGGCACTTTGCCAAATATCCGGGGAATGTGCCCCGAATGTATTAACGTAGCGACACCACTGCCTTAAAGCTTGACTGATGAGGTCATTTAGAAGAACCACTAAGCAGAAGTGAACTACAGCGAAAGATTGGTCCTAGCAGGAGATCTGGATGAGAATTAGAAACCTTGCTTTGGGTGGGTTCTGCATTTAAATATACACTTTTATTTTCAGCATATATTGTGGAATGTTTTCCCACATGTGCAATTTTTTTCCCTTTACAATTGTTTAGTTGCATCCTTGCACATTTCTAATTTTTAAGGGCTCGTTCACACTACATCAGTTTGTATCCGTTTTTCAAATGCAGGTGTGTTTAAAAAATGGACAGACAATAAAACCCCATAGGATTTCATAATATCGTTCACACCTTCTGCATTATGTTCAGTTCCATTCCAGTCCGTTTAAAAACGCACTGCATGCAGCATTCCTGTCATGCATTTTCTATAGAAATCTATGGAAACACATTGTGAAAAAATGGATACAAATGTATGCAAAAAATGGATACAAACTGACAAACGCTTGCTGTGTGTTTGTGAGTTTCTAGTGTGAACAAGCCCTTAAAAATATATTTACATTTTTTTTTTCTTTTTAATTTATTGTTACATTATGTAGCATTTATGGTATTAAATAAACGTCAGCGAAAGCACATTTGGCCCGTCTTAAGAGCTCGCAGCAGGATTGCCATGCCACCCTTTTGTAGACTTGAGGATCTTGCGAGAGTAAGTTAACGCATGTATACATTAACTTGTGAATGTTAGAAATGGGCCTTAACCAGGCAGTTTTGGTGGGAGTTTTATCTGACCTTGGTGCAAGCGCACACTTTTAAGCCTACATCTTAATCCTTTAGTAAATCACAACATTGTTTTCTCCAGAAATCCTTTTCAGGTGGCTGGGCCCCCAGGCTTAAAGACACTAGGGAGAAGCAACCCAGACACAGGTTTCTGATAAAAAAACACGGCATCTAAATACTTGAGCGTATAGTTAACAAAAAAATGTTAACGTTTTCCTAAGTAAAAGCTGCTGAAATCCTTTTCTGAGAACTAATCCGCTAGTAAGGGCATTCAAAAGCTACTGGGTAAACTGTGCAAAGGCAGAATTAAAGGGCATGTCCACCCCCAAAACTATAATCCCCCCAACTACTGGCCCCACCATGTAGTGTAGTTTAATCCTTACCTCACATCCCAACTCCATCTGGTTCTCCTGTAGTCCCCCCCCAAAGTTCCAAAAACTGCCCACAAGGAGGCTAGCAGGTCCATATAGGACACTGCCTGCTACCTGGCCTCCCGGAGATTCCTGCCTGCGTGCTGCAGCCCTTCTCCCCCCTCCCTCCCCCTCCCCTCCCTCTCCCTCCCGTCTACTATCCCTCCCCCTAGCGAAAAACCCCCTTATATTCTGCTCCCCCATGTCCCCCAGCCCCAACCGCATGTTTTTTTTTTTAAAAAAGCTCCCCAAACTCTTACTTCCTCTCCGCTTTCTCCGCTGCACTGAATGACCGGCAGCCGCGTCCGTGATTGGCTGCCGCTCAGCCAATCACAGACGCAACTGCCGGTCCCGCCCCTCTGCTTGCAATCTCGCAAGCAGAGGGCCGGCAGTGCGGCGGAGGATCGAGGGGAGGTAAGTAAGAGTTTGGGGGG
Organism: Hymenochirus boettgeri; assembly: GCA_019447015.1. Taxonomy (NCBI): domain Eukaryota; kingdom Metazoa; phylum Chordata; class Amphibia; order Anura; family Pipidae; genus Hymenochirus; species Hymenochirus boettgeri. The sequence continues at coordinate 185,731,544 of CM033471.1, forward strand.
CTTTCTGAAAAAAAAAAATATGCGGTTGGGGCTGGGGGACATGGGGGAGCATAATATTAAAAATTTATTTTCGGGGTGGACATAGCCTTTAAATCTCCCTAACCCAGTAATAGACAAGTGTATCTTTACGAGTCACTTAATGTGCAGAGTGAGAAATGCTACAGAAGTACCTAATAGCAACCTACAGTGTTAGGAACTTAGGGGCTAATGTAAAAGTTTGCAACCAATCATACTTAAGCATCTCCGCAAAAAGCTCACATCTTATTGGTTGCGGCCATGTAACTGCGTGGCTCAGTGTTTTACTTAAAAATCCTCTTAAGTTTGTGCACTGCCCAATGCTAGTCATCGTCTTGCTTTAATGAGGAAGTGGGAAGGTAACGGTGCTGATACAGTTGCAGCAGTGGGGAAACATTAAGGGCTAGGACACACTTCTTTGTTTTAACGAGCCTAATGATTGTGCATTAAAAAGAGCACCCTAGTGTTGGAAAATTGGTCTGGCCACACTAGGTGCACTGTGATCCACTTTTCCGAGCTCATGCGATCAGCAATTTTTGGGAATTGCAAGCACTCTGATGAAAAAACACGTGTTACTGTCTGGCGTAGTGTGGCCTCAGCCTAAGGCTCTGGCCACACTAGGGTGCAGTGGCACGTGATTGTTCATGCTATCGTGCGCATGCACTGCTGAAATTGAACCCTATCTGCTTGCATGCAATACGTGCATCGAATGTAGTAGGGCCACCTCTATAAGGTTGCATAGATCTTAACACTCGCTAGCACGGCCAGATCACAAAACGTGCTCCGAATCTTGCTGGTGTAGCCTAGACCTTAAAGAGGATTTTTTTCTTCCTTTAATAATGATCAGTTTAATGCCTTGCACCAATTTTTTGACTTGGAAAGTATCAGTTGCACCATTGCGCACCTAGTCAATCTGTGTATGGCCAGCTTAACTTTTTAGAAAGTTTTTTTATTGATGTCTATGAAAGCTTTTCAAAAAAGTTTGCTTGGGCCCTAGAGTCCTATTATTGGTAATTAATGTCAAAAATAATGTGTCCAATATGTGTTTTGTTCTCATTTCAAGCTTATTATACATATAGAACATATAGGAAATTTGTCCACCACAATGGGAATTGCATAATTTTCAGGAGGCAACTGCAGTCAGACAACTTTTAGGTGAATCCCCTTACAGTCTATGGAAATTAATTTTAGGAGATGCTAGGCATATGCCTCATATAGACAAAAGAGTAGTCAGATGCACTCAGCAAGCCAAACAATGATGTAAATAGCACTCTCCTCAGAGCCAACTAATATATACTTGCAAAAGAAATATAGAAAGAGGAGATACGGTGCAAATATCATATATTATCAAACAAAAAAGAGAGCCCCAAACTGGGGTGCTCCCACGCCTAGTCATGCCTCATGACTGCAATGTTTAAAGAAAGGACATAATTGTCTCTTAAACCCTATTAAGAAAAAGAAATCATTGAAACTTACACATGTATTACCTCCGTGGCGTAACATCAGTGCCCGTGACTGCGGGGGCCCCCAAACCTCTGCAATCAGACGTTTTTAAAAAGCTAATCTTGTGTATGAAGTAAACATATGCATGATCAGCTGTTAAAAATTTGGAACCGAACCAAGAGTTCGGTTCCGGTCTTTTAAGAGCTTAAACAGCTGATGGCGGACTTCTGGGGAGAGGTGAGGGCCAGGCCTCCAATCTCACAGGGCAAATGGCCCCTGTGGTTACATCCCTGTATATCCTGTTAGATACTTGGCATTTCCTTTTAAAAACACAAGAGAAATATTTTTTTCAAATGTTTTTGATATATACATGTTTTTGGGGGTTTGAATTAAATCAACTGTGTCACGATAAAAACTGATGACATTTAATTTTTTTTGAATGAGCAAATTTCTTGCATACTGTTTGGCTAGTGAAAAGTAAATGGAACTTGTATTTATTCTGTTTCCTGCTTTCTGATTTGACCTATTACTACTGTGCCAAGGAAAGGCAGCAAAGTTAGTGTCAAGCAAAACCTTGACCTTGGACCTTGTCATCTGGAATGGATAAAGGAAAATAGATGCAGATCCAGGTCCAGGTTTGCACAAATGCTGTCGGCCAATAATATTAACCACACAAAATTTTGCTAAGCCCAACAACAAAAACAGCCTAATTTTGATTATGGACACCACAGAGGGTTATTATTGCCCGATAATATCGATTAATGTATGGACACATTAAGGCCTGGATGATTTTTGAACTATTTATGACTTAAAATCTTGTAATGTGGTAAAGTTACATAGGTATGATTGTTTTATCTTACATTTTATTAAAAATTATATAAGGCCAATGAAATGTGAAAGGCCAGTATTTAACATTCAAACATTTTCTATACCCACTTTCTAATAGTGTGGTCTACAGTTTTTAATCCTCAAGAGAAAAAAAAAAGGATTTATATAAAGCAGGCTTGGTTTTTCTTGTGTTAAAAAGTAAACCAGTTACCCTAAACCAATGTACAACTGGTCATATCGATCAAGTAAGACACAATGCAGTGTTAAATAATGCTAACCTCAAAACCACTAATTCCATTTATATATAAAGTTAATAAAAAACATGCACACTGCTTAGTTAATGCTTCCAAATTCTGTGTCAGCATTATGGATACTAATGAAAATTAAATTGCATCTTTCTAATAAAAAATGTAATAAGAAGAAAACCAGTATTTTTTGTTAAAAAAGATAACATTAACAAATTATTGCCATAAGAAACTAGGCAAAACACACCCTCCTGTAGTCTTAACTATTTACATAGGAACCTCTTAAAATATAAAGATGGAGATTTATCCACTAGTAGCTAGAGATAAAGTAAACACAGACGTTCCAATACTAAGACATCTGCTCAGGAAACTACTTCATAGCTGTAGATTATATAGGGAAATGTAATGTTTGGCAACCTTTTACTTTTAATAATTTACATAACTAATAATTCCTATACATAAAGTGATATGGAATTGCACAGCACAAATACTCATCCCTGTACTTTTAAAAAGTGCAATGATACAATTCTTGGCTGGAAAAAAGTAAAAGTTAAAGACATCTCCATGTAAATTAGAGAAGCAGAACTTGAAATGATTTATTGCACATTTTTTGTAAGTACAATTATTCCACATAATTAAAAAAACAACACAAACAAATGCGCCAATGACTTACCAAAGATTTTAAGAAAAATTAAAGGAGCTGCAAAGCTTAATTCTAATCTCCTTACAATGGGCTTAGTCAACTCAGTTAAATGATCTTCGATAGTGTAAAACAATTTTTTTAAAATAAAAAACCCTAATGCTGATAACTCAAAGGTGTTTACGACAAACTATAATACGGATAGTGACTGAGAAAACTGTATTACTAGTAACTGAAGTCGGCAAAAAACATGATTATGTACAGCAAATTTTTTTTTAGCTGTATATATTTGTTACGGAGCAGATGCATATAAATCCTGGGCAGACATTTCAGCAAAAGTGTAATTTTAATTTGTTTACCTAATGCACAGCCCTATAAAGTTGTCACCTCTGACCCAGGCCAAGCAAAGGCAATGAATTTTCAGGCCAGGCATTTCTTGAGAAGCCCCAGCCCCCATCCCTAGAAGCCTGGAAATACTTAATGAGATCAAAGCTCCTTTTTCTTGCTAGAGAACAAAGAAAGTACATGTCCTAAAACTTACCATTAGTTAGAATTACTTGCTTTTAGAAAGGAAAAAAAAACAATTGAATGTTTCTAAAACTAACTGTGAATATTGTATGATAAAATTTAGTTTATAACAACTTGATTTTTTTTTCTTGACCAAAGAAAAAACAGCAATTATTTTAAGCAGGTAAACAAACACCTTCCAATTTAAACAATCAGCTTTAAAGTTATACACAAATATGCAATACAAATAAATTTAGTGATACGGTTACTGCCATTTTTTTATATGACCTCAGGACAAATATATTTCTAGTACTATATGGAAACATGTTAGAGAGAAGAGTTTCATGTTTTATTAAAGGTATATATGGTGGTAAATACAGTATTAACACAGAATTAGCTTACCGTAGTTTGCCTAAAGGGACTTAAGTTGATTTAATTAAATGCAGATGGAACAACAATACAGCCCAGCCGCTAAATGTCTAAGTCTAAACAGGAAACAAAAACTGGCTGTCCTTAATGTATTCCAGAAATTCTAAGCTCCAAAAAACAAGCCCTTTTCTTTTCATTGCAACTAAAACAGAATCGATATATGTAAATAACATTTTGCAAATTGATTAAAAGTAAAAGGCAACCACCTCTAGACAACTTATTTTAAAATATACCACATATACATTTACAAAGACCTCAAAAACTTTAATTTACTTAAGAACAGTTAAAATACATTTTGACAAAGTGGAAATTCTACAACAAATACTCAAAGTAAACACATTTACAGAAGCTTGCGTGTAACCTATGAGATCCAGTGCAGTATTTAGGACTACTTTATTTACTTTAACGTTAAGCAATTGCCTGCTATGATAATAAAGAAAGATGACTCACCGTTTTACCATTGTAATAGTACATCAAAGAATTGCTGCCTACTCCAGTAACAGGGTATGCACAATACATGTTGATTCCTGGTATTTATGCAGTAGCTAAATTGCACTGCTTTAAACTAAGAGATACATCCACCCGATTAAACAGTAATTCCTCCAGCACTATGTCTACACACTCCACACATGGACCTACTTGAAAGAAACTTATGCAAAATAGGGGCTGGACCATACCCACACAGCAAAAAGGGGGAGGGAAGCTGCACACAGTAAATCAACCTTGATCACGCCTTGATTTGAGCAATAGTAAATCCTCTAGGGAAATACTTTTAAGCCAAACGACAGCACAATTTTCCAACATGATGCAAGTTAACTAGTATGTTTTACAACAACTGACAATACTAGACTATGTGAAGAAAAAAAAGAATCATCCCTACCCAGATTCTCTTGTTCTTTTAAGAGAGGACTTTTACCCATAAGAAAAAAAAAATCATTAAAATTATTGTAATTCAAGGAATAGTTCACTCAAAAAGTGAACCTTTTCTTTTGTTCATTAATTGAATAACAGTAGGTAAAGGAGCTATGTCTTACCTCATGTTCTTCAATTACTATAACAGATGGAGGGAACGAAAATTCAAAACTTACTTAACTTGCTTCTGTCGTGACGTGTACTATACTATAACACATGCAATCATCGTTTCCAGCTCCTATAATAGAAGAACGTGAGGTATGACGTAGGTTCACATTTTGAGTTTACTATTTAAGATATTCAAATTTGCAACATTTATTTAAAAATCGATTTTTTGCAATTTTAAATTGAAATGTTAATTTCAGGCTACCTCCAGATCTTTCCGAAAGCTATTCGCAGTTTTCAGAAACACTAACAGTGAGATGTAATAATGCTTTTTTTCAGGCAAATTACTGTAAAATCCACACTCACTGATGCAATATCAGTTTAGCGTAGGTTTTAAAGTAACCATATTGGGGCTGTGCCATCTCAATCAATACACTTTAAGTTAAATGTTTCACTACTTCATAGGACAAAAATTCTTGTGTATCAAATGGGGCATAAAAGACGAGTTTCCTTAAATGGCCATCAAATGGGCCCATAAAAGAGACAAACTGCTCACATGACCGAGATATCACAATGCAAAGCAAGCATATCTTAGCGCTTTTGCAACTCCCCTTTATGCCGAGGGAACACTATAATACACGTTAACACATGTGAAATGTGCAAATGCAATGTCATTGGAGTGTAAGGACAGATTTGGACTAAAGCATTCCTTTAAGCCAGGTACAGACATGCTACTTTCAAGCTAGGTCCACAAGTAACATAATTGTAGTTTGTTACAATATTTTATCATTCCAGACAGGCTAAAGGTACACATTGATGATATTTAGCGTATCCTGACATGTGTATGAACTGCCTCCAATGGCATCAAGACCTATTGCTCCGAAGGCAAAAATTTTCACAGATTTTTATTAGCTCCCTTTACTACAGTATAGGAAGCCGATAAAGTATATACAGGACGATCTAGTAATATTACTGTCTATTTGTGCATCAGCCAAATTTGCAAGTTTCTAAACCTATTTTCCGTGCTAGCTCTGGTGGGTTAGTGGACTAATGCTCTACTTTTAGCAAGACAGAATCCATGAGGATACAGTTTAAAATCCCTAGAACTTGTTGTACGAAATGGTAATTTAATGGTTGGACATGTATTTGAGGCTTCATTCTACACTGGTGTGGTATACAGTTGCTATGCAGGTACTACACACTTTCCACCTGATGGAAATTGGTTCCTGAATAGCTTTTGTGGCTCAACACACATTAATATACATACAGACAGTATAATGTACAGTGCCAGCTTCAGCCAGTGCGGTTTATTTACCAAGACTAACATGAATAAAGGTCTGGCATTGTCCAATCTCAATGGACCACTCGCAGACATCAGCATGACTATGCATGAGGCATGTCCCCTGCCCCACCCCTTGCCATCGTGATATAAATTTGCATCTGATCATAATTAGAACTATGCCTGAGGCAGAATTCTAACCATGTGAACAGTAATTTTGCAGGCTGAAGGCAGTCAGCTAAAAGATACATGTTATTGAGCAGCAAGGAGAGACAACTGCTAGCTCTGATACTAAACAAAATCAGTTTAAAAATACTTTATTTTTTACACTCCTCTAGACGATAGTAATATGGAACATAGCTATTCTGTATATTTTCAATTATACAAATATCAAATGACAAAGATCATACACAGATTAAACATATATTGAGATCATCAAACGCTTCATAAAAAGGTGCCTTTGGTGTTGATAAAAACCCTGCAACTCTGTCCAGACATTTAATCTTCATTCTAGTCTAATTATGGTTAAAGCATAGGGATAGAAAGAATTGCATAAGGTCATAGGAAAAGCAGATAGGATTTAGTCAGAAGTAGTTCACCCAAGTGAAAACTAAAATAGACTTGTGTTCTGTACAAACGCTAAATAACGGTTTGCTAGCTAGTGTGGAGGCATCTGCCAACATTGTTAAGCGATCTGTCCTAGAAAAATGTTAGGGATCGTGCCGCTGGGGGTTTCCTCAACACTCCCTCCTTTCCACCCCATATAATAGTATGTCTGTATGGGGATTGTTAGATAAATACTGTTTAGAGAATCCTTCTAACATCTGACCTCTAACATAAGTAAGGCAGCTATGTCGTACCTCTAGCAGGATTTCTCTCAAAAGCTGCACCTTGTCAGTTGTATGATTTATATCTACAACTGCACTTTGTTACTATGTATCATACTATATAATTGCGCACTGATAAACCACTCAATTGCCCATGTTTCAGAAGTGCGCATCTCAACCATTGTTCCCTGGGCGCGCACACAATTTGCAAGTCTGCGCACACAGGTTAAAGTGGTGCGCACACAAAAATCTGCTGGAATATATAAGCACTGTGGTATGTAGTGCACATAATGGATTTTATATGTGCACAGATCATTTATTAGTTGATTAAAATTAGGGGGAACTTTGTTCTCTGGCACCACTGGAAGCTGAACAAACAAAATGAAACATTCCAGAGACATTTTACAATTATAGTGAGAATCAGAGATTCTTGCTGCCAGATGAATATCCAGATCTTTGTGTGAACCCTGAAGAGTACATTTAATACATTTAAATGGCATGTCCACCCCCTAAACTAAAATGTAACCCACTACTGGCCCCACTGTGTAGTTTAAAAAAATCCTAACCTTACATTTCTGCTTCTTATGGTTCATCTGCAGTGCTTGTCCAAAGCCCAGGAAACTGAAGAGTATGAGCTGTCTTCCTGTATGAAAGGTTTCTCCTCCTCCTTCTCCTCTAAGAGGACAATGGCAAGCGCAGAGGAGCCCCCCACCCTCCTTCCTGATCCCTTCATGGCTGCACTTTATCTAGTGTAAAACAGATTCTAAATAATGTAGGACATCTTGTGAAGGTTCTCATTCATCCAGGTCATGGTATATCTGTTGTATTCAATTAGATCAACTGGACTTGAAGTTGAAGACGTTTCGCTAGTCATCCGACTGGCTTTCTCAATTCAGAATGACTTGTACAAGAATCTGTTGGCAATTATGTACCCTGGAAAATCCCAATTAGCATATCACAGCCAGGTGTTAAGGGCGTGATCGCATAGTGGCTATGAGGTGTTATAGGAACGCCCAGGGTAAGGTGTTAAAACAGCATTGTTCGGGTGGAGTCTGACTGGCAATGAGAGTGGCCGCATCTGAGTAGCGCTTCGGCTACACCGGCCTAAACACGCATCTAACATAAGCATCACGGAACCCAATCTTCTAAAAAAACTTCCCAAAGTGCGCCCCACATCTTTAGGAAATGGGTCCCAGAAGAACCCAACAGTCAAAAGGGGATATCCTGGAATTCTTGAGCAAGCAAGAGACGCCGAAACAAAACCAAGATGGTGCCGTTGCTCAACAAGGTGAAGGCGCAGATTCCCAGCCATGCACCAGAGGAGACCTGCAGTCGCTCTATCTAAACATAGAAAGGATTATCCAAACCTCGCAAAACAAAATAATCACGGATGTAAAACAAGAATTCACACAACTGGGCGAGAGAATTTCCAACTTAGAAGCAAACACAGACGAACTATCATCATACTGCCAACAGGTAGAAATCGAATTGCAGGAGATCAGACAAGATATAGCTCTTCTACGAGACTCACAGGAGGACGCAGACAACCGATCCCGACGCAACAACATTCGGGTAAGAGGCGTCCCAGAGGAGACCGTGGAGCTACAAAAATACCTGCATAGATTGTTCTGCCATATCCTGCCTGATGATCAAAACCAAGACCTGCACTTGGACAGAGCACACCGGGCCCTCAGAAGCAGGCCAACAACAGGCGAGCCTCCAAGAGACATCATCTGCAGACTCCATTACTTCCAAACCAAGGAAGCCATAATGGTAAGCGCAAGAAACATGGAACACATACAATTTGAAAATACCCAAATAAAGCTGTTTCAAGATCTCGCACCGGCAACCTTGGTAAAAAGATGCGTCCAATTATGGACATCCTACTTAAAAATCAGATTAAATACAGATGGGGGTTCCCTTTCCGACTAACGGTAATGTCCAAAGGGAAACAGATATCGATCACGACACCGGATCAAAAAGAAAGTTTCCTCAAGAAACTTGGACTTCAGACCCTGCAGCCCCACATCTACCAAACGAGCCAATCCCCGAGGAAATCCCCCCCCAAAAGGAGAATGGACATTGGTGCAATCCAAACTTCAAAAATGGCGGGGAATGGAGACCGCATCAACCCCAAGTAGTCCGAAAGGAACCTCGTATTAACCGCAAGTATACTGTACTTAACTAGACACTACCCTTACTGTAAAGGGACCCAAACCCGTTATAGTTACCTTTACCCACAAGCATACTTAAGGTCTTGAGTTTACCGGGAAGCTCATATGATGCACAGTTAATGGATTATGTTGCACAACGAAAGCGGGCAATTACGACTGGCTGTCAGGGTTGAGACAACATAAACCTAGCCCCCTGCCCGAGGCTCTGACGGCCCCCACATAGCTTAAATCTTGAAGATGAAGATAAATATTGACACTATATCCTCAATTAGCGAACAGCACAAATTATCGCTACAGACTTAGCACGGGGCGAAAAGCAAACTTATTTGCTCACGGGCTGTGCAGGCCCAATAAAGAAACTTATGTAACTGTATGATACTGCCCCGCCCACTAAGCTCAGGGTAAACAAGTATCCCAGTATGTCAAACCAACAATTAACCATATTACCGAAATTCTGCAAACCCCCGATCAAACAACATGCTTATACCGCAACTTAATACAAGTCTATATGGGGGTACCGCATTCGAACAGTACTACAGAAACTGTCTCTCTCATTTACAGAAAATGTTATTTAAGCGCAAAATATAGCAATAAGTGCAATGAAGGGATGGTTTGATGTGTTAAAGGGAGATGCTGGGTATTGGATATGGTAATAAAGGGAAAAGAGGGAGGGAGGCAGCTGGGTGGACCAAGAGAAAACGAGGTAAAGAAGGGGAATCGAGCAACGTGTTAATACTCTAATGTTGTGTCGTTGTATACACAAGCTCCTGAAAATGTTCTTAAATATCATATTTACCACAATAGTAGAAAGCCTCTCTTGAAGCGAACTAGAAATAACAGCACATAGAGTAAACACTAAGGGGAAACGAAAACCAAAAGCCTAAATAGGCAACACCTCGCCCTCTTGGAATGAGCCGGGATTACCCCCAACTAGTCACCTTCAAGGCTAGAAGGTGTTAAATGTTTTCTACACCCCCCTGCCCCTCCCACAAAGATGTATAAACAACTACCACAAAGGGAAGAGTTATATATATATATTGTATTAGATAGAAACTGGTATACAGCATTAAGGTTCCGCCCAGAGTAGCTAGCAGAAGGTCTCTGACTCTGGACTCCGTGAGCTCTCGTAAAACCTAGGCCAGGCCGATAGCAGCGAAAAGGAGAAGAGCCGTTCACGGGCCAGATACCCAAGGGAGTTTAGACACCCACCCCCCGAAAAGGGGAACATCCGCTAGTCAAGATATGTTAGTAAGGTCACAAGCCTTACCCAAATGTCCTGTGGTAAACAGGAACCTTATTAACCCAGTTCTGTTATGTGTATACACTAGCTTTGGTTAATTCTCAGGTTTTAATTAAAGTTAATGTCATTGTGGTTAAAAAATGGATCCGCATTTATTATACACTCATGTACAACGCTTATAAAATTGATATTGCTCTCTACACTGATTCCACATGCAAACAGTCCTAATACTGGTTTGGTGGGCTGGCTCCGCGCCGGCTCTCCCTGTGTAACTCTGGACGGCACCTCTGGAACGGAAGCCCCACAACTCCCGTCAAGGGCAAGCTATACATACCCACTCCCACAACATGAACAATAATACCATAGTTATATCGCATAATGTTAAAGGCCTTAATTCGCCCCGGAAAAGAAAAACTGCTACTCAATATTACAACAAAATAGAAGTAGACATATTGATGTTACAGGAAACACACTTCAAAAAAAACAGCGAGCCATAATACTGGGGCAAAAATTGGGTTCAATAGCACTATGCCTCGACCTCAGTTAAAAAAATGGGGGTAGCAATACTAATCAACAAAAGAATGGCCTTTGTTGAGGAGTCTATTTTTAGAGATAAAAATGGCAGATTTTTGTTGATCAACGGATATCTGCAGTCCACCCGTGTCACACTAATCAACATTTACGCCCCAAACAAAAATCAGAATAATTTTTATCAGGAAATACAAAATAAAGTCTCCCAGCATGCATGGGGTCCCATTATTATGGGTGGAGACTTTAACTCAATCTTGAATACCAATCTAGACAAGACCAAACATCCAAGCTCCACTGCCCCACATACACCAACTAAAGCAATCCTCAAATTTATAAAATTCTGTAATATATTGGATGTTTGGAGACTTCATAACCCGACTGGGAAAGACTACACATTCTATTCGGCCCCCCATAAAACATTTTCCAGAATCGATTATATCTTCATCTCACCAGCGTTGATATCCCTCACCAGAGAGTCGTTTATTTCCGAAATCTCATGGTCTGACCATGCACATGTTTCAGTCACGATCTTGGATATTATTAAAGCCAAACCTCCACTCCAGTGGAGACTTAACGAATCCATTATAACAAATGAACAAAATGTAAAAGAACTATCCAAAGATTTGAACAACTACTTTGAAATGAATAACACTCCAGATATCTCCTCTTCCACTTTGTCGGCTGCCCATAAAGCAGTTATAAGGGGAAGACTTCTTCAAATTGCCTCCAGTGCAAAAAAACCCAGAAACACTAGAATTCAATTCCTGTTAAAAGAAATACATCAACTTGAACGAAAGCTTAAAGACAAGCACACCGAAGAAATACTGGAACAGGTGAACAGAAGTAAAAGGGAACTCAGTAAACTACTAACAAACAAAGCCGAAAAAAAGCGTTAAGACTAGTAGGGCAAAAATTTTATAGCAAACTTAATAAACCAGACAACATGCTGGCTAACAAACTCAAACACAAACTCACCCAAAACAAATTTCTCCCTTTAAGAGACCCCACAGGTACACTGACCCATGACCCATACAAAATATCAAAAATGTTTGCCCAATTCTACACAAAACTCTATGATGGTGGTTCAACACATAACCCCAGACATCAAAACGCTCTCTTAACAGAATTTTTGGACAACGTTAATTTACCCTCACTCACCACATCACAAATAAATAAATAATCTGCAACAACCATTCACTCAATCAGAAATCCACAAAGTCCTGAAAAATAGCAAAAACGGGAAATCTCTGGGGCCGGATGGCTTCACAACTCTTTACTATAAAGTCTTGGAATATCCTAACCCCACACTTACTAAACTTAGCTAACAATATTCTCAATAAAAAGGATGAGTTCAAACCAGAAATGCTAGAAGCAAAAATTATTGTGATCCCCAAACCCGACAGAGACTCGACCCAAATGACAAATTACAGACCAATTTCCTTGATTAACAGTGATGTAAAAATATTCTCTAAATTACTGGCTAATAGACTTCAAGACCTTTTACCGACACTAATACATTACGACCAGACGGGATTCGTTGAAGGCCGACAGACAACATAAGAAAAATACTTACCCTCCTGCAAGTTTTAGTTCAAAAAAAGACACCAACACTCTCCCTATCCTTAGATATTGAAAAGGCCTTTGACAAAGTAGACTGGCACTACCTGAGGAGTATTTTACACAAATTCAGATTCCCTGATATCTACATTCAGGCGGTTATGAGTTTATACTCTAACCCCACAGCAAACGTTAGCAACATGGGATACCCATCAGACTCTATAAAAATAAAAAATGGCACCAGACAAGGCTGTCCTCTTTCCCCGTTACTATTTGCGCTTTGTATGGAACCCCTAGCAGAAACAATACGCAACAGCACCGACATACATGGTGTAACTGTGGGCGAAACAGAATACAAAATTTCTCTGTATGCAGACGACACCCTCCTGACTATAACTCAACCCTTGATCTCATTACCTTCCCTACATAAAATTCTGGACATATTTGCTAGCGATCAGGCCTTAAAATAAACCAAACCAAAACAGTTGCATAACCAACCAATATCTCTCTTCATCTCCAGAACACAATAACAGAATCCTTCCATTACAAATGGGCAGCAACATCATTTAAGTATCTTGGCGTAACAATAAGCTCCTGCCCTAAGACTTTGTTCGAACAGAATTACACAGCAATAATTTAAAAATTAACTAATTTATTAGCTCTCTGGAACTCCTACTCGATCTCTCTGGTGGGGCGTATAAACGCAATCAAAATGGTGATGATATTACCAAAAATGTTATACTTATTTAGAGCCTTACCAATAATCTTATCAAAAAAAAATATGGAAAAACTTCAGCAGGCAATTAACAAATTTGTGTGGTGCAACAAAAGGCCACGGATAAAAAGAGAATATCTGGCTAGACATAAGTCGATGGGAGGTTTCGGGCTACCAATTTTATACAAATAATACGAAGCGGCTAGGCTGGCACAGATGACTCAAGGGGCGTGTGGCACGTGTGTAATATGCTGGGTAGACATTGAGAACGAATTAATATCACCGTTAAACAACTACTCGATCCTATGGTCCCCCCCCCAACAAAAGACGGAATCTACTCTCTCACAGATTTAAATTATACACAACAACTTAACATTCTGGGATAGGGTCAACGCTAAATATAAATTAATACACACAATGTCATTAGCATACCCAATATTTTTCAACCCCAAGTTTCCTCCGGGAATTTGCAAGCTTATGGATACAAAAGGGTATTAGTAGAGTAACAGATGTCTATTACCCCAACAAGGTACCATCACCAATACCTTGGACCCAAGTCCAAACAAAGTTCAAAATGGACCCCACCAAATGGTACCAGTTTCTACAGATTACACATTTCCTCCAAAAGGGTAATAAAGACATTGCAATATCTACTCCAAATAAATTCGAAAAAATGTGTATGACTAGGGAAACCACCAAAGGTATAATTACAAATATGTACTCATTAGTCTGGCATGATCTGCAGAATACCAGAACGATACCCAATGCAAAATGGGAGAATAGATTACACTCCAGTCTCTCTGAAACTCATTAGCTCCAAATCTATCTTTATTCCTCCAAATGTTCAGCTAATATAATCTTAAAAGAAAAATCATATAAAATGCTATATGACTGGTATATAACACCACAACGTCTGAATAAGTTAAACCCACAAATACCACCACTATGTTTCAGAGGGTGTGGCGCAATAGCAGACCAAAAGCATTGTTGGTGGTCCAGCCCAGAATCCCAAAAAATATGGGGGATTTGCGAGGATCTAATCTCAAAAATATTCCACAAGCCCTTTATATTATCCCCTTTCACCGCCCTGTTTAATCTCCCAACCAAAGGTTACAATAAATACGCACTGTTACTTATAATGTATATATGCTCAGTAGCTAGAACAATGTTAGCATCCTCCTAGAAACAACCAAGTCCATCTAGGGCAAGTCTTATTAGTAGAATCTGGAGAGTACACGACAACGAATATATGGCCCACACTCTCCAAAACTCAACTAAAGTGTGGTCAAGGGTGTGGGACAGCTGGATTTTAGCAATGGACCCAGCTTCAAACCATGAGACGGGCTCAGAATTATGCCCAACGGGCGACCGGGGAGAGCCCAGTGGACCCTAACTGTCGTACCTTAGAGGTATATAACAACCAAAAATTATACTTTACAGTTGACAAAAGCTAACACAATGAAAAAAGGTTTATAAATTACATTTTATTATCACTTGTTAAAAAAAAAAAGAAAATGTACAAGATTTCGTACTGTTTCTATATATAAGAATGCTTCAATGAAAAAAAAAAACAGCATTGTACATGGCAGACAGTTGGTGTAAAAAACAACACACTGGCTTTCTAGGACTGCTTGGTAGAAGTCAAGGAAAATGGTAAACTGGAAGTAGAGGTTTACAGAAAACCAACACACACAGATCAGTATTTGATGTTTGGCTCCCACCACCCTTTAGATCACAAGCTGGGTGTCATCAGAACACTGCAACACAAAGCCGAGAACATCCCTACTAGCACAGAGGCGAAGGCTAAAGAAATGAAACACCTCAGAGGAGCCCTTAAAACTTGTGGATATCCAGACTGGACCTTTGTCAAAAGAAGTAGAAGGAAAGAAAAGAACACAAATACCAACAGTGAAGGGGAAAAGCAAGACAGGAGAAAGAACATGGTCATCCCAAGAATTTTCAAAAAACACTGTCTGCTTTAAACCAAACAACACACTGAAGCAGCAATTGGTACATGCGAACACCAATACGGAAACACAAGAAAAGTGCATCATATAGCAGTGCAGTGAAGAATGCTCCGATTGTATGTGGGGGAGACCAAACAGCAACTGACAACGTATGGCCCAGCACATAAGAGCCAATTCCTCGGTCCGGGCTCAGCCGTGTACCTGCATCTTAAGGATAAAGGACATACTTTTGAAGATTGAATGTTAAAATATGGCAAAGGAACGTGACTGGTTCCAGAGAGGTCTCAAGGAGGCCATTTATGTGAAAATAAAGAAACCAAGCCTAAAAGAGGTGGTGGGGTTCGACACAACTTCTGCCATGTACAATGCTGTTTTGACACTTTACTCTGAGCGTTCCTATAACACCTCTTAGCCACTATGCGATCACGCCCTTAACACCTGGCTGTGATATACTAATTGGGATTTTCCAGGGTACATAATTGCCAAGAGATTCTTTTACAAGTCATTCTGAATTGAGAAAGCCAGTCAGATGACTAGCGAAATGTCTTCAAGAACTAAACTTCAAGTCCAGTTGATCTAATTGAATACAACAGATAATGTAGGACATCTCTTCCCATCCCCAAATGCTGTATTAGATTGCTAAAAAAAGTGCCAAAACTCTACTTACAGCCCTTCGTACCTGTGGCATTGTCTACTGCTGCCAGCCGCGGCTGTGATTGGCTGCCTTTCAACCAATCAGTCGCGGCTATGTCTGGCCCGTTTGCAAGTTCCAGCAAACAGAGGGCCGGATTAGAGTGCAGCAGGAGCGAGGAGCTGATTCTTTTTTTAATAATCTAATATAGCGGTTGGTGGTGAGAAGGGCTGCCCTACAACACATTAAAATGTATTATTAAGGGTGGAGATACCATAAAAACACATATCTGGAAACAAAATAGTTTCCTGGAAATTCCATGCGTGATTTAATAACGAAAAAACTTAAAAGTTACAATGTGTAATATCAGCTAGTGTGCTAGCACCTGAACCGATTAATTAAAGGGAATACTCTTTAAGGGCATGTAAACTCCTCCTCCCCCAAAAATCTAAAGTGTGACAATGACATCATAGGCAATGATTTTCAGCTGCACATCAGCGCGTCTCCTCTGCGGCTGGGTTGTTTCAAGACTTATCCTCAGTTATAGCAGCTCAGACATTAAAGGTTTAAATATCAAATACCTACATTCTAAAATTTAGAGACAACTAATTAAGGAGTTCAACCCTCAAATTAAAAATGGTATATACTTAAATCACCCCCCCCCCAAAATCCCAAAAACTGCAATAGTTAGAAATCTAAGAGATCTAAGTCTAACCTATAATGCTGCCTGGTGTTCTGTTACCTCTCTTTCTGATTCCTGGTTCTCCCAGTTAGCAGCTGTCAGTGGATTATGGATGTAACAGATGACATCACGGCCAACGACTGAATGTTATTTTTCTAGCTCTAGCCGCCTCCTATGAGCATCTAAAAGCTTTTTAAAAAGCTTGGAGAGTTTGAAGAGGCAGCCCTATCTTTGGAGAGGCAGAGGGAAGGAAGATAGCATCATTTTACTGCATAACAGTGATTTGCCTATATAAAATGTTTAATTAAAGAGGTTAAAGATTTGATAGGGTATTTTAGTATTTTAGTTTGTGGGCGGGAGGTTGGACATACCATTTAAAAGATAGCTGCCACAAGTATCTCTTGTAAAAATAAAGTATATTAAAATATAGATAAATCGTTATTTTAGAACTGTAAAGAAAAGACCATGTGATTGGCCAAAATTTACAGACATGTCTGATTTTGAAAAGAAAAACTAAAAATGTTGTTCACTGCAACATATTTTTGCCAATATTATTTACCAAAATATCATACTAGGCTGCAGGTTGGGCAAAAATATTGTCCCGTTAGTACCCATTCTTTTTTTAAGTTTGCCAGTCTGTCTCATGAAGTCAGGGGAAAAGGCATACTGTACATTCGATATAATCAAGAGAAATGAAATGTTATGAAATTGAACAGATTTCATTAACAAAAAGTAGTAAAAGGTACAGTGTTACCAGTAATTTGATTCAATAGCTCATTCTGGCATTAAAGGGTATGTCCACCCTTAAAACTCATTTTTAATATGCTGTTCCCCCATGTCCCCCAGCCCCAACCGCATAATTTTTTTTTCAGAAAGCCCCCCAAACTCTTACTTACCTCCCCTCGTTCCTCCGCCGCACTGCCGGCCCTCTGCTTGAGAGAATGCAAGCAGAGGGGCGGGACCGGCAGTCGCGTCTGTGATTGGCTGAGCGGCAGCCAATCACGGACGCGGCTGCCGTCAGTCAGGCAGCGGAGGAAAGAGGAGAGGAAGTAAGAGTTGGGGAGCTTTTTGAAAAAAAAAATATGGGTTGGGGCTGGGGGAATGGGGGGGAGCAGCATATTAAGGGGGATTGTGCTAGGGGGAGGGATAGTAGAACGGGAGGGAGAGGGAGGAGGGGGAGGAGAAGGGCTGCAGTACGCATGGCAATATCACCGGAGGCAAGGTAGCAGGCAGAGCACTGCTTTCCTCCTGGTGGTTAGTTTTGGGACTTTGGGGGGGGGGTCTACAGGAGAACCCTATGGAGCTGGGATGTGAGGTAAGGATTAAACTACACTACATGGTGGGGCCAGTAGTTGGGGGGATTATAGTTTTGGGGGTGGACATGCCCTTTAAAGCCAGCTTTTGTAATTTCCAGAATGCCCTTATAATCAAATACTCAATACTAGTCTATTGGCAAATCAGCTTCTGTTTTACTTAATTAAAGGATCCGTAAGCTCCAAAAAATTAATTAGATGTAAACAAATCTATAATTCTCATGGAGACACGAGCACTTGCTCCTGTCTCCCATATTAACTTTGGCCCTGAACAAACTCCTGGAGAATAACAACACTGGCATAGAATAGGTACTCCACTCCTACATAAAGCTACAGAGCACTCTAATCAACAACAAAAGGAAGAAACTACAGAGGCTTAGACAAAATACAAAATTCAATGCCATTCCAAAAGCAAAGAAACCTTTCTACATACAAACTAAAAAGTATCCGTACTTTCAAAAGGACTGTTATTCTGCCCAGCAAAATCCATAGACAAAATTAAACTATGTAGAGACATGATAAAAGTCTTCAGAGGGCTGCAACTTAAAGAGCACTTCCACAATAAGGACAAATTTATACTTTGACAGATAAAGCTCGAGCCAACCCTACTTTGGATACAAATATTAACAACTTCAGAGAGAGGGTCACATCCACATTCACTAGACAAAGCAGCGTTAAATCCCTGAGAGAGAATTAAGACATTATTATAAAACCAGCTGACAAAGGGGGCGCTATTGTCATAATGAACATTAATGACTATATACAAGAGGCCCATAGACAGTTATCAAACAGCACACAACACAAAATTAAATGGGGACCCTACAGACTGTTACAAGAAATCTGCACCTGGAACAGCTCATAAAAGATTTTACAAAACAGGGATAGTCAGTCAATTACAGAAAAACAAATCAAGAAAGCAACCAGCATCCCCAGAAACAACCTGCTACAATACAAACATATCCAAAAGGAGGACCGTATCCCACTGGTTGTTACATACCACCCCCAAATGGAATTACTCCGAAAAATCGTCAAGAAACTCCAACCCATTTTACAAAAGGACGACAGATTACTAGAAATATTTCCAGTCCCCCTCTCTTAGCTTACAGACAACCACCAACTTAAACAGCTGCTTGTAAAAAGTTCCCTAACAGGCCCCAACAAAATGGAACATCTCCTGTTTGCAGAAAAGTGTGAAACCTGCAAGTACATCCACACCTGAGACAGAATACAATACCAGGAACCCAACATTGGTTTTAAATAAAGGGAACTTCTCCTGCAAATCATCCAAGTGGTATACCTAATTTTATACTCTAGGTGCCCCTCAGTATGTAGGTAGGAGAGACTGGACAGACCCCGAGGCAAAGGATGAACTCTCATAGATTCACAATTAACAACAATAAACGAGATGTCCCTGTGGGTGCCCATTTCTGTAGCCAAGGACACAGCCTGAAAGACCTAAAAGTCACAGTGCTCATGGGAAATTTCAGATCCCAAAAGTAAAGGGTTAGAATGGGAATGTAAACTTATACAAAAATTTGGGACTCTGGACCCAACAAAGATCTTAACTTTATGTGTCACTATGTCTCTAATCTTAACGTTGTGTAGATTTAATCAGACTAAATTCCTCTAAACCACCAAAACCCATAAATATCTCATTTATACCAGACTCTCCATGGACACTAGAAGTGTATTTGATTGTTTGATCTGAAACTGGACATACTTGCACTACCAGTTGCCAAATTGGAATTTATACAATTACTTCTCTTTCAATCAGGATTTAATACCTTCAACAAATGGGAGTGGCAATGTGAACACAATCTGCACTGCAATATGAAAATTTGTTTATGGCAAACTTCAAAAACTTCCTTTTAACATGCCCCATCAGACCCATGGCCTACTTTCGCTTTATAGATGATATCCTGATCATCTGGACTGCAAGTAAAGAGGACCTACTTCACTTTCACCAAAGACACAATGACTTTCACCATTAGTTAAAGGAGAACTAAAGTCTCCAGACAACATTGTCCCAATAGACAGAGCAGATTCACAAACATACAACAAAGCTGTGTCTCACCTCTCCCTTTGCTGTGGCCATTGGGTGATTTATGAAATTAACCTGTGAGTACTAGGGGTCAGCTCCCACATCCTGTGTACAGGCACATGCTCTGCAGTGCTCAGCAGATCAAAACAAGGAAGTTGCAGCTTCCACGAAGCTGACAATCACACAACAGCACAAAGATCCTCCCTCTCCCAGACACAGAACAGGATTTTAGTTTTTTGTTTTCAAACATTAATGCTCCTGCCCCCCCCCCCCCCCCCCCCCCCTCCCCCCCCCACAAACAATTAGTTTTAAGTTAAAAACATAAAAAACCCCCCCCCCTCCTAAAAATGATGTAATCATCTACTTTTCATACAAAAACAAAAGTAATCTTTGCAGTGTATTTCATAGATAGTATGGATGTAAGAAACAGAATATTAACATTTCAGTAAAAAAACAAAAGTAAGTCTGGGAAATGGAACCTATACTGGTACATGTAGAATCTTTATTTTTTTATTACAAAAGAACATAATAGAAACAAAGAAAAGGGAAGTCTGGGGTATTGAACTTGTGTCCTTCTAAACTGTGTATTTTTAAACCTGGTGCCTTAACAGGTGCGCCAACACTGGATAAGATGCAAATACAGGTACAGGTTAAGAATAATTTTAAAAAATAGAATATGGATGACTTTGAAAGCTTTTTGTTATCCTGCTGTTTATTTTCCAGCAACTCACAAGGATTGGTAAATAAACTGCAGGGTAACAAGCAGCTTTTGAAGTCTTTTCAGTGACTTCCATATTGGTGTAGAGGAATCTGTATAGAAAACACTCTGTGCATAGAGACCGTGAATACTGTGGTCAACAGGGAAGTTCTTTGATGACATCATGGGTTGTGGGTTGTACTGGCAACAACATGGAAACCTTATTTACAGAATCTATTTCTCACATGCACTAAATGCACTTACTAGAGAAGACTCTTACAATGTATAGGTGTTCTGGGGAGAAAAACTTTCACATTAGGTTTTAAAATATTTAATTTTAGTTCTCCTTTAAAATGAACCATTCACCAACCATAATACGGATTAAAGGAAACACATTACAAACATCCACCTTTCGCAAACCTATAGACAGACCCACATACCTCAGTAATGACAGTTTTCACCCAAAACACATGAAGACCTTTGTTATATACAGTCAGGGTATAAGATATAACAGGATTTGCTCTGATTCTACAGATAGAAATATCCACCTCGCATAGCTCAAAAAGGACAAAACAGGGATACAGTCAGTCACCTATAGAAACACAAATCAAGAAAGCAACCAGCATCCCCAAAACCAACCTACTACAATACCAACATACCCAAAAGGAGGACCATATCCCACTGGTTGTTACATACCACCCCAAATGGAAATACTTTGAAAGATAGCCAAGAAACTCCAACCCATTTTATAAAAGGATGACAGACTACAAGAAATATTCCCAGACCCCCTCTCTTAGCTTATTTTAATAACAACTGGTTGTAAGAAGCTCCCAAATAGGCCCTGCCCAAAATGGAACATCACCCTGTTTCCAGAAAAAGTGTGAAACCTGCAAGTATATCCACACTGGCTGCCCTGCAATGTCTGTGCAAAGTCCCAAAAAGTAAAGAGCGGGAGCCTGGCTGTGTTCCAAAAGGTTTCTGCCTTTTAATTTTCAGGGAGGTTTCTGACATGCTCAGTAAAGCCCTCCCCCCTCTGTCTGGATCCCATTTGTCTCTCCCTTCCCCTAACGTTCCACAACTTTGCTGTACTGTAGTGGTCCCTATCCCACCCCCAAACACTACGTTTATTTGGGGGAAAAAACAAACAAAAAAATTATCTGAAAAAAAATGATTACTTACTTTCCTTCATTCCCCTGGCAAACTGTAATGCCAGCATAAATAATAAATCAGACCAAATTCCTCAAAACCACCCAAATCCATTAATTATTTATACCAGAAACTTATTGACTTATTGACACTTAAGGTGAAGTGTGTCTAATCTGATATATATGGAAGGTTACACACCATCACAAGGGTAAGTAACAGGTAAGGACACTGTGTGCTATTGATGTGTTGATGGCTCAATAAAAGTTACTTATCTTTATCTTGGTGTGCGACCTTCCATATATTTCGGATTGGATTGGACCGTTTGACACTTAAGCTAGGTACACACCTAGTGATTTTTCCTCCTGATCGACCGTTCGATACTTTCGACCAGTCGGCCAGGAGGAAGGACTGTCCTTCGCGGCAAAAGCAGCCGCGTCCGACAGTTACCGTGACCGATCGTGCGGTACATAGAGGACCGCACAATCGGACGAGGTTTTCCACCATGTCCGATCGTCCTTTCATCCGATTCGGACGAACGATCGGTCGGACATGGCTACATTCGGATGTGATAATTTCGGTCCGATTGACCGATACACTGAACTACCGGTCGATCGGACTGAAATATCTCATCGTGTGTACCCAGCTTTATGGGCTAAGGGTTGGAAGTATCTGCACCCACATCTATGAATGTGCATAGGGTACCTATTTGTAAAGACTGAAGTCTGCAACAGCAATTGCCAGGCATGGGAGCAAAAGATAACAACTGTATAATGTCAGAATGTCTTTGTTCTAGTATGTATCAAATAGAGTGCTTTACAAGATTCAGTATTGTATCATGCCTGCAGAAGAAACCTAAGTTCTTCGAAAGCTTGCATTTTCAATCATTTTAGTTAGCCAATAAAAGGTATTATTTTAAATCCAAGAGGTCTTTACTTTCATCATGTATGGAAAGTAAGGGGGAACAAATACATAGATAGTTCAGTATATAAATATATAAATTATATAAATAGATCTTTGCCACAAGAGGAAAGGAAGTCCCTGCCCTGTAGAGCTTACAATTTAGTTAGGAGGATAACATACAGATACAATAGAATGGGCTAACACGGTACAATTCTCTAATACTAATATTACTTACCTAAATGAGATCTTGCTGGCAGCTGTCTCTCTCTTCCTACGACAAGAGTAAGGTAAGAAGTGCTATCTTGGCTTATAAGTAGCTATAGAAGACAGAAGCAAGTGCTCCTCTCTCTAAAGGGCATGTCCACCCCTTTTGAAAACTTTTGATATGCGGTAGGGCATGCTCCTCCAGCCCCAACGCATTAATATTATTGTTAGAAAGTCCCCTGATCCTTACTTACCTTCCCTCTTGCCTCCGCCGCACTGTTCCGGCCCTCTGCTTGCATGGAATTGCAAGCAGGGGGCGGGACCAGCAGCCGCGTCCGTGATTGGCTGAGAGGCAGCCAATCACGGTCGCGGCTGCTGGGAGTTCTGAACAGCAGAGGAGAGAGGGAAGGTAAGTAAAGATTGGGGGACTTTTTTGCAATAATATTAATGTGGTTGGGGCTGGGGGAACATGCCCTACCGCATAGCCAAAGGTTTTAACATTGGGGGGAGGGAGAGAAAAAAGGGAGGGAGAGGGAGGGCTGCAATGAGCATGCCTCAAACCTTGAAGAGGTTGAGGCAGACTTAGACACACTGCTTCTACACAGCAGTTTCCTGGACTTTGGAGGGGAACCATTTTGAGCAGAAATGTTAAAATTAAATAAATTAAAATTTATTGTGAAAGCTTTCTCCCAAGAACTAGGAGAGGACTGGGACCTTTTGGCCTGGGGGGCAACCAAGTTGCCCTTTATGCAAGATTACATTTACCTTCAAGCCTTTCTTAAATAAAAATATGTCCATGCTATTGTATGCCTTACAATATGTATTAAGGTTTTTACGGTAGGTGAAGTGAGACAAGAGAGGGATGTCACCATCCCTCCCGGAGGCAACACAGGAGGGCAGCAACGTTTAGACAGGAAGACAGCCACTACTCTTTAGTTTCCTGGACTTTGGACATGGACTACAGGGGAGCCATAAGGAGCAGGAATGTAATGTACATTTTTTTAAACTGTACAGTGGGGCCAGTAGTGGGTTAAATTTTAGTTTTAGGGGGTGGACATGCCCTTTAATACCTAAAGTTGCTCTCACTGGTCCAGTCCAGCCCTGCCCCATCCCTCAGTCAAGGATGTAGCTTAAAGTAAGACAAACTCTACTGGAAGCATGTCTTCTCACTGGTGAGTACAACAGAAGGGGGCAGTGCTATACCGGCAAGTGTATTACAAGCAATCTAAGGTAAACCCATCAAGTTTTAAGTATATTTACCATTTTAAACTTTAGTCCTGTATCACTAAACTTTAACACTCTAATATCCACAAAAATATTTTAATTATGCATTCTCATAAAATCGCATATATCCCCCCCCCCCCGTCCACCTCCCCACAATCCTATACAAATATAGACAAATAATACGTAGCAAAATATATATATTGTTTCAAACAAAAATAGAATGAGTATATAGCAACCGCGTCCAGCACTAGAAAGTCTTTGCAGTTATTTAAATAGCAATATAAGTATAAAGGTAATAATACTTAGCCAATAGGCAAAATGAAGACAGGATGCCTATGCTTGCTCAATAAAAAGTTGCAGTCTGCTTCTCCATATCTCCTGGTGCTTGTTACATAGATTGCTACATTGTTAATAAAGCCACAAGTAAAAAGCTGCAATGCTATTTAAAAATCTGCGATTCACAGAAACAGGGCTGCCATCAGGGGGGAAAGGAAGGGGGTACTCTTGCATGGGACCCAGAAGTGAGAGGAAGAGGGAAATTTTTTTTTTCCCCTGCAATACTGCATTCAGCCACCACTCCATTCCTAGATAGAGAAGAAACTGGGCTTGTATGCTGCATGACCCCATGACTCAGTCAGTAAGTGGCTTCTATGTGGCTCCGCCCCCTCCTGCACCTTGCCTGAACTTGGAGCTCTTCTGTGCTGTGATTTCCATAGCAGAGCAGGAGAGAGTAACTGTAAGTTATACTGATCCCATTTCTGCTTGTGAGAGTCCATGGGGGGCAATTTTACCCTCTTTCTCACTGCTGTCGACAGCGACTGCTCTTGGGAGGCTGCTGGGGCCACTACCCGCATAGCAGTGTTAGCAAACCTTGTAACTTCAGATGTTAAGAAACTACAACTCCCAGCATTCTGCTACCAAGTCATGCACTGCACATGGGGTAGGTAAAAGCCAAATATGGCAGCTCCACACTGAAATGGAGATATGGATATAAGCAGGATAGAGATTGTGTCACATAGCAGTATGGCAACTTCACACCATCTCTATCCTGCCTATATCGAAACTTCTATTTCTGTGTCACATTGCAGCACGACAGCTCCACACCATCTCTATTATCAAGATATAGACAGATATAGAAATATGGATATAAGCAGGACAGAGTGTGGAGCTGCCATGCTGTGTGGCAATAGTGGCAGCCTTTTTCCAGACAGAGCACAAATGGGTAGGTGTAAGGATTTGAGTATAGAGAATCCTTGAATATATCAATAGCCAATAAGAATGAAATACGTTTTAAGCAACACTGATGCAAAATATAATATGGGGTCTAATGTGGGATCCAGTCTGTGTGGGCTTGGCTTAAAGGTATGTTATATTTACCAGTCTGTGCCCTCTGGGCATGAGGGCATCTTGTGCGTCTGTGTGAGCATCGGGGAGGTGGAGCATGTCTAGCACCCCTTAATGTAACGGGCTTAATGTCTAGTTGATATATAATATTGCAGGCAACAATGTAAAATGGAAATAATGGTCTTTAAAATGTGTGTAACCTGAACAAAGAGGGCATGGTCGTAAAGTGAGCGTGAAAAAGAAAATCCACATCCACCGCTTCTCTTCTCCCCATGTGTCCTTCTTTTGCATTTTAAAATGTTGGGAAGTATGCACATGTCTGACATGGTTCGTGTTATGGGGGGCCCAGAAATTTACCCAGTATGGGGCCCAAAAAAGTCTGAAGGCAGCCCTGCACAACAACATAAAGACAACTTTATTTGTCTCCTAACTATAGTATACTCATTCCTTGTAGGTCATGAACTCCCTATTCAGGAATCCCCCCTTTGAAAATCCTGCACAGCTCCTGGAGCTGTGATATCACCAGCAAGCCCTTGGCTTAAGCATGCCCACTTGTATTCTACTGCTGGGAAAGAGTATCATCAGCTGCATCATAAGCTAGCAACAAGCATTAAAAACAATGTTTTTCTTTACCCTAATGTGTCCAAAGGCAGAGGAAAGCAACTGGAAATAATTTCAGAAAAGATTGTTTTAGTGGGTGTGGCTTAGGGCAAAGCTTATAACAAATGTCTGTCCCAGAGAGAAACAGAGATGGTGCAGATTAGAAGATAGACTTTACAAGACTATAACTTTAAGCTGGATACACACAGTACTGATAAAGCCCCGATATTGTTGGATCCGACGATATCGGGCTTTATTGGTACTGCGTGTACCTTGCTTTTCCAAACGAGCGCGCAGCCGTCAAACGATCGGGTCGGCCGAAAGCTTGTTTTGGACAAGAGGGAAAATTTCCCTTGGCTGCTGTAGACTCCCTATAGGGGAGTCGGCTGTGAGAAAAACAGAGTCCTGAGCTTTCCCCCTATACTGTGCATAGGGGGAGCACTCGGGTGTGTAGCCTGATATTTGAAACATGACAGAGAGGATCTTTCAGATCCTCTCTGTCATCTTTTCAAAAGTCTTTAAAGTGTGTACCCAGCTTTAGATTGACAACAGCTAGAGACATCATCCTTGGGTTGTTTGAAAGATATGAGCGATCTCTTTTCAATAGATGGCACTTGTATGCAGATCACAGTTTCATTTACACTTAAAGGGCATGTCCACCCCCAAAACTATAATCCCCCCAACTACTGGCCCCACCATGTAGTGTAGTGTAATCCTTACCTCACATCCCAGCTCCATAGGGTTCTAATGAAGCAAAGCACGAACCCCTCTATTCAGAAACTAGGCTGCAGGACAGTATTACATGATAATGACCCAAAGCACACCTACAAGATAACCACTGCCTTGCTAAAGAAACTGAAGGTAACGGTGCTGGGCTGGGCAAGCATGTATCCAGACCTAAACCCTATTGAGCAAAATTTGGACATTTTTCACTAAGGGGTGTACTCACTTTTGTTGCCAGTGGTTTATACATTAAAGGCTTTGTGTTGTGTGATTTTGAGGGGAAAGAAAATTTACACTAATACAAGCTGTACACGGACTACTTTACATTGTATCAAAGTGCCTTATCTTCAATATTGTGTCATAAAAAGATATAATCAAATTCTCACAAAAATGTGAGGGGTGTACACACTTTTTTGAGATACTGTATAGGTCAGATTCCCTGTATATAGGCAATATGATAACTTATTAAATTATATTATTATAATAAATACTGGTCACATACCTATAAGACATTTAATAGATTTGATTTAGAATTAGATCAACCACGCTGCATGTGTTTTTGATAGGTGTTTCACAGATGTGGCATATACAAGGGCAATGGTTTTCCGATTAAATTTTTGATTGGCTGAAACAAATAAAAATCCATTCAGAAGAACATATCCCCACATTTCACCGCTGACCTTTCAAAGATATCAGCTTAAAAACTGCGGAAAATGGAAAACTTTTTGCCTTGCCCAATCTTTGTTATATCAATAAACAAATTGATATCGCTAATTGGTCTTTTAAAAGCACTGCAAACTGCCTTCAATATTCCGATTAATTCAATCTAATTCACCAAACTTAGGAATATCTACACCGTGTAAACAAAGTAACTTTGTTTGTAAGTAACAAATAGATTCCATTTTTGGAAAAACACATACTCCATCTGTTACCCTACATCCTGTATAGAGAACAATCACCCAGGTGACTCCACATACTGCGAGAGGGTTGTCACCATGGTAAACATATTGGGACACATTAAAATTAATGTTTTTTAATTGCATAATTTTGCAATTAGTGCAGCCCTGCTAATTAAATTTGTGTCCCTACTAGACCAAATGATCTGGCAACCTAGTTGTTAACTTTAACTTTAAGACATGTTCAAATATTAAATCTACTTCGCTAAAAGCCTGGTTTGTATTTACATTAGAAGCATGATGCCAGCTGCATTGATTTTAATGTAACCATACATATGTATGTACTGCTACATAGCCTTGTAATATGAAGATTCAGGATCAGTTTTTAACAAGCTCCACACACAGTTGCTTTTAATCTGCCAGTCTCCTAGATAGTGCTTCCAATCTTTTAAAAACTGCTTGTAATCTGCCACAGAATCACCAATTGAATTCCATCTGCATACCTTTAACATTACCCCATTAATAGTTACACTTATAGAAACAGGAGAGTGCAGAGCTGCATGGGGAGGATAACAAAGTGAACTTCTTAGCCATGGGATACAATCTCCTAAAACTTAGTGTACCAAAGAACTGCTTTGTGTTTTTGCACAGATATTAACTGGCACATACATATAAAACCTTCAGAACAGATCAATCCACATTTTTGTTATATCCCAATCCAGCACATAAATTAATGACACCTTTGAAACAAGATCTCAATGAAATCTAGTGGACTTGAGAATCCCTACCCCTTGTTAGGAATTAAGACTGGAAAAAATGTTTAAATCAACAATTAACAGGAAAAAACTAAAAAGGCAACAGAAGACTTTGAATGCAGGAGAAAGATATAATGGAGTGAAAAAAGGGCGCATTTGCTCTTTAACCTTCCATGACACTGGAGAGCAATGTTGTATCCTGCTTAACAGATGCCTCTACACGCACAAAATTGACAACACTTGAAAAGGACAACACTTCTCTAACTTGTATACAAAGCTCTAATCTAAAATCATCTCTTAAAGGATAAGTTCCTTTAAAAAGTGAATCTATTCTTTTTCTCATTAATTGAAGAACGGGATGTAAAGGAGCTAAGTCTTACCTCCTTCCTTCAATTAATGCCACAGGAGCCAGGAACAATGCATGAAAACTAACTTAACACAAGTGCGCTCCGAGTCCTTTGGCAGTTCCTGACTGCTTCCGGATTATACTCTACTATAGCATTCAATTATTAACTGAATCTCTACTTTAACAATTACTCACAAAATAAGACTGAATTTGTAATTTTGCAAGTAAATCTATATTATACACACCTTAAAGTAAATTAATCTTTAATACATTCAATGTAACACTAATATCATCCAAAGCAAATGTGATTTCCTTGATGGTATATAGCTGATGTCTTAATACAAGTAAAATATTAAAATTATATTTAGTATCTGTGTGCTAACAAGAAATTGAAACAATCATAAATTAAATGTAAATTATGCATTTACATGTTATGCCATTCTGCCACTTCAAATATATTTTTGTTAATATAGCAGAAATCACCTGTTTGGTGTGCAGAATCCCTGAATTAGACACAACTGTTAAAATGTAAATCGCTCAACTATTTTTAGATGCTAAGAGGGGGGAAAAAAATCCTGGCCTTGAGGAAAAATGATTTGAAGCATTGTGTTCATTTTGTTTATCAAGCAGCTACTTAGCCTCTAGTGGGGCCTAAGTGCTTATGCAAGCAAAAGCTTTTAGGAGTGCCTACAGCTGCAGTTCTGGCTTCCAGGTAGACTACAGGTTTACAGCACAGCTGCCGTGAGCAGTAACAAAGCAGTTTAGCTTCATCTGGAATAAAGCAAGACTGGAAACTGATTTTCAGCTTCCATCTTTTTCTTACTGTGACAATTCAGAAGAAAACACACAAACCCCAAAACATTACAGTTCATACAAACACCAATCCTTTATTTTCTTTTCAACATACTATTGTACAGCAGACTAGACTAGATAGTCTATTCAAAACCTACTGATTTGAGTTATGACTCATCTGAGAGCACCTGCGCCCATGTGTTAAGTACTGCCAAATAAAAGACCTACATCCATTTACACAACAAAGAAATGTACCCCGCAAGGAAAAGCTTCCTCCCTCCCTTCCTGTTCTTAGCTAAAGGCATAGAGGGGGGGGGGGAGATCTTCCTCCAGTACACAATTATTTTTAGTACAAAAATCTTTAAATGCAGATTCATTTACAAACAATTTTCATACTTAAAAAAATAAAGCATGTTTAATAATACAACACAGTCAAATAGCAAAAGATTATCACAGCCATTAATGATTTCCC
Source organism: Hymenochirus boettgeri (assembly GCA_019447015.1). NCBI lineage: Eukaryota > Metazoa > Chordata > Amphibia > Anura > Pipidae > Hymenochirus > Hymenochirus boettgeri. The sequence goes on from CM033471.1 coordinate 185,761,724, forward strand.
CTGCAAACACCCTTCCAACATTTTTTATCAAAGCCCTTTATTCTCTAAGGATATATTTTCAAGCAAAAATGGATCAACAAACTAGTTGCTTGAAAGCCTTCCTGATGCTAGGATGAAGTTAGGAAAGGCTTAATAAAAGCTTTAAAATCCACCAGGGTTTCACACTGAACATCTGACTTGGTGATTTATGCATATTAATAACCTCAGCCCAACTGTGGCAAGTGGAGCTGTATGTGTCCTCTGAATCTTAATGCCTCCAGCTCCATTGGGATTATTACAAATGTAAATTTTGAAGATTCTCCGCTATTAATCTATGTCTGTCCTCCTGCTCAGCAACATAATGACTAATTAAACATCAAAAGACCTGTACAGGAGATCTTCTTTGACAGCTCCTGGACTTGTTATGCTCCCAGGAGAGGAATTCAAATGACAGGGACAAGAGGGTAAGATCATGTGACTGTGCTGCAAATCACTGCTATAAGCCTAAAAACTAAACATTAAACATTCATTTAAAGCTAATGAAGCACTACCATTGATCAAGTCATCCAGTTTACAGTCTTGTACAAAACCTGGTTAAATAATGATTTTTATGACCTGTACACGGTGTCCTAGGAGTCCAATTTATTTCTCAAAATAATTCCATACTTACAGAAGAAGGCAAGCCAGGGGGAACTTTTCTTATTTTCTTTGTTTGTACTGTATCTGTGTGTGCAAAAGAAATTAGATTTAGGGCTTTTCAAGAACTATCAAATTATCAATTTTCTTATTCAGTCAAACACACAATACATATGCTGGAAAAGCATGATTCAATATGTAAATAATGTTGCGATGATCACATACACATAATTTTATTTCATATGACCTGTCAAATAGGAAAGGATCATACCATAAACCACACAACTAACAACAACAACCTAAAGGAATAAACACAAGCTGTCTAAAAAGAAATTCAGATGTTCAATTAATTAATATTAGTGTATATAATGAATAAATACATGAACCAGTCTACAATACAATGCAAAAGGGAAAAAAAAGTAGTATAGGTTGTCTGCAAGTGGCATTTCCCATTGATATAGTTTTTTTTTTTGTTTTGTTTTTTTTAGCAATGATTAGCCATTGTGTACCATCAATTTAAAAATTGTTTCCCAAAAAAATATTTTTTGCTAGGTCTTTTTTTGTTCATACAAATCATCCTTTCTTTCTTTTATATAAAAACCCAAGAAATACAATTATTGACAAATAATACAGATGCTGGATGTCTAAAAATTCAATGAATGCACATTTATCTGCCAGTTAAACAGCTAAGTCACAAAGCATCCAGTTCACCTTTGTGTTTAAGCTGGTTATATAAAATGCTTTCTAAAAGACCCTGTTAATATGAATGACATCACATGTATTATCTCTAAAGCTTTTTTCCTATCAAGGTCAGTTATTTAATCTCTGGTCTTATTTTAACAAGTGATCGTGCTTTTATGTTGTAGGGTATTATCAGAATATGCAGAGGAAGGAGAAAAATATTACTTATCTATGAAAACGTAAGGGAAAAAAAGCCAAAAAACAAACAAAATTTACAAAGTATTCTAAATTAAGCAGAAAATATTTTGGGCTGTCCAAATAAAAAATTAGTAAAAGTAAAAAGTGATTATATTGTGGGAGAAAAGGTGTAAATGTATGTTTGTACACAGTAAATTATGTTGTGTATAGTATTTTCTTCATCATTTAAATTTGTGGCTGTAGCCTATAAAACTAACACTTTCATAACAGTGAATACAACTTTTGCACAAATATATGAAATGCTTAAGCTGCAGAAATATAAACTAGCAGATAATGTTGGCAACATCCACTGTTCCAGGTTTGTGTTAAGATATATAGATTATGAAAGATTTTTAAAGGGCATATTCACCCCCAAAACTATAATTTAACCCACTACTGGCCCCACTCTTTAGTGTAGTAAATTCCGTACCTTACATCCTTGCTCCAAATGGCTGCCCTGCAATGTTCCCCTCCAAAGTCCAAAAACCTGGCCACCAAGAGCGTGGCCAAGTCCACATAGGCCTCCTGTCTTTCCTCCAGGAGAATTCTGCCATGCGCAGTAAAGCCCTCCCTCTCCCACCCGTTTTGCTCTCCCTCCCCATAGCACAAAACATCTTTGGTGTACTGTAGGGCTCTCCCTCCCCTAGCCCCAACCGCTATATTAGTTTTTACAGATACTCTACTTGCAATTTCATGCAAGCAGAGGGCCGGGACAGTAAGCCGGAGGAAAGAGGTAAGGTAAGTAATGATCTGGAGAGTTTCTGCAAAATCTAATATAGCGGTTGGGGCTGGGGGAGGGAGACCTACACTATACCAAAAGTTTTAAAAAGGGGTGGACATGCCCTTTAACAACTGGGATTGTAACCTGCAGTCAACCTGCACCAGCAATTGTCACATGAAAGTTTTATTTATTTATTTATTTGTTTGTTTTATTTTAAGACTGCAGTTATGATTTTACAGCCTACTGCAGAGCATACTAGTGGGGTATGGACACTGAAAATTTCGTGGAATAAGCTGATGCTGCCCAAAAAACAGCAGGTCTATCCCAAAAACAATATTTGCAGAAGATACAAAAAAAATTAAATAAGGAAACGGTAGGCTGCTTTTTTTTACTTTTGCCTTTTAAACACACAACACCCATTTAGGTACATGGGAAGTAGTATTACTACTAAATAATGATAACACACACAAAATTCACAGTCACACAGATTTACAGGTTGGTGGAATGGCTGCAGGTTTATGTAACTTTATTGGAATTATAATTCATCTTATGTCACAATCCATATTTTATAAGTAATAAATGGGCTAGGAGTGTGTGTAGCTTCTTCTTTCTCCCGCAGCACCTGAGACTGGACTGTTACTTCTTCCTCACAGGCACCGCAGCGATTCAGATTCCCGCTCAGAAAACTGGACCAATTGTGCCGCTCCTGCAGGAAAATCCTGCCCTCCCCCCTTTCTCACTATCCCACTTGGCTCTTAACCCTTTCCTAGCTGATTGCCCCACTCCCATGCCACATAACGGCGAGGGGACGTTTTGCTTCCATTACCTAACAATTTTTTTCCCCTGCAATTTCATTAAGAAAAAATAAATCCAAATAAACTTACCTATAGCTGGTGTTTCCTGTAAAGGCCTTCGCCGTGAACTGGATGCCGAGAAATTAAAGTATGGGCTACTGGGCTTTCCTGATGATGGAAGCTGACCAGAGCTTCCAAGTCCAATATCAGTTCGAATGAGACCAGGCTGTAGAACAAAATAAATGATTAAATTATTTCCTATAACAGTAGTGTATTATTTAATTTTTTTCAAAGGAAGTCTTGCACAAAACAAAATGCAATTATTCTATCAAAATGTATATATTTCATCTTGTTATTTTTGTCATTTATGTATATTTAATTTTTGAGTTCCATTTTGGAAACCTTCAAAAATACTACTGTATATTTACTTGAAAAATGAGTGACAGAGAAGGTATATGCTGTAAAACTGCTACATAAGCTGGGTACACACCGTGGGATCATTCGTGTGAACGGTCAGCCTGGATGATAGACTGCCGGTTTGCGGCAAATGTAGCTGCTTCCAACACTTTGCCGACACTGACCATGTGGTCCATAGAGGACTGCAGGATTGGCTGTGGTTTTCCAATGCGTCCGATTGCCCATTCGTCTGAAGGAATGGTCGGATGTCAGTAGTGGCCCGCCACAAAGCCATGCAATTTTTCCAGGCCGATCGACCTATACACTGAACTATCAGTCAATTGGACCAAAATACCCTAAAGGGTACCATAGGGTAATATATAATCACATGAAGATTACTAACCTATAAGAGGTTCAGTGTCGCAGGATCGGTTAAAGGGCATGTCCATCCCCAAAACTATAATTTAACCCACTACTGGCTCCACTCTAGTGTAATAAAATTCTTTCCTTACATCCCTGCTCCAAATGGCTGCCCTGCTATGCCCCTCCAAAGTCCAAAAAACTGGCCACCAAGAGCCTAGCAGAGACATAAAATCCTGCACAGCTCCTGGATCTGTGATATCACCAGCAAGCCCTTGGCTTAAGCATGCCCACTGGTATTCTACTGCTGGAAAGAGTATCATCAGCTGCATCATAAGCTAGCAACAATCTTAAACAATTGTTTTTCTTTACCCTGTGTCCAAAGGCAGAGGAAAGCAACTGGAAATAATTTCAGAAAGATTGTTTTAGTGGTGTGGCTAGGGCAAAGCTTATAACAAATGTCTGTCCCAGAGAGAACAGAGATGGTGCAGATTAGAAGATAGACTTTACACTATAACTTAAGCTGGATACACACAGTACTGATAAGCCCCGATATTGTTGGATCCGACGATATCGGGCTTTATTGGTACTGGCTTGTACCTTGCTTTTCCAAACGAGCGTGCCCGTCAAACGATCGGGTCGGCCGAAAGCTTGTTTTGGACAAGGGAAATTTCCCTCGGCTGCTGTAGACTCCCTATAGGGGAGTCGGCTGTGAGAAAAACAGAGTCCTGAGTTTCCCCCTATACTGTGCATAGGGGGAGCACTCGGGTGTGTAGCCTGATATTTGAAACATGACGAGAGGATCTTTCAGATCCTCTCTGTCATCTTTTCAAAAGTCTTTAAAGTGTGTACCCAGCTTTAGATTGACAACAGCTAGAGACATCATCCTTGGGTTGTTTGAAAGATATGAGCGATCTCTTTTCAATAGATGGCACTTGTATGCAGATCACAGTTTCATTTACACTTAAAGGGCATGTCCACCCCAAAACTAAATCCCCCCCAACTACTGGCCCCACCATGTATGTAGTGTAATCCTTACCTCACATCCAGCTCCATGGGTTCTAATGAAGCAAAGCACAACCCCTCTATTCAGAAACTAGGCTGCAGGACAGTATTACATGATAATGACCCAAAGCACACCTACAATATAACCACTGCCTTGCTAAAAAAAACTGAAGGTAACGGTGCTGGGCTGGGCAAGCATGTATCCAGACCTAAACCCTATTGAGCAAAATTGGACTTTTTCACTAAGGGTGTACTCACTTTTGTTGCCAGTGGTTTATACATTAAAGGCTTTGTGTTGTGATTTTGAGGGAAAGAAATATTTACACTAATACAAGCTGTACAACGGACTACTTTACATTGTTCAAAGTGCCTTATCTTCAATATTGTGTCATAAAAGATATAATCATTCTCACAAAAATGTAGGGGTGTACACACTTTTTTGAGATACTGTATAGGTCAGATTCCCCTGTATATAGGCAATATGATAACTTATATTTATTATAATAAATACTGGTCACATACCTAAGACATTTAATAGATTTGATTTAGAATTAGATCAACCACGCTGCATGTGTTTTTGATAGGTGTTTCACAGATGTGGCATATACAAAGGGCAATGGTTTTCCGATTAAATTTTTGATTGGCTGAAACAAATAAAATCCATTCAGAAGAACATATCCCCCACATTTCACACCGCTGACCTTTCAAAGATATCAGCTTAAAACTGCGGAAATGGAAAACTTTTTGCCTTGCCCAATCTTTGTTATATCAATAACAAATTGATATCGCTAATTGGTCTTTTAAAAGCACTGCAAACTGCCTTCAATATTCCGATTAATCAATCTAATTCACCAACTTAGGAATATCTACAACGTGTAAACAAAGTAACTTTGTTTGTAAGTAACAAATAGATTCCATTTTTGGAAAAACACATACTCCATCTGTTACCCTACATCCTGTATAGAGAACATCACCCAGGTGACTCCACATACTGCGAGGGGTTGTCACCATGGTAAACATATTGGGACACATTAAAATTAATGTTTTTTAATTGCATATTTTGCAATTAGTGCAGCCCTGCTAATTAAATTTGTGTCCCTACTAGACCAAATGATCTGGCAACCTAGTTGTTAACTTTAACTTTAAACATGTTCAAATAAAATCTACTTCGCTAAAAGCCTGGTTTGTATTTACATTAGAAGCATGATGCCAGCTGCATTGATTTTAATGTAACCATACATATGTATGTACTGCTACATAGCCTTGTAATATGAAGATTCAGGATCAGTTTTTAACAAGCTCCACACACAGTTGCTTTTATCTCCCAGTCTCCTAGATAGTGCTTCCAATCTTTTAAAAACTGCTTGTAATCTGCCACAGAATCACCAATTGAATTCCATCTGCATACCTTTAACATTACCCCATTAATAGTTAACTTATAGAAACAGAGAGAGTGCAGAGCTGCATGGGGAGGATAACAAAGTGAACTTCTTAGCCAGGGATACAATCTCCTAAAACTTAGTGTACCAAAGAACTGCTTTGTGTTTTTGCACAGATATTAACTGGCACATACTATAACCTTCAAACAGATCAATCCACTTTTTTGTTATATCCCATCCAGCACATAAATTAATGACACCTTTGAAACAAGATCTCAATGAAATCTAGTGGACTTGAGAATCCCTACCCCTTGTTAGGAATTAAGACTGGAAAAAATGTTTAAATCAACAATTACAGGAAAAAACTAAAAAGGCAACAGAAGACTTTGAATGCAGGAGAAAGATATAATGGAGTGAAAAAAGGGCGCATTTGCTCTTTAACCTCCATGACACTGGAGAGCTATGTGTATCCTGCTTAACAGATGCCTCTACACGCACAAAATTGCACACTGAAAAGGACAACACTTCTCTAACTTGTATACAAAGCTCTAATCTAAATCATCTCTTAAAGGATAAGTTCCTTTAAAAAGTGAATCTATTCTTTTTCTCATTAATTGAAGAACGGGATGTAAAGGAGCTAAGTCTTACCTCCTTCCTTCAATTAATGCCACAGGAGCCAGGAAAAATGCATGAAACTAACTTAACACAAGTGCGCTCCGAGTCCTTTGGCATTTCCTGACTGCTTCCGGATTATACTCTACTATAGCATTCAATTATTAACTGAATCTCTACTTTAACAATTCCCAAAAATAAGACTGATTTTGTAATTTTGCAAGTAAATCATATTATACACACCTTAAGTAAATTAATCTTTAATACATTCAATGTAACACTATATCATCCAAAGCAAATGTGATTTCCTTGATGTATATAGCTGATGTCTTAATACAATAAAATATTAAAATTTATTTAGTATCTGTGCTACAAGAAATTGAAACAATCATAAATTAAATGTAAATTATGCATTTACATGTTATGCCATTCTGCCACTTCAAATATATTTTTGTTAATATAGCAAAAATCACCTGTTTGGTGTGCAGAATCCCTGAATTAGACACAACTGTTAAAATGTAAATCGCTCAACTATTTAGATGCTAAGAGGGGGGAAAAAAATCCTGGCCTTGAGGAAAAATTTGAAGCATTGTGTTCATTTTGTTTATCAAGCAGCTACTTAGCCTCTAGTGGGGCCTAAGTGCTTATGCAAGCAAAAGCTTTTAGGAGTGCCTACAGCTGCAGTTCTGGCTTCCAGGTAGACTACAGGTTTACGCACAGCTGCCGTGAGCAGTAACAAAGCAGTTTAGCTTCATCTGGAATAAAGCAAGACTGGAAACTGATTTTCAGCTTCCATCTTTTTCTTACTGTGACAATTCAGAAGAAACAACACAAACCCCAAAACATTACAGTTCATACAAACACCAATCCTTTATTTTCTTTTCAACATACTATTGTACAGCAGACTAGACTAGATAGTCTATTCAAAACCTACTGATTTGAGTTATGACTCATCTGAGAGCACCTGCGCCCATGTGTTAAGTACTTGCCAAATAAAAGACTCAATCCATTTACACAACAAAGAAATGTACCCCGCAAGGAAAAGCTCCTCCCTCCCTTCCTGTTCTTAGCTAAAGGCATAGAGGGGGGGGGGGAGATCTTCCTCCAGTACACAATATTTTTAGTACAAAAATCTTTAAATGCAGATTCATTTACAAACAATTTTCATACTTAAAAAAATAAAGCTGTTTAATAATACAACACAGTCAAATAGCAAAAGATTATCACAGCCATTAATGATTTCCCCTGCAAACACCCTTCCAACATTTTTTATCAAAGCCCTTTATTCTCTAAGGATATATTTTCAAGCAAAAATGGATCAACAAACTAGTTGCTTGAAAGCCTTCCTGATGCTAGGATGAAGTTAGGAAAGGCTTAATAAAACTTTAAATCCACCAGGGTTTCACACTGAACATCTGACTTGGTGATTTATGCATATTAATAACCTCAGCCAACTGTGGCAAGTGGAGCTGTATGTGTCCTCTGAATCTAATGCCTCCAGCTCCATTGGGATTATTACAAATGTAATTTTGAAGATTCTCCGCTATTAATCTATGTCTGTCCTCCTGCTCAGCAACATATGACTAATTAAACATCAAAAGACCTGTACAGGAATCTTCTTTGACAGCTCCTGGACTTGTTATGCTCCCGGAAGGAATTCAAATGACAGGGACAAGAGGTAAGATCATGTACTGTGCTGCAAATCACTGCTATAAGCCTAAAAACTAAACATTAACATTCATTTAAAGCTAATGAGCACTACCATTGATCAAGTCATCCATTTACAGTCTTGTACAAAACCTGGTTAAATAATTTTTTATGACCTGTACACGGTGTCCTAGGAGTCCAATTTATTTCTCAAAATATTCCATACTTACAAAGAAGGCAAGCCAGGGGGAACTTTTCTTATTTTCTTTGTTTGTACTGTATCTGTGTGTGCAAAGAAATTAGATTTAGGGCTTTTCAAGAACTATCAAATTATCAATTTTCTTATTCAGTCAAACACACAATACATATGCTGGAAAAGCATGATTCAATATTAAATAATGTTCGATGATCACATACACATAATTTTATTTCATATGACCTGTCAAATAGGAAGATCATCAACATAAACCACACAACTACAACAACAACCTAAAGGAATAAACACAAGCTGTCTAAAAAGAAATTCAGATGTTCAATTAATTAATATTAGTGTATATAATGAATAAATACATGAACCAGTCTACAATACAATGCAAAGAGGAAAAAAAGTAGTATAGGTTGTCTGCAAGTGGCATTTCCCATTGATATAGTTTTTTTTTTGTTTTTTTTTTTTTAGCAATGATTAGCCATTGTGTACCATCAATTTAAAAATTGTTTCCCCAAAAATTTTTTTGCTAGGTCTTTTTTTGTTCATACAAATCATCCTTTCTTTCTTTTATATAAAAACCCAAGAAATACAATTATTGACAAATAATACAGATGCTGGATGTCTAAAAATTCAATGAATGCACATTTATCTGCCAGTTAAACAGCTAAGTCACAAAGCATCCAGTTCACCTTTGTGTTTAAGCTGGTTATATAAAATGCTTTCTAAAAGACCCTGTTAATATGAATGACATCACATGTATTATCTCTAAAGCTTTTTTCCTATCAAGGTCAGTTATTTAATCTCTGGTCTTATTTTAACAAGTGATCGTGCTTTTATGTTGTAGGGTATTATCAGAATATGCAGAGGAGGAAAAAATATTACTTATCTATGAAAACGTAAGGGAAAAAAGCCAAAAAAACAACAAAATTTACAAAGTATTCTAAATTAAGCAAAAATATTTTGGGCTGTCCAATAAAAAAAATTAGTAAAGTAAAAAGTGATTATATTGTGGGAGAAAAGTGTAAATGTATGTTTGTACACATAAATTATTTTGTGTATAGTATTTTCTTCATCATTTAAATTTGTGGCTGTAGCCTATAAAACTAACACTTTCATACAGTGAATACAACTTTTGCACAAATATATGAAATGCTTAAGCTGCAGAAATATAACTACAGATAATGTTGGCAACATCACTGTTCCGGTTTGTGTTAAGATTTAAGATTATGAAGATTTTTAAAGGGCATATTCACCCCCAAAACTATAATTAAAACCCACTACTGGCCCCACTCTTTAGTGTAGTAAATTCCTTACCTTACATCCTTGCTCCAAATGGCTGCCCTGCATGTTCCCCTCCAAAGTCCAAAAACCTGGCCACCAAGAGCGTGGCCAAGTCCACATAGCCCTCCTGTCTTTCCTCCAGGAGAATTCTGCCATGCGCAGTAAAGCCCTCCCCTCCCACCCGTTTTGCTCTCCCCCCCATAGCACAAAACATCTTTGGTGTACTGTAGGGCTCTCCCTCCCCCAGCCCCAACCGCTATATTAGTTTTTACATACTCTACTTGCATTTCATGCAAGCAGAGGGCCGGACAGTAAGCCGGAGGAAAGAGGTAAGGTAAGTAATGATCTGGAGAGTTTCTGCAAAATCTAATATAGCGGTTGGGGCTGGGGAGGGAGACCTACACTACCAAAAGTTTTAAAGGGTGGGACATGCCCTTTAACAACGGGATTGTAACCTGCAGTCAACCTGCACCAGCAATTGTCACATGAAAGTTTTATTATTTATTTATTTGTTGTTTTTTTTAAGACTGCAGTTATGATTTTACAGCCACTGCAGAGCATACTAGTGGGGTATGGACACTGAAAATTTCGTGGAATAAGCTGATGCGCCCAAAAACAGCAGGTCTATCCCAAAAACAATATTTGCAGAAGATACAAAAAATTAAATAAGGAAACGGTAGGCTGCTTTTTTTTACTTTTGCCTTTTAACACACAACCCCACCCATTTAGGTACATGGGAATAGTTTACTACTAAATAATGATACACACACAAAATTCACAGTCACACAGATTTACAGGTTGGTGGAATGGCTGCAGGTTTATGTAACTTTTTTGGAATTATAATTCATCTTATGTCACAATCCATATTTTATAAGTAATAAATGGGCTAGGAGTGTGGTGTAGCTTCTTCTTCTCTCCCGCAGCACCTGAGACTGGACTGTTACTTCTTCCTCACAGGCACCGCAGCGATTCAGATTCCCGCTCAGAAACTGGACCAATTGTGCCGCTCCTGCAGGAAAATCCTGCCCTCCCCCCTTTCTCACTATCCCCACTTGGCTCTTAACCCTTTCCTAGCTGATTGCCCCACTCCCATGCCACATAACGGCAGGGGACGTTTTGCTTCCATTACCTAACAATTTTTTTCCCCTGAATTTCATTAAGAAAAATAAATCCAATAAACTTACCTATAGCTGGTGTTTCCTGTAAAGGCCTTCGCCGTGAACTGGATGCCGAGAAATTAAAGTATGGGCTACTGGGCTTTCCTGATGATGGAAGCTGACCAGAGCTTCCAATCCAATATCAGTTCGAATGAGACCAGGCTGTAGAACAAAATAAATGATTAAATTATTTCCTATAACAGTAGTGTATTATTTTTTTTTTTTTCAAAGGAAGTCTTGCACAAAACAAATGCATTATTCTATCAAAATGTATATATTTCATCTTGTTATTTTTGTCATTTATGTATATTTAATTTTTGAGTTCCATTTTGGAAACCTTCAAAATACTACTGTATATTTACTTGAAAAATGAGTGACAGAGAAGGTATATGCTTGTAAAACTGCTACATAAGCTGGGTACACACCGTGGGATCATTCGTGTGAACGGTCAGCCTGGATGATAGACTGCCGGTTTGCGGCAAATGTAGCTGCTTCCAACACTTTGCCGACACTGACCATGTGGTCCATAGAGGACTGCAGGATTGGCTGTGGTTTTCCAATGCGTCCGATTGCCCATTCGTCTGAAGGAATGGTCGGATGTCAGTAGTGGCCCGCCACAAAGCCATGCAATTTTTCCAGGCCGATCGACCTATACACTGAACTATCAGTCAATTGGACCAAAATACCCTAAAGGGCAGTGTTCTCCCTAGGGTCTTTTAGCCGGGCGGCCCACCCGGCTACTTTTTCATGCCACCCGGCTGGAAAAAATTTCTTAAGAGAACACTTGTGATTTTAAAAAAATTAGATTTAGGTTTAATAGGTGTACCAATAGGTCAGTAAAAACTCCTGCCAAACTACCCAGTCCAGACCCTTTTTTACAACACTTGTAAGCTTTTTTTAGCATGTTAACTAGCTTTTCCAAGATCCCCAAGGCCACAAAAGGTTGGCACATGTATTTGTGCTGCCATTTTACATGGTTTACCTTCAGATGTTGTAGAACTACAATTCCCTGCAGATGTTGTAAAACTATATAGTAGCATGATGCGTGCACATTTTTCCCCACCACCAAATTTCCTTGTCCCACCCCACCCGCTCTTTTTCATGCCACCCCGGCTTGAAAAAAATTCTGGGAGAACACTGCTAAAGGGTACCATAGGTATAATAAAATCACATGAGATTACTAACCTATAAGAGGTTCAGTGTCGCAGGATCGGTTAAAGGGCATGTCCACCCCCAAAACTATAATTTAACCCACTACTGGCTCCACTCTAGTGTAATAAAATTCTTTCCTTACATCCCTGCTCCAAATGGCTGCCCTGCTATGCCCCTCCAAAGTCCAAAAAACTGGCCACCAAGAGCCTAGCAGAGACATGTGGTCCATAGAGGACTGCAGGATTGGCTGTGGTTTTCCAATGCGTCCGATTGCCCATTCGTCTGAAGGAATGGTCGGATGTCAGTAGTGGCCCGCCACAAAGCCATGCAATTTTTTCCCAGGCCGATCGACCTATCACTGAACTATCATGTCAATTGGACCAAAATACCCTAAGGGTACCATAGGGTTAATAATAATCACATGAAGATTACTAACCTATAAGAGGTTCAGTGTCGCAGGATCGGTTAAAGGGCATGTCCATCCCCAAAACTATAATTACCCACTACGGGCTCCACTCTAGTAATAAAATTCTTTCCTTACATCCCTGCTCCAATGGCTGCCCTGCTATGCCCCTCCAAAGTCCAAAAACACGGGAGAGCGGCAAGACGCCCGGAGAATAGGCAAGAGGATACGGATGAACTGAAGAGGAGGAGAAGAAAGACTGCACAGATACTATAAGAACGGAATAGGAGGGGAGGAGAACGAGCACCACCGGCAGGGGGGTGGGAGAGGGGGTGCAACAGGGGCAGAGACAAGGGCAAGGTCGAAGAATTAGGGGAGGGCGGAAAACAAGAAAAAACCATTGGCAGAAAACATATGCCCCACGTCACTTTCATCACCCGCTGACCTTTCAAGATATCAGCTTAAAACTGGCGGAAAATGGAAAACTTTTTGCCTTGCCCAAATCTTGTTATATCAATAAACAAATTGATAATCGTTAATTGGTCTTTAACCCTTTCACTGCCAGGAGATTTTCATTTTTTTTGCGTTAACTGCCAGAAGAATTTTCAGGATTTTGTCCTTAATCGCTTTAACTAATTTTACAGTAGGAAACCTTGCATAAATCAGGAATAATTATACATGTTTTTTTTCAGCACAAAGTGTACTTTAATATGGTAACAAAATTTTGTCACTTTTCTGGAAATTTTACTGGAATTATGGTAAAATGTTAAAAAAATGAAAAATTTGCAAATTTTCATGGATTTTTCCCATTTTTACTTATAGTTATCTTAGTTACACACAAAATCTTACTGTTTCTAAAAGCTCAGATACTCCCGAGTACAACGATCCAACATATATGTAGGTACCACGACGTTTCCTTACAGGAGACCCCCCCAAACTAAAACTGCACCTCTAGAATATTACAACCAAATTAAAATGTGTAACCACAACTGACAGTTAACATAGAATATCTACCAATTATCTAAACTATCCCCCAAGTGAGATATTTTAGAAACTACCACCTCGCAGGATTTTACGAGTGAGGTTAGTTTTCGATCAAAATGCAGATACCCGGACGCAGCTCTTCGTCAAATTGTAAGTTACTTTCTCACATTTTCCTTTTTTTCCTCAACTGTAAACCAGAGCAAAAATCAAATGCGAATTTCAGCTAAAAACTGTGGAGGAAAGTTCAAACCATCTCAAATATGAAAGCCAACCCCTCCCGAATAAAACGGTATGCCACATTCATGGGTGCTTACCCAGGCAACTGGCTACCAACTAACCCTGAGCGTGACCAGTCTGGCAAACTGCTCAGTACAACAAAAAAAATTAGTCCATTGTATTTGAAGTCTGCATTTTTCCACAAACACCCCCCCCTAATCAAAATACCCCCCCACAAACTAGATTTTCCTGAAATCTCACACACCCTCAGCTTGTAACGCTGTAGTCTCGTTCATTTTCAACATGGGTGGGCCAGTTCTGCGTAGAAGTTTGCACTTCCACGGTGGGACGAAAAAAAGAGAAGCGACTCCAAACACGTGTCCAACAAAGGTGGTCCAATCAGATGGTGCCAAATGGTGCAGGAAAACAGGGACAATCGCATCGCGCCCAACGAATCAAACGGGAAGCAGATGTTGGTTACACACCGGACGTGAAGCGAAAAGCCACAAAGTGAACAATGCACGATGGCTCAGAAACAGCGAAATATTTAGCCAACTCCGAATTTGGAAAGTCTCTCAGTTTTTTCCGCCAACAAACACCCCCGTAACTTAGAAATAACCCCCCACAAACTATATATTCCTGAAATCTACACACCTTCAGCTATGTAACGCTGTAGTTTGTTCATTCATACCATCAATGGTGTGGGCGCAGTTCTTCGTAGAAGTTCGCACTTTTCTGAAAAATGAACAAAAAACAACTTCAAAAGGTAGAAATCATGCAAAACCTGATGGAACTAAAAAAAGTTACTAAATTCATCTACACCAAATGTCCTGAATCAAACGGTATGCCATATGTGTGGTTACACACGCGGACGTGGAAGCGAAAAGCCACAAAGTGAGACAATGCACGATGGCTCAGAAACAGCGAATATTTAGCCAACTCCGAATTTGGACAGTCTGCAGTTTTTTTCCACAAAACACCCCCGTAACTTAGAAATAACCCCCACAAACTATATATTCCTGAAATCTACACACCTTCAGCTATGTAAAGCTGTAGTTTGTTCATCATACCATCAATGGTGTGGGCGCAGTTCTTTGTAGAAGTTCGCACTTTTCTGAAAAAATGAACAAAAACAACTTCAAAAGGTAGAAATCATGCCAAACCTGATGGAATCTAAAAAAAAGTTACTAATATCAATCCTCCAATGTCCTGAATCAAACGGTATGCCATATGTGTGGTTACACATGCGGACGTGAAAGCGAAAGGCCACAAAGTGAGACAATGCACGATGGCTCAGAAACAGCGAAAATATTAGCCAACTCCGAATTTGGACAGTCTGCAGTTTTTTTCCACAAAACACCCTGATACACTCAGAAATACCCCCACAAACTATATATTCCTGAAATCTAAACACCTTCAGCTATGTAGCACTGTAGTTCGTTCATTCATACCATCAATGGTGTGGGCGCAGTTCTTCGTAGAATTTCGCATTTCTCACACAATTTTCTGGAAAAAATAGAGAAAAATACATTTCAAAGTTACAAAATACACCACAAACCCCATGTAATGTAAAAAAACTTACCAAATATCAATCTCCTAAGTCCTGAATCAAACAGTGTGCCATATGTGTGGTTACACACACTGACGTGGAAGCGACTAGTCAAAATGTAAAAACAATGCGCAGTGAGCCAATAACAGCATTTTCCCAGATTTTCCAAACTGAACACCCCCCTCTAACTTGAAATACCCCCGCAAAACATATATTCTCAGAATCTACATACCTTCAGCTACGTAACGCTGTATTTTGTTCATTCATACAATCAATGGTGTGGGCGCAGTTCTTCGTAGAAATTCGCATTGTCTGAAAATGAACAAAAACAACTTCAAAAGGTAGAAATCATGCCAAAACCCAAGGAATGTAAAAAAAGTTACCATATCAATCTCCCAAATTTTTCGAATCAAACGGTATGCCCTATGTAGGTTACACACGCAGACGTGGAATCAACTAGCCACAAAGTGAGCCAATGAACATGGCCCAATTACAGCAACTTTTCAGATTTGTCAGACTAAACACCCCTCTATATAGAAATACCCCCCAAAACTATATATTCTTGGACTCTACACACCTCAGCTACACAATGGTGTGATTCTTTTATGCTACCCCCAATGGTGGTGGTGCAGTTTTGTGTACAATTTCGCTTTCTTACCAGATTTTCAGGAAAAAATTATAAAAATAAAATTCAAAGTTAAAATCATGGCAAATTTCCATGTCATGTAAAAAAAACTTGTCAATTCAACTTCCAAATGCCCTGAATCAAACGGTATGCCATATGCGTGGATTCACACAGGGACGTGGCCACCAACTAGCTCAAATGGGACGCATGCACCAGTGTAATTACAAGAAAAATATCAAAGTGCTCTGTAATTTCAAACAGCCCCAAAACTTTGAAATGCCCCCCGCAAATAACCCCCCCCACTAATATCAATCTCCCACATTTTCTGAATCAAACGGTAGCCATATGCGTGGATGCACACAGAGACTGGCCACCAACTACTCAAATGGAACGCATGCACAAATCAATACAAAAAAAAATCAAAGTGCTCTGTAATTTGAACACCTACACTTTTTCTAAGGAAACAGTCCCGAAACATGGAAATTCCCTCCACAACTATATATTTTTTGGAATCTACAACGCCTTCAGCTACGTTACGGTGCCATGCTTTTCATACATCATGAAGATTCCAGACCCAGCGATCCAAGAACTCGGTGTTTTTACGAATTTTGTGAAAAATAAATGAGATGATTCAAGGGTTGAAATCCTACCTAAACCCACTTGACCAGCAAAAAACCCCACTAAATAGCAATCTCCCACATGTCCTGAATCAAACGGTGTGGCCATTTGCGTGGGTGCAAACAGAGACGAGGCCACCAACTAGCTCAAATGGGACGCATTTAGAAGTGCAGTTACAAGAAAATTTTTAAAAACGCCACAACCACCCCCCACACACACACTCTCCCCCTTTTAGTGGTATTTTAGTGAAGTCGGTTAGTATGGAGAGTCACCAACGTTTTTTGCACACTTTACTGATCCTAAAAATTCAATACGGTCTTTATTTGGTACCTCTGCAAAATTTCCTATAAAATATAGGCTTGTTTCCCTTGAAATCGAACAAATAAGTATCCGCGTTTACTTTACCGATCACTGGGGACATTGGGGAGCTTGGAGAAGACAACTTTTTTTTCTAATTTATATTTTAGGGTAAAAAAAAAAGTGTGTGTGTGTATCACTTTAAGAATTTTTTTGTGTGTATTTCCCCTTTTTTTTCCCCGATCATTCCCAAAGATAATCATCAGATCATCTTGGAATGATACCGAACTTGAATACGGGCATAAATGCCCGTTTTCCAATTCGAAATCCGATCGAAAAATCACTTCCCGGAAATCATTTTCCAGGAAGTGATTTTTCATTCATTGGCAAAGACATCATAATTTGTGTATCAGAAGTGATCACCAAATATTGATCTCTGTCCCCATTTTTTTTCTAAGTCTTGCGCAGTAGCAAGAACTTAGAAAAAATCCTATTTGTGAATGGAACTTTGATTTCCATTCACAAATGTATAAAAAGCTGGCAGCTTGACAGCTTTTCTATACTAGGTACTGCAGCATGATCAAATTGAGATCAAGCTGCAGTACCTCAACTAGACCACCAGGGGCATCTCCTACCACTTCAAGGAGACCCCGTGAAGGAGGAAGCTCCGTGACGTCACCGGGGTCTCCCTTTCCGCTTCCTCCTCTTCATCCACGTGGGACCGGCAGCACTATACGATCCACGGCATGGAGGTACTGTAACTCCCCCCCCCCTGGATTTGGACAACACCGAGGGGGGTGTCGGGGGGGATAGGGGGGCAGCTGAATGCTGCCCCCGGGTCGGCCCTAGCGCGCGGTGTTTTTCTATTTTTAAAGGGAAAGCCCAGATCGTATATTCACATCTGTGGCAGTTAAAGCATTCTCTGCACAGCAATCGTGAATATACGATCTGTGGGCGGAAAGGGTTAAAAGCACTGCAAACTGCCTTCAATATTCCGATTAATTCAATCTAATTCACCAACTTAGGAATATCTACAATGTGTAAACAAAGTAACTTTGTTTGTAAGTAACAAATAGATTCCATTTTTGGAAAAACACATACTCCATCTGTTACCCTACATCCTGTTAGAGAACATCACCCAGGTGACTCCACATACTGCGAGAGGGTTGTCACCATGGTAAACATATTGGGACACATTAAAATTAATGTTTTTTAATTGCATAATTTTGCAATTAGTGCAGCCCTGCTAATTAAATTTGTGTCCCTACTAGACCAAATGATCTGGCAACCTAGTTGTTAACTTTAACTTTAGACATGTTCAAATATTAAATCTACTTCGCTAAAAGCCTGGTTTGTATTTACATTAGAAGCATGATGCCAGCTGCATTGATTTTAATGTAACCATACATATGTATGTACTGCTACATAGCCTTGTAATATGAAGATTCAGGATCATTTTTTAACAAGCTCCACACACAGTTGCTTTTAATCTCCAGTCTCCTAGATAGTGCTTCCAATCTTTTAAAACTGCTTGTAATCTGCCACAGAATCACCAATTGAATTCCATCTGCATACCTTTAACATTACCCACATTAATAGTTACACTTATAGAAACAGGAGAGTGCAGAGCTGCATGGGGAGGATAACAAGTGAACTTCTTAGCCATGGATACAATCTCCTAAAACTTAGTGTACCAAAGAACTGCTTTGTGTTTTTGCACAGTTTATTAACTGGCACATACATTAAACCTTCAGAACAGATCAATCCACATTTTTGTTATATCCCAATCCAGCACAAAAATTAATGACACCTTTGAAACAGATCTCAATGAAATCTAGTGGACTTGAGAATCCCTACCCCTTGTTAGGAATTAAGACTGGAAAAAATGTTTAAATCAACAATTAACAGGAAAAACTAAAAAGGCAACAGAAGACTTTGAATGCAGGAGAAAGATATAATGGAGTAAAAAAAGGGCGCATTTGCTCTTTAACCTTCCATGACACTGGGAGCAATGTTTATCCTGCTTAACAGATGCCTCTACACACGCACAAAATTGACGCCTGAAAAGGACAACACTTCTCTAACTTGTATACAAAGCTCTAATCTAAAATCATCTCTTAAAGGATAAGTTCCTTTAAAAAGTGAATCTATTCTTTTCCTCATTAATTGAAGAACGGGATGTAAAGGAGCTAAGTCTTACCTCCTTCCTTCAATTAATGCCACAGGAGCCAGGAACAATGCATGAAAACTAACTTAACACAAGTGCGCTCCGAGTCCTTTGGCAGTTCCTGACTGCTTCCGGATTTACTCTACTATAGCATTCAATTATTAACTGAATCTCTACTTTAACATACTCACACAAAATAAGACTGAATTTGTAATTTTGCAAGTATCTATATTATACCCACCTTAAGTAAATTAATCTTTAATACATTCAATGTAACACTAATATCATCCAAAGCAAATGTGATTTCCTTGATGGTATATAGCTGATTGTCTTAATACAAGTAAAATATTAAAATTATATTTAGTATCTGTGTGCTAAACAGAATTGAAAACATCATAAATTAAATGTAAATTATGCTTTACATGTTATGCCATTCTGCCACTTCAAATATATTTTTGTTAATATAGCAGAAATCACCTGTTTGGTGTGCAGAATCCCAATTAGACACAACTGTTAAAATGTAAATCGCTCAACTATTTTTAGATGCTAAGAGGGGGAAAAAAATCCTGGCCTTGAGGAAAAATGATTTGAAGCATTGTGTTCATTTTGTTTATCAAGCAGCTACTTAGCCTCTAGTGGGGCCTAAGTGCTTATGCAAGCAAAAGCTTTTAGAGTGCCTACAGCTGCAGTTCTGGCTTCCAGGTAGACTACAGGTTTACAGCACAGCTGCCGTGAGCAGTAACAAGCAGTTTAGCTTCATCTGGAATAAAGCAAGACTGGAAACTGATTTTCAGCTTCCTCTTTTTCTTACTGTGACAATTCAGAAGAAAACACACAAACCCCAAAACATTACAGTTCATACAAACACCAATCCTTTATTTTCTTTTCAACATACTATTGTACAGCAGACTAGACTAATAGTCTATTCAAAACCTACTGATTTGAGTTATGACTCATCTGAGAGCCACTGCGCCCATGTGTTAAGTCTACTGCCAAATAAAAGACCTACATCCATTTACACAACAAAGAAATGTACCCCCGCAGGAAAAGCTTCCTCCCTCCCTTCCTGTTCTTAGCTAAAGGCATAGAGGGGGGGGGGGGGAGATCTTCCTCCAGTACACAATTATTTTTAGTACACAAATCTTTAAAGCAGATCATTTACAAACAATTTCATACTTAAAAAAATAAAGCATGTTTAATAATACAACACAGTCAAATAGCAAAAGATTATCACAGCCATTAATGATTTCCCCTGCAAACACCCTTCCAACATTTTTTATCAAAGCCCTTTATTCTCTAAGGATATATTTTCAAGCAAAAATGGATCAACAACTAGTTGCTTGAAAGCCTTCCTGATGCTAGGATGAAGTTAGGAAAGGCTTAATAAAAGCTTTAAAATCCACCAGGTTTCACACTGAACATCTGACTTGGTGATTAATGCATATTAATAACCTCAGCCCAACTGTGGCAAGTGGAGCTGTATGTGTCCTCTGAATCTTAATGCCTCCAGCTCCATTGGGATTATTACAAATGTAAATTTTGAAGATTCTCCGCTATTAATCTATGTCTGTCCTCCTGCTCAGCAACATAATGACTAATTAAACATCAAAGACCTGTACAGGAGATCTTCTTTGACAGCTCCTGGACTTGTTATGCTCCCAGGAGAGGAATTCAAATGACAGGGACAAGAGGGTAAGATCATGTACTGTGCTGCAAATCACTGCTATAAGCCTAAAAACTAAACATTAAACATTCATTTAAAGCTAATGAAGCACTACCATTGATCAAGTCATCCAGTTTACAGTCTTGTACAAAACCTGGTTAAATAATGATTTTTATGACCTGTACACGGTGTCCTAGGAGTCCAATTTATTTCTCAAAATAATTCCATACTTACAGAAGAAGGCAAGCCAGGGGGAACTTTTCTTATTTTCTTTTGTTTGTACTGTATCTGTGTGTGCAAAAGAATTAGATTTAGGGCTTTTCAAGAACTATCAAATTATCAATTTTCTTATTCAGTCAAACACACAATACATATGCTGGAAAAGCATGATTCAATATGTAATAATGTTCGATGATCACATACACATAATTTTATTTCATATGACCTGTCAAATAGGAAGGATCATACCATAAACCACACAACTAACAACAACAACCTAAAGGAATAAACACAAGCTGTCTAAAAAAATTCAGATGTTCAATTAATTAATATTAGTGTATATAATGAATAAATACATGAACCAGTCTACATACAATGCAAAGGGAAAAAAAAGTAGTATAGGTTGTCTGCAAGTGGCATTTCCCATTGATATAGTTTTTTTTTTTTGTTTTGTTTTTTTTAGCAATGATTAGCCATTGTGTACCATCAATTTAAAAATTGTTTCCCAAAAAAATATTTTTTGCTAGGTCTTTTTTTGTTCATACAAATCATCCTTTCTTTCTTTTATATAAAAACCCAAGAAATACATTTATTGACAAATAATACAGATGCTGGATGTCTAAAAATTCAATGAATGCACTTTTATCTGCCAGTTAACAGCTAAGTCACAAAGCATCCAGTTCACCTTTGTGTTTAAGCTGGTTATATAAAATGCTTTCTAAAAGACCCTGTTAATATGAATGACATCACATGTTATCTCTAAAGCTTTTTTCCTATCAAGGTCAGTTATTTAATCTCTGGTCTTATTTTAACAAGTGATCGTGCTTTTATGTTGTAGGGTATTCATAATATGCAGAGGAAGGGAAAAAATATTACTTATCTATGAAAACGTAAGGGAAAAAAAGCCAAAAAAAACACAAAATTTACAAAGTATTCTAAATTAAGCAGAAATATTTTGGGCTGTCCAAATAAAAATTAGTAAAAGTAAAAAGTGATTATATTGTGGGAGAAAAGGTGTAAATGTATGTTTGTACACTAATTTATGTTGTGTATAGTATTTTCTTCATCATTTAAATTTGTGGCTGTCCCCTATAAAACTAACACTTTCATAACAGTGAATACAACTTTTGCACAATATATGAAATGCTTAGCTGCAGAATATAAACTAGGATAATGTTGGCAACATCCACTGTTCCAGGTTTGTGTTAAGATATATATTATGAAAGATTTTAAAAGGGCATATTCACCCCCAAACATAATTTAACCCACTACTGGCCACTCTTTAGTGTAGTAATTCCTACCTTACATCCTTGCTCCAAATGGCTGCCCTGCAATGTTCCCCTCCAAAGTCCAAAACCTGGCCACCAAGAGCGTGGCCAAGTCCACATAGGCCTCCTGTCTTTCCTCCAGGAGAATTCTGCCATGCGCAGTAAAGCCCTCCCTCTCCCCCCTTTTTGCTCTCCCTCCCCATAGCACAAAACATCTTTGGTGTACTGTAGGGCTCTCCCTCCCCCAGCCCCAACCGCTATAAGTTTTTACAGATACTCTACTTGCATTTCATGCAAGCAGAGGGCCGGGACAGTAAGCCGAGGAAAGAGGTAAGGTAAGTAATGATCTGGGAGTTTCTGCAAAATCTAATATAGCGGTTGGGGCTGGGGGAGGAGACCTACACTATACCAAAGTTTTAAAAAGGGGTGGACATGCCCTTAACAACTGGGATTGTAACCTGCAGTCAACCTGCACCAGCAATTGTCACATGAAATTTTATTTATTTATTATTTGTTTGTTTTATTTTAGACTGCAGTTATGATTTTACAGCCTACTGCAGAGCAACTAGTGGGTGTATGGACACTGAAATTTCGTGGAATAGCTGATCCCGCCCAAAAAACAGCAGGTCTATCCCAAAAACAATATTTGCAGAAGATACAAAAAAATTAAATAAGGAACCGGTAGGCTGCTTTTTTTTACTTTTGCCTTTAAACACACACAACACCCATTTAGGTACATGGGAAGTAGTATTACTACTAAATATTGATACACACACAAAATTCAACACAGTCACACAGATTTACAGGTTGGTGGAATGGCTGCAGGTTTATGTAACTTTATTGGAATTATAATTCATCTTATGTCACAATCCATATTTTATAAGTAATAAATGGGCTAGGAGTGTGGGTAGCTTCTTCTTTCTTTCTCCCGCAGCACCTGAGCTGACTGTTACTTCTCCCTCACAGGCACCGCAGCGATTCAGATTCCCGCTCAGAAAACTGGACCAATTGTGCCGCTCCTGCAGGAAAATCCTGCCCTCCCCCCTTTCTCACTATCCCACTTGGCTCTTAACCCTTTCCTAGCTGATTGCCCCACTCCCATGCCACATAACGGCGAGGGGACGTTTTGCTTCCATTACCTAACAATTTTTTTCCCCTGCAATTTCATTAAGAAAATAAATCCAATAAACTTACCTATAGCTGGTGTTTCCTGTAAAGGCTTCGCCGTGAACTGGATGCCGGAAATTAAAGTATGGGCTACTGGGCTTTCCTGATGATGGAAGCTGACCAGAGCTTCCAAGTCCAATATCAGTTCGAATGAGACCAGGGTAGAACAAAATAAATGATTAAATTATTTCCTATAACAGTAGTGTATTATTTTATTTTTTTCAAAGGAAGTCTTGCACAAAACAAAATGCATTATTCTATCAAAATGTATATATTTCATCTTGTTATTTTTGTCATTTATGTATATTTAATTTTGAGTTCCATTTGGAAACCTTCAAAATACTACTGTATATTTACTTGAAAAATGAGTGACAGAGAAGGTATATGCTGTAAAACTGCTACATAAGCTGGGTACACACGTGGGATCATTCGTGTGAACGGTCAGCCTGGATGATAGACTGCCGTTTTGCGGCAAATGTAGCTGCTTCCAACACTTTGCCGACACTGACCATGTGGTCCATAGAGGACTGCAGGATTGGCTGTGGTTTTCCAATGCGTCCGATTGCCCATTCGTCTGAAGGAATGGTCGGATGTCAGTAGTGGCCCGCCACAAAGCCATGCAATTTTTCCAGGCCGATCGACCTATACACTGAACTATCATTCAATTGGACCAAAAACCCTAAAGGGTACCATAGGTAATATATAATCACATGAAGATTACTACTATAAGAGGTTCAGTGTCGCAGAATCGGTTAAAGGCATGTCCACCCCCAAACTATAATTTAAAACCCACTACTGGCTCCACTCTATGTAATAAAAATTCTTTCCTTACTTCCTGCTCCAAATGGCTGCCTGCTATGCCCCTCCAAAGTCCAAAAACTGGCCACCAAGAGCCTAGCAGAGACATGTGGCCATAGAGGACTGCAGGATTGGTTGTGGTTTTCCAATGCGTCCTATGCCCATTCGTCTGAAGGAATGGTCGGATGTCAGTAGTGGCCCGCCACAAAGCCATGCAATTTTTCCAGGCCGATCGACCTATACACTGAACTATCATTCATTGGACCAAAATACCCTAAAGGGTACCATAGGGTAATATATAATCACATGAAGATTCCTAACCTATAAGAGTTTCATGTCGCAGGATCGGTTAAAGGGCATGTCCATCCCCAAAACTATAATTTAACCCACTACGGGCTCCACTCTAGTGTAATAAAATTCTTTCCTTACATCCCTGCTCCAAATGGCTGCCCTGCTATGCCCCTCCAAAGTCCAAAAAACTGGCCACCAAGAGCCTAGCAGAGACAATATAGGACTCTGCCTCTCCTTCGGTAGAATTTTGCCATGCGCACTTCAGCCCTCCCCCCCCCCCCCTCTCTTCTCCCTCCCCCAGCCCCAATCGCTATATTAGTTTTTACAGAAACTCCCCGATCTTTACTTACCTACCTCCCCCCCGCGTTCTGGATAACCGGAACCCGCGCCGGAGATTGGCTGCCTCTCAGCTAATCACGGACGCGGCTGCCGGCCCAGCCCCCTCTTGCAGTTCCATGCAAGCAGGGGCCGGGACAGTATGAAAGACCAATGCAAAGTGGTGTACACGTGAGAAGTGGAACAAAATCATACATGATTGCAAACATTTTTAACAAATCAAATAAACTGTAAAATGGGGTGTGTGTAATTATTCAGCCCCTTTGGTCTGAGTGCAGTCAGTTGCCCATAGACATTGCCTGATGAGTGCTAATGACTAAATAAGTGCACCTGTGTGTAATCTAATGTCAGTACAAATACAGCTGCTCTGTGTGGCCTCAAGAATCTTGAGAAAACACCCATGAAGTCAAAGAACACACCAGACAGGTCAGGGATAAAGTTATTGAGAAATTTAAAGAAGGCTTAGGCTACAAAAGATTTCCAAAGCCTTGAACATCGCATGGAGCACTGTTCAAGCGATCATTCAGAAATGGAAGGAGTATGGCACAACTGTAAACCTACCAAGACAAGGCCGTCCATCTAAACTCACAGGTCGAACAAGGAGAGAGCTGATCAGAAATGCAGTCAAGAGGCCCATGGTGACTCTGGACTAGCTGCAAAGATCTACACCTCAGGTGGGGGAATCTATTAGTCGTGCACTGTACAAAGTTGCCCTTTATGGAAGAGTGGCAAGAAGAAAGCCATTGTTAACAGAAAAGCATAAGAAGTCCCATTTGCAGTTTGCCACAAGCCATGTGGGGGACACAGCAAACATGTGGAAGAAGGTGCTCTGGTCAGATGAGACCAAAATGGAACTTTCTGGCCAAAATGCAAAACGCTATGTGTGGCAAAAAACTAACACTGCACATCACTAAGAACACACCATCCCCACTGTCAAATAAGGTGGTGGCAGCATCATGCTCTGGGGGTGCTTCAGCAGGGACAGGGAAGCTGGTCAGAGTTGATGGGAAGATGTATGGAGGCAAATACAGGGCAATCATGGAAGAAAACCTCTTGGAGTCAGCAAAAGACTTGAGAATGGGGCGGAGGTTCATCTTCCAGCAGGACAAAAACCTTAAACATAAGGCCAGGGCAACAATGGAATGGTTTAAAGCAAAACATATCCATGTGTTAGAATGGCCCAGTCAAAGTTCATATCTAAATCCAATGGAGAATCTGTGGCAAGATCTGAAAACTGCTGTTCACAAACGCTGTCCATCTAATCTGTTTCTGTTTGTGCTCATTCCAGTGTAACACATAATTTATTCCTTCTGTTGTATTGCCTGGCAACTTGGAGACCCATTTAAGGATAAGAACACTGTAAACACTGTATTTTAAAGATGCAACTTACAGCTAAACTTAACTTTCTTTTACAGTGTTATCTTATCCTTTAATATAGCACCTGCAGAATTTGCAAGGGAAGTGTGTTTATCTTTGCTGAAAATTTAACTATTTTACTATGCTCATAAGCAATCAACAACAAAGCTACTCAGAGTTGGCAAAAAACAACCTTTTCTTACTGAACAAAAACAAGAAATTCTTGATGAAGTGAACATTTGATTACTAAATTATATCCTTATAGTTGGCATGCTATTTCTTTATAGCACTCCAATTATAGACAAAGCAGAAAATAAAATTACAGCACTCCAAAAACATCCGCTCACAAACTAGAACAATTTGCAAAAGTGTATTGTAGAAAGTTTGGTGGTCTGCTAAAATCCCAGGCATATGATCAGAACCAAATTATAGTGTGGATTTGTGCTGCCAAATATCTGAAGCTTGTACACACAATGAATATTTCAGTCCGATCGACCGTAGTTCAGTGCATCGGTCGATCGGACCGAATTATATCGCAATCAAATGCAGCCATGTCCGACCGGTCGTGGTAACTGTCGGACGCGGCTGCTTTTGCCACGACCAACAGTCCTTCCTCCTGGCCGACCGGTCAAAAGTATCGAACGGTCGTTCAGGAGGAAAAATCGCTAGGTGTGTACCTAGCTTGACTCTTCTAGATAGATTACTGCATGGTTTTTTGACAAGTTACTAGGGTTTTATACAGACTATTTTATCTAAAAAAATTGTCTTGATTAATGAATTATGGGAACTGCAATTTACAATAGAATAACTTAAAAAGCGTGTAGATCCAATGGATAATTTACCCCCTGCTATAATTTATACAGATATTAGAAGTCCTCTTAGAGTTCCATGTGCAGCCTTAAATTATATCCTTATTCTTGTAGATTATCCACTATATAATATGTACTACTTTTGAAGTACTCAAACACCCCAAGAACTATATAATAAAACCCAGAATCCTTCCTACTACACATAACTTCTCACTGCAACACACTTTCACATCAATGAATTGTAAAAGTACCACCTTATTTAAAAAGGTAACTGTGGTCTATGGGATCTCCAGTTTCACCTATTGTGGCCAACCTT
The DNA here is from genome assembly GCA_019447015.1 of Hymenochirus boettgeri. NCBI lineage: Eukaryota > Metazoa > Chordata > Amphibia > Anura > Pipidae > Hymenochirus > Hymenochirus boettgeri. Next base: position 185,789,051 of record CM033471.1, read on the forward strand.
TACATGGAGGAGGTAGAAAAACAGGCGATAGCACCCAGCCACTGGTTCAGATATGTGGATGACACCTGGGTTAAAATCCATCAGAAGGAAGTACAAGCTTTCACAAAACACATCAATGCGGTAGACCAAAACATCAAATTTACAAGGGAAGAGGTACAAAACAACAAACTGGCTTTCTTGGACTGCTTGGTAGAAGTAAGGAAAATGGTAAACTGGAAGTAAAGGTTTACAATAAACCAACAAACACAGATCAGTATTTGATGTTTGACTCCCACCACCCTTTAGATCACAAGCTGGGTGTCATCAGAACCCTGCAACACAGAGCTGAAAAAATCCCCACTAGCACAGAGGCGAAGGCTAAAGAAATGAAACATCTCAGAGGAGCCCTTAAAACTTGTGGATATCCAGACTGGGCCTTTGTAAAAAGAAGTAGAAGGAAAGAAAAGAGCACGAATACCAACAGTGACGGAGAAAAGCAAGAAAGGAGAAAGAACATGGTCATCCCATATGTAGCAGGGGTCTCCGAGAAATTAAGAAGAATTTTCAAAAAACACCGTATCCCTGTCTGCTTTAAACCGAACAACACACTGAGGCAGCAATTGGTACATCCGAAAGACCCAATAACGAAACACAAGAAAAGCGACATCATATACGCAGTGCAGTGCAGTGAAGAATGCTCTGATTTGTATGTGGGGGAGACCAAACAGCAACTGCATCAACGTATGGCCCAGCACAGAAGAGCCAATTCCTCGGGTCAGGACTCAGCCGTGTATCTGCATCTTAAGGATAAAGGACATACCTTTGAAGATTGTAATGTTAACATATTGGCAAAGGAACGTGACTGGTTCAAGAGAGGTGTTAAGGAGGCCATTTATGTGAAAATAAAGAAACCAAGCCTAAATAGAGGTCTGCCATGTACAATGCTGATTTGACACATTACTCTGGGTGTTCCTATAACACCTCTTAGCCACTATCCAATCACACCCTTAACACCTGGCTGTGATATGCTAATTGGGATTTTCCAGGGTACATAATTGCCAAAGATTCTTGTACAAGTCATTCTGAATTGAGAAAGCCAGTGGGATGACTAGCGAAACGTCTTCAAGAACTAAACTTCAAGTCCAGTTGATCTAATTGAATACAACAGATATACCATGACCTGGATGAATGAGAAACTTCACAAGCATAGGGTTATCTTGCTTAATCTAAAAGGTGTAATTTTTGAAAATTTGCCCTTTAAGCCTATGGTCCCAAATTTATTTGATTTTCCTTTAAAAAATGGGCAAGAACCCAAAAGTATGGAGGAGTATAGTAATTGAAAACCATTTGGGTGTACAAACTCTATTCCACAGACAGTGCTCCCTGTAAGGCCAGAGGTATTCTGCTGGTGAGGTTCTGTACAGCGACCCCCCCCCCCCCCTTCCCCCTCTGTCATTGCTATGGCTCAGAATGTAGAACAAAACAGCTGCCTGCTGCTCTGCACTCATGGATCTGTAGAGCAGAACAGTGATTTACAGTCAGAACAGGAAGCTCCCTCTTGCCCTATAGCGAGCTTGCAGAGGGAGCGGGGGAGATTCAAACTCCTGCACTGACTGTAAATTACAGCTCTGCAGTGCACTACCGATAGATCCACAAGTGCAGAGCAGCAGGCAGCTGTTTTGTTCTACATTCCATAGAAATGACAGAGGTGAATGGGGGATGTGGGGATCGCAGCACAGCATTAAAGTAAAGGTATAGGGAAAGGAGGGGGAGAGGGAGAAGAGTGTGGATAAGAGGATCTGTGCCTGTTCCTTTACTACATGTACATATAGATGGGGGGATCTGTGCTTGTTCCTTTACTACATGTTTTTGACTACATGTATATATAGATGGGGGTATCTGTGCCAGTTCCTTTACTACATGTACATATAGATGGGGGGGATCTGTATCTGTACCTTAGGCTTTACTACTTGTAAATATAGATGGGGGGGGGGATCTATGCCTGTTCCTTTACTACATGTAAATATAGATGGGGGGGAACTGTGCCTGTTCCTTTACTACATGTACATATTGATGGTGGGGGTATCTGTATCTTTAACTGTACTAAACGTCCATATTGATGGGGGGGAGAAGGGCTATATCTGAGCCTGTTAGACATTTAGATATTGATGTGGTGATCTTTACTGCCAGTTGCTAATCCCAGATTGCTGTACCAGTATCAATAATCCCAGAATGATGTAACTATCAAAAATCCCATATTAATAATCCCAGTATGATGCAACTATCTAAAATCCTGTATTAATAGTCCCGGTATGATGTAACTATCTAAAATACTATATCAATAATCCCTGTATGCTGTACTTGTTTCAATAATCCCTTATTAATAATCTCAGTATGATGTACCTGTATCAATAATTCCAAATTAATAATCACAGTATGCTGTACCTGTATCAATAATTCCTTATTAATTATCCCAGTATGCTGTACCTATATCAATAATCCCATATTTATACTCCCAGTATGATACAACTGTATCAACAATCCCAATATGCTGAATTTATATCAATAATCCCATATTAATAATCCCAGTATGATGTACTTTAATCAATATTAAATTATTATTTATCAATAATCCCAGTATGATGCAACTTTAAAAAAGCCCATATTAACATTCCCAGTATGCTCTAACTGTATCCGTAATCCCATATTAATAATCTCAGTATGATAAACCTGTATCAATAATCCCAGTATGCTGTATCTGTATCAAAAATATGCTGTGTAGTGGTGTCATTAATTTGTGAATCTAGGTCTATCTCTTATACGGACGCTCACATGTATAGATTCTCTTACACATTTACTAGGGGGCTCCTCAGATATTTTCAAGTCTTAGCTACACCCCTGACAACCACCAAAGGTATTGGCATATTCTAAACCTTATCTGTCATAACTCTGTCATGTAAGATAAGTGAAGGTGCTGACTTGCTTATTAGTTCACCTAACAAGTGAATTTTAATGAATATAATAGAAGCCAAGGATTAGTCACAGTCAACCTCATTGTATTTTATTTCAAGTTGAGTAAACATCTGTTCCTTGGATTGGAGGAGAGATGTTAGAGTAGCTTTCTTATATGGTTCAGTTTGGCCATTTCTATGAGGTTTTAAGTTCAATCAATGTTAAAACATTTTTAAATATTAAATAGTTTGTTTGTAAACTATATTGCTTTCTATTCTATTATGTATTAAAAAGCTCGCCCATAGCTTAACTCCTCCATTATATAGCGCACAAAATTTAATTTTACTTATCAAATTTTGCACATATGAAAGAGTGGTGCGCACACAGGGTATGAAAAATTAGAGGGAACATTGTCCACAGAATATATTGCACTTTAAAGGGTATGTCCACCCTCCAAACTAAAATTGTATATTTTATAGCAAATGGTCATAAACCTTGACTGTGCAAGGTTTATAGCACTCGTAGATCTCCCTAAATGTACTTACCAGCCTTCATTCCCCCGCTGCATTCTGCTTAACTTCCGTGCCTTTTCCGAGGATAGAAGTCCAGCATAGCTTAGGCTAAATGCTATCATCTTCATTAATTTAGTGATCAAATTACCACTGTGGCAAGGCAAAATTATATTGTATGGTTAAGAAAATAGCTTTTAGGACAGTCATGTCAAACCCACAAAACTCTGGATGTGAACTACAACACATAGCATGCCTTAATTTCCCAATGCAAACAAGTCATGCTGGGAGTTGTACCGCATATACTTGAGTATAAGCCGACCCGAGTATAAGCCGAGGTACCTATTTTGCCTCCAAAAGCAGAAAAAACAGATTTTTTTTTTTAAGCCGAGGGTAGACATTATGACCATTACTGCTTTCTGATTCTGTATTTTTTGAGGCTTTAGTTGCCCTTTAAATGGACAGAAGAATTCCCATACAGTAGTCCCATACCAGTATAGCGAAATCCAGTATGGCTATTACTGTATGAGGACTACTGTATGGTATTCTGCTATACATCTTTAAAGGGCAACTAAAGCCTCAAACAATACAGAATCAGAAGGCAATATATTTTCACATATATACCATGCTCCTGATTCTATTTTTTTAGGGCATTAGTTGCCCTTTAAATGTACAGTAATCCCATACGTAACCCCCAATACCTTTCCACTGTAGATGTTTGGAAACTACAACTCCCAGCATGCTTAAGGTTCACTGGGAGTTGTAATTTCCACACACCTATAGTGGAAAGGTATTGGGGGTAACTGTATGTCACACTGTCCCCCACACTAGAGCCACACTAGAGCCCCCCACTTCTGGTAAGTAAGTAAGTTCACTTACCAGTCTTCACTCTTCACCTCTCTGCACGCTGCCACTACCTCTCTGCACGCTGCCACTACCTCTGTGCAGAGCCGGCAGTTCCCAGTGCTGCTTCGCGGCTGCGCGATGACGTCATCCCGTCAGCGTGCGCCATGACATCATCGCGCATCCGTGAAGTACTACTGGGAACTGCCGGCTTTCCTTCCTGGCTCGCGGCTGCTTCTGGAATTAAGGTAAGTTTGCTATTGACTCAAGTATAAGCCGAGGCAAGGTTTTTAGGTTGATTTTTAAACCTAAAAACCTCGGCTTATACTCAAGTATATACGGTAGTTTCCAAAACATCTGGAATGCTGCAGGTTTAACATCACTGTTCCAGGATAACAATTTGTTGCACTGCCATAACAAAGTTATACCTTTGAAACACAAGGTCCTAAAACATTGTTTTGGTTAGTTTTTTTTTTAACACAGGCTATATTTGAATTTTGATGTATATTCACTTAACATTGAAATTTTTTAAGTTGGTAATTATGTATATGTTGCTTATATGAACCTATACTAATGATCTCATTAGACAGAGATGTGAAATACAGTTGTTACAATTTCAAGAACAAAGGATTCTTGAATGAGTAATCAATAGCAACTGGCAGAAAAGAGACGTTAATTATGATCCTCTAGTGTTTTGTCTCAGACAAGGTTTCATTAAATGCTTTGTGCTAACCTGTATGCATTCAAGTCATTCTTCATTTCATGCATTTGATCACACATTCATTCCTGTATTATGCCTCAATACAAAAAAACAGAATTTAGATTACATACTTTATCTGTTTAGTTTTATTGTAGTAAAAAATAGGTTGTTGTTTTTTTTTTACATTTTACTTTATTTTACAAGAAAAGTGCGTGACATTATTATTACCATATATTTCAAGTATTCCACATGCTTAAAGGACAATTATACTTACCATTTCCCCGATCCACTCCTGCAAAGTACCCAGGTTGAGGCCCTAAAATGCTAAGTCCTCACCTCTGGGTACTTTACAAAAGTCCTGAAGTACTTACTTGTAATCTCCCTCGACGCTCCGGTCCGATCCTCCCCATTGGCACTTTGAGTGACAGGTCACGAGGCAGCCAATGGGAAGACGCGCTCTGCAAGGAGGCGTGTCTTCCATTGGCTGCCTCGTGACCTTGTCACTCAAAGTGCCAATGGGGAGGATCGGACCGGAGCGTCGAGGAGATTACAAGTAAGTACTTCAGGCCTTTTGTAAGTACCCAGAGGTGAGGACTTAGCATTTTAGGTCCTCACCCTGGGTACTTGCAGGAGTGGGGGAAAGAATGAGGGGGAGGTGAGTATAAATGTCCTTTAATATGACAGCCATCAATCAATTTCATCCTGTCATGTAATCAAATTAATATGCACGTGAGACTACTACCCAAGGTACAGAACAGTATTAACCACATAAAAAAGCAAATGCACAGATAATATATTAATAAGCATATCGGCAAAGCAGAGGAAAAAAAGTTAAGCGGTCACAAGATTATATTTATTTGACTGTTAACATCCTAAGACCCTCTCCGATTCTATATATGCCTTTTCCATTTAAATGCATTAGTGTTAGTTCTCAAAAGGGCCCAATATCTGTCTGCTTCAACCCTTTCCACCTTTACAAGGGGTTCTGAGAAAATGGTAATTTCCTTTAAAGCTAGTAACATATATATGGGACAATTGTATAATGTACGAATGACTCTAAAGCGAATCAGTTAATAGGGTTCCACTAAAAAAAAAATTGTAGAGGGAAAAACACTGAGAAATATCCATTAGTCTAAGTAGTTTTACTTGATTAAGTAGTAGTCAAAAAGTGAGTTTACTTGTAAAGCTTTTGTATGATGCGGAGTCAAGTCAGATGATCCTCCACTGCAAAGAGAAAGGGTTTTCTTTTTTTATTTTGCTGACAACACTGTAGCACAGAGAACTCCCAAATAAATATATCTGCACATCCTGAATAGTACTAACTTTTACAAATTAGCGTTGTATGTCATTGTTCTACTTTTTACTTTGCTTGATCCTTTAAAGGGACAGTTCATGAAAATTATCATAGTTTAAATTGTTAGTTTGTGTAATGCCTTCTTAGTTATTCTACTATTCTCTCCTATTTGAAAAATCAGTTGGTTTCATACCCTTTGCTGTTCCTTGCTGTTACATTAGTGAGCTGACATTTCAGGTTCTATCGGTCCTTCTTCCCAGGATGCACTACAACCCTTGGAATGTTCCTAACAGTCATTTCTTTTATTGGCTATTGGATGGATCAAATGACCAGATCTCTACTGAGCAACTGAATCAACCCAGGCGCTGGGTCAAGGGCAAGACCATAACGGTCTCTTCTAGGGGTCCTGCAAACAGGAAGTCAGTATTTTGGTTGCATTTAATTATACACAGATACAATGCTGAATGGGCAGATTAAGGTCATTGGGATGCAAAAATGCTGCTATTTTTTCTGTAAAGTATATTTTTGCACAGAACTTCCCCTTTAAATGCAATACTATAATATTTAAGAAGAACAAAGAGCGAGGATCGGAAACTAAGCAGAGCAAAACTATACCTTAGTAAAAAAATAAAATTGCAAATGCAGTGGTAAATCTTTATAAAGGGCATGTCCACCCCTTTTAAGGACTTTTGGGGTATAGTAGGTCTCCCTCTCCCAGCCCCAACCGCTATAATAGTTTTTTTCAGAAACTCCCCTGATCATTACTTACCTTACCTCTTTCCTCCGCGCGCACTGTCCCGGCTCCCTGCTTGCATGAAACTGCAAGCAGGGGGCCAGACCGGCAGCCGCGTCCATGATTGGCTGAGAGGCCCAATCACGGACATGGCTGCCGGCAGTGGAGAACGCTGGGGAGAATTAAGGTAGTAGAGCTCGGGGAGTTTCTGTAAAAACTATTATAGCGGTGTGGCTGAGGAGGAAGACCTACTATACCCCAAAGGGATTTACACTAGAGGGAGGGAGGCCAAAATGAGTGGGAGAGGGAGGGGGGTAGGGCTGCATTACGCATGACAGATTCTCCCTGAGAGAGACAGGAGGCAGAGTCCTGTATAGACTCTCCAGGCTCCTGGTGGACAGTTTTTGGGACTTTGGATGGGCATAGCAGGGCAGCCATTTGGAGTAGGGATGTAAGGTAGGATTTATTACACTACACATTGGGGCCAGTAGTGGGTTACATTATAGTTTTGGGGTGACAAAAGTTTTCTGCCACATAATTATTGCCTGGTATTCCCTACCAATCTATATGCAAGATTTTGGCTACAATGACAGGATGCAACTGAGAATTGTCACGTTTAATTGGCATGGGAAAATGAGCATGTGCACATGTGAGCACTTAAAAAAAAAAAAAAACGATATTAAATTTAAAAAATAAATAAATCAGGTGGTTTCCCATGTAAAGTTGCTGGTTACACCTGAAAGACATCTCTCTTTGTAGCCAGCCTATACATAGGGGCATATTTATAAAGGTTCGTTACTTTTCGCGGACATTAACGCATAAATCGCGTTTACCGCATTTTAAAAGTCCGAAAAGTTAACGAAGCGTAACCTTTCGCGGCGATACTTACCTGTTCCCGCCGCTTCTATTTATAAAGCGGCGGTAACTGGTTTCGCTAGGCGAGTATCGGCTGTTTTACTTCGCCACCTTGAAGGTGGCGAAGTCAGCCGATACTAACCCCCGCGGCGGTTACTAACCTCCCGCCCGCGGCGGGTGGCAGGCGGGCTGGTGGCGCCACCCGCCCCGGGAGACACCCCCCACGCCCACAACCCCCCCGGCGGCAGCGGTGACCACCCGCCGCCGCTTCCCAGCAGCCACCGCCGCGCACCCCTCCCCGCAACCCCTCCAAGCCCCCCACCCCGGCCGCTCCCGGAGGGGACGGGAGGGAGCCGCTGGGGGGGTTGGAGGCTCCCCCCCAGCGGGGCCCTGAGAAGGGCCTTTTGGGGCTTAGGGGTCCCGCAGCTCGAACCGGACCCCCCTCCCGGCCCTTGTAAGGCCTTTGCGGCACTTACAAGTGCCCTTGCGGCTCTAACAAGAGCCCTTTGGGGCTTAGGGGTCCCGCAGCTCGAAACAGGACCCCCTCCCCGGCCCTTGTAAGGGCCCTTGCGGCACTGACATCGGGCACTGACAAGTGCCTTTGGGGCGGGGGTCCCGCAGCTCGAACCGGGACCCCCAGTGCGGCTCTTAAAGAGCCCTTGGGCGACGTCTTCGGGCTGGCGACTCCAACCCCACTCAGGTCACCGATGCCAGCAGGACCTCACGCTGGCGCAGGGTACCCTCTCGGGGGTCGGCGGCCGACCGTCGGCGGAGCTGGTGTTGCCGACTTGGAAGAAAGAAGAGTCGCCCAAGGGCTCTTTTAAGAGCCGCACTGGGGTTCCCGTTTCAGCTGCGGGACCCCCGCCAAGGCACTTGTCAGTGCCGCAAGGGCCCTTATAAGGGCCGGGGAGGGGGGGTCCCGGTTCGAGCTGCGGGACCCCCTAAGCCCCAAAGGCCCTTCTCAGGGCCCGCTGGAGGAGCCTCCACCCCCCCCAGCGGCTCCCTCCCTCCCTCCCCGGGAGCGGCCGGGCGGGGGGCTTGGAGGGTTGCCGGGGAGGGGGTCGCGGCGGTGTTCGCGACCACCTGCTTCGGCCCCTCCCGGCAGCCCCTCCTAGCCTCCCGTTCCGAGATTGCGCGAGCGGGGAACGCTGTCGCCGCCGCCGCTGCGGGGGGTGTGGTGCAGTATGCCCCCCCCCTTAGGCGCGTCGGGAAGGGATTTTTAAGTCCCTTCGCGGCATACTATACAGTATCGCCGCAAAGGGGCTTAAAGGGCATGTCCACCCCCAAAACTATAATCCCCCCCAACTACTGGCCCCACCATGTAGTGTAGTTTAATCCTTACCCACCATCCCAGCTCCATAGGTTCTCCGGTAGTGCCCCCCCAAAGTCCCAAAAACTGCCCACCAGGGCTAGCAGGTCCATATAGGACACTGCCTGCTTCCTGGCCTCCCGGAGATTTTGGCCATGCACCAGCTCTTCTCCCCCCTCCCTCTCCCTCCCTCTCCCACCCTCTCTCGATTCCCTCCCCTAGCGTAAAATGCTTTATTAGAATATTCCCCAAGGGCTCCACCCCAACCGCTAGATTTATATATTTAGAAATCCCCAAACTTTACTTACCCTCCTCTTTCCTTTCTCGGCGAAGTGAGCTGCCGGCAGCCGCGTCCGTAATTGGCTGCCGCTCAGCCAATCACAGACGCGGCTGCCGGTCCCCCGCCCCCTCTTCTTGCATTTCTAGCAAGCAGAGGGCCGGGAGCGCGGCGGAGGAAGAGGGGAGGTAAGTAGAGTTTGGGGGGCTTTTTAAAAAAAAAAATCGTGCGAGCATGGGAATACTATAAAAAATCGGTGGACATGCTCTTTAAAATTACCGCAGCACTCGCGGCCGCGATAGGTATCGCGGGAATAGTGCTCGCCGTTATAAATACGGCGATACGCTATTTTCGCGGCCGCGATGTGCGGCGGTAATTTTTTTGCGATATTATCGTTTCTTTAAATATGCCCCATAGACTTTTATAAATTTTACCAGCTGCAGAGTACAAAGCAAAAAGGAAAGACAAGTAGAATGAATGGAATCTAGAAAGTCTAAGTAGAATTAATCTGCAGATCTAAGAACTGACCCATGCATCCTGCCACTATGTCCAGTTCAAGCTAAACGGCACCACTCGCAACTATGAGGCCCTATACAGGATCTAGATTTACATAGTAGGTTCATACTTATTAATATTTACCACAGCAAGTTCCACATTTAAGTTGCTAGTTAAATATTGATTAGCTTTATAGGTTAAGGAGATGGTGGGGTTAAAGGAGCAAAAACTCCCCACAGAGTATAAATTAACAGAGAGTTTCCTATAAGAAGGCACCTCACGCCTCATTTTTTAATAGCTTTGCCCTAATAATCTAACTTATACACCATATTTCTCAGAGAAATGGGTGGGACATGCAAAGTATCTAATTTATAGCCTGTAGCTAAGGCATGTGTCCAGATGTAATACAGCCCAATTGTATAAGGCAGGGTGTGTGAACTATGTGACCTTTCACTGTTTTGAAAACTTTAACTCCCAGCATCTCTGTTAGCAGTAAGTTACTTCTTTATGTCCATTGGTTAATGATATAATGATATAGAGAATAGTGTTTAACTTTTCACATGTTTTAAAATACAAGCCCTCTGCACAGAATGCTGGAAATTTGGTTTTCATACATACTGGAATAAAGCCATTTTTCGGACATACAGACATTAAAAACTCATGGTTGCATTTTACCAATTCCTACCCAAGGACTCAAATATTCATCCTTACCTATTACAATATTGGAATGGAGAAGGATTATATAGACCACTTTAGGCAGCAGGATTCATGAACCTTATTAACATACCCTCCCTTTGCTATTCCACCTACCTGCCAGCTAGAATCTAGAGGGTTTAAAGGGCCACTGTGGTCTCAAAACAGTTAGGGTTAGCAGTTTGAGTGACATCACCTGACCTCGCACCACCCATCTGCCCCAGGGGAAGAAGCATGTTCAGTTTAAGATTTAATGCTGGAAATCAGGAAGTACCTGATGTTGCGAGCCCTCAAGCCCTCCAGTCCGATCCGCTTATCTACCTATCAGTTATCAAAATGTACTTCAGTAACCAACAAGTCAATAAAACAGTACGAACAAGGAGGGGGTAGTGAACAAATTATATAGCACACACTTAATATTCTTAAAATCTGTACGATAGCTGCCTTCACATTCCAAGAGGTGGAATGACCTGCTAAATTTATCAATGAGGTTATCCACACCCCTAAAATTATAATAACAACCTGTAGAAAAAGGTTATCCACACCTATTTCTTCTATACACAGTTTATATATACCTAAACAATACTTCTTATCCGTAGCGTAACGTTTTGGGGATATACTCAGAATAGGACAATTAGCCTATAAATGGTTTTATAGCAGTTTTTAAAAGGTAACAAAAGATGCATAAAAATATACAGAAAAATGCTAAGTTAAATACTGAACATAAAAGGTAACACAAAGGTGAGAGTAAATGGGATAAAAGAAGAATACTTAAGAATAATGGGATCTGAAAGTCCACCAGCATAGTCCAGGAAACTTGTTAATCCAATATGGGAAAGATGACAAGTCCAAATGATATCCCTGATGGAAACCAATATAAGGCGTCCGTCCAATTGGCTAGATGTTTAAGTTGACGTTATGATGAACTCTTGGAGTCCGTAACTCCCATTTAGCCTTTCTCCTGAAATGGAACGGTCGGTCTCTAGAGGGAAGGTTTGGTTCTGCCCTAAAAGGTGTTAACTGTGTTTTGGAGGGATGTTTAAACTCCAATTTTCCTCTAGTCCATACTTTATACTGTACATGTCACATTCAAAATATTAACATTGTTGTAGTTCCCTAATTTTAATCAATAAAAAAGACCAAACATGACATGTTGGAGTTCGTATAACTAAGAAAGAATATTCTCAGTTTTCCATGGGGATGGAATCTTCGGTTTCCATGGGGATGGAATCTTCGAGATGCAGCTCGATTCCAGTATAAACCGAGCTTATTTATGAAAATATGAAATATTCTATACCCTGAATTATTAAAGGGTATGTCCACCCTTAATTAGAACTTTGCCATATAATAGAATACTGCCCCCCAGCCCCAACCGCTTAAAAATAATTTCAGAAAGTGCCCAGATGTTTACTTACCTTCCCTCTCTCCTCCAACGCCGGCCCGGCCTTCTGCTTGCGACACTTCAAGCAGGGCGGACCGGCAGCCGCTCGTGATTGCTGAGAGGCAGCCATCACGGACGCGGCTGCTGGCTTCTCAGAATGCCGGGGAGCGAGGGGAAGTAAGTAGAGTTCTGGGGACTTTCTAAAAAATATTTTTATCGGTTGGGCTGGGGGAACATATTTTACTATATGGGCAAGGGTTTTATGGAGGGGAGGGATAGCAAAACGGGAGGGAAAGGGAGGGAGAAGGGCTGCAGACGCATGCCAAACTTCTCCCGGAGGCCAGGTAGGAGCAGAGTCCTATATGGACTCTGCTATCCTCCTGGTGATCAGTTTTTTGGGACTTTGGGGGACTAAGGAGAACCAGATGGAGTTGGGATGTGAGGTAAGGATTAAACTCACTACATGTGAGGCCAGTAGTGGGGGGGATTATAGTTTTGGGGGTGGACATGCCCTTTAAGAAATATGAAATGCCTTTTGAACCGACATTTGGTTTTAGCTCATTTCTAACCAGTAGACCTCATGCTGTTTCGTGTCCTACCCGTCTATATAGGTCTTTGCATTTTACAATGATTTTCACACCTTGCCCCATTGAACTAGTAAACAAATATCCAGCTGAGATGAACAAACAACAAATGGAGCTAGGGGGAGAAAGCTTAGAGTTTACAAATGGTCAGGTAGAGGTTTTTTTGTTACCCTTTGACTGCCTGACAGTGGGAGTTGCCATACTGCTTGAACTGCTACTAGTGTGGGCTAAATTTGAAAATAACTGTCTGCAAATACAGACATTGTCGATGGGGGTTAAATTGCACTCATGTTGGTGACACCTGGGGGGAAAATGGACAGTTGAGAAGGACAGAGGCTGGTCACACGACTACAAGCTAGTCACATGCCTGAAAAACAGAAGTTTTCAAGCATAAAGTAATATTGCTGAACCTTTCCACAACAAATTTCGATCTAGAGATGAGATTTAGGTTTTATTTGAAGGTACAATAGAAGGTTTTTATATAATTCTTTCTAGTTTGGAGAATTCGAGACCACGGTTACCGTTTAAGAGGAATAAACATGCGGTCTGTGGATAGACCCAGACAATCCTGCCCATGTAAAGTTCAAGCAAAAACAGCACATTGGGCAACCTGAGACCCTATACAGGATCCAAATTACCATGCTAGGTTCATACTTATTAGTATTTTACCACAGCAGGTTCCCACATTTACAGTCACTATGGGACAGCACAGGATACTGATTATCTATATAGTTTAAGATGAGGTGGGTTAAAGGAGCTAAAAACTCCCCAGTGTATAAAATGAAATAGAACCATCTTATAACAGAAGGTTCCTCACAGCCACATGTTATTATAATATCATTGCCATAATAATCTCACATATAAACACATATTTCTCCCTCCAAGTTACCTAGAGAACTATGCAAAGTATCATCCTACATACACATCACTTTCTGTTGTAGCATAGAGAAAGTTTTTTTTGACTGACTAAGACTGTGATGTGTTTTTTACAAAACAGCACATCATTGGATGTTATATCGACATTACCACTTCCTTTCAGTTTTTGCATGGAGACCACTGCAGGGGTTAAACCACAAGGGTTGTGGTTTAACCCTCCCATTTTAACTATCCCATATTAAAATAGGAATCTCAGGTCTGTAAGTAAGTTTATATATTTTGTTAAAGGGTATACTACGGCTCAAATCTTCCAACTAGTAATAATTATATAAAAGCCTTCCATCACACCTTCAAATAAACCTAAATCACATCTCTAGATAATAATTTGTGAGAAGTTATTGCTGGAAAGGTCTCGCAATGTAACTTACTGGTTGAACTCTTCCTGTTTTTAAGCCATGTGAGACCAGCCTGTCTGCATTAATAGGCTCCCCTTCTCAACTGACAATTTTTTTCCTCAGGTACTTCCTGATTTCCCCAGCAACAAGACTTAACTGAGCCATGCTTTTCCCCCAGGGGAAAGGGCCACAGAGGTCAGGTGATGTCACTCAACCTACTGGGCAGAAGTTTGAACATTCACCCCAATGTATTTCTCACAGGCTCCAGCCAGAGATGCGATTGTTTGGCTCAGTGTAAGGATATACTGAGGCTTTCATTTAACCCTAACTTGTTTTGAACCCCAGTTGCCCTTTAAAGTTATTTAGGTACAGACAAAATATACAAGTCAGTACTATACTTTATAGACTTTATTGATGGTCATTTAAATGGTAAGTGAGATACTACACACATGCATACACTTCTTTCCAAATGTAAAAATCCTATACCCCCCCCCCACCTCATTGGTAGCTCAAGGAGTAACTCATTGCAATATTTATATAATTAAAGGATATATAATATATATATATATATATATATATATATACATATACACACACACACTCAGGGTTGTGGGTGAGGGGAGACTACTAAATTGATTTTTTGCTGAATGCCTGAAACTTATTCTACATGTCTTACTTTAAGCTATGATAGACATTCTATATGAAGTGAAGGGTACCGCGATAGGGTCCAACATCGCCCCATCACACAATGCTGAATTCAGTTCACCCAAATATAAATTTTTCAATGCAATTGATAGGTCTAGATGCAAGTTAAATGCATAATGGCATCAGAACCAAATGTTCTCTTCCAAGAGTTTTCATCTTAAATCAAGAGGTTCCTATCCAATCAGCCAGTTTAAGAGGGTCAATAGGATTGTCAGCGATGCACAAAGGAGGTTAATACAACGGAGATAAATGTATTTTAAGTCTGTGGAAGGGACTACCAGAGAGTGTGTTGGATATAGCTCTACAGAAAGTTAACGTAACAAAAGTAATGGGAGTGACAAAATTAACAGTAAGCGGATACCGTTCATAATGACTATGTCAGTGGCAGTAACTAGTTTGGAGGAGTGATTTGTAGGAACTGGTATTTACTTATCCGTTCCTATCCAGAGGTAAAGGAATTCAAAATCCTCCATAATTACATATAGGAAAGGCTACACATTGGGATAATAGTTAATGATCTACATTCCGGAGGCAAAGGGTTGACAGGGCTACGCTGTACCCAATGTAAATTTGCTGATAAAGGTCCATCCTTCAGACACCCGCAAAATAGGGATTTTTGCACTTGCGGCTTGGCTTATGTCGTTAACGCATTATGGCGTCCTCTGTGGACAGGTCTATGTGGGTGATACCACTTGGATGTCAAAGTAAGCATATCCCAGCATTGTTCGTGCATATGTAAGAAAGAGATAAAATTACCTGTGCCCAAACATTATGCTGAGGCAGGGCACATTGGAATTATCTAAAATTTAGGATAATGGAAGTGGTCCAAACCCCATTCAGAAGGGTGGGGGTGGGCAAGGTAGGAGAACTATACCTAATACAGGGCAACATCAAAGTGTTAATACTTACAAATAAGAGTAAAACCTTCTTTATTTGTGCATATGTATGCCAAATAAAGGAGGATTTACCCCATTTGCAAGTATTTGCCACTTAAGATGTTTGAAAACTACAACTCCCAGCATAAAGCATGCTAGAGTTGTAGTTTCCAAACATCTTAAGTGGCAAATACTAACCCCCTCAGTTTATACTCGAGTCTATGTTTTTCCCTTTTTTTTTTTTTTAGCTAAAACTAGGTACCTCGTGTTTTAATACTCAGACGTTTTAATACCGAGTATATACGGTATGTGTTTTATATGTTAAGATTATTAGGCAATGCTATTACATAACATGAGGATTGAGGTTCCTTCTGTTATGAAGAGGGTCATTTTTCATTTATACTTTTAGCTCCTTTATCCTCAAACTATATAGCCAATCCGTATACTGTGCTGTCCTAACCCCATAGTGACTGTAAATGTGGAACTTGCTGTGGTAAATAAGAATAGTATGAAACTAGCATGTTACTCTCGATCCTGTTTAGAGTCTTGGTTGTCCAATGGTGCGGTTTAGATTGAACTTCACATTGTGACAGGATTGCCTGGGTCCATTCTCATACCTGCATGTTTATTCCACTTAGATCCTCTATTTTCAGCTGGTAAGCAAGGGAGTAATAGATTGTAGTGCTCATTATCCTGCTGTCTAAAGTGGCCATGTAACTGCATCTTAAGGAAAAATGGACTATCTTTGAAGATTGTAATATCAACATCTTGGTAAAGTAAGATGACTGGTTCAAGAGGTGTCAAGAGGCCATTTATGTGAAAATGAAGACACAATGCATTAATAGAGGTGGTGGTGGTGGTAGTGGTGGGGTTTCCACACCAACTGTCTGCCATGTCAAATGCTGTTTGACACCTTACCCTGGGCAGTTTCGATAACACTTCTTAGCCTCAATGCACCCACACCTTGCATTCAGAAGGTCCCCACACTTTCATCAGGGTACTTATATTCCAACAGATTCTTGTACAGGTCATTTGAATTGAGAAGCCAGTCTGATTACTAGTGAAACGTCTTCAAGAACTAAACTTTAAGTCCAGTTGATCTAACTGAATACAACAGATATACCATGACCATTATACCATAGTGTAATAGGTAAGAATGTAGGGAAGGACAGAAAGATTACTTGCATGCTTGTTCCTTGATAGGATCACTAAACACGACCTGGGAGAATGCATTAGGATGCATGCATCTGGACACATGACTTAGCACAGGACATTAAGACAACTTACTGCAAACAGAGAATGCTGAGATTTTGTAGTTTTCAAACATGTGAAAGGTCACAAGTTCAACACCCCCTGCTCTAAACCATTAGGCTGCATTGCATCTGGACACATTGCCTTACTACGACATTAGAAGAATGTCACTGAAACAGAGGGGTTGGGGCGGGGGGACAGGGGAATGTTACATATAAAGGGATTAACACTAGGGGGAGGGAATGCTAATCGGGAGGGAGAGTAGGGGAGATAGCTGCAGTACCTGCCAAACTCTCCCGGAGGCCAGGTAGGAGCAGAGTCCTATATGGACTCTGCTATCCTCCTGGTGGGCAGTTTTTTTGGGACTTTGGGGGGGACTCAGGAGAACCATATGGAGCTGGGATGTGAGGTAAGTATTAAACTACACTAAACGATGGGGCCAGTAGAGGGGGGGATTATAGTTTTGGGGGTGGACATGCCCTTTAGAAGAACTTACAAAAACAAGAATGCATGGATTTTGTAGTTTTCTAACATGTGAAAGGTCATAAGTTTCAACACCCCTGCTCTATACCATTAGGCTGTATTGCATCGTGTACACATGCTTATGCTACAGGCCATGAGATACTTTGCAATTGACTTTAAGAGGAAGTCGTAAATTGAGGATGGAGCTGTTATACTTTATGCAGATAAAATAAGTACACTTGAAATGTAGTGTTAAGTAATAATAGCAAGGAGCAATCTACAGTAGTACTCATCCTTTCCGCTGTCTGCAGACTTTAAACAGTGCAGATGGTGGCACTGCTGCACTTAAAAGTTAAATAAACCCTATGGGTAATGTAAGCACTCAGTATTGGCACTTTGCAGATGTCAGACAGTCATTGCAGCTGCAGATTTTAACATTTTAATATTTACCCTTAAATGTATGAACTTTGAAAGGCCATGCTACAAACCTTTTCTCTAGCCCATTACCGTTATATATTTTATATAATTACGTTTAGATTTTTTAAGATTTTAGATTTGAACCCCAAATATCATAAACATGTCACTTGTGATTCCAAATCATTTATAAAATATGATGCACATGTATTAGAATATCCGGTTTGGATTTTCAGTTAAGTTCTGCTGTCTACAGCCTTTTCCTTTGAGACATTGGTGAAACAGGGTGGGGGGAAACAAAACATGATTACAGTTATCCCAGCATATACCTCTCGGAAATCTCTGAGCACATTTAAGTCTTGACACTTGCTCTTTAAGATTGTTAAGGTTCATACAGACATGAAATCTGTATGAACCTGTGATGTACGATGTGTAATGAACATCAGTTTTCCCAGGTGCTGTGCCATGTATGGGTGCTTAGCCATCCAAAATGCCGTTTCGGTCAGGCCTCGTTGATGATCTTTCAGGCGGATCCGAAAGCCACATTCCTTAATGTTGTACTGGATTTAAAGAACAAAAAATATAGCCAAAGTGTAAATGAGCCTGAATGGATTTGAGGAAATCAGCTGTAATCATGCAGGTTTGGCAGTTTCTGATTTCTGCTGCCTTTCTTCCTAAGGTTAAAGGAGAACTAAACTTCTTTTTTTTTCAGATCCTAATGTGAAAGTTTCTCCCCAGAATACCTACACGTTGAAAGATTTTTTCTCTAGTTATTTGCATGAAGACGCGCTCTGCAAGGAGGCGTGTCTTCCCATTGGCTGCCTCCCGGACTGTCACTGACAGTGCCAGTGGGAAGGATCCGACCGGAGCGTCGAGGGAGATTACAAGTAAGTACTTCAGGACTTTTGTAAAGTACCCAGAGGTGAGGACTTAGCATTTTAGGTCCTCACCCTGGGTACTTTGCAGGAGTGGGGGGAAAGGAATGAGGGGGAGGTGAGTATAAATGTCCTTTAATATGACAGCCATCAATCAATTTCATCCTGTCAATGTAATCAAATTAATATTGCACGTGAGACTACTACCCAAGGTACAGAACAGTATTAACCACATAAAAAAGCAAATGCACAGTATAATATATTAATAAGCATATCGGCAAAGCAAGAGGAAAAAAAGTTAAGCAGGTCACAAGATTATATTTATTTGACTGTTAAGCATCCTAAGACCCTCTCCGATTCTTATATATGCCTTTTCATTTAAATGCATTAGTGTTAGTTCTCAAAAGGGCCCAATATCTGTTCTGCTTCAACCCTTTCCACCTTTACAAGGGGTTCTGAGAAAATGGTAATTTCCTTTAAAGCTAGTATACATATATATGGGACAATTGTATAATGTACGAATGACTCTAAAGCGAATCAGTTAATAGGGGGTTCCACTAAAAAAAAAATTGTAGAGGGAAAAACACTGAGAAATATCCATTAGTCTAAGTAGTTTTACTTGATTAAAGTAGTAAAGTCAAAAAAGTGAGTTTACTTGTAAAGCTTTTGTATGATGCAGGAGTCAAGTCAGATGATCCTCCATCTGCAAAGAGAAAGGGTTTTCTTTTTTTATTTTTGCTGACAACACTGTAGCACAGAGAAGCTCCCAAATAAATATATCTGCCATACTGATAGTACTAACTTTTACAAATTAGTTGTATGTCATTGTTCTACTTTTACTTTGCTTGATCCTTTAAAGGGACAGTTCATGAAAATTATCATATTGGTTAAATTGTTTTTAGTTGTGTAATGCCTTCTTAGTTATTCTACATATTTCTCTATTTTGAAAATCAGTTGGTTTCATACCCTTTGCTGTTCCCTGCTGTTGACATAGTGCGTGACATTTCAGGTTCTATCGGTCCTTCTTCCCAGGATGCACTACACCCCTTGGAATGTTCCTAACAGTCATTTCTATTTATTGGCTATTGGATGGATCAAAGATGACCAGATCCTACTGAGCAACTGAATCAACCCAGGCGCTGGGTCAAGGGCAAGACCATAACGGTCTCTTCTAGAGGGGTCCTGCAAACAGAAGTCAGTATTTTGGTTGCATTTAATTATACACAGATACAATGCTGAATGGCAAGATTAAGGTCTTGGGATGCAAAAATGCTGCTATTTTTTCTGTAAAGTATATGTATTTGCACAGAACTTCCCCTTTAAATGCAATACTTATAATATTTAAGAAGACAAAAGAGCGAGGATCGGAAACTAAGCAGAGCAAAACTATACGCTTTAGTAAAAAAAATAAAATTGCAAATGCAGTGGTAAATCTTTATAAAGGGCATGTCCACCCCTTTTAAGGACTTTTGGGGTATAGTAGGTCTCCCTCTCCCAGCCCCAACCGCTATAATAGTTTTTTCAGAAACTCCCCTGATCATTACTTACCTTACCTCTTTCCTCCGGCGCACTGTCCCGGCTCCCTGCTTGCATGAAACTGCAAGCAGGGGGCCAGACCGGCAGCCGCGTCCATGATTGGCTGAGAGGCAGCCAATCACGGACATGGCTGCCGGCAGTGGAGAACGCTGGGGGAGAAGTAAGGTAAGTAGAGCTCGGGGGAGTTTCTGTAAAAACTATTATAGCGGTTGTGGCTGAGGGAGGAAGACCTACTATACCCCAAAAGGGATTTACACTAGAGGGAGGGAGGCCAAAATGAGTGGGAGAGGGAGGGGGGGTAGGGCTGCAGTACGCATGACAGATTCTCCCTGAGGAGAGACAGGAGGCAGAGTCCTGTATAGACTCTTCCAGGCTCCTGGTGGACAGTTTTTGGGACTTTGGATGGGCATAGCAGGGCAGCCATTTGGAGTAGGGATGTAAGGTAAGGATTTTATTACACTACACAGTGGGGCCAGTAGTGGGTTACATTATAGTTTTGGGGGTGGACAAAAGTTTTCTGCCACATAATTATTGCCTGGTATTCCCTACCAATCTTATATGCAAGATTTTGGCTACAATGACAGGATGCAACTGAGAATTGTCACGTTTAATTGGGCATGGGAAAATGAGCATGTGGCACATGTAGCACTTAAAAAAAAAAACATGGGAAAATGAGCATGTGGCACATGTAGCACTTAAAAAAAAAAAACGATATTTAAATTTAAAAAAATAAATAAATCAGGTGGTTTCCCATGTAAAATGTTGCTGGTTACACCTGAAAGGACATATCTCATTTGTAGCCAGCCTATACATAGGGGCATATTTATAAAGGTTCGTTAACTTTTCGCGGGCCTATACATAGGGGCATATTTATAAAGGTTCGTTAACTTTTCGCGGACATTAACGCATAAATCGCGTTTACCGCGATTTATAAAAGTCCGAAAAGTTAACGAAGCGTTAACCTTTCGCGGCGATACTTACCTGTTACCGCCGCTTTATAAATAGAAGCGGCGGTAACAGGTAAGTAGGGGAGGTAAGTAGAGTTTGGGGGGCTTTTTAAAAAAATAAATTATGCGGTTGGGGCTGGGAGCCCATGGGGAATACCATATAAAAAAAAAAAATTCGGGTGGACATGCTCTTTAAAATTACCGCAGCACATCGCGGCCGCGATAGGTATCGCGGGAATAGTGCTCGCCGTTATAAATACGGCGATAGCGCTATTTTCGCGGCCGCGATGTGCGGCGGTAATTTTTTTGCGATATTATCGTTTCTTTATAAATATGCCCCATAGACTTTTTACAATTTTACCAGCTGCAGAGTACAAAGCAAAAAGGAAAGACAAGTAGAATGAATGGAATCTAGAAAGTCTAAGTAGAATTAATCTGCAGATCTAAGAACTGACCCATGCAATCCTGCCACTATGTCCAGTTCAAGCTAAACGGCACCACTCGGCAACTTGAGGCCCTATACAGGATCTAGATTTACATAGTAGGTTCATACTTATTAATATTTACCACAGCAAGTTCCACATTTACAGTTGCTAGTTAGAATATTGATTAGCTTTATAGGTTAAGGAGATGGTGGGGTTAAAGGAGCAAAAAGCTCCCCACAGAGTATAAAATTAAACAGAGGTTTCCTATAACAGAAGGCACCTCACAGCCTCATTTTTTAATAGCATTGCCCTAATAATCTAACTTATAAACACATATTTCTCAGAGAAATGGGTGGGGACATGCAAAGTATCTAATTTATAGCCTGTAGCTAAGGCATGTGTCCAGATGTAATACAGCCTAATTGTATAGAGCAGGGGTGATGAACTAGTGACCTTTCACATGTTTGAAAACTTTAACTCCCAGCATTCTCTGTTAGCAGTAAGTTACTTCTTTATGTCCATTGGTTAATGATATAATGATATAGAGAATAGGTGTTTAACTTTTCACATGTTTTAAAACTACAAGCCCTGGCTGCACAGAATGCTGGAAATTTTGGTTTTCATACATACTGGAATAAAGCCATTTTTCGGACATACAGACATTAAAAACTCATGGTTGCATTTTACCAATTCCTACCCAAGGACTCAAATATTCATCCTTACCTATTACAATATTGGAATGGAGAAGGATTATATAGACCACTTTAGGCAGCAGGATTCATGAACCTTATTAAACATACCCTCCCTTTGCTATTCCACCTACCTGCCAGCTAGAATCTAGAGGGTTTAAAGGGCCACTGTGGTCTCAAAACAAGTTAGGGTTAGCAGGTTGAGTGACATCACCTGACCTCTGCACCACCCATCTGCCCCAGGGGAGAAGCATGTTCAGTTAAGATTTAATGCTGGGGAAATCAGGAAGTACCTGATGTTGCGAGCCCTCAAGCCCTCCAGTCCAGTCCGCTTATCTACCTATCAGTTATCAGAAAATGTACTTCAAGTAACCAACAAGTCAATAAAACAGTACGGACAAGGAGGGGGTAGTGAACAAAATTATATAGCACACACTTAATATTCTTAAAATCTGTACGATAGCTGCCTTCACATTCCAAGAGGGTGGAATGACCTGCTAAATTTATCAATGAGGTTATCCACACCCCTAAATTATAATAACAATCCTGTAAGAAAAAGGTTATCCACACCTATTTCTTCTATACACAGTTATATATATACCTAAACAATACTTCTTATCCAGTAGCGTAACGTTTTGGGATATACTCAGAATAGGACAATTAGCCTATAAATGGTTTTATAGCATTTTTTAAAAGGTAACAAAAGAGTGCATAAAAAATATACAGAAAAATGCTAAGTTAAATTACTGAACATAAAAGGTAACACAAAGGTGAGAGTAAATGGGATAAAAGAAAGAATACTTAAGAATAAATGGGATCTGAAAAGTCCACCAGCATAGTCCAGGAAACTTGTTAATCCAATATGGGAAAGATGACAAAGTCCAAAATGATATCCCTGATGGAAACCAATATAAGGTCCGTCCAATTGGCTAGATGTTTAAGTTGACGTTATGATGAACTCTTGGGAGTCCGTACTCCCAATTTAGCCTTTCTCCTGAAAATGGGAACGGTCTGGTCTCTAGAGGGAAGGTTTGGTTCTGCCCTAAAAGGTGTTAACTGTGTTTTGGAGGGGATGTTTAAACTCCAATTTTCCTCTAGTCCATACTTAGAGTACTGTACATGTCACATTCAAAATATTAACATTGTTGTAGTTCCCTAATTTTAATCAATAAAAAGAGACCAAACATGACATGTTGGAGTTCGTATAACTAAGAAGAATAATATCTCAGTTTTCCATGGGGATGGAATCTTCGGTTTCCATGGGGATGGAATCTTCGAGATGCAGCTCGATTCCAGTATAAACCGAGCTTATTTATGAAAATATGAAATAATTCTATACCCTGAATTATTAAAGGGTATGTCCACCCTTAATTAGAACTTTTGCCATATAATAGAATACTGCCCCCCAGCCCCAACCGCTATAAAAATAATTTCAGAAAGTGCCCAGATGTTTACTTACCTTCCCTCTCTCCTCCAACGCCTGGCCCGGCCTTCTGCTTGCGAGACACTTCAAGCAGGGGTCGGGACCGGCAGCCGCGTCCGTGATTGGCTGAGAGGCAGCCAATCACGGACGCGGCTGCTGGCTTCTCAGAATGCCGGGGGAGCGAGGGAAGGTAAGTAGAGTTCTGGGGACTTCTAAATAATAATAGGGAATTTTTTAGGCGTTGGGGCTGGGGAACATATTTTACTATATGGGCAAGGGGTTTAATGGTAGGGGGAGGGATAGCAAAACGGGAGGGAAAGGAGGGGGAGAAGGGCTGCAGTACGCATGCCAAACTTCCCCTTCTCCCGGAGGCCAGGTAGGAGGCAGAGTCCTATATGGACTCTGCTATCCTCCTGGTGATCAGTTTTTGGGACTTTGGGGGGACTACAGGAGAACCAGATGGAGTTGGGATGTGAGGTAAGGATTAAACTACACTACATGGTGAGGCCAGTAGTGGGGGGGATTATAGTTTTGGGGGTGGACATGCCCTTTAAGAAATATGAAATGCCTTTGAACCGACATTTGGTTTTAGCTCAGTTCTAAACCAGTAGACCTCATGCTGTTCTCGTGCCTACCCGTCTATATAGGTCTTTGCATTTTACAATGATTTTCACACCTTGCCCCATTGAACTAGTAAACAAATATCCAGCTGAGATGAACAAACAACAAATGGAGCTAGGGGGAGAAAGCTTAGAGTTTACAAATGGTCAGGTAGAGGTTTTGTTACCCCTTTGACTGCCTGACAAAGTGGGAGTTGCCATACTGCTTGACACTGCTAATAGTGTGGGCTAAATTTGAAAATTACTGCTGCAAATACAGACATTGTCGATGGGGGTTTAAATTGCACTCATGTTGGTGACACCTGGGGGGAAAATGGACAGTTGAGAAGGCAGAGGCTGGTCACACGACTACAAGCTAGTCACATGCCTGAAAACAAGAAGTGTTCAAGCATAAAGTAATATTGCTGAACCTTTCCAGCAACAAATTTCGATCTAGAGATGAGATTTAGGTTTTATTTGAAGGTACAATAGAAGGTTTTTATATAATTCTTTCTAGTTTGGAAGAATTCGAGACCACGGTTACCGTTTAAGAGGAATAAACATGCAGGTCTGTGGATAGACCCAGACAATCCTGCCACAATGTAAAGTTCAAGCTAAACAGCACCATTGGGCAACCTGAGACCCTATACAGGATCCAAATTAACATGCTAGGTTCATACTTATTAGTATTTACCACAGCAGGTTCCACATTTACAGTCACTATGGGACAGCACAGGATACTGATTATCTATATAGTTTAAGATGAGGTGGGGTTAAAGGAGCTAAAAACTCCCCAGTGTATAAAATGAAATAGAACCATCTTATAACAGAAGGTTCCTCACAGCCACATGTTATTATAATATCATTGCCATAATAATCTAACATATAAACACATATTTCTCCCTACCAAGTTACCTAGAGAACTATGCAAAGTATCATCCTACATACACATCACTTTCTGTGTAGCATAGAGAAAGTTTTTTTTGACTGACTAAGACTGTGATGTGTTTTACAAAACAGCACATCATTGGATGTTATATCGACATTACCACTTCCTTTCAGTTTTTGCATGGAGACCACTGCAGGGGTTAAACCACAGGGTTGTGGTTTAACCCTCCCATTTTAACTATCCCATATTAAAATAGGAATCTCAGGTCTGTAAGTAAGTTTATATATTTTGTTAAAGGGTATACTACGGTCTCAAATTCTTCCAAACTAGTAATTATATAAAAAGCCTTCCATCACACCTTCAAAATAAAACCTAAATCACATCTCTAGATAAAATTTGTGAGAAGTTATTGCTGGAAAGGTTCAGCAATGTAACTTACTGGTTGAACTCTTCCTGTTTTTAGCCATGTGACCAGCCTGTCTGCATTAATAGGCTCCCCTTCTCAACTGACAATTTTTTTCCTCAGGTACTTCCTGATTTCCCCAGCAACAAGACTTAACTGAGCATGCTTTTCCCCCAGGGGAAAAGGGCCAACAGAGGTCAGGTGATGTCACTCAACCTACTGGAAGCAGGAAGTTTGAACATTCACCCCAATGTAATTTCTCACAGGCTCCAGCCAGAGATGCGATTGTTGGCTCAGTGTAAAGGATATACTGCAGGCTTTCATTTAACCCTAACTTGTTTTGAGACCGCAGTTGCCCTTTAAAGTTATATTAGGTACAAGACAAAATATACAAGTCAGTACTATACTTTATAGACATTTATTGATGGTCATTTAAATGGTAATAGTGAGATACTACACACATGCATACACTTCTTTCCAAATGTAAAAATCCTATACCCCCCCCACCTCATTGGTAGCTCAAGGAGTAACTCATTGCAATATTTATATAATATAAAGGATATATATATATATATATATATATATATATATATATATATACATATACACACACACTCAGGGGTTGTGGGTGGAGGGGAGACACTAAAATTGATTTTTTGCTGAATGCCTGAAACTTATTCTACATAGGTCTTACTTTAAGCTTGATGAGACATTCTATATGAAGTTGAAGGGTACCGCGATAGGGTCCAACATCGCCCCATCACGACAATGCTGAATTCAGTTCACCCAAATATAAAATTTTCAATGCAATTTGATAGGTCTGAGATGCAAGTTAAAATGCATAATGGCATCAGAACCAAATGTTCTCTTACAAGAGTTTTCATCTTAAATCAAGAGGTCTATTCCAATCAGCCAGTTTAAGAGGGTCAATAGGATTGTCAGCGATGCACAAAGGAGGTTAATACAACGGAGATAAATGTATTTTAAGTCTGTGGAAAGGGACTACCCAGAGAGTGTGTTGGATATAGCTCTACAGAAAGTTAACGTAACAAAAAGTAATGGGAGTGACAAAATTAACAGTAAGCGGATACCGTTCATAATGGACTATGTCAGTGGCAGTAACATAGTTGGAGGAGTGATTTGTAGGAACTGGTATTTACTTATTCGTTCCTATCCAGAGGTAAAGGAATTCAAAAATCCTCCCATAATTACATATAGGAAAGGCTACACATTGGGAAATAGATTAGTATGATCTACATTCCGGAGGCAAAGGGTTGACAGGGCTACGCTGTACCCAATGTAAATTTGCTGATAAAGGTCCATCCTTCAGACACCCAGGCAAAATAGGGATTTTTGCACTTGCGGCTTGGCTTATGTCGTTAACGCATTATGGCGTCCTCGTGGACAGGTCTATGTGGGTGATACCACTTGGATGGTCAAAGTAAGCATATCCCAGCATTGTTCGTGCATATGTAAGAAAGAGATAAAATTACCTGTGCCCAAACATTATGCTGAGGCAGGGCACTTGGAAAATTATCTAAAATTTAGGATAATGGAAGTGGTCCAAACCCCATTCAGAAGGGTGGGGGTGGGCAAGGTAGGAGAACTATACCTAATACAGGGCAACATCATAAGTGTTAAATACTTACAAATAAGAGTAAAACCTTCTTTATTTGTGCATATGTATGCACAAATAAAGGAGGATTTACCCCTATTTGCAAGTATTTGCCACTTAAGATGTTTGAAAACTACAACTCCCAGCAATAAAGCATGCTAGGAATTGTAGTTTCCAAACATCTTAAGTGGCAAATACTAACCCCCTCAGTTTATACTCGAGTCTATGTTTTTCTCCTTTTTTTTTTTAGCTAAAACTAGGTACCTCGGTTTATACTCGAGACGTTTTATACTCGAGTATATACGGTATGTGTTTATATGTTAAGATTATTAGGGCAATGCTATTACAATAACATGAGGATGTGAGGTTCCTTCTGTTATAAGAAGGGTCAATTTTCATTTTATACTTTTAGCTCCTTTATCCTCAAACTATATAGCCAATCCGTATACTGTGCTGTCCTAACCCCATAGTGACTGTAAATGTGGAACTTGCTGTGGTAAATAAGAATAAGTATGAAACTAGCATGTTACTCTCGATCCTGTTTAGAGTCTTGGGTTGTCCAATTGTGCGGTTTAGATTGAACTTCACATTGTGACAGGATTGCCTGGGTCCATTCTCATACCTGCATGTTTATTCCACTTAGATCCTCTAGATTCTAGCTGGTAGGCAAGGGAGTATAAGATTGGTAAGGCTCATTATTCCTGCTGTCTAAAGTGGCCATGTAACTGCATCTTAAGGAAAAATGGACATATCTTTGAAGATTGTAATATCAACATCTTGGTAAAGTAAGATGACTGGTTCAAGAGAGGTGTCAAAGAGGCCATTTATGTGAAAATGAAGACACAATGCATTAATAGAGGTGGTGGTGGTGGTAGTGGTGGGGTTTCCACACCAACTGTCTGCCATGTACAATGCTGTTTTGACACCTTACCCTGGGCAGTTTCGATAACACTTCTTAGCCTCAATGCACCCACACCTTGCATTCAGAAGGTCCCCAACACTTTCAAGGGTACTTATATTGCCAACAGATTCTTGTACAAGTCATTCTGAATTGAGAAAGCCAGTCTGATTACTAGTGAAACGTCTTCAAGAACTAAACTTTAAGTCCAGTTGATCTAACTGAATACAACAGATATACCATGACCATTATACCATAGTGTAATAGGTAAGAATGTAAGGGAAGGACAGAAAGATTACTTGCATGCTTGAGTCCTTGAGTAGGAATCACTAAAGCACGACCATGGGAGAATGCATTAGGATGCATTGCATCTGGACACATGACTACAGGACATTAAGACGAAACTTACTGCAAACAGAGAATGCTGGAATTTGTAGTTTTCAAACATGTGAAAGGTCACAAGTTCAACACCCCTGCTCTAAACCATTAGGCTGCATTGCATCTGGACACATGCCTTACTACAGGACATTAAGAAGAATGTCACTGCAAACAGAGGGGTTGGGGCTGGGGGGGACAGGGGAATGTTACATATAAAGGGATTAACAACTAGGGGGAGGGAATGCTAATCGGGAGGGAGAGGGAGGGGGAGAAGGGCTGCAGTAGCATGCCAAACTTCTCCCGGAGGCCAGGTAGGAGGCAGGTCCTATATGGACTCTGCTATCCTCCTGGTGGGCAGTTTTTGGGACTTTGGGGGGGACTACAGGAGAACCATATGGAGCTGGGATGTGAGGTAAGTATTAAACTACACTAAACGATGGGGCCGTAGAGGGGGGGATTATAGTTTTGGGGGTGGACATGCCCTTTAAGAAGAAACTTACTAAAAACAGAGAATGCATGGATTTGTAGTTTTCTAACATGTGAAAGGTCATAAGTTCAACACCCCTGCTCTATACCATTAGGCTGTATTGCATCTGTACACATGCATTAGCTACAGGCCATGAGATACTTTGCAATATGACTTTAAGAGGAAGTCGTAAATTGAGGATGGAGCTGTTATACTTTTATGCCAGATAAAATAAGTACACTTGAAATGTAGTGTTAAGTAATAATAGCAAGGAGCAATCTACAGTAGTACTCATCCTTTCCGCTGTCTGCAGACTTTAAACAGTGCAGATGGTGGCACTGCTGCACTTAAAAGTTAAATAAATCCCTATGGGTAATGTAAGCACTCAGTATTGGCACTTTGCAGATTGTCAGACAGTCATTGCAGCTGCAGATTTTAACATTTTATATTTACCTTAAATGTATGAACTTTGAAAGGCCATGCTACAAACCTTTTCTCTAGCCCATTACCGTATATATATTTTATATAATTACGTTTAGATTTTTTAGAATTTTAGATTTGAACCCCAAATATTCATAAACATGTCACTTGTGATTCCAAATCATTTATAAAATAATGATGCACATGGATTTAGAATATACAGGTTTGGATTTTCAGTTAAGTTCTGCTGTCTACAGCCTTTTCCTTTGAGACATTGGTGAAACAGGAAGTGAGGGGGAAACAAAACTATGATTACAGTTATCCAGCATATACCTCTCGGAAATCTCTGAGCACATTTAAGTCTTGAACACTTGCTCTATTAAGATTGTTAAGGTTCATACAGACATGAAATCTGTATGAACCTGTGATGTACGATGTGTATGAACATCAGTTTCTCCAGGTGACTGTGCCATGTATGGGTGCTTAGCCATCCAAAATGCCTGTTCGGTCAGGCCTCGTTGATGATCTTTCAGGCGGATCCGAAAGCCACATTCCTTAATGTTGTACTGGATTTAAAGAACCAAAAAATATAGCCAAAAGTGTAAATGAGCCTGAATGGATTTGAGGAAATCAGCTGTAATCATGCAGGTTTATGGCAGTTTCTGATTTCTGCTGCCTTTCTTCCTAATGAGTTAAAGGAGAACTAAACTTCGTTTTTTCAGATCCTAATGTGAAAGTTTTCTCCCCAGAATACCTACACGTTGAAAGATTTTTCTCTAGTTATTTGCATTTAGTAGATATAAGTAATAGATTCTGTAACAAAGGAGGCTTCCATGTTGTTGCCAGTACAACATAGCCCATGTTGGCTTCAAAGAGCCACGCCCCCTGACCCCAGGATTCACTGTCTCTATGTGCAGAGTTTCTAGCATCTCTTTCTAGCGAAAAATAACATTCAGATAACTCACAGTTGAGTTGCTATTGGCGCACCATGTAAATGCTGTGTGTATAGGAACAAACAGACCAAGATGTAACTAGTTTAAATCCCCTAGTTTACTTAGGTAACAATATAACATAGTCTACTGCCTGAGTTTAGTGCTTTTTTTGTTTGTTTGTTTCCATGTTTCTAGAAAAATATGAAGTTTCTACATATGTACAAATTTATATATAGCAGATCTGTTATTTATGTACCAACCAGCGTGAATTGTTGACAGTCTTCCAGTAGCAATACAAAATAGTGAACTGATTTTACTTGCATTTACTTCTATCGATTGAGAGTTCACCTGTGGCGTGTTCTACTAAAGTGCTGGGTTAGGAAAAAAATCAGACTATTGGGACACAGGTTTGATTCCCCATGTTCCCTTTTTTTTGTTTTTATGTGTCTAGCAAAAGATAAAGACTCTACATGTACTGGTTCATTACTTTTTAGCCTGTGTGGCATAGAGGTAGAAAGCTTTCTTTTTAGAAAGACACAGTATAGAAGGTTGCTGGTTCGGTTCCCCATACTTACTTTTATTTTTTGCTGAAATGTTAAATGTTTTGTTTCTTTCATCCATGCCAGCAAAGACATACACTGCAAAGATTAGTTTTCTTTTTTGAATGAAAAGCATAGGAATTTATCATTGTTAGGGACAGGAACATTTCTAATGTGTTTACACAAAAACTGCACTGATATCTGTGTTCTGTGTCAGAGGGAGGTATCTCTGAGCTCTAACATGATTGGCCGTCAGCTTCCAGGAAGCAAGACTGCAGTTTCCTGCTAAGTGTCTGGCGCACACATAGCTGGGTGTTCCCAGATAAGGTGAATTATGGGAGCTAACCCTTAGTACACACAGGTTATTTTCATAAATCATCCAGCATGCACAGCAAAGGGAGACATGAGACACAGCTTGTTGTGTGTTTATGAATGTGCTCTGTCTATTGAGACAATGTTGTCTTGGGACTTTAGTTCTCCTTTAACTTATCTTGGTTACTAAGGTTGGGCTAAAAATTTTTGCCAATAGATCAGCCTGAACTTTTACTTGCAACAGTAATTGTCGTCAAAACCAGACAATGTAGAAATTTTCACCTGATTGTGTTGTCATTAAAAGGTCACGTGATCGGTTACACTGATTAAGTGAAGGTACCACGGTAATTCCAAATAAACAGGCTTCCAAGCAAGTTTACCAATCAGTAGTCTATCTGAAAGTCAGAATGTATGGTCCCCGTGTGCACAGCCTAATGCTGGTCATTCACTATTTTGACATTAAATAGACTTGACATTTATTCATTGGATCTATCAACTGCATAGCTATCTATTGCATTTTCGTTCCCGCAATTCTTACCTTCCAAAGTCCATGCATTTAGTGATAATGAGTCAATCGCAAAAAAGAGCAGGTGAGGTGGTTTTTTGAATGTGCAAACATCAGAAAAACATTGAGGGAATGTCAGATGATGAGTATGTAGTGTATGGGCTACTTGAGTTAAATAAGGCTTGATTACCAAGATTTAAAAAATACACCAGGCAGCTATATAACTTAAGGTGAGGTGGGCCAAAAGGAGCAACAAGCCATCCACAGAACTAAAAAATGGAACAAAGCCTTCTTATAACATTTTTTGTCTTGTAGTCTAATGCTATATATAATAGCACTGCCCACAAAAGAAACAAGAATTCATTTCTCACTCCCAGGTATCCCAGAGTAAGGGCAGAGATATGCAAACTTTTTACTTTATGTCCTATGGTTAAAGCATTTGTCCAGAACCACTAGCTTATTAACATGCAATACAACACCGTACAGAGCCATTCATCTGACCTGCAGACATGACATGTGAAGCATGAATCTGTATCTTGCAGTGACAAGATTTAACAAGATTAAAACATGTTATGTCTGCAGTTCAGATGAATGGCTCTGTACCATAGACTGTATTGCAAGTTAATAAGCCAGGGGTTCTTGCAGGATTTTTGGGGTGTGTGGCTTGTGACAAAGCTCATGATGTGTGCCACAGCACAAAAGAGAGACAGTGCAATCTAGGAAGTGAAACTTTAAATGCCAATATATTTGGATTCACAGCAGCTAAAAGTATCCTCCAAGCTTGTTTAAAAAAGTATGAGAAATCTCTTTTCAATGACTTTTGCACTGAAAGCACTTGTATGGAGACCACAGTTCCACTTTAATATACATTTCCTTTTCTTATTTGGTACAGTGTAGATCATCGTTTGTCCTTTTCCTCTTGCCATTGTGTATTGCATATACAGTATGTGTCCTTTGTGATCCCCAGTTGATGTTAGGACTTTGTAAATGACTTGTAGCTGAGTGACAATTATTATTATTGTGGATTTATATAGCGTCAACATCTTCCGTAGCGCTTTACAATTACATGTATACATTCACACGAGGCCCTGCCTGAAGAGCTAACAATCTAAGCACATTTATTTGACACATACAACCTATCAGTATGACTTTATGATTTCGGGGGAAACTGGAGTGCCCGGAGAAAACCCACGCAAGCACGAGGAGAACATACAAACTCCTTGTAGATGTGTCCAAGGGTGGATTTAAACTCAGGACTTCAGTGCTGCAAGGCATCAGTGCTAACCACTAAGCCACCGTGCTGACAATTATAAGGATATAAGCCATTTTTGCTCCAATTACAAAAGTTATCACTTGCGTATTATAATAAAAATCTTACCTGACAACCAGGTACAGCTGTGTCTCTGCCATAAAGTGGAAATGTGCCTCTTTCTGACGGTTTTCCTAAAATACAACAGCATACTGTTTTAACTTTTCAAAACTAAAAATACCTCCATTAAAAGGATGAAGTATGTTTTATAACTGTATTGTTTATTTTAAAAAAACATGATCACCAGCCATTTCTATGAGTCTTTCAAATGTTCAACCTCACTCTAAAATGATTGGCACAGCCCAATAAACTCTTGTATGTATTGATCAACCAAAAATGAAATTTTGTAGATGGCAATAACTGGCCATAAATCAGTTTAAATCAATCTGTCGGAAGCTACACCTAAAAGGCTGGTTAAACACGGGTAGATATTTCAATTCAAAAAAAGTTTTGAAACACCTTCCAAAGTTCAGTAAATATGACAGACCATATAGGTGCAGTGTCATCTACTAATAAAAGTACTATTTACAGATCAATGTTGTTTTGTTTTTTTTACTCACTTTATATTAATAAATGAAAAACTGTGCTTGGCCAGCACTATAAAGGACCTGCCAATTACATGCTTCATTATAAACAGCATTCACTTTTCTGAAGATCTCAGAAACCATAGCATTTAGAAAGGTAAGAGACAGCTTAAAGGGCATGTCCACCCCCAAAACTAAAATTTAACCCCTTACTGGCCACATCAAGTAGTTTAAAACAAGCCTTACCTTACATTTCTGCTCAAAATAGTTCCCCTGCTGTGCCCCTCCAAAGTCCAGGAAAATGCTGTGTAGGAGCAGCGTGACTCATGCTGTGCCTGAGTCTGCCTCAACCTCGTCAAGGTTTGAGGTATGCTCAGTGCAGCCCTCCCCTCTCTCCCTCCCGTTTTTCTCTGCCTCCCCCTAACATTAAACCCTTTGGGTATGCGGTAGGGCATGCTTCCCCAACCGCATTAATATAACTGTTAGAAAGTCCCCCAATCTTTACTTACCTTCCCTCTCTCCTCCGCTGTTCAGAACTCCCGGCAGCCGTGACCATGATTGGCTGCCTCTCAGCCAATCACGGACGCGTCTGCCGGTCCCGCCCCCTGCTTGCAATTCCATGCAATCAGAGGGCTGGAACACTGCGGCGGAGGAGAGAGGGAAGGTAAGTATCTATCGGGGGACTTTCTAACAATTATATTAATGCGGTTGGGGCTGGGGGAGCATGTCCTACTGCATATCAAAAGTTTTTATAAGGGGTGGACATGGGACATGCCCTTTAATTGTTGTTCATTTAATTGTGATGTAATAAAAGAATTGAAGTTATTTTTGAGTGAACATGGCCATAACATTCCAACCTAAAACAGTAGTGGATAGGCACACTCACACATCCCCCGAAGATCTTTATGTCTGAATAAACCATAATGGTTCTCCTCCTTTAATCACCTTTTCATCTGAGCAGCATTCTGGTTCCTCTTTGTTCTGCATAACTTTCCGACCAACAGATTAAAGAGCAGTTTATTGATGGGTAGGTTTGTCATTATGAAAATCAGTACGCACTTGGTTATGGAGAACTTTACAGAAACGGCGCACACCGGGATAGCACGAGTCCAGACTCACTTTTCGGATAAAAGCAAATACTTTATTCAGGCGTCTTACGCCATACTGCTACAAATGTGTAAAAAACTCCCGCCTTACGCGTTTCGAGCCAGTTATGGCTCTTACTCATAGGCTGGAGGTGTGTCTTAGTGAGTTCCTCTTATAGGGGAAATAGAGTCACGTAAAAGGAAAGCCCCCTGGAACATCTTAGCCTATCATATCACTGAAAATAGTTAAAAGCCAAAAAGATGATTATTCATGACTTGCAACATTAGTAGCCACTATACAATGAATGGAACAGTACCTTGCAACATTGTAACATTAGTAGCCACTATACGATAAGTGAAACAGTACCATAAACATATCATTGCAATGTCATAATAATATTAGAAGTAAATAAATAAAAAATACACAATTCTTACACCATGTAGTGTTACAAATAATTAGATATTCATATTACAATATACATAGAGAGCTTGCAGTAATATGAATATCTAATTATTTGTAACACTACATGGTGTAAGAATTGTGTATTTTTTATTTATTTACTTCTAATGTTATTATGACATTGCAATGATATGTTTATGGTACTGTTTCACTTATCGTATAGTGGCTACTAATGTTACAATGTTGCAAGGTACTGTTCCATTCATTGTATAGTGGCTGCTAATGTTGCAAGTCATGAATAATCATCTTTTTGGCTTTAAACTATTTTCAGGAACTCACTAAGACACACCTCCAGCCTATGAGTAAGAGCCATAACTGGCTCGAAACACGTAAGGCGGGAGTTTTTTACACATTTGTAGCAGTATGGCGTAAGACGCCTGAATAAAGTATTTGCTTTTATCCGAAAAGTGAGTCTGGACTCGTGCTATCCTGGTGTGCGCCGTTTCTGTAAAGCTCTCCATAACCAAGTGCGTACTGACTGGAACCAAAGCGAAGGGTTCGGGGCAGCCAGCACCCGGACCACCAAAGGGAAGGGGTGAGTACGGTTCTCCCTGAGTCCTTGGAATAATTGTGTTTAAAGTTATAGGGATAAATCCCCAGCGAGAGGCACAGGGTTTGTCACACCTGTGCCTGCAGTAACATTAAGTGAGTTTCACAGTTGTTACAGCGTGTGTATATTGGATTTCGGTTCATATATAGCATGTGTTTGATTATGAAAATCAACTATACATATGCTTGTGTGTACCAGGCCTAAAGCTAATTAAACATGCTAGGATTCATTTTTGCTATTATGGCCATAAACCCATTATGCCGTCAAGATGGTGCAGCCATTGTGATTAAATATCCCTATCTTATTTCATGTATCTTGATACTGGATACACGAGTTGATCTTTCAATCAACTTGATCAAACCGATCAGAGGAAAGAAAAAAAAAAACAACAACCTTTACACTGACTGTTGTATTCAATTTGATCAACTGGACTTGAAGTTCTTGAAGACGTTTCGCTAGTTATCCGACTGGCTTTCCCGAGGAACAGCCACTGCATCAACGTATGTACGTACAGCCACTGCATCAACAGCCACTGCATCAACATGTACGTACAGCCACTGCATCAACGTATGTAACAGCAACTGCATCAACGTATGGCCCAGCACAGGCCGAGCCGAGCCAATTCCTCGGGTCAGGACTCAGCCGTGTACCTGCATCTTAAGGATAAGTGACATACCTTTGAAGATTGTAATGTTAACATATTGGCAAAGGAACGTGACTGGTTCAAGAGAGATGTTAAGGAGGCTATTTATGTGAAAATAAAGAAACCAAGCCTAACTAGAGGTGGGGGGGGTTCAACGCCAACTGTCTGCCATATACAATGCTGTTTTGACACCTTACTCTGGGCATTCCTATAACACCTCTTAGCCACTATCCAATCACACCCTTAACACTTGGCTGTGATATGCTAATTGGGATTTTCCAGGGTACATAATTGCCACAAATTCTTGTACAAGTCATTCTGAATCGAGAAAGCCAGTCGGATGACTAGCAAAACGTCTTCAAGAACTAAGTCCAGTTGATCTAATTGAATACAACAGATATACCTTGACCTGGATGAATGAGAACCTTCACAAGCACTTTACACTGACCTCTACACAAGCATTATCAACAGTCAGGTACATTGGAATTAACTAGCAGCCTGTTCTGTTCCATACAGAAAGGAGGGGGAGTGACTGAGTCACCCCACAGGCTCCGACAGCGTTAAGTAATCCAACAGGATAGATCACTGTCCACACTTTAGAATGTAAGCCAAAATTGACATTTTTTTTAAGGTAATTTAAGGGTCAGTTGTCTAACTTGTGTACATAGCTGAAAACTTGCATTATTTTTCATCCAGGTAATTTTAAATAGATTATCAGTGTATATGGATACTTATATGAAGTCAATCAGCCAGGAAGAAGTTTAAAAGAGAAATATAGACCATAAAAAAAAGACACTTATTTCCAAGGTATAACTATTTGGATAGTCACTCATTTGTAGTACAAACTTATTGTCTCTACTGCAGTGTGCTAAAGTAAAGCTGCAGGCAAACTCATCTCTTCAC
The DNA here is from genome assembly GCA_019447015.1 of Hymenochirus boettgeri. Classification (NCBI taxonomy): domain Eukaryota; kingdom Metazoa; phylum Chordata; class Amphibia; order Anura; family Pipidae; genus Hymenochirus; species Hymenochirus boettgeri. Next base: position 185,825,958 of record CM033471.1, read on the forward strand.
AACACAATCCATTATCCCTGTCAAGTTAATGTTGCATGTATAGCCATATGGCACAGGCACATAGTAAACAAAGGAAATTCCTTAAACTTGTTAATATCAGCACTTGCTGTGATCCACAAAAACAGACATAAACAGCTTTTTGTGTTCCGTGCGCATCAATGACAAAAAACAGGAAGCAAAGCAGGAAAAGAAGGAGGGACATTGGATAAAGCTGCAATAGTTCTTAATTATGCAAATTTCTTTCAAGCTAGTGAAACAGAACAAAATCAACTGTGGGCTCTTGTTTCTTTTGAAATATTATATTTCTTTAAGGCACTTTCAAAATATCAATGATTTAGTTATATTCTTACATATAATTAAACAAGACAAGTATATTACTTCACATAAAGGTCAAAAAATATCAGTGACTGGTGAATTACATTTTCAGAAAATGCTGAACATTTTGTTTGGATTAAATTAAACCTGTATCTGGCACAAACCTTAGTAAAAGAACTCAGTCAAGGTACAAGTAGAGCAGAACTTCATTTTGGCCCCCGCAGTGACAAGAATAAAATGCTGAGAAAACACACTATCAAATCCTAAACTCAGCATCAATTTCTGTTAATTACAGCCTTGTCAGCAACGTGATTATTCAAACAGCTCATGCAAATGTTAATGAGATCTTATTTGCATATTTATTTTTTCCCTTTGTTGAAATGTCATTGATTATTACATTTTACAATGACGAATGCAGGCACTGATGTGCTCTGATATGCAATTAGTCATTAGATGCAATGAATAGATCAATTATGAGAAAGGAGTAATATTAAGAAATATCAAACAAGACCGCCCAGAACAAATCTGTATGAACACCATCTCTAGCCATGATAAAATACCGTAATAATATCTATAAAAGACGAAAAAAGTAAATTGTAAAGTTAGCCTCTTGATCACACTGTACAAATAAATGCGTCTAGCCAAATTTGTTCAGTTACGTATTTTTAACCCACAAGGCTTTTTAACTTAGTGACAAACTGAATATCTTGTAGTGAAAGCAAACACTTTTAAATCTCAATTCCGATGAGGAAAAGATTGAAACAGCTCTCTTTACAGCCTGCTTTAACTATCCAGCAAGCACTAGCTATTCGCAAAGGAAAGGAAGAGGAAAGAAAACATATTACTGCAGACCAGATGGGAACATTCCACATGACCAAACCAATCAATCACCTCTGTGGGGCGCAGGTGCAGCACAGCCGTGTAGGAACACACCATTTCACAGTCTATCGGGTACAAACACATGGTCACCAATCAATGGCACCCTTAGGACCTCAGAGGGGGAAGGCTCTCTTGAGTCTTACTGGTCCATGCTTGATGACTTCATAATCACACATCATTTCATTCACTGGAGGATACAAACTAGCATTCTAATAACCTTCTACTGAAAACAGTCATGTTGTGCATATTAATAGAGAATCATTTAGAGTGAAGAAACTGAGTTTATGCCGCAGTTCAAGCGTAGTGTGCAGAGCTCATATATCCTAGAGCTAAAAACTTCATACTGTCTAGAACAGATATTCTATATGGGCAAGGAATGTTAGCATTAAGCAATATACATTCTTTCGTACATGAATATATTGTGTACAAAGCATGTTAGGCAACATAATTTTAAAAACATGTACCAAAGTTTTGTGCTAAAATTCATTAGACAAATTTAAAATAAAAAAAATCAACAACAAAAAAATTGCATAAATACAAAATATGACTACTAAAAAGAAATTGTTTATTTGAGTAGACTTTGCAATCTTAACATATTTAAAAATTCTCGAATATGCGTGTCTGGCAAATTTTAAACATCAACATTCCTATGGCAGTGAAAAAGTATGTAAAAATACATAGATTTCTACTAGTGTGTACAGTTATCATGGAAACAGAAAGGTGTAAGGGTGAATTAGTAGGTGTGTGTACCTATGTCTATGAAGTGAGGAGGTATATCATTAAATGTTAGTAAATATAAGTAAAGCTAACTTAGGAATGGTTACCATAGGAGAAAAAAGGAGGGTGTCCGTGAGGAGTTGTCTGACATGCTATTGCATTGATGACATACTGGTATAATAACTTTTTTTGGTTATTTAGACAATGTTCCTTCTAACTTCAGCTATGCATGCAGTTATATAATTTTACACAGCTTACTGTAGGCTTTGTTGGCACAGAAACAGGAGGAGTGAATGTAGGGGTGCATCAGTAGGTTTGTGTACCTGTGTATTTTTGGTATATCTGTCTTTTGACCACAATAGCAACTTTTTCTGTGTCAGGTATGGCTGCTATGGTAAGTTGGAGCGGGTAAAATGGTACATCAGTATTAAGAAGGGTTATACATCTTATACTTTATTCTTAACACTTTATGAATATTTCATACATATATTTTGTATTGTGTGTACAAGAGCCCTGGTCTTGGAAGGGTGGAGTTGGTATAGTGATACATCAGTAGTTTTCTACCCCTGTGTAGGTTTGGAGGATATTTTTATATGTATGATTAAAGTATGCATAACTCCCAAAATTCACCTCAGGAAGAGTTATTAAAACGAGGAACTGTGCTAAAATCCTATTGCATTTAAAAGTGTCCCTCTTTCAAATGGAATGTTGGGAGCCATAGAAATGGAAGGGTGTGTAGGGGTGCATCAGTAAGAGTGGATATTGGTCTTTGTGGAGTTGGGAGGTGTGCATTTATGCACATGCATAAAACTACATTTTATGATGATATAGATTGATTGTCATGGAAACTGAAGGGTGAGGAGGGTGCATAAGCATGATTCTGCCAGTCTTCCTCCTGGCTTCAGCACTATCTTTAATACAGGAATAAACTGGCAAATGAAAACTGTACATGCTGTAGCTACATAACAAAATGATATTGAGAGCTAGGAATAATTAATTCTACCTCCCAGCCACAAGTAATTTCCATTTTTAAGAACTAAAATTTTAGTTTAGTTATCCTTTATGATCAACTATGCCCCCAAAAAACTTTTAGATTTGTAACCCTTCAAAAACAAAAAGGAAAAAGAGCCTTTTTGCATTGATAAAAGAATAAAATGCTTTAGGATTCATCAAACTATTACTTTAAGGAAAAACTTTCAAACTGTAAATATGATTCGGAAGGTTTTATTATTAGAGATCTAACTCTGTGGTTGGGGGTGGGCAAGGAAGAGGTATCGAAAGTTTTCATTTAGGGTGGACAGGTTGCTGTTTTTGCAGCAACCTGTTATAACCAGGTATTTGTCCCATCGTGTCATTGATGTAAGTTTTTCCTTGTAGTAATAGTTTTATGAATCCTGATGCATTTTATTCTTTTATCAATATTTTTTAGTTTTAGAAACTTATCTAGCCCACTTTAAAAGCTATTCAATGAACTTGCCATTACCACATCTGCTGGAAGACAGTACCATTTTCACTGTTTTCCCTGAAGAGAAACCTTTCCTAACCTGAAGATAAAACTTCCCAGTCTATGAGAAAGAGTGATTCCATTAATAACATAAAAACTTTCCTAAAGTTTTAAGTTTTTGTTAACCCAGTGCATTTATTATTTGCAACCTATATTTAAATGAATATCATGATCAATATTCCCTAAGCTTCCCATTACCTTCAGCTCCAAAATGAGCTCAACGTTATTATTAGATATCACCAGATCCAACAATGCATCCTTTCTGGTAGCGGAGGGAACGAACACTGGTAAGTGTTTCTGGAGCTTATTTACAAAAACTAACATGGTGGTTGAGGGTAGGATGGGGTACCCTACGATATGGAAAATTTTAGGTTGGGGTTGGAAATGCCCTTTAAATTATCATGTTGCATAATCCTGCATCTGTACTCTTGCTAATTCAAGAAGGGGACTTAATCTCCCACAGAAGGGGGTCAGCTCTAATGCAATCAAAATGCATTAATAATCTGTTACCGGTAATCATAAAGAACTGTTAAAGGGAACATTCAGAGGAAAATATCATTATACTTTCAATTCTTAGTTTGTATTATGCATACTGAGTTATTCTACATATTCAGGGAGAAAATCAGGGAAGATGCACACTGCAGAACCAATTTAAACTTTTATTTCACTTAAACCATCTCACGTGCACAACGTTTCGGGGGACACGCCCCTTCCTCAGGTGCATAATCAAACCCTCCCAGTGTGTGGCAATAAATACTATATATATGACTATTTAACTGCACATGTTTTTAATATATATATATATCTGCTGTTATATGATATTGAATGTACATTTTTGGCACTTTATATTGGTACACATGTTGTTTGGAATGTATTTATTGATATTCATATTATTTATTGCACAAGCACTTTCGGAGTATTGGACAATCTCCCATCTGAAGGGTGAAGTCCAATCACCAACAGTATTTATTGCCACACACTGGGAGGGTTTGATTATGCACCTGAGGAAGGGGCGTGTCCCCCGAAACGTTGTGCACGTGAGATGGTTGAAGTGAAATAAAAGTTTAAATTGGTTCTGCAGTGTGCATCTTCCCTGATTTTCTCCCTGGATTTGTCCATTTGGGTGTGGGAAACCCTTGGGTGGAGACGGCACCTGCTTCCTGGACTACATTTCCCTATGTGCACAGGTAACCCGATCTGCAATTATTCTACATATTCTCTTCCATTTTGAAAAATCTGTGGAATTTATATCCCCCAGTATTACCTGCTGTTGACATTAGTGAGCTGCCATTTCAGATTCTAACAGTCTTCTTCCTAGAATGCCCCACTTCCTTGGAATATTCCTAACAGTAATTTCTACTGATTGGCTATTGGATGGATCAAACATGCTCAGATCTCTACTGAGCAACTAAATCAACCCAAGCATTAGGTCAAAGGCAAAACCATAAAAGTCTCTATTAGGCGCCCTGCAAAAAGAATGTCAGTATTTCAGAAGCATTAATTTATATACAAAGACAAAATGCTGAATGGGTAGGTTAAGTTAATAAGGATGGAAAAATACTGCTCTTTTTTCTTAAAAGCATATGTATTTGCACTGAACTTCACCTTTAAAAGAACAACTTTGATTATATTACATAAATACGATTGTATCCAGATTTGCCTAATTTTGGCAAGGTTATGGGAAAAAATAGCCCAGACTGCTGCCCACAGGCTCTCATTGGCCTCCCAGTAGGAATGTAATTACATGATGCGGTAAGTGCAGGATCGACAGTCTGCTAAACACTGGAGGCACATGGGTTATTGGATGCCCTACCTGAACTATGTAGGACATGTGGTCTAGGAAATTATGCAAACAAGGGTGAGAACATTTCTTTTGAGGGTACTAGGGACTTCCCACATTAGACCCACACATACATACTTTAAATGCAATATATGGTGCTGGGTTATGAGTGGATATTATATCAAAGGAACATGTAGTGACATCATTTGATCTTGCCTAGGAGTTACCTTTCTCATCACATTCATATGGTGATTACAAGAACATTTATCACAGATCCAGCGTGTCCAGCGCGCATTCCCAGCTAGCGATATTGGATGCGCGCTTCTCAGAAATTTACCCAACAAAGCATACACGGACTCTTGTGTTTGATCCCACATTTGACAGTGACTATGACACTAGTACTTGCTTAGATATAGATATCTTTTTGAAGGGTCCTTTACTCTGGGGGGTTTGTGCGTTATGTATCTGATATTTAGGTCATACTGCTATTGTATTTACTAGGCTACTGGGGTGCATGTTTTGAAGTTCTTAATATCTCCTGTTTAGCTTCTTCCCTTTTGTACTATTTAAGGATTTTTATGATGATAAATACTTTTACCTTTTAGGAGTGTGCACTTTAATGGTAATAGAACGGTTATGTAAAAGAATTATGACGAGTATATACACATAATTGCAGGAGTTAACAAAAAAAAAACTTTGATATATTGAAGCTGTCCCTTGACCACCCCCAACCGCCGATTTAGATCTGTTACAAAAGGTTCTGAATCATACTTACAGCCCTTCGCTCACGCAGCTCCAGCTCTATGCTTAGCAGAAGCAGCAGAGAGGGGCTGGACAGGCAGCTGGATCTGTGATTGGCTGCTGTTCAGCCAATCACAGACGCGGCTGCCAGCGATAAAGATGGTCGCAGGAGAGGAGGGCTGTAAGTATGATTTGTAACCTTTTATTACAGATCTTAATTGCCGGTTGCTAGGAGGAAGGGCAGCAATAGATGGATCTTGTGGGTAGGAAGGAGGTCTCCCCAGCACGTCACAGTCCTTAAGGAAGCAGCAGGGACACATTGACCGCTCCTACTCTTCATTTTTTTGAATTTAAACAGGCACTGCAGGAGAACCATAAGGAGCAGAGATGTAAGGTAAGGATTTTTTAACACTACACAGTGGGGCTAGTAGTGGGTTCAATTTTAGTTTTGGGGGTGGACATGCCCCTTTAAGAAACTTTTAGTATAAAATTGTAAAAAAAAAATTCGTTAAAAACACCAAACCTTAAATACCACAGTTCTAAAGGGCATCTATACTGGGAAAATAAAAAAATCTTTCTATGTGTTCTATAATTCCCCCCCAACCCCCAGAGTACCTTTATTTTCTTCAGATTCCTCCTTTGTCCTGAGATATACAAGTTAAAAGAAGTGAAGATTTCAATACACCACTCCTGCTTGAGCTGTCAATCAAATCCCCTAACAGCCTGCTGGTAGAGTGTGTAGGATTACACAGGTTTTACAGAAAGTCCCCCAATGACTCCTTCCTGCTCACTAAAATGTTTGGCAAATACTGGGTTAAAACAGAAGGGAAGGAGAAGTCCCCCTCCTCCACAAGCTTTCACCAATTTATTGTCTGTCAAAGGGAGATCAGGAAGGACTGGGTCTCTCCTAGCTCAACCAGAACAACAGAGAGTCTTCCTCTTTACAGGCTTACATACCGAGGGTTTTTTTTTTGTTTACAAAGGTTACAGTGATATGTCATGTGTAGGAGGAATAATGAGCATGAGCGGCCTGTTTCACAGGCTTAATTTACAGCCGGACTATGGAATGACCAGAAAGGGGAGGGGGAGTGGGGAGCTTTGCAGTAAATCAGACAGTGTGCAAACACTGAGCAACAGAGGAAGGTAAGAATAAGACAGCATACACTAACCTTTTATTATGTCTGGATTGGAGCAATGTATAAATTTCACTATAGATACCCTTTAAGCCCCATACTCAAGTTAGGATAGGTACACAAGGGCAAATATTATCGACTTGTTGGCCAGGACAGCTCACTCCCCCCCCCCCCCCCCCCTTCCCTGCTGCTTGAAAAGTGACAAGCAATCTGTCTGTATGTATAAATCCTATTTGGAGCAAATGCTAATGCTGCAAATGAGATATAGCTAGCTAGTGTATAAAGTTTTAGTTTATACACTGGCAAAGCATGCTGGCAAAGATGACCATAGTGCTTTAGCTAAAACTTATGGCAAGTAAGCATCACCATTTTCTCAGTTTTTTTTTTATAAAACTTCGATTTCAAATGTTACCAAATGCAGTTTTGAATTGTAACCAAATACAGTTTTGAATTTTACAAATAAAAATAGTTTTTAAAGTCCCAATTTTACAGGGCACCATTATTTAAATTTATTCGATTTCTGAGATATTCACATACAAAACAATTTTTTTTTTACTAAGGTTGAATAAAGACATATGTAAGTTATATCTGTTGTATTCAGATAGATCAACTGGACTTAATTTAGTTCTTGAAGATGTTTCACTATTCATCGGACTCGCTTTCTCAATTCAGAATGACTTGCACAAGAATCTGTTGGCAATAAATATCCTGTATAATCCAAATCAGCATATAACAGCCAAGTGTTAGGAACCTTCTGAATGCAAAGTGTTGATTATATTGTGGCTAAGAGGTGTTAACAAAACTGCCCAGGGTAAGGCATCAAAACAGCATTGTAATTGGCAGATAGTTGATATTACTGGGCCATACGTTCACTGCACTGCGTATATGACACTCTACTTATGTTTTGGTATTGGGTCTTTCAGATGCACCAGTTGCTGCATTGTTTGGTTTAAAGCAGACAGGGATACGGTGTTGAATGAAAATTCTTCTTAATTTTTCAGGGGCCCCTGCTACATATGGGCTAACCATGTTTTCTCCTGTCATGCTTTCTCCCTTCACTGTTATTTGTGTTTTTTCTTTCCTTCTACCCATTTTGACAAAAGGTCCAGTCCACATATCCACAAGTTTTAAGGGCTCCTGAAATGTTTAATTTCTTTATCCCTTGCTAAAGCAACTGGTGCATCTGAAAGACCCAATACCGAAACATAAGAAGAGCGACATCATATATACAGCGCACTGAAGAGTGCTCTGATTTGTATGTGGGGGGAGACCAGACAGCAGCTGCACTAATGTATGGCCCTGAACAAAAGAACAAATCAGCCATGCACCTGCATCTTAAGGCAATAGGACACACATTTGAACATTGTAATTTTAACATCTTAGCAAAGGATCAGGATTAGTTCAAGAGAGGTGTCGAGGAGGCCAATTATGTCAAAACAAAGAAATCAAGCCTAAATAGTAGTATATGTGTGTGTGTGGGCAGGGTTTGGATATCAACTTTCTGTCATGCACAATGCTGCTTTGACATCTTACCCGGGGCAATAACATCAATAACATCTCATTGTACTGTCTATGGCCGTGTATGGATCAGTCGGGTCCATGTGTGCGGTTCCCACCACATGTGTGCAGACAGATACCAATGTGATCTGTCGGCACACATACTATGGAAATCGCATGTGTATGGCCACCTTTAGCCACAATGCAATTAACATCTTGCATTCAGAATGTCCAGAACACCATGCTGTTATATGCAGATTGTGACTTTCCAGGCTATTTATAGGGGTATGTCCACCTGTTTCAAAAAACTTTTAGTATGTGGTAGAGCTAGTTCCCCCAGCCCCAACCGCTATAATGTTATATCCAGAAACTCCCCTGATAGTTACTTACCTTCCCTCTATCCTTCGCCGCACAATCCCAGCCATACTAACAGGATTTTACACTAGGGGAGGGAGACCAAATCGGGTGGGAGAGGGAGGGGGGGTTTTGTGGAGGCCTGCACAGTGAGCATGCCAAACTTCTCCCGGAGGGGAGACAAGAGGCAGAGTCCTATATGGACGCTGCTATCCTCCTGGTGCCCACTTTTTCAGACTGGGGGAGGGGGTTTACTGGAGAACCATTTGGAGCTGGGATGTGAGGTAAGGATTATATTACACTACATAGTGGAGCCAGTAGTGGGGGGAATTATAGTTTTGGGGGTGGACATGCCCTTTAATGTCTTCAAAAACTAAACTTCATGTCCAGCATTTATTATGTTAAAAAAACTAAACTTTAATTTGTTCAAACTGAATTAAACAGATATACCATGACCCTGCCCTGAAGAGCTTACAATCTAATCCCTTTATTTACACATTCAACCTATCAGTATGTCTACATGATTGTGGGGGAAAACAAGGTTACTCTGAGGAAAACAATGCAAGCAGAGGGAGAACATACAAACTTCTTGCAGAGGTGTCCATGGGAGGATTTGAAACCAGGACTTTGGCTCTGGTTAGCAATGATGCCTTGCAGCACTACTGTGCTGTCCATATGTCCATCTAATCCAACCTCCTTAGCAATACCCACTTTTCCAGCCTAACAGTTGATACAGAGGATGGCAAAAAAAAACAGTATGAAGGGGGAGAAATAGCCCTGGATCAACTCTAACTCTATGTATCGATTAGCATTATTTAAAAAACATTTATTATTGAGTAGTATTGTGTTTTGAATTTCTTTTGTGAACCCAGGGTTGCCAGGTGGTGTGTGGGGCAGGGCAAAGACTGGAAGAGGTCGAGTTAAGGGCATTTGGGGCAGAGTGCGGGTGTTTCAGGGCTGCCACGAACCTTCCTACCTTCCTAGGATGGGATTTGAGCACTGACTGTGGGACTCAGGTTTTTGTCTCTGCAGTCAGGATAATCCCATCCAAGTAGGGACACCTGGCAATCCCGTGTGCACTTCTTCCTATATTAGTGCTTAGAGGATTGTGTATTTTCACTAAAGAAGTCTCATACATGTTTTCTTTCAAATGTAGAAAACATTAAAAATATACCAATATGCCTTGCTGGGTACAATCAAAAGCTCTACAAATAACACTGGACAATCAACTTACAAGACAAATTATGCATCTTTTTTTAATAAGCAGTTAAATAGTAAAAAAACAAAATCATAATCTTGAAACTAAGGCAATTTTAACTGCAAAAGAGGGTAAAAAGGATTTATATTTGAAAAAATGAAACGGGAAAAGGAAGCCACTGATTTATTTGCAACATAATCTGTTTGTAAAAACAATTGTTTTAATTACTATGCATGTTGCTAAGCTACGGTCTTGGCGACCAAGTGTCTTAGGGACCATTTTATTATGAACAGCAAAATATATATTTAAGAAAGAAACAAAATGTAAATGGACCTTCCATTATAATTCCTAACAAACAATTTATTTATTATACAAACAGTGAAATATTTAACACTTGTGTTTAAAAATCTGAAATCGTTATCTAATGCGTCAGCAGCATATCAGAACAAAGTACAAGAAAAAAAACACAAACTATATATATACACACATATAAAAAGGACAGAGTCCCCCCCCTCTGTCCCAAAAGGACAGAGTCCCCCCCTCTGTCCCAAAAGGACAGAGTCCCCCCCTCTGTCCCAAAAGGACAGAGTCCCCCCCCTATTTACCCCCATTGACTTTTAATAGGTCCATTTTCGAAAACGGACAGAATTTTCAAAAGTTAGGTGATCTCTAGTTACAGTAGGTGTTCATTATAAGTTTACTTTTGGTACTTGCATAGGAGAAGTAGAAGGAATTAAGGCCTTGTACACATGTTAGCAGGAACTAAGGCCTTGTAACCTTTGTCCAATGATCTATTGTATATGGTGGCCCCACCAGCCATTTTTTAGGAATCCATCCTGTGGTATCCAGGAACCCATTTAGGAATCTATCCTGTGGTATCCAGGAACTAAGACCTTGTAGCCTTTGGCCAATGATCTACTGTAGATAGTGGCCACACCAGACATTGTTTAGAAATCCATCCTGTGGTATCACTAAATGGCATCGGGAAGTGGGGTGCGGGATGGGTGGGGTGGGGTGTCTTGTAGAAGCTTACTTTCCCATGTCCATGGTTTAAAAAATGCTTCTTGGCTACTATACTATACTATAGCCTGTTTGTAGTGACAGACTAAAAATTAAGATATCAGAAAGTAAACCACTGTTAATACAGGCATTATTTCATGTTTTTATGTTGTGCATAGGTTTACATGGAATCAAATGTGAATTTAGATTAAAGAATAAGAAAAAATAAGTCCAACCCAATATTGCCTGTTATCATCTTATGCAGAACATGCATTCATTCTGAGCTATTTGTAAGTGCCACATTATATTCCAAGCCTACATTAAGGTAAACCAAATCAGAACAGAATTTGACTGAAACCATGCTTGTTCATACACTGAGATTTACACTTATTGATTTACTGTCTAGGGTAGTGTAATACAATTAGAACGAGGAACATCTCTGCACTGTAATAGATTACAGTAACTGAAATTCAGATGATTCTTCATGTAATGGGGACTTAAATCTGTAAATATATAATATATAGAGAGTTAATAAATATGTTAATAATGGATGCACCAAATTTGTTTTTATGCCATTTACCAAAATACCTGTATATTTGTAACCTTGGTCCATTAACAGCAAGTGCTAAAGATCTAAAGGCATATTAGATCAAATATCATACCTTATGCTCAAATGTTGAGGATACAGAAAGGGAATACTTATGTGATTGGGGGACTCTCCCTGAAATCCTTTTAAAACATGTATTGTTGGTTCAGGGAATATCAGATGATTGGTGATTCAAAGTGCATCAAATGACATTTGCAAACATTGTGTACTCTGAACCACCAATGCGATACTTTAAGGGGCAAATCTACCTGAAGCACCAATCAGATGGGTCAAAGGGATTCAAGGGCTTTCCCAAAACCAGACAATTCCTTTTCTGCATCCTCCTGACAGGACGGAAATGGGGCATTGCATGGAGACCCGCTATTAATCTTGTTTGCCCTGCACTTTATACATTGCATTTAGGGTTAACCATGCTAATTGCTGGCATTAAAGATTTGTCCATACTATTTGTCCATATTTGGCTCTGAACATTGGTTGCGACAGCTGCGCAATTCTCTTTTAGCATACCGCTGCAATCACTGTTATTCTACTCTTAAAGCTGCGTTAACCCTCGGAAAATCGCTGCAAAGGGGTTAACATGGCTTTAATGCTAGACATGTAGTAGCGGCTCTCTATATATCAGTCTTAATTCTTATTCAATTCTATCAATTTGGTACAATATGAATTATCTGGTAGGTATTTATATCTGGTAGGTATGATAAGTAAAATATGATATACTGATGTATTCAGTTAGATCAACTGGACTTACTAACTGAATACAACAGATATACCATGACCTGGATGAATGAGAACCTTCACAAGCAAGTAGAAGATGAGTTTGGCAAGAATTTGAGTACCATCAGATTTTAAAAATAAATATTTTATAAAAATACAAAATACAGTAAACACACTAACAACTGTAAAGAAAGTAATCTCTCTAGTAATTGTGTATGGCAATTACATGGCATCAATAAAGGATGGTGGTTTTCATTGTTATGTCATGTTGTGTCAAAACCAATAAACCTCAGAATCCTAATCTCTAATGAAGCAGTGTAGTGATAGAGTGCAGAAATCCCATACAATAGAGGGACTGGGGCAATACACCATAGCTGGAATTACAGTTAAATACTCATTATAGGACAGCCAATTGAACTGCTACCACATGGAAGCTTGTCCTACCTTCCTAATAAAATATATACAATAGATGAACCATGGGAGAAGTGCTTGATCCTTGCCACAAGAGGAAAGGAGGTCCCTTCCCCTGTAGAGCTTACAATCTAGTTAGGAGGGTAACATACAGATACAAAGGAAAGGGAAGAAGTGCAGTAGTGAGACTTATGCAGTGCAAATTAAAACAATTATATACTGTGCTGGTTACTAGATATATAGGATGTAAGGATAGATTTAAATCTGCTGATTGAGGTTTTTTGAGGAAGAGCAAGGGGAATAGAATTCCAGAGTATGGGAGCCATAAGAGAGGTTTAATGCGAGAGGAAGCAGTATTAAAGGGGGTCTGTACAGGAGAAGGTTCTGTGATGAGTGAAGGGTACGGGCAGGAACATATGGGGACACTAGAGTGGAAATATAAGGACATGCAGCAGAGCATGTCCTTAGAAATTATTACAGTAGTTCAGTTTGAGAAAGATTTTGTTTGAGGCAACATTGTGACATCCAGGAGGAGATGGCATGGAAACATGTGATTGGATGTCAGGAGTTTGTGCATGGGTGGACAAGTAGATTTGTTTATCATTTGCATATAAATGATACTTAAAGCCAAATGATCTGATGACATCTCCCAAAGAAATAGTGTAGAGGGAGAACAATAAGGAATCAGATCCAAGAACAGAACCCTGCATTATCCCCACAATAAGAGGAACTGGAGAAGATGTGTTATTAGTATAAGATACAGAGTAAGTTCAATCAGAGAGATAGGATAGAAAGCAGGATGCCACTTCATTCCGAATGCCCAAGGAGTGAAGTATCTGCATTAGGAGGGAATGATCAACTATGTCAAAAGCAGAGGAGAGGTCAAGATGTATAAGAATAGAAAAGTGACCATTGCTCATTCCTAACCTTTCACAGAGCAGTCTCAGTGGCTGCCTTAGAAGGAAGGGGCAATGGAGGCGAGTAGCTCCAGGTGCACTCCATGAAATGGAGCATCTAATTTCTTAATTTTTTGATTTTCCATATATTTTACAACTGTTCATTTTTCTGTATTGATCTGCCACTAGGTGGTCAGCATACAATCTATAAATAGACACTTTAGGAAAAGGTTTCTCTAAAACCTTATCTTTTAGCAGAAAATGCAGTATTGAATAAAAGCAAATATTTAAAAACAACTCACATTTGACAACTAAAGCCCACATGCTACAAACACTTTTTGCCATCAAAAGTTAATCCACTTACTCCTACCTTACTCCTACTACATTTTAAATTAAGGGGGCGATGCACTGGTAGCTTCCTGGTGCAATTGCACTGGTGATGTTATATGCTGATAGCTTCTCTCAGTGCATGGCAAAGTGAAGGTAAATATTTTGTCACTTTTAACCCCAGCCATTAACAAGCATTAAAATGTGGCAAAATAGAGAGCTGCTATCAGCATATAACATAGATTGTAGCAGCTGCGAGCTTAAAGGGCAACTAAAGCCACAGAACAAAACTGAACTAGAAGTCAGAACACCTTGATATATAACCAGTAATCTGTGTCTTACCTCTCATTTTGATACAGGCGCTGGGAAATTTACCTAAATAACATATGGTTTGTGCTTTACTTCTCAGCATTCTAGTATCAGACAGTTTGGTCAACGACCATTATGTTCTGCACATGCTCAGTCCTTTGCTATGGCAGAAACCTGTTACAGTTGGTCACACTCATTAATAATATCTAGCCAATCCTTTTACAGTACAGATAAGGCAAGGAAGCATGTGACTGAGGTCAGGAGGTGTGGTCTGACACTGCACATACACACAGATACTTCATACAGTTCTTAACAGGCTTTGATTTACTTTAACAGAGTTTACAAAAGAGGCATTTTATAGTTTATTGGTGTTTTTAGGGGGGTTGTTTTGAGATTCTGGTGTATAAAAAATTGTGTTGTTCTCCTTTAACTTCCCTCTTAGCCACACAGCCACTGCAATGAAGGAGTTAAAGTTGTGCTAACTGCCATATCATCAGTTAGCGTAACTCAAGAGCAGGAGCAGTGCGCCTCTTGGTGCATCACCTTGTATATATGTATTCGCATTTGAAATACATCTCAAAAGCTTTTATTCAACTAATTGCTTTCATTTATTCATAAGAACACAAGCAATGTTGCGGCAAGTAATATGGTAATATAATTCATGCGATCCAATTTAAATCTGTACTGATAACTGTATATGGTTTTGGTTATCTGCACAGCTATATACTGTAAATGTCTTTAGTTGGAGGAACATTATTATAGTGTTTGTGGGAAAGATATTTCTGTGTCTGCTAAAATAAAAAGTAATGAAATGATCCTTCAAACCCTGCTCCCAGAGCAAGATTCTCTTGACAAGGAAGAATGTGATTTGGACTAAGCTTTAGACTAAGCAGTTTCAAGTTATGGAATATGCTTGGTTTTATTTTAAAAAAAAAGTCATATAAACACTTTTTCATTTTCAACAATGCATACTGTGTGTGAATAAACCTCTTAGGAAACAATGCTATTAAAGCAGCCATTGATACTTTCTATATAAAAGAGTATGACAAGGCCCCAGTATACTTCCTGAACACCCTGAATGCAACGTTGTATAACAGAATGAGCAGGTTTGGGCATTCCACAGCTGGGGTGTTATAGGGCATGGCTGAGCGGTTTAAGGACAGACATAGGAAGGCACCACCCATGTCCTGACCCACTCAGTTGGGAACTATGACCAAGTAACTGTGAAAACTAGTAAAACTACAGATACACTTTCAATATGGGGTGGGTATTCATTAGTACTACAGTATGTGTTTGATTTTACGACCAACAACCTACTGCTATTGAGAAGAGTTTAATGTCCATTATAATGACTAGTGTGAAAATATTTTGCTCCTATTTTTATACTTAAAATCACTCTCTTTTACTTTAAAAAAAAAATTATAAAAATTATAAAATTATAAAAATTATAAAAATATCTTGTATAAACAATGTACATACACGTGCACTCGTATTTACCATGTGATGATAGGTCCACAGCAGAGGCATCTGTTAGAGCATCAAAAAAATTGCCATTCAGCCACTCAACACAGCTTTAATTTACATCTTTAAAAGCAAAGTATACTTGTGGCTCCTCCCACTGTCAGAATGACTGACTTTCTATCTCTGGAATTGGCAAGCATGTGTACGTTAAAGGGGAGGGTAGAAGGGAGGAGGAGCCAGAATGTCATCAGTTACTGCAGAAGTATCTGGCAACTACTGTACGAGTACAGTGTGCCTTTAAATCCAGATAAAAATACAAAGGATTTCTCACAAGGAAAGGCAAAGTACTTTAATGTATTTTATGGCAACTGGAGCATTTCTTCCAACATCTGATGGACCATTTTTTATATCTATAAAGCTGACCATATGCTGGCCCAATATTAACAATAAAAACTGTTGCAGAGGTTAATTGAGGCAAAACATCCATCATGTGTACACAAGCTTAATATGAAGCAATAGCATGTTGCCGATTTACAACACTTAGAAAATATTGATTTGTTGCTACAGATTAATAGCAAAGGCAACACTTGTTTCTTTTATCAAACAAGCCCCATAGAATTGCTGTCCCAAATTAATATTTGGGATCAACTTAACACTAGAGATAAACAAAACTGGCAAGTTTCTTTCCAGTATTGGTTCCGCAGATTTGTTGTTCAAAATTTTCAGAAGACATTTGAAATATTTTGGTAGGAATTTAAGATTTTTTGCTAGAAATGTTTGAATGGAATTTGTTTTGATTTTCAATGAGTTTCCAAAATGTTTAAAAATGTGTTGGATCCACAGATTTATTTTTTTTTGGTTATCCAAATCAAAACCTTGTTTCATCACAAAGTTAATAATGGGATAGTAATGGGTACGGGAAGAAATACAGGATTTTAATACGTTGTGGGGTTCCTGCCAATGATTTTTGTGTGGGGGAAGGCAATTTCCTTTCAACAGATAACCAGCAAACAGCTGTGGCAATGTATTCTGTACAATATGTAAAACTTGTGTGAGGCAGTGTGCAGTGCAATGTATTACTTTAACTTTTATGTGAAATAAGAAACTGAGAACAAATTTTCATCTAAAAACAAAGATGGCATAGTAACACTTATGAATAATACATGGATGGTTTGTTACCATCACAAATTATTTCTCTTAATATTAACTTGGCCATTAACTTCAAAGTGTTTTTCTTATAGAAGCTGAAAATGAAAATAACTTCATTATTTCAAAAGCGAATGCACTGAATTTAGAATGGTTTTCTCCACGCAGAGGTTTACCTTCGTATTCAATGGAAAGCAAAATATTCTGCGTTTTCTGAGAATGTTGGCACAGATCAAAAGATGCTTTCAAAATACAAAGAAAAGAACCAATGATGACACATTCTTGTGGTTTATTAAAAGGACAATAATAACATTTGCATGTAATAAAATAAAACCGTGAAAGGCATTAGGAATTGTGAATAAAAAAAAGGTTAGTGCAGGTAAGAAGAATTCTCTATTAGGTAAGAGGATGCAATAAGACAAGCAAAATCTGAAAATAAATTGCCGTTGCTAACATTAAACCTATCTCAATGTATTTTTAAATATACTAATAATAAACAAATAAAGCATAATGGGTTGAGTAAGCCACAATGTTTCACAGTAAGAGAACAGAAAGCCAGCCTGTGTTTAAAAATGATATTTGTGTTTCCTGTTGATCTGTTCCGGCCTCCATCTACTTCTTAGATACTTACGGGGAGATACAATATCGCTTCTCCCGTTATTTATCTTAGCCCGATCCCGCGATACAATAACTGATGTAAGCGAGATTACGTCAGTTATTGCATCGCGGGATCGGGCAAAGGTAAGGAGCGGGACTTTAACGCTCCACAACCCGTAGCGTTAAGTTTCACGCTACAAAGTAACGCAAAACTTAACACTACGGGTTTTGGATCGTTAGCACAGCGCTATATGTGCTCGAAAATCCGTCCAAAACCCACGTTAACCCAAAAATTTTTTAGGGTTAATGTGGGTTTTAGACAGAAAAGGGCCATATTGAATGTCCCCCTTAATATTGTACCAGTTATATACCAAGCCTAAATAGAGGTGAAACCAAGCCTAAATAGAGGTGGGGGGGTTCGACACCAACTGTCTGCCATGTACAATGCTGTTTTAACACCTTACTCTGGGCGTTCCTATAACACCTCTTAGCCACTATCTAATCACACCCTTAACACCTGGCTGTGATATGCTAATTGGGATTTTCCAGGGTACATAATTGCCACAGATTCTTGTACAAGTCATTCTGAATTGAGAAAGCCAGTCGGATGACTAGCGAAACGTCTTCAAGAACTACATTTCAAGTCCAGTTGATCTAGTTGAATACAACAGATATACCAGTTATATACATATTAATATATATACTGGTATATATATATATATTAATATATACACCAGTTCTTCCTGATGACGGCCTATATCAATAAACAGTGAGAGCTGCACTTAAGAAGAGAACGTTATGAAGTCAAACAAGAGGCCTGAGGTTTGGATTGATAAAGGGCTTCAGAAAAAGAGTGAAATGTTGACTGTTAAACACAGTGAAATAAAGAGAAAACATTTCTAAAAGCCCCCTGCGCATACTATATGTATATTGTGTACAATATTTTTTTTTCTGTGCAAAGCAAGATCTGTTCAAAGCTTCCTTAATACTGCACAGTATTTCACACTAAAGTATCATGAGGACGTTTCAAGTAAAGGCTTGGAGAACAACCAATAGCCTTGTTTTTGACCATTTTTGCTTTTTAATTAAAGCTTAATTAGGCCTCTTATAATAATGACTTGCTTATTGTATGAAAGGATCTGTTGTTTATTACCAAGCAGTTATAAAAAATACCTAGGTATTTAAACGCAATGTTGATTTAAATTCACATTTTTATTTATTTTTGCATTTTAATAGTCTTTTTATATAAAACAAAAAACAAAAAAACCCCACAAAGGAACTTGGGCTTTGGGAGAGCTCATCTAAAGTCTAAACACAAAGTATTCATTTATTATTCTGCACCTGTGCAAATATTGTTGACAGACTACTCCCAAAATGGTTATCAACATGCATATTGCATGACAACTTCAGTGGTAAGAAGCCTCGTTTGACAATTTTTCTACATTTTATTTTAAACATTAACAAAAAATAAACTTGAACATGCTTATTAGCCTGTGCAGGTTGAAACCCCCTTAGTGCCCTATATTCTGTGAGCTATTGCTATAATAACTTTCTTTTTCTTTTAAATCATATCTTTACAAAATGCAAATCAGTTGTACCGTATAATTCTGACCAAAATAAAACTCTTTATCAAATACTAGAGCCATGCTCTTATTGTAAAACTAAAAGCCCTTCAGCTATTTATTTCTAAATGAGAAACTAAACTGAGAGTAGAAAAAATGAATATCTTCATGGTTTACCTGTATTAGCATTGTGCTTTATCCCACTGACAGAAAAGTTTGAAAGTCAATTTTTCAGTTATAATTTATTTAAATATTATAATATGTAAAAGTAATAAAGTTTCTGTGAAAACTCAGAATAAAAAAGGTTTATAAAAATGGGGGTAAAAATTGTGTTGTGTCACAGTCCTAAAGTCAAAAGTTTTAAAGGGCATGTCCACCCCAAAATTTAACTTTTGATATGTGGTAGGGCATGCTCCCCCAGCCCCAACTGCATTAATATAATTGTTAGAAAGTCGCCCGATTTTTACTTACCTGCCCTCTCTCCCCTGCTGCAGTGTTCAGGCCCTCTGCTTGCATGGAATTGAAAGCTGGGGGCGGGACCGGCAGCCGCGTCCGTGATTGGCTGAGAGGCAGGGAGGGCTGCACTGAGCATGCCTCAACCTTGATGAGGTTGAGGAAGTCTCAGGCACAGCATGAGTCACACACTGCTCCTACACAGCAGTTTCCTGGACTTTGGAGGGGCACAGCAGGGGAACTATTTTGAGCAGGAATGTAAGGTAAGGATTGTTTTAAACTACTTGATGTGGCCAGTAAGGGGTTAAATTTTAGTTTTGGGGGTGGACATGCCCTTTAAAGGTGCTTGAGAATTGATTAAAAGGTCTGCATACTTTTCAATGTCATATTCATTGTCATTGAAGGGTGATAGATGTTAATGACCACATGATATAAATGGCCTCTCTGCCAAAGGGATCAGGCTTTGAGGGATGATCATGGTTTGACAACAGATCATCTGCAGTTTAGGGAGACAGTTAAAGAGGTCTATGACCGGCTTTGGTCCATCTAAATAGCTAGTAGCTTAAATGCATTATTAACATACAGTACATTGAATTGCATTTGCCCCTTATATCTACAATTTACCAATTAGTCTAGAAGTTCGACCCTACAAATTTTTTTTCTAAGAATAATAAACCTTAACTCATTTATGAGGCTCAGCATCAAAAAGAAAACCACGTCAGCTGTAATGTCCCATATTTCATCTAGTCATAAAGCAACAGTAATAATGGCAAAATCTGTCCCTCATAAACTTATGATTATTATCACTAACTGTTTTATACTCTAAGGGGCATATTTATAAATGGATGTTAACTTTCAGCTGCCATTTTCACCAAAATTTGACTTTTTGGACAATTTAATAAAGCGGCGAAATCTGATGAGCTCACCACCAGGGAGGCTTAAGGGTACCCACAGCTTGAAACCAGGGCCCACCTCCCCAGCACTAATAAGTGCCTTTGTGGCACTTAAAAGTGCCCTTTGTGGCTTAAGCGGTCCCACAGCTTAAAACCGGGACCCCCCTCCCCGGAATTTATAAGTGCCTTTGTGGTACTTAGAAGTGCTCTTGAGGCACTGATAAGCCTTTGGGGCTTAAGGCATCCTGCTGCTTGAAAACCAGGACCCCCACTGGGGGTTGTAATAAGAGCCTTTCTGATAGAGGGTCCCCGCAGCTGGAAACCAGGACCAACCCTGGTCATAAAAAGGACCTTATCAGGTCTCCGGTATCTTCTTTCTTCTCTGATGTCACAGCCAATATCAGGTTGGCACCAACTTCACCGATATGACCGGTGCTGGGTGACTGCAGCCGCCAGTGGCTCTACCGTCGCTGGTGACACTGACGTAGCCGATGTTGCCACAATCTTGATCAAAGTCTTCTTTCTTCTGTCATCACTGCTATGTGATCATATGATTGGTAGGATGGAAATCTTAACCAATCATATTTGAATATAATATTCAAATATGATTGGTTAAGATTTCAATCCTGTGATCTAGGATCACGCCCGAGTGGCTGGGTTCCCCCTCGAAGCTCATCCCCTTCCCAGCAGCCCTTCCAGACCCCTCCTCTCTGCGTCGCCATGTTTCCTTTTCACTATGAAACTGTACTTCACATCAAAAGAGAACATTTACCACTGCACATCACCGTGCTTTTAATACCGGTAATGCTGATTTTTGCACAGCAATAAATTTGCAAAGTTAACTGAGCTTTATAAATATGCCACTAAGACTTAATCCAGGATTTAATCATGGAATTTTAAAATAAAAGTAACTTTCAAACCTACAAACTTATAATTAACAAGCTGTATCAACCATTTATGGACATCGAACTCACGTTGTTTTTCTTCCATTTTGTCACATCTTTAGTCACAAGAGAATCTGAGATTAGAAACTGCACAAAACTAAGCAAAGATCACAATCTAAGTCACTGCTTATTTTTCTTAAAGCTAAACCTAAAATATACTGTAAATGACCCTGCATTAATTCTATAATGGCTAACATACAAACAGATGTATCTCTCAAAATCAACAGCATTTTAAAGAATACATCTGTTTCAATGTGCAGCTTACACAGTCCCAGGCGAATAGATGTGCATGCTCAGTACAATCTCCTGCCCCCCATCTCCCATAAACCTACAGAATTACAGTGGATTTCCCTGCTGCTGACTTCAGAGGTGATTATTTCATCTTTCTGCTAATTATGAATTCTTAAATCAATTCTGACTGATTTATGTTACCTTAATCTCTCCTTTAATTGTATGATATTAACCAATTCTTAATACCACAGATCATATTGTCATACAGGTCCTTAAAACATGCTTCTTTTCAACCATTTTTATTGATTATAAACTTAACTGCCCTTTGTTAAGCAACTGATTCTTCTTCTCGCCCCCCCGCCGAACTTAATTGCTTGGGGGAAACATGGCTTCTGCAAATGCAAAAATGTAAGTTACTGGTTTTATTGTTATTATTTCACTTTTTATATGAAATGTTCATCTGGGATAGTTTAATGAATTAATGAACTTTATCATTTTTCCCCAGTACAATTCCCAACTGTCTGTACGGACTGAGTATTATCCTTTTTATTACAGGGCAATTCCTTTCCTTAAATGAAAAAACTGTATAAAGGTAAATCACCTGTCAAACAAACCCCACAACTGCAAAAGTTTGAAAGCAGAAAGAGGTGTAATAGGCCATTGTGCAGCATTTCAGGTTAGTCTTATATTGTTAAATATCTAATAATTGCAGTTTTAGTGTTGGGGGGTGATTCACCTTTATACATTTTTCATTCAGGGGGGGAACAAACACAATATAATAATTTTAGTTTTGGGGGTGGACATGCCCTTTAAAATGGATTGCCAGAAGACATCCCAAGAAATCTGCAAGCAATAATATAATGTAAGCTTAAAGGATAACTCTACCTTCATAATGATAGATTTTAGAAAGAAAAGCCTCTTTAAAATATGTTGATATATACTGCTTTGTCTTCTGGAATCATTATTGTATGCCTGCTATGCTTCTGGATGCGGTGTGGAAACTGAGCAATTTAGTGACCTGTTTCTGAGCTTAAGCATGCTCAGATGAGGCAACTAGGGGACTTAAATTCAGTCATTGGCTTTAATGTCAACTGGCAAATCCATAACTGCCAGTAGTTAACTGGAAGAACTAGGAAGCAGAAACAGGGGCAACAGGACATTGTGCATCATTTCAGGTTAGACTTCTATATTTTAGATTTCAAACTATTACAGTTTAGGGTTTTGAGGGATGATTTACCAGTATATAATTTTTGATTTGAGAGCTGGACCAGCAACTAAAGATTCTATGGCATTATACATGCTATATAGCTGTGAAGAAATTTAAAAATTCTACCCAATACAAAACTCAAGAAATGCTCAAGTTTGCCCAAGGCATCGAATCTGAAAAAATTATTAGACACAAGGATACAAGCACAATTCATATACAAAGCAAATGAGCACAGGGAATTGTTTGTTAAAGTTATGCACAGCCAGTCCAGCCCTCATTTTTTAACATCAAGTGATGGCTTTAATAAGAACATTTTGTCTGGCATAGAACACCAATGATCATATAAAATCATTAATGTTTTTTTAAAAATGGCAGTTGGCAGACAGTCTATTGCAGTAATTATTTCACTTCTAATTTAAAAAAGAAAATTTAGGCTAGAAATATTTATAAACCGGATGTTCAAAAATGTATTGTTAAAACATCTAATCGTTTAGTATTTTAGGACATATAAGTATCTTTTAGCATATTTATAAAATAACCCTACATCAACGAAAAAGATTTTGCCTTACAATGTACTGCCATAGATAAGCAATTAGTTATAATTTTTCATGTCAAATTATACATAATCATTTCCAAAAATAAAGCAGCCCATACACATTTGATTGCTACACCTCTTGCTCTCTTGATATACTCATGTCAGGCAAAACTGGGCAGAGGAACCAATGTTCAGTTATATGACCTGCCATATTCATACAGTATATAGTGTTGCCCACTGCAGGTGGCAAGATCAGACTCCCTGCACAGTATTTATCTTAAGTAAGTGACATATAGTGTTATTTTTATTTTAAGCCAGCTTTTCATTTATTAAAACACTGTGTCCATAGTCCGTCACTATATCCAATCCACTTTCTGCAAGATTTAGATGAAAATTTTGCAAATAATGAAATGTAGCCTGAAATCAAAACAAGCAGTTGATTGGTTTGGAATATTAACAGATGTTTACAAAATACTGGACTAGAACAAAGGAAACGGCTCCAGTCCACTATTTTAAGGCCACACATAATGCTATTGCCTGAAAAACTGCAAAGAAAATTAACATACCATATAAATAAGAGTATGAGGTTTTAAGGCTTAAAAATTAGCCTAAAAACCTTGCCTTAGCTTATGCTTGGGTCAAAGCGTCCTTACCGTCATTGCGGCCGCAGTCAGGAGAGCCGGGTCTTGCGGGGATCTTGTGGGAACAGCGCAGTTATGCACCTCTTACAATATCCGATTGGCTCTTCTGCTTGTAAGAGATTCAGCTTGCTTTAAAAACTTTTTTGGCGGTCTTTAGGTTTAGAGGTGGGAAGGAGCATTTTTTTGCTTGTAGGGCTAAACCAGATGTTGCCTGTTGAACCTTGCCACTCCAGATGTTAACAACTACAACTCCCAGCAACCCAAGCATGCTGGGAGTTGTAGTTTATAAACATCTGGAGTGCCAAGGAATTGGCTGTTACTGAGTTTATATGGGGCTCTGTATGTGAGAAAGTCAACCTTAAGCTTATACTCGAGTCAATCAGGTTTTGCAAATTTTTCAGGAAATAGGTACCGTCGACATATACTCGAGTATATGCGGTATTAGGCATTTGGCAAAAATTTCTATTTTACGAGTCAAGATTTGTACACAGATAACAGACATCAATTTCTAATTTAAACTAACCCCCTCCCCACAAAAAACAAAGCCTTTTTTGAGTTCTAGGCATTTATACTTTAACAAGACTTTGCATCAGAAAAGGAGAATAAACATTTTAAACCACAAACCAAATATCTGTCCACCCCCACCCCCCTACCATATTACAACACCAACAAGCAAATGGGGCAGTCCCCACTAAAGCTGGGGAATTATGCTAAAATGACATACACAAACCATTTAAAGGACAACTCCAACCTTATTATAATATATTTTACAAAAAAATGTGTACAAAAGATTGCGAGACCCTGATGAAACCAAGTTGATTGTTGAAACACGCGTCGGTCTGTTGGGTCTGGCGTCGGGAGTTACCAGTGTATCTACATTTGGGAACGGAGGAATTAATAATTGGCTTGTTACAGACAGAGTGAACATTGGAACCTTAGGTTCGGCTAATCAGTCTGGTCTGGGAGTAGCACTCTTCAAGCCGGTGCAGTGCAGAGGGTTAAGTCCCAGGGGATAGATTCAGATTAATATACCGGTAACCACTTGGAGAAACTGTTGGGATTTTCAAAGTATCCACAATACTATTTTTTATTCCCGTGGAGATGCTGAAACCTATTTGGATATTATGATAGCTGCAATAGGGGACGCCCGAGATTTTTAACATTGTGAAATAATTTGATGTGATTTTGTTATATGTGATAATGAATAAAGTTGAGAGTTTTGTATATATCACTTGGATGGCATTTATTAGATTGTAAGGGGATGCAAAATTGATCATAGATATTTTAGGGCACAAGGGTATTGAGTTCTTATTTGGAGGATCTTGGGGTTCTTTCCCCATATTTTGTATTATACATTAGATTTAGTTGCTGAGCACCACCTATCTTTAGGGATCCCATGCCCAAGAGTTAATATTTGGGGAGCACACCTCTATTTACATAATATTTATAGTATTGAGCCTGTACTGAGCCTGGGCATGCTTAGAAGAGAAAGATAGGGGATTAACATTCAGTCATTGGCTGTGATGTCAACTGTCAAATCCATAACTGACAGTTCCTTACTGGAACAACCAGGAAGCAGAAACAGGACATTGTGCAGGATTTCATGTTAGACATATATATTTCAGATTTCAAACTATTTACCGTTTAGGGTTTTGGGGGGTGATTTACCTGTATGTAAGTTTTCATTTTCAAGCTGGACTTGCCCATTAAGTATAACTTCTTTACAGCACCATAGGTTTCTTTTTCCAAAGTTTCCCAGTGCTACAGATTTAGAGGTCTGTTGGGTTCACTGAACAACCAGGGCCATGGAAGGACTAAAGTTTTAACTTCTTTCTTAGACCAGCTAAGCTTGTTGTCTCCCCATTACGAGGGAGCACATTAAAATAAAGCACATCAATAGCAAGCTAGCATTTAGCAACATTAGGTCCATATGAACGGTAAGTGCCCAGAGGAAGAAGAAAGGTTAAGCAGAGCAGAGACAAATGACATTTTGCACACTGGTTACCTCTCGTTTGCCTTCTTTTCAGTGTTCTCGCTAGAATTTTTTCTAGCAGGGTGGCATAAATAACCCATGACTAGGACAGTTACTGATCGGCTATATACAAAGCTTGTATAGATAACGGGACATAAAAGCAATAACCTCTTATCACAGGGTTGGGTTGGCAGACTGAGCCCACACACTGAAACAACCCAACACAAGGGGCAGAGAAAGCATGAGACCCGCATACAGAGTGCGCAGCAGGTTTGCCATTCCTGGGCAATATCTCCATCTGCATGCTCTTAACATTCTGAAGGACAAAAATAAGAGTGGGATCAAATGTTATAAATTGTCAACCGTCCTTTATTTTTCAGGACAGTCACAATTATGCAACCCCCAGCATTACCCGCTCGGTTAGCACACATCTGTAGGGACAAAGGTTGGACCATCCCTGTATACTGTTTGCATATACAACCCACCCACCCACCGATTTAAACACAAAAGGTTAGAGTAAAAGTCTTTAAAAATGCAGTAAAACAGCTATCTTATAAAACCATAATTTTATGTATTTTTTCAAGTAATGAGGGCCTATAAAATGGAATAAAAAAAACCCACCATACAAAAGTTGCCTGTTCCTTTTATTGCATTGGTTCCTCCAGCTGGGTCTTTCAAGAGCTGCCCCAAATGCCATCCTCTTCCCTGCTTCTCGCAGGCTGTCATTGCCAAAGAATAACAGCTGAGGACCGGGCTGCCTCCTCAGCGCATGTGCAAGCTTAAAACAAGCTTCCACAGCCTTGAGAGGAAGCGACTACAAAGGAAGAGGAGTACCTCAGGATGGTAAGTAAGGTTTGAGAGGCAGAGGTTATCAGTGTTTGGGAAGGAAAGTATCAAATTTCATCACAAAGGTGTGTAAATAAAGTTTTTGCCTAGAAATTTGTCACATTGTGGGGGCTGCTTTTTGTTTTCGCATTTCAGAACCAAAGCTCTTCTTTCCATGCATTGTACCCAGTTTGAGTACAGGTCCTTACCCCTGGGTTCTCTTTTAGATAAGCAGCATTATTTTTCATCCTCAGTCCCCCTTCCTTGGTCTCCGAACAAGAAAGAGTTCTATTAAAACCCTTCTATAGTACCTTAAAAAGAACTGAAACAATCTCTAGGTAAATCTTTTGAGATATTATATTGCTAGAAAGGTTTAGCAACATAATTTCCTGCTTTTAGCAGCTTGTAGAAATGTGACTATTTTCAGCCTGAATTAATAGGCCCCCATCTTAAATTCTTTAAATCAAAAGGCACCCCCCAAAATGCAGGTTTTGTTTTACTTTTTACAAAAGATGCTCCCAATGTTTCCAATGTTTTGGAGATACTTGCAACAGAAGGAGAGGGAGGGGGTGAGTTAGGAGAGTCCTGCCATATCACAGCAGCCCGATCTCCCTTTGAAAGGCAATAAATTGGTGAAAGCAAGCTCTTTCTGCTTCTTTCCTTTACTTCTATTTTTAAAGGGCATGTCCACCCGTTTTTAGAATTTTTTCTGTAGTGTAGGGCTCCCTCTCCCAACGCCATAGTTATTTGCAGCAAAACTCCCACGATCATTGCTTGTTTCCCCCCATGACGTTCAGTCCCGGCCCTCTGCTTGCATGAAACAGAGGAGGAACACACAGAATGGGACAGGGGGGCAGGGAATTATATTTTCCCACTATAGATGCCCTTTAACTGTAGAAATACTGAAAATGAGTCAATTTTCAGTTGTGAATATTTGCATTAAAATAAATTTTTACCTCTTTATACTATTAGATATGGTTTCTTCCAACATTTTTTTTTTAAATGGCATGTCCCCCCCTTTTTGTAACCTTTGATATATTGTAGGTATCCCTCCCCCAGCCCCAACCGCCATAATAGAATTTTGAGAAAGTCCCACGATAGTTACTTACCTTCCCTCTCTCCTCTGCGCACTGCACGGCCTTCTGCTTGCATGGAACTGCAGGGGGCTGGACCGGCTGCCGGCCGCTCAGAATGCCAGGGGAGAGAGGAAAGGTAAGTAACGTTCAGGGGACTTTCTCAAAATTCTATTATGGCAGTTGGGGCTGGGGAAGGAATACCTACAATATAACCAAGGGGTTTGTAGCTAGGGGAGAGCAAAACCGGTGGGGGAGGAAGAGCAAAACGGGAGAGGAAGGGGGGGGGCTCATGCACAGGCCTCAAACCTTGATGAGGTTGAGGCAGAGATAGGCACAGGATGGGTCACTGACAGCTCCTTCACTGCTGTTTTCTGGACTTAATAATGGCATAGCAGGGCAGCCATTTGGAACAGAGATGTATGGTAAGGATTTTTTTTAAACTACAGAGTGGGGCCAGTATGGGGTTAAATTTCCGTTTTGGGGGTGGACATGCCCTTTAATGTAACTGCAGTTCTAAAAAGTAAAAAATGCTAGATCAGAATTATTACTATTATGTGAATAGTTATTTAGTTTAAAACAAAGTAATTACTGTGAAAAAAAAGGGGTAAAACAATTCTGATATTTTTTCAAAACCAACAAGGATTTTTCTAATGTAGTTCCTTCAATAATTTGTTTCATGTTAATTACCTCACATGTCCACAGCGAGTTTCATCCCTATCATGCTTCTGAATCAACAGGATTATTCTAGAATTCATTTGTTAAAAACATGAAAGATACTACATAATAGCTTTACTGAGAGCACAGCACACTTCAAAAATAGTTAAATGAATATGGAAATGTATCTTTTACAGCAAACTGTTCATTACTGAATCATTATCAACCCTTGTTAGAATATTCTCTTCTTCTATGTACAAGATCATTTAAGTGTTTAGGAGCTCTATCATGAAAGACAGCAACACTTCATAACCCATATTTAAAGTATAATTCTCTTTTTGTAAGGATCCTTTTTTAAGTGCTAAAAGCAGAAATGAAAATGATTCTGAATTGTGTACATTTAACCTATATAGACCTAGGGTTTTCTAGATGAAGTGAAAATGTGTTGTGATGTGGGTAATGTGAGGAGCTAAACAAACAAACTAGACTCACCAATTACTATTGGTTCAAGCCAGTTACCTAAACTGGCACTTTCACATCCTAATTTTACAAAAGCAGAGCAACCATTCAGTGATTAAATATGCCTTAATTCCATGCATATCAAAAATATACACATACTTTGTACCCATGTGACTAATGTCTGCAGATTCCACTTGAATCCATTGTGATTTTGTGTGGACTGGAAAATATATTACAACAATCTACATCCTACACTTTATTTATGTAAGTAATTCTTGTATGGACACATTCTCAGCAATGTTATCTGCTCTCTCTACTTGTCTAAAACACACTTACTTGAGAAAACAGGAGAAATTTTTCTGCCACTTCAGTTCTGCCCACCCACTGGAGCAAGACAATCTAAGAATGTGAAACCTGCCTCTTGCAGCAAAAGTCTTCTCCGAGGTTGAACCTCCTTCCAAATATGAAGGAGGTAGCATGGGAACAGAATTACAAAATAAATTGTATTGTATATACTCGAATATAAGTCGATTCAAGTATAAGTTGAGGTACCTATTTTTACCTGAAAAAGGAGTAAAAACGGATTGACT
Source organism: Hymenochirus boettgeri (assembly GCA_019447015.1). Taxonomy (NCBI): domain Eukaryota; kingdom Metazoa; phylum Chordata; class Amphibia; order Anura; family Pipidae; genus Hymenochirus; species Hymenochirus boettgeri. Next base: position 185,855,585 of record CM033471.1, read on the forward strand.
TGAGTATAACCTGAGGGTAGAAATTAGGACCACTACTACTTTCTGATTCTTTATTGTTTTGAGGCTTTAGTTGCCCTTTAAATGGACAGCAGAATTCCCATACAGTAGTCCCATAGAGTAATAGCCAAATCCAGTATGGCTATATGGAACCACTGCATGCTGGGAGTTGTAGTTTCCAAACATTTGGAGTGCCAAGGAATTGGGGGTTACTGTATGGGATTAATGTCCATTTAAAGGGCAACTAATGCCTCAAAACAATACAAATCCAGGAGATGGTGTTTATTGTTAAAAAGATTGCCTTCTGATTCTGTATTGTTTTGAGGCTTTAGTTGCCCTTTATTTGAACAGCAGAATTCCCATACAGTAGTTCCATATAGCCATACTGGGTTGGCTATTATGTAGGGACTACTGTATGGGAATTCTGCTGTCCAATTAAAGGGCAACTAAAGCCTCAAAACAATACAGAATCAGAAGGCAGTCTTTTTAACAATAAACACCATCCTCCTGATTCTGTATTGTTTTGAAGCATTAGTTGCCCTTTAAAGGGATGTCCACCCCAAAAACTATAATCCCCCCAACTACTGGCCCCACCATGTAGTGTAGTTTAATCCTACCTCACATCCCAACTCCATCTGGTTCTCCTGTAGTCCCCCCCAAAGTTCCAAAAACTGACCACCAGGAGGCTAGCAGGTCCTATAGGACACTGCCTGCTACCTGGCCTCCCGGAGATTCCTGCCATGCGTGCTGCAGCCCTTCCCCCTCCCTCCCCCTCCCTCTCCCTCCCGTTCTACTATCCCTCCCCTAGCATTAAACCCCTTAATATTCTGCTCCCCATGTCCAGCCCCAACCGCATGTTTTTTTTTTAAAAAGCTCCCCAAACTCTTACTTACCTCTCCGCTTTCCTCCGCTGCACTGAATGACCGGCAGCCGCGTCCGTGATTGGCTGCCGCTCAGCCAATCACAGACGCGACTGCCGGTCCCGCCCCTCTGCTTGCATTCTCGCAAGCAGAGGGCCGGCAGTGCGGCGGAGGATCGAGGGGAGGTAAGTAAGAGTTTGGGGGGCTTTCTGAACAAAAGAAATATGCGGTTGGGGCTGGGGGACATGGGGGAGCAGAATATTAAAATTCCAATTTAGGGGTGGACATAGCCTTTAAATGGACAGTAATCCCATACAGTAACCCCCAATTCCTTGGCACTCCAAATGTTTGGAAACTACAACTCCCAGCATGCTTTAGTTGCAGTTTTCAAGCACCCTCAGGTATACTCAAGTATATACAGTACTCATTTGCATTTATTGAAACTTAACTGTGTAGAGTAGCAGGTAGTAAAGATATACTAACTGCGGATTGTAAAGATGACGGATGCAAAAGCTCGAGCTCTGCATCATCAATCTCCTCACACTATCCGCACATCGCGCTGGGAGGAGGTATGAAGATGCGGCGCTCGGTCACCCGCGTAGAACAGACAGAGAAAGAGAAGGTACAAAAAGGAGCTTGACCTGGGGGGTGGGGGGTTTGAATTTATGTTTCTGTTCTTTTATGACAAAGAAATAAAACTGCAAATTCCAATATTAAGAGCATCTTGCTTCGGTTTAATGGGTTTAGAACAACAATACATATCCACTCTGCTGATATCTAGTGTGCCCCTCTGATTAATAGTCCAAACATGAATAACGCAGCGGGAGCAAAATCAAAATTCAGTGTAGGTTATTGGGAGGACCTGCACTACATGTTGGACATTAATAAGTCATGCTGTATAGGAAGCACATTCTACAACTAAAATACATCTGGATTTTAGTGCGTTGACAAGTGATTAAATGTGAATCAAATATAGCATTCCATAGAAAGTTTCATGCCCAGCTTTTTAAGAAGCAACATGCTTATTTTAATCTACTTAATTTAAATTTCAAGAAGGTACAGCCAGACAGCAGAATTTCCCTGTAACAATAATTATATTTTAAACACCAATGTGGCATGTTTCGGTCTCACTTGACCTTTTCACATAGGAGCTCACAATAAAATATTGTTGAAGTGAAATTTTGCTGTCTGGCTGTACCTTTTTGCTCTTTGAATTCCGTGGCTTACTCCAGGACTTTTCAAGACAGTAAACATTATAGGAGGTAACAACCTTCCAACCCTACCTGTATATTTACCTATTTGATTATTTATCAATCGTCCTCTTCCCATTTACCCAAACTTAAAGGATAACTATTGCTTCAATGCATTTTTTTTTTAAATGCATTAAAAAGAGTTAAGGTATGCAGCCCTCCCCATACATTTTTTTCCTGATTTCGATCCTCTCTCTGCCTTTAATTAGCCATGCTGTGAAGGGGGCATAACAATTCTGCCTCTAACTGTCACTCAAAGCTAGCATGCGAAAAAACACTTCTCCACCCACCCTTTATCAGCTTGATTATGTAGGCTGTATCCTAGCAACAGGACATTTCAAGTTTGTTTAACTGGCAGAGGAGGAGGAGGGAGGTTGTAACAGACATTCCCACCAGCCAATGACAAGTGCTATGTTAATCAAGTCCCTGGGCCCTCTAGAAGGCGAGCTTTTAGCACTCATCTTTGCTGTGTGATATCTAAAGGAGGGCAGCACAGTTGTAAATGTGAGTCAGTGATTTCAGCTGCTGGAAGTGTGGACATGTAATGGGAGTGATGTGTTTTTTATATTGTTGTCCTTTAATATTTGGCTTTGTTCATAAATTTATGATTATTTTTAACCAAAAGGGAAAGTAAAGTTAACATTCAATTCAGGTGAATGGTAACCATATTTTTTTAAAGCAGGCTATTATATGGTAAAACAACTATTTTACAATACTTATATCATAATATAATCATATCATGTGTTATGGCCGACAGCTATATACTATAACATCTTGGACTGCTGCCATTTTGTAACCTTTGCTACCTTATATTTTGTTTTACTTATTTAAAGGGGAACTGTGGTCTCCAAACAAGTTGAGTTTAAATGAAAGGACAGTTTCCTACCTTTAAAACGAACCATGAACCACCTCTCTACGTGCTCCACAGCCCAATATATAAAGAAATGACTGACCAGAAAGTTAATGGATGGGAGGCCAACATGTGACTTTCCTAAGGCTTCTCCTGCACAGTGCCACAGGCAAGCACAGCCTCAGACTCCCTCAGTGTGTGAGGGAGACAGGAAGTCCCTCCTCCTCTCTGCTGTGTGAAGGACCTGCAGCTGCAGAGAAGGTAAGGGAATCTCACTCTGCCTGAAAAGGCTGTTTTCACAGTTTTCTTTAGGGGGGGTCTGAGTGGCCCACAGCTCCCTTGAGTGGGCGGGGCTAAGGCACCCATGGAGTGGACGGGGCCACGGCACCCGCGAGTAGGAGGGGCCATGGCACCTGCGGGCCACATGGGCTGTAAGGGAATGAGCCAAGGGGGGCCTGCAACTGGAGGGACCATGGGGTCCATGAGTGGGAGGGACCAGGGGGGCTGCAAAGGGAAGGAGACACAGGGCAGACTGACTGACAGGTTTCAGAGCAGGAAGCAGGAAGTGCAGGGGACCGGTGGATGCTGCTGCCATATCACACACAAAAATGTAAATATCTTCAAAACTAGCAAAATAAACAATTAAATACATTGCAAAGATTCTCAGGAGAGCAATTCCTATCAAATACCTAGAGTCATTTTTGGACCACAGTTCCTCTTAACAAAACTTTTAAAAAATGTATGCCTTAAGCTTTCTTTAAAGTTAAAATTAGACACCCACTTCTGCAGATCAAACATTTGGCACCCCAGATAAAAACTACACAAAAGGATTTATTTCAAGAAACAGGATCAAGGAGCCAGACCAGACCCGGTATTTGATTCACCACGCTGCTTCATGATCAATAAATCACACACCTGAGAAGTAACCAAAGGAGATCTGGATACTGTATCAGTATCTTGCGAGTATAACTTTTTTTTATTAGTACTACAAAAATGTACCGTGCCATTGATGAAAGTACAGACATCTAGGATATAAAATAATCGCTTTTATTAAAAATGATTGAAAATGCAAACCTTTCCAAACACTTGGGCTTCTTCCTCAGGCATAATACAAAACTGAACTTTGTAAAGCACCCTATTTTATACATACTAGAAACAAAGACTTACTGGCATTTTTTTATTGAATTTTTAAGTTGTGTTAATGTATTGGGGTGAACTTTTTAAGTGTTGACTTTTTAAGTGTTACTAACCAGACATCTCTGAGAATTAAATCAGTAGGAAATATTCCTTTCTCTTACGTGAAGGGGAAGTAGCCTTTGTTTCAATAGGGGATCCTTCTAGGCCTGGATCGGATATGTATTGGATCAGTTGTGTGTGGAATACGGTCAGTCACGTAGAAAATTCACATCTGATGTGTGTGCATTGTGGCACTTGTGTTTTTTGTTTAAATAGTTAAGTATTTGCTCTGTTTAAGGTAACTTTTTATGTAGGCTTGTGAAGGTTCTCTTCATCCAGGTCATGGTATATCTGTTGATTCAATTAGATCAACTGGACTTGAAGTTTAGTTCTTGAAGACGTTTCGCTAGTCATCCGACTGGCTTTCTCAATTCAGAATGACTTGTACAAGAATCTTTGGCAATTATGTACCCTGGAAAATCTCAATTAGCATATCACAGCCAATGGTTAAGGTGGTGTGATTGGATAGTGGCTAAGAGGTGTTATAGGAACGCCCAGAGTAGGTGTCAAAACAGCATTGTACATGGCAGACAGTTGGTGTCGAACCCCCCCACCTCATTTAGGCTTTGTTTCTTTTTTTCAACATAAATGGCCTCCTTAACACCTCTCTTGAACCAGTCACATTCCTTTGCCAATATGTTAACATTACAATCTTCAAAGGTATGTCCTTTATCCTTAGATGCTGGTACACGGCTGAGTCCTGACCCGAGGAATTGGCTCTTCTGTGCTGGGCCATACGTTGATGCAGTTGCTGTTTGGTCTTCCCCACATACAAATCAGAGTATTCTTCACTGCACTGCACTGCGTATATGATGTCCTTTTCTTGTGTTCGGTATTGGGTCATTTGGATGTACCAGTTGTTGCCTCAGTGTGTTGTTCGGTTTAAAGCAGACAGGATACGGGTTTTTTGAAAATTCTCTTAATTTCTCGGAGACCCCTGCTACATATGGGATACCATGTTCTTCTCCTGTCTTGCTTTTCTCCTTCACTGTTGGTATTTTGTTCTTTTCTTTCCTTCTACTTCTTTTGACAAAGCCCAGTCTGGATATCCACTCGTTTTAAGGACTCCTCTGAGATGTTTCATTTCTTTATCCTTCGCCTCTGTGCTAGTGGGGATGTTCTCAGCTCTGTGTTGCAAGGTTCTGATGACACCCAGCTTTTGATCTAAAGGGTGGTGGGAGTCAAACATCAAATACTGATCTTGTGTGTTGGTTTTCAGTAAACCTCTACTTCCAGTTTACCATTTTCCTTAACTTCTACCAAGCAGTCCAAGAAAGCCAGTTTGTTGTTCTGTACCTCTTCCTTGTAAATTTGATGTTCTGGTCTACCGCATTTGTGTTCTGTGAAAGCTGTACTTCCTGCTGGTGGATTTTACCCAGGTGTCATCCACGTATCTGAACCAGTGGCTGGGTGCTATGCCCTTAAAGGTATTAAGCGCCTTTTTTTCTACCTCCTCCATGTAAAGGTTGGCCACAATGGGTGAAACTGGAGATCCCATAGCACATCCGTGTTTTTGCTTATAGAACTTATCCCTGTATTTGAAATAGGTGGTATTCAGGCACAAGTCCAGTAAGGAACAAACCTGTTCTGGGTTGAGATCAGTTCTGCTGGTAAGAGTGCTCTTGCCTAGCCGTTTTCTCACCATGTCAACAGCCTCCTTGGTGGGTATAAGGTGAAGAAGATGTCACATCATAGGACACCATAGTTTCTTCTGCACCAAGTACTATATCTTCAATCTTGTTGGTGAAATCCTGAGAGTTCTGGATGTGATGCTTAGAACTTCCCACCATGGTCCTAAGATGTTGGCTAGGATTTTGCCACCTTGTATGTTACAGAGTTGATGCTGCTGACTATAGGTCTTAGTGGGGCCCCTTCCTTATGTATCTTTGGGAGTCCATATATACATGGATGTGCCTCACCAGGGTAGAGGTGATGATACATTGCTCGATCAATGGCTTTTTCCAGGGTACATAATTGCCAAAGATTCTTGTACAAGTCTTCTGAATTGAGAAAGCCAGTCGGATGACTAGTGAAACGTCTTCAAGAACTAAACTTCAAGTCCAGTTGATCTAAATGAATACAACAGATATTTTATGTTAGGAATTTTTTTTATTTATGTTAGGAATAAGTTTGCACAGGCTTGTATCAATTTATATGCCTCACATAGTGCTGCCCTGCAACATCAGTTCAATGACTTAATGAAACAGTATCAGGATCACAATGATGCATTAAAAAGTAAAGTCTAGTAGGAGAGGTAAGAAATTTCCATCAGCCGCTGCCGACCCCCTATACTATACAAAAGGTGAATGTTCGCCGGCATCGGGACTGCTCGGAAATGCACTGCACACAACGAAGTAAGGACCAAACCGTCAGGTTAGACAGTATTGTCCCTTTCTCATTCGTGTGTACCCACATTTAGGAGCCACTATCAGATGAATGTAAATATGAATGTCAGGAGACGTAGAGAGATTAAGCCTTAAAGGGCATGTCCACCCCCAAACGGAGGGAGCAACCCGCATTTCGGGTCGTATTTTCGTAGAATCCTCGTATTTCGAAAAATCCCTGTATTTTCAAGAATCTCATCTTTTCGAGAATCCTCGTATTTTCGAAGAACGGATTTGCCGAACTTTCATTTTAGTAGGTTTTAATGGGTCCACCTGCGGATTTTCGAATTTTTCCGAAAATTCGCGGATCCTCGAGCAGACCAGATTTTGCGGAGTTCGGACATCTCTAATGGTAACGTGCACAGGAGCCCCCCCCCGATCCCCTTCTTGCCCATTTCCCCCTACGTGAAATCCTTAATCTGTATTGGAAGGCATACCCTCCCACTCCCAACCGCTACGTTAAAAGTTAGAAAATCGCTCCTAAATAGTACTTATATCTCCTGGTTCCAGCGTCTAAACCATTGATGGCTTTCAGCCAATCACAGCCGTGGCTGCCGGTCCGGCCCCCTGCTTGTATTTCCGACAGGCAGGGGAGCCAGACCAGAGCGATGCTGGAACCAGAGCTGTAAGTAGTGTTGGAGCGATTTTCTCACTTTTAACATAGTGTTTGGGGTGTGGAGGTATGCCTATGACATGAAAAATGTTTGTTCTGAAGGGTGGAGATGCCTTTTAAAGGAATAGTTCACATAAAAGCAAACTATTACTTAATAAAGTTGATTGAAGACCAGGAGGTAAGTATTGCAGGATAGACATAGTTGCTGTAGTATGGATATGATAATGTTTTAAAGAAAACAAAATATGTCAAGATAAAATATCTGTAGTGAGTAATCCAGATACAAGTTTAGATTTACCCAAGGGTACAAAATTCTACTGACTCTAGTACTAACTGCAATCCTGGACAGCAGGTAGGTTTATATACTAACTGCAATCCTGGCAGCAGGTAGTGTTTTTTGAATAATAGTTCTACACAGAAGTTCCATGCTACCATCAAATGCTCCTACAAAGTGTAATCTCCCCCCAGAACTTAGTATGCATAAATGTATGGGCAGTTCACATTGCCTGTGGCTGATGGGCATTTGTATAATCAGAATCCCACCCTAATAAACTAATTTCAGGGAGGGTACCAGCCCCTATAGCTCCACCCCCTGTCCAGCCTCCGATTAATGCATAAGGCACATACATGCACATATATAATGTAAAAATGACTTTGCCTCATTTAATCACAACTAAAAAGGAAAAGTTTAAGCATTTAAAGTTAAAAGATGACATTGTTGTCTTTTTTTTCAAGATCGGTATATGTGTACTTGGTGTCGTTGGGGGTATGTGTTTTTTCAATTATGACCATAAAACTATTTTTTTTTAATCTTAAATCAAGATTTTTGTTATGAACTGTAGTTACCCTTTAAGTATGGCTGCCACTGGAATGGAAGGGTTGGTAAGTAGGTGTGTGTACCTGTTTCTGTGTGGGGTTAGGGGTATGAGTGCGTTTATGACCATAAAACTAAATTGTTTACTCCATGACCCTGAAACGTCAAATGTCCTCGTTTGAGGATTGTACCCATTGTAGTCAAAGGGAAAAAATGTCCCAAAAATCACAATAACATGATAACACTTTCACAGATTCCTTGGCTGGGTAATAGCATACTTCTACTATGTGTCCTGCACTGTACCAAATTTTGTGTCTCTGGCTTGAAAACTGCGGGAGGAAATACAGTCCAAAAAAGGTAGAAGAATAAAATTGAAGCGGAAAAAGAGTAGAGAAGAAATAAAGGAACGGAATTTGTTCTTCCAGAAAAATTAAATAAATACATGTAACCGACCTAACTCTGAGGTGAAGGCTGCATGCCTTCAATCCAGTACTTTTCTGTGCCTAAGACACAGCAGAAGAGTTGTAAGAATGCAACTGATTGAGAGCTGAAATGTAAGATGTTGCTAAAGATATCTAAATAAAATGGGACGATCTATACAGCCACCATCTAGTGTATGTACCCCACCCTAATATTAATTTTTAAAACAAGACCCAGAAATTGACTTGTGCTCCTTCGCTCCTCGGCTATCTGATCCCGGCACATGGGGCATTGCCCCCTAAAACTAAAATTTGCCCCAGTGATGGCCCCACTGTGTAGTGTAAAAAAAATCATTACCTTACCCCTCAGCTCCTTATGATTCTCCTGCAGTGCCGTCCAAAGTTTCAAAAGTGAAGAGTAGGATCCGTCTGAGTCAACCAGTCCCTGCTACTTCCTTATCTGTTAAGGTGTCAGAGTGACCCACAGCACCTGTGAGTGGTCGGGGCTTAGGCACCCGTGAGTGGACGGGGCCACGGCACCCGCGAGTAGGAGGGGCCATGGCACCTGCGGGGCCACATGGGGCTGTAAGGGAATGAGCCAAGGGGGGCCTGCAACTGGAGGGACCATGGGGTCCATGAGTGGGAGGGACCAGGGGGGCTGCAAAGGGAAGGAGACACAGGGCAGACTGACTGACAGGTTTCAGAGCAGGAAGCAGGAAGTGCAGGGGACCTGGTGATGCTGCTGCCATATCACACACAAAAATGTAAATATCTTCAAAACTATGCAAAATAAACAATTAAAATACATTGCAAAGATTCTCAGGAGAGCAATTCCTATCAAATAACCTAGAGTCATTTTTGGACCACAGTTCCTCTTTAACAAAACTTTTAAAAAATGTATGGCCTTAAGCTTTCTTTAAAGTTAAAATTAGACACCCACTTCTGCAGATCAAACATTTGGCACCCCAGATAAAAACTACACAAAAGGATTTATTTCAAGAAACAGGATCAAGGAGCCAGACCAGACCCGGTATTTGATTCACCACGCTGCTTCATGATCAATAAATCACACACCTGAGAAGTAACCAAAGGAGATCTGGGATACTGTATCAGTATCTTGCGAGTATAACTTTTTTTTATTAGTACTACAAAAATGTACCGTGCCATTGATGAAAGTACAGAAATTAGGAGATAAAATAATAGCTTTATTAAAAAATGATTGAAAATGCAAACCTTTCCAAACACTTGGGCTTCTTCCTCAGGCATAATACAAAACTGAATCTTGTAAAGCACCCTATTTTATACATACTAGAACAAAGACTTACTGGCATTTTTTTATTGAATTTTTAAGTTGTGTTAAGTATTGGGTGAACTTTTTAAGTGTTGACTTTTTAAGTGTGACTAAACCAGACATCTCTGAGAATTAAATCAGTAGGAAAATATTCCTTTCTCTTACGTGAAGGGGAAGTAGCCTTTGTTTCAATAGGGGATCCTTCTAGGCCTGGACGATATGATGGATCAGTTTGTGTGGGAATACGGTCAGTCACGTAGAATATTCACATCTGATGTGTGTGCATTGTGGCACTGTGTGTTTTTTGTTTAAATAGTTAAGTATTTGCTTCTGTTTAAGGTAACTTTTTATGTTAGGCTTGTGAAGGTTCTCATTCATCCAGGTCATGGTATATCTGTTGTATTCAATTAGATCAACTGGACTTGAAGTTTAGTTCTTGAAGACGTTTCGCTAGTCATCCGACTGGCTTTCTCAATTCAGAATGACTTGTACAAGAATCTTTGGCAATTATGTACCCTGGAAAATCTCAATTAGCATATCACAGCCAAGTGTTAAGGGTGTGATTGGATAGTGGCTAAGAGGTGTTATAGGAACGCCCAGAGTAAGGTGTCAAAACAGCATTGTACATGGCAGACAGTTGGTGTCGAACCCCCCCACCTCTATTTAGGCTTTGTTTCTTTATTTTCACATAAATGGCCTCCTTAACACCTCTCTTGAACCAGTCACATTCCTTTGCCAATATGTTAACATTACAATCTTCAAAGGTATGTCCTTTATCCTTAAGATGCTGGTACACGGCTGAGTCCTGACCCGAGGAATTGGCTCTTCTGTGCTGGGCCATACGTTGATGCAGTTGCTGTTTGGTCTTCCCCACATACAAATCAGAGTATTCTTCACTGCACTGCACTGCATATATGATGTCGCTTTTCTTGTGTTTCGGTATTGGGTCATTTGGATGTACCAGTTGTTGCCTCAGTGTGTTGTTCGGTTTAAAGCAGACAGGGATACGGGGTTTTTTGAAAATTCTTCTTAATTTCTCGGAGACCCCTGCTACATATGGGATGACCATGTTCTTTCTCCTGTCTTGCTTTTCTCCTTCACTGTTGGTATTTGTGTTCTTTTCTTTCCTTCTACTTCTTTTGACAAAGGCCCAGTCTGGATATCCACTCGTTTTTAGGACTCCTCTGAGATGTTTCATTTCTTTATCCTTCGCCTCTGTGCTAGTGGGGATGTTCTCAGCTCTGTGTTGCAAGGTTCTGATGACACCCAGCTTGTGATCTAAAGGGTGGTGGGAGTCAAACATCAAATACTGATCTGTGTGTGTTGGTTTTCAGTAAACCTCTACTTCCAGTTTACCATTTTCCTTAACTTCTACCAAGCAGTCCAAGAAAGCCAGTTTGTTGTTCTGTACCTCTTCCCTTGTAAATTTGATGTTCTGGTCTACCGCATTAATGTGTTCTGTGAAAGCTTGTACTTCCTGCTGGTGGATTTTAACCCAGGTGTCATCCACGTATCTGAACCAGTGGCTGGGTGCTATGCCCTTAAAGGTATTAAGCGCCTTTTTTTCTACCTCCTCCATGTAAAGGTTGGCCACAATGGGTGAAACTGGAGATCCCATAGCACATCCGTGTTTTTGCTTATAGAACTTATCCCTGTATTTGAAATAGGTGGTATTCAGGCACAAGTCCAGTAAGGAACAAACCTGTTCTGGGTTGAGATCAGTTCTGCTGGTAAGAGTGCAGTCTTGGCCTAGCCGTTTTCTCACCATGTCAACAGCCTCCTTGGTGGGTATAGAGGTGAAGAGAGATGTCACATCATAGGACACCATAGTTTCTTCTGCACCAAGTACTATATCTTCAATCTTGTTGGTGAAATCCTGAGAGTTCTGGATGTGATGCTTAGAACTTCCCACCAATGGTCCTAAGATGTTGGCTAGGTATTTTGCCACCTTGTATGTTACAGAGTTGATGCTGCTGACTATAGGTCTTAGTGGGGCCCCTTCCTTATGTATCTTTGGGAGTCCATATATACATGGATGTGCCTCACCAGGGTAGAGGTGATGATACATTGCTCGATCAATGGCTTTTTCCAGGGTACATAATTGCCAAAGATTCTTGTACAAGTCATTCTGAATTGAGAAAGCCAGTCGGATGACTAGTGAAACGTCTTCAAGAACTAAACTTCAAGTCCAGTTGATCTAACTGAATACAACAGATATTTTTATGTTAGGAATTTTTTTTATTTATGTTAGGAATAAGTTTGCACAGGCTTGTATCAATTTATATGCCTCACATAGTGCTGCCCTGCAACATCAGTTCAATGACTTAATGAAACAGTATCAGGATCACAATGATGCATTAAAAAGTAAAGTCTAGTAGGAGAGGTAAGAAATTTCCATCAGCCGCTGCCGACCCCCTATACTATACAAAAGGTGAATGTTCGCCGGCATCGGGACTGCTCGGAAATGCACTGCACACACGAACAAGTAAAGGACCAAACCGTCAGGTTAGACAGTATTGTCCCTTTCTCATTCGTGTGTACCCACATTTAGGAGCCACTATCAGATGAATGTAAATATGAATGTCAGGAGACGTAGAGAGATTAAGCCTTAAAGGGCATGTCCACCCCCAAAACGGAGGGAGCAACCCGCATTTTCGGGTCCGTATTTTCGTAGAATCCTCGTATTTTCGAAAAATCCCTGTATTTTCAAAGAATCCTCATCTTTTCGAAGAATCCTCGTATTTTCGAAGAACGGATTTGCCGAACTTTCATTTTAGTAGGTTTTAATGGGTCCACTCGCGGATTTTCGAATTTTTCCGAAAATTCGCGGATCCTCGAGCAGACCAGATTTTGCGGAGTTCGGACATCTCTAATGGTAACGTGCACAGGAGCCCTCCCCCCGATCCCCTTCTTGCCCATTTCCCCCTAGCGTGAAATCCTTAATCTGTATTGGAAGGCATACCCTCCCACTCCCAACCGCTACGTTAAAAGTTAGAAAATCGCTCCTAAATAGTACTTATATCTCCTGGTTCCAGCGTCTAAACCATTGATGGCTTTCAGCCAATCACAGCCGTGGCTGCCGGTCCGGCCCCCTGCTTGTATTTCCGACAGGCAGGGGAGCCAGACCAGAGCGATGCTGGAACCAGGAGCTGTAAGTAGTGTTTGGGAGCGATTTTCTCACTTTTAACATAGTGTTTGGGGGTGGGAGGGTATGCCCTATGACATGAAAAAATGTTGTTCTGAAGGGTGGAGATGCCTTTTAAAGGAATAGTTCACATAAAAAGCAAACTATTACTTTAAAGTAGTGATTGAAGACCAGGAGGTAAGTATTGCAGGATAGACATAGTTAGCTGTAGTATGGAATATGATAATGTTTTAAAGAAAACAAAAATATGTCAAGATAAAATATCTGTAGTGAGTAATCCAGATACAAGTTTAGATTTTACCCTAAGGGTACAAAATTCTACTGACTCTAGTACTAACTGCAATCCTGGACAGCAGGTAGTGTTTAGTACTAACTGCAATCCTGGCAGCAGGTAGTGTTTTTTGAATAATAGTTCTACAGAAGTTCCATGCTACCATCAAATGGCTCCTACAAAGTGTAATCTCCTCCCAGAACTTAGTATGCATACAATGTATGGGCAGTTCACATTGCCTGTGGCTGATGGGCATTTGTATAATCAGAAATCCCACCCTACTAAAACTAATTTCAGGGAGGGTACCAGCCCCTATAGCTCCACCCCCTGTCCAGCCTCCAGGATTAATGCATAAGGCACATACATGCACATATATAATGTAAAAATGACTTTGCCTCATTTTAATCTACAACTAAAAAGGAAAAGTTTAAGCATTTAAAGTTAAAAGATGACATTGTTGTCTTTTTTTTCAAGATCGGTATATGTGTACTTGTGTCAGGTTGGGGGTATGTGTTTTTTCAATTATGACCATAAAACTATTTTTTTTTAATCTTAAATCAAGATTTTGTGTTATGACTGTAGTTACCCTTTAAGTATGGCTGCCACTGGAATGGAAGGGTTGGTAAGTAGGTGTGTGTACCTGTTTCTGTGTGGGGGTTAGGGGTATGAGTGCGTTTATGACCATAAAACTAAATTGTTTACTCACATGACCCTGAAACGTCAAATTGTCCTCGTTTGAGGATTGTACCCATTGTAGTCAAAGGGAAAAAATGTCCCAAAAATCACAATAACATGATAACACTTTCACAGATTCCTTGGCTGGGTAATAGCATACTTCTACTATGTGTCCTGCACTGTACCAAATTTTGTGTCTCTGGCTTGAAAACTGCGGGAGGAAATACAGTCCAAAAAAAGGTAGAAGAATAAAATTGAAGCGGAAAAAGAGTAGGAAGAAGAAATAAAAGGAACGGGAATTTGGTTCTTCCAGAAAAATTAAATAAATACATGTAACCAGACCTAACTCTGAGGTGAAGGCTGCATGCCTTCAATCCAGTACTTTTTCTGTGCCTAAGACACAGCAGAAGAGTTTGATAAGAATGCAACTGATTGAGAGCTGAAATGTAAGATGTTGCTAAAGATATCTAAATAAAAATGGGACAGATCTATACAGCCACCATCTAGTGTAGTGTACCCCACCCTAATATTAATTTTTTAAAACAAGACCCAGAAATTGACTTGTGCTCCTTCGCTCCTCGGCTATCTGATCCCGGCACATGGGGCATGTCCCCCCTAAAAACTAAAATTTGCCCCAGTGATGGCCCCACTGTGTAGTGTAAAAAAAATCATTACCTTACCCCTCAGCTCCTTATGATTCTCCTGCAGTGCCTGTCCAAAGTTTCAAAAAGTGAAGAGTAGGATCCGTCTGAGTCAACCAGTCCCTGCTACTTCCTTATTCTTGTTAAGGACACTGGCATGCGCAGGGGATCACTTTCCCCCCCATCCTCTGGATCCAGCATGGCTGCTTCATCCCCTACCTAAAAAACAACTTTTTATATACTGCAGCCAACCTCCAACCTTGTTTTCTAAAACAAGCTGCATAAATGTACTTATGCTATTTCATTCCCTCGTCTGTCTGCATAGCCGGCAGCCTTGCCTGTGATTGGCTGCCTCTCAGCCAATCAAACACGTGGCTGCCAGTCCAACCCATTTGTAACTTCCGGAAAGCAGAGGGAAAGAGCAGACAGTCGCAGGAACTAAGTAGTTTACATTTCTGATGCTTGTTTTAGAAAATAAAGTTGGCTGTTGGGAGTGGGCTACACTATATAAAAAGTTTCTTTTCTGGGTGGACATACCCATTTAAGCAGGCACGTGGAACTAAATGTCAAGTCTAGTTGAACTAAATAATATCACAAATATGTTACATTTTAAAGACCTTTCGCTGGTCATCTGACTGAAACTGAATACCAGATATGCTATGACATGAATGAATGAGATCCTTCAGAGGCATTTAAACTGTAATGAAAAAAATACTATCTGTTAAAATTTCCTATCTAACAGATAACAGTTATAGTTAGTAAATCACTTCACTGCCCTGTGTGTAGTTATTTGACTGTTATAGTTGCTCTTCTGTAAATTAAACCAAGTTTAAAGGGTATCTTCACCCTCTATATAATTCTTTTATAAAATATAAGGCATGCCTTCCCACCCCCAACCGCTATATTAGATTACTAAAAAAAGACCCTGAACTGTACTTACAGACCCTCGCGCTCCAGCGGCACACTGATTGGGCTTCCTGCTTGCCAGAACTAGCAAACAGGGTCCGGACCTGCAGTCGTGGCTATGATTAGCTGAGAGCCATACAATCAAAGCCGTTACTGGGGGCAATAGAGAATGCTGCAGGAGCGAAGGGCTTTAAGTACAGTACGGATTTTATAAATCTAATATAGCGGTTGGGGGTGGAAAGGGATGCCCTATATTTTATAGGAAACATTTTATGATAGTTGATAGGCAGCCAGGGAGTGATCGGTAGAGGGGGAAAGTGTTCCCCTGCGCTTGCAACTGTCCTCTCAGAGGACAAGGAGAAGGAAGAAACCTTTCATACAGGAAGACACCTCCTACTCTTCAGTTTCCTGGACTTTGGACAAGCACTGCAGGGGAACCATAAAGAACAGAGATGTAAAGTAAGGATTTTTTTTAAACTATACAGTGGGGCTAGTAGTGGGTTAAATTTAGTTTTGGGGGGTGGACATGCCCTTTAAAATAATATCAAATTTGGGCATGACATAGCTATAGATTTTTATTATTCTTGCTGGCAGTTTATTCTGGATGACCAATATCGGGTAGTACATCAGATTCCTAGCACCAGTGGTACTCTTTTCCACTTTAAAGCTAAAAAAAAAAAAAAAAATTAGGTGCCCTATAAAAAAACGCAATGCAAATTATTCAATCATTGATGTCTTCAATGTTCTGCTGCAACTGATGATGCCAGTCCCATTTATGTCTATGTGGCTAGTATTAAAATGAAGTTTTAACTGTCAGGAATGCATAAAATCAATGAAGGAACATGGAAAAAGGAGAAGCATCATCCACAATCACAACAGTAAGGGTTCAGGTTCAGGTCATTTTAAGCAATTGTGAGTTCAAGTCATCATTGTATAGGGAATCCCCTAGCATTAAATTATAGCTTTCAGTTTATCTTTAAAGATTAATGAGATAATTATCTTTTTTTTTTCTTTTTTACAAAGCTATTAGTAATAAATCAATAATATGTTAAGCAATACTAGTAAACAGTCTGCCAGAAACCATATGCATGACCTAGGTAAATTAGATTGTAGCTTGCGTTGCCAGTTAAATGCAAATGATTAGAAAAGATTAGAAAGAAAACATAGACATAGCAAAAAGATTTCCAAAAGAAAATTGCAGACCCCCAGGATTTGGATTTAGCTAATCCACTTAAGATTACCATGGCTGCATCTTAAAAGTACCATACTAAGTATGTGAAATAGGTCACAGTGGCAAGAAACATATTAATACCTTCCCAATATCACCAGCTTGCAATAGTATAGCTAAACAGTCGCAACATAATATTGTCCTAACAAACAGTGCACATTCATTAAGATACATGTTATGTCTCATCTCTCCCTTTCTTGCGGCAACTGGAGGATTTATGAAATTAATATGTGGGTACAAGGGGTCAACTCCCATAACCCCCTTCTTTGTTGTGGTGTAAGTCGCATGCTCTAGTGCACAGCAGATCAAAACAAGTAAGCTGCAGCCTGCACAGCCCCCTAGAAGCTGACACCCATCTCTCGCTGACACAGAACTGGGATTTTGCACAATTATGTTTACAAACAATCTATTTTTCCTTACACATACCTTTTGCAGTTCGTACAGAACTCCCCAAAAGTAATCTTTGCAATTTATTTTCTATCCAGCATCTATATTTTCTAGCATAAAGAATATAAAAAATTCAAGTCTGGGGATTTTGATTCAGTAATCAAAATAACACTGGAATCAGTAGTTCTAACCTCAGGGATTTTCTTTTTAACCTATAAATTATATCTGGGTTTCTAAATCATTTCAGACTGTTATATCAGGGTTTCTCAATCATTTTCAGACTGTGTCATATGAGTGTTTCTATTGTAATCAAATTTGATGTTATTTAAAATTACAATACGTTGACTGCATTGCAAAATTTATCATGATATATATCTAAAGTACAACAAAGCAAAACTGTAAGTTATACTATTGTATATTGGGGTAACTACATTCCCACAATTTTGAGGAACACCTTTGGCTCTTAAATCACAGCATTAGTAATTATATCAATAAACAAGTTTTTGCTTTTTTAATGTAAAAGTTGGAACTGTAATTACCAACTACAATTTTCTTCTAGCAGTTCAGAGTTTTCAAAAATTAAAAGTTTACAAGAAGCATAGAAAAATATCTAAGACTGCCTCCACACGGTTCGATATTTTGGGCCCAATATTAAAGGGCAAGTCCAGCTCCAAGATGAAAACTTACAAACTTACATACAGGTAAATCACCCCCCAAAACCCTAAAAGGTAATAGTTTGAAATCTGAAATATACAAGTCTAACCTGAAATCCTGCACAATGTCCTGTTTCTGCTTCCTGGTCCTTCCAGTTAGTAACTGTCAGTTATGGATTTGACAGTTGGCATCACAGCCAATGACTGAATGTTAATCTCCGAGCATGCTCAGGCTCAGTACCTGCTCGGTACAGGTTTCTAAATTGCTCAGTTTCCATGAGGCATCCAGAAGCATAGCAGGCATGCAGAAATGAATTCATAGGGCAAACTATGATATATCAACATATTTTAAAGAGGCCATTCTTTCTAAAAGATGTTCTTATGAGGGTGGAGTTGCCCTTTAAAACCACCAGTGTAATACAAGGGGTGAAAAAAACAATGGTCTTAAGTATTTCACAGCACAAGACGCCATTTCCTCAGAGACATGGAAATTGCAAGCAGGGAGTCTGACCGTCAGCCGTGTCCCTGATTGGCCAAGAGGCAGCGAATCACAAGCCGCGGCTGCCGGCAGTGCAGAATGCCAGGGGAACGAGGTTCTGTAAGTACATTACTGATTCTTTTTTTTGCAAACAAATATGGGGATTGGGGGTGGGAAAGCGTTCACTATACTACAGCAAAAGTATTTAAAGCTAGGGTACCAGGCAGCAAACAGGGATCGAGAGGAAGGGAAGGAGTGGGGAAAGAGCTGCAGTGGGCAAGCCAGAAACATCTCAAAGGAAAGGTAAGAGGCGGAAACCTTTTTACTCACAGACAGGCTCCTGCTCTTCACTTATTGGGATTTGGACAGACATTGCAGGAGAACCATTTGGAGCAGAGAGGTAAGGTAAGGATTTTTAAACACTACACAGTGGGGCCAAGAAGTGGGGAAAATGTTTGTTTTGGGGGTGGACATGCCCTTTAACAGCAATGCATGTAAACCATATTGCTACAAATATTTCCTCATTTGAGAAGTGTTGTATTTTATGGTTTTTAAACAATATTTTATGCATTGCAGTATCCGTAACTATAAAAACATCACAGGATAACATATAATTCTGAAATTTTGCAGTTTTGTACATATCTAGCGGGGAAAAAACGATGTACAAAACCAAGGCGCAAAACCCGGAAAAAAAATATTAGAAAAATATTTAAAAAAATATATAAAATATTTAATTATATAAAATGTAAAAATTATATAAAATATGTAACTCTCATAAGTTAAGGAAGCAATCCAGCTCTATACCCACTTTCTCCTGTTGCCTCCCAATAGTACTGAATCATCAATGGGAATAGGGCAACATGACCTAACCTCCCAATTTATATTTCATGTTACCACTTAGTAACCAGGTGAGTGTTCCAGTACCAACTATTCACATCCCTGGAGATTTGTCCAAGACTCTCCCAGCATTGAAGAACATTTCTTCAGAGATTTTAGTACCTAAACAAGCAAGTTAGCGAAAACATAAACAGGGTTATTCAATAAAAGTTCTTAGCGTTTAAAATGGTGCTAATTTTGCCCCAACCAATCAGATGTTAGCTTTCAAATGTTAAATAAGTTCTGATTGG
The DNA here is from genome assembly GCA_019447015.1 of Hymenochirus boettgeri. Lineage (NCBI taxonomy): Eukaryota > Metazoa > Chordata > Amphibia > Anura > Pipidae > Hymenochirus > Hymenochirus boettgeri. The sequence continues at coordinate 185,874,810 of CM033471.1, forward strand.
TTGGGGCAAAATTAGCACCATTTTAAACGATAAGAACTTTTATTGAATCTCCCTGATAGTGCTGAATTTCAAGCATAAATCAGCATTATAATGTGACATTTGCATTTCATGTCCAGAAGCTAAATGTGTCATATAATCAAACAGATGACAAATGTCTCTAAAGCAAAGAGGCTTTGAGGAGCTGCTCTTAAAGAATTACCTACTTACCCATTAGATTTGAGTTCATAAAAGGTGTTGGAGACAATCCTTCATGGGGGCCTAATCGACTGTCATTCAAGTGATCACTGTAATGAGGACTGTCTGCAAAGCCCTAGGGAAAAAGAGTAAAGTATTAAGTAGATTATGAGGCAGCCTCACTAATTGACTGTAATGACACTCTTAATTCATGTACAGTGTATAGAGTTGTAATAGCCCAATGTGAGGATAAAGTTGCCCTTTTTTACAAGTATTTTTAGTCTCAGATCATACAAATATACACAACTTGTTAGAATTTACAGAGTAACCCTTTCTGCTAAAATAGAAGTCTAGTACAAAAACCAAAGGGCTGTATCAAATGCAGAAAATCAATTCTCCTTACTGCTGATTAAGAATCTTAACTTGAGGTAAAAAGCTTCTCATCTTGATCAATCCAACAACATTGTTTTAACAATCACCTTTACTAATCCTCATTTGCTTCTATATTGGTGCTTCAGAAAGAGACCCCAAAAGGAGGTGTTTAAAATGTTACAAATCAGATGAGTGAACACTCCTAAAAGCAAAATGTTCTAGATTAATCAAGGTACTAAAGGCAAATAATGAAGGAGATTCTTCAATCACTCAACCAGGAGCCAGGAATGAAGGTGAGTATATTTACCTCGTGCACGATCCACTGCCACGTCAACTGACAAGTCCCAACCACTTCCTGGTTTAGTTTTACTATAGCACGCATCACATTTTGTATGAACTATTCCTTTAAGAAAAAATTTGATTTTAGGATAAATTATAGAAATCTAATTATATATTTTTAGATTTGTATAATATTTATCCTAAATTAATAAATGCTTTATAATTATGTTATCTTAAAGGGCATATTAACCCTTATAAAAAAAAGTTTATGTAATGTAGGGTGAGTATTATTGTCCTTTAAGAACAGGCCATTTTAAGATAATAGACATTACATCTTATTACTTAACCCATGGTTTTTCAAAGGGTATGTTGGGGCACACTGGTATGCTTTCATAGAGCCAGACTCTTCAAGTCAAATTTATAAGATTAAAGCCCAGTGAGTAGCGGGTTTCACATGTAACGTCCAGCTCAGTTATTATCCAACCTGACATTAGTGAAATCACGGTTATAGTTCATTAGATATGAGATGTAATATGTTTAAAACAAGTTTAAAGGGTATGTCCACCTCCCAAAAATGTTTTGCATTCCTCCTTATTGCTCCCCAAAACCTTGACCTCGCGAGGTTTACACTGATGAAAAGTGCCCAGAAATGTACTTTACCAGCCCTCATTCCATTGGCAGCCTTCTTCCAGGCTTCCGTGCATTTTCCATGCATGGAAGCTGCAGAAGGGGCAGCAGAACGTGGAAGTGGCGCCTAGATTTTTAGGCCCAAACTTTAAAGGAGAACTAAACCCACATTTTTATACTCCAGAATCTAAAAACACCCCCCCCTAAAAACACCAATAAGCTATAAAATTCCACTCCAGTAAATTGTATTAAAGTAAATGTAAGCCTCTTAAGAACAGAGCGCACTTCCTGACCTCAGTCACATGCTTCCTTGCTTTATCTGTCCTGTAAAAGGATTGGCTAGAGATTATTAATGGGTGTGACCAACTGTAACAAGCTTATGCCATAGCTAAGGACTGAGCATGTGCAGAACATAATGGTCATTGACCAAACTATGTGATACTAAAATGCTGTAAAGTAAATCACAAGCCATATGTTTTTTAGGTAAAATTTCCCAGCACCTGTATCAAAATGAGAGGTAAGATACAGATTACTGGTTATACTGTATATCAAGGTGTTCTGCCTTCTTGTTCAGTATTTTTCTGAGACTTTAGTTGTCCTTTAACAGTATCTTTCTTCACATTGACAGAGAAGAGCTTGTATGGCCAATATCAGGAAACTTGTCAGCTGCCTGGTCATTAGTTTGGTTTTTAAAAGCAGTTGGAGGTATAAAACCAAGGAGTCAGAGTTGCCCTGTGAAGCACACCTGTGTTCTTCATGCATATTATTCTTGTGTTATTACCCATACAACACCCATTTTAACCTGTATTTCAATTTGAATATAATTAATGCTTTTTTTTTTTTGCTTTAGTGCTCCCTGGCTCCCTATAAAGCTGGGTATATATATGTAAGATTTGTTACATATTACTATGCAGTATTGGGATCAAACCTTCAGGTAAGTATACTTTACAAATATTGGCTAAGATCACAAATGGAAAGTGAATAGCACCTGCTAGGCAGCAGCAAATCCAGCAGCAGACAGCTATGGTTCATTAGCAGCTGGATTGGTTGTTTTCATGCCACATACATTTCCATTAATCTGCAAATTGTGTCAACCATACAAAACGTGTAAGCAGTCATGTGTATTCTGCTTGCAAAATACAATTGCACAGCAACAGTATCAGAAACATAGGAATGTCATAAAAAAAACTAAACCAGACACATCTCCAGCCAAACATTTTAATGCAGCAACATACCTAGCTTGCCCATTAATAACAAGTAATAATTAAGACCATGCACATCAGTCTTGCAAGCCCATGTATTTTATTGTGTCATACATGGGTACACAAAAGTGTAACGTTTCGGTACACAGCGGTACCTTCACAGCGGTACACTTTTGTGTACCCATGTATGACACAATAAAATACATGGTCTTGCAGGACTGATGTGCATGGTCTTAATTATTACTTGCTATTATTTACTACTTACCATGGTGTGCCATTGCACTCAGCCACTTCTCTTTGCTTAACTACTTCCACTAGGTGTGTGCAGGATCATCTCTTAGTTTGCTAGCTTGCCCATTAAGGTTAACTGTATTGTCAATAACTGTTGCTTAATATCCTCATTTAGTCCACATTATGCTTAACGTTAGGTCTTGGACAGTGCGTAGCGTATAAGGATTGTAAACAATCCTTATACCAATCAAGGTGGACTGTGAAGAGCTATAAAATATATAAAATAAAATGCAATGTTTGTGTATAGAAAGAGAATAGTGTATATTAATAAAAATCAATATGTTTAATATAAAACATAAGGAAATTAAACCAAAAAGGAGTTTCATGACTATACAAACCTAAGAGGCCACAATCTAAGTTTTTTTAAGTCATGGAACTCTAACATTTTATATATTTTTATTTTAAAATTAGGTGTATTATTTCCTATAATGCACAAGTCTTAGTGAGGTATAAGGTTCTAGAGACATAGCTACATACAGTACTAATTTCAAGGTTATTAATGTTCTTGCGTATATATTTAATAGAAACCTCAAAGAAAGGATGGCAAACATCTACCGTATTTGCATAGAATCATTATCAATTTAAAAATTTAGCTGGTAGTCCACATCTAAGAAAAAGTCACAAAACAGTATATTACCAGAAAACCCATCAAGGCAAATGTACAGAGAGTTACAGGCAGCAGTTGTGGTCTTTAAGTTACGCTAACCTATTTACCACAAGTTAGCATTACTAAGGGGGAACTGTGGTCTCCATACAAGTGGCTTTTATTAAAAACAACACATGCCTCTGCCTCCAAGTCTCAGTTTTGAGCATGCCCACTTGTATCCTACTGATGTGATAGATCATAAACAGCTGTATCATAAGCCCCACCCTTGAGCGTCTTAATCATTTTTAAAGCTAGCAACAAGCCTACAAAAAAAGTCTGTTATTGGTAAACTGTTAGTGTTGAAAAGTTATTTTTATTAAACATACCTCAGTAATTCTACATATTACCCAATATTTAAAAATAAAATGTTGTGCCCCACTGTGGTTGGTAAGCAGTCATTTTAAGTCATGCAAAAAGCACTTCTTCCCAAGATGCACACTAGGTGCTTCTGCATACAGGTAAATACTATTTTGTTGTTAAATACTTAATTTGTATTTAACTCTTTTAAGGTGTGCACTGCTTTAAAAAGATTTTCAGGGCTCTGAATGCAAACATGAAACACAGAAGCACAGATGACACCCACATCTCTCCCTTTTAAGAATAAGCAATTTTAGTTACAGCAGGAAACAAGATGTGCTCATGTGCAGCAACCTTAGAGGTTTTAAAAGGGCAGTGTTAAGAGGCAAATATCAACACATACAGTGGCAAGCGCAGGATTTTCAATGGGGGATTCCCAAATGGGTTACCACTGAACAAGCTCAGAAGGAGGTTCACGACCAAATACATTCATGTATTCTATTATATATGAATCAAATAATATTATATATTCAGTGCCGCTTCAATAATTCTAACGCAGATTTTGTTTCAAGAAATGGTTCATTTTACCCCTAACAGCTTTTGTAATAATATTTCAATGCAAAACAAAACTAACAAAAAGTATTCTAATATTCACAGCTTGGTAAAGCCCATTGAGTCAATTTTTGCAAAGACATACGTTTTGTCACTTTGTCATATGGGCTTCACCTGTGAATGGATCAATTAGATATCCAATCTAAAACTTCTTATATGTCAGTTGTCAATCAAGTTCCTTGCTCTCTATTTTCTGTGAGCAGTTTTGTTGTAGCTGGAATGGTGACAGAGTTTTGACAGTTGGAATGCTGTATGCAGGTTAGACAGTTGGTTTGTGGGAAAGTCAGAGTAAGTGCTACTTACATCTATTCAAGTATAGATTAATATGAGGCAGTCATTTTTTCAGTATAGTGTCCCTTTAAGTTTGTTAACGTTCCCTTTTGGTTTAACTGTTTCTACTTCAAAATAATATTTTGCCCTCTCCTAGAATTAAAAAAAATAATCCAGAGACCCCACACGTGATGTTAGTTTAGGACCAATTAATTTTAATATAAGTAATAAAAGAAAATCAATTGCAAAAAAAATATTGTTGAAATAATGCCCCAGTTAGCGGTTTTCCTCATATATGTGCCTATGTTTGAGAGGGAGATGAGTGAACTGGGTGAACCGTCAACAGTGGATAAACAGCATCTTTGATAGCTCCGTGCTCATCTTCTTGCAGAATGGGAGTTCTGTGCTATGTATATGTGGCAAATGTATACTACATAAAAAAAATATATATATATTTTTTTTTGCTATAGATGCCCTATACATTTCATTAATAATGCACAGTATTAAAAAGGCCACCCTTGTCTTACCTGATTAGGAAATTACAGGGAGATGTAATAAAAGTTCTTATAGTTAAAAATGGTGCTTCTTTCGTCCCAACCAATCAAATGCTATTTACCATTTGAAAGATAACACCAGGTTGGGGAAAAATTAGCACCATTTTTGACGGTAGGAACTTTTATTACATCTCCCTGTATGTTTATAACTCCCAATCTCCACAAAACATCATTTGCCTTTCAAGATAGGCAAATAAAAATAACAAACATTTACATTTATTCATTCACCAGTAAAACTCTGTACACATACTAGATAATTTTAGTCTAAAGACTTGTATTCCTTTATTATTGTAATATAATCAGACATTACACCGCACACCTTTCATCTGTTGTGGTACCTGGTGCTTGTGTGTAGGAGTATGGCTGAATTGCTCCTTTTGTATATACAGAGAAAACCAGTTCCACACCGCACACAGGATTTTAACCGCAGCTTCTTTATTAAGGTCAGCACATGTGAGAAACGTACAACGTTTCGGGGTTGGCACACCCCTTCTTCAGGTACAAACAATGGCTATCACATGTTACCACTCCCTCCCATTATTAAATACCCCTACATACAGGATATGACATCATGTGTCCAACCCTTCATTTCCCAAACCTTCTTAACCCCTCCCGTTCCATTTTTTATTATTTTCATATCATTATATAGATTTCTATTCACCCTTACATAAAAAATCACTTAAGAAAACTCACATAGGTAAATGCATCATATCAATCTTACAGAAAGTGGTATAGGTCATAATCTTTATTAAGACCCTCTGGGTGTAAACTCTTTAACTGATGGACCCACCATACCTCCCTCTTTTCAGTCGCACCCCTCTGTCACCCCCTCGATCCGATGGGTCACTACCTCAAGTACCCTGAACTTTGTGTACAGTGTAAATTTGTGGACAAAGGCCCTTCATTTAAACATCCCATTACGGGCAGGGTATACAAATGTAGAGAGTTTTGTACATGCAACTCCTCCTATGTTGTTTATGTGCTGTGGTGTCCGTGTGGCTTGATATATGTGGGCGAGACCACACAAATGATCAAGGCACGGATCTCGCAACACCGGTCTAGTATAAAGAAGAAAGATGTTAAGTTACCTGTACCCAAGCATTATGCTGAGGCAGGGGATATAGAAAATGAGCTGAAGTTCAGGGTACTTGAGGTAGTGACCCCATCGGATCGAGGGGGTGACAGAGGGGTGCGACTGAAAAGAAGGGAGGTATGGTGGGTCCATCAGTTAAAGAGTTTACACCCAGAGGGTCTTAATAAGATTATGACCTATACCACTTTCTGTAGGATTGATATATGCATTTAAACTATGTGAGTTTTCTTAAGATTTTTTATGTAAGGGTGAATAGAAATCTATAAATGATATGAAAATAATAAAAATGGAACGGGAGGGTTAGAAGGAGAGAGAGAGAGAGAGAGAGAGAAAACTGTTAATTGTCAAAGACACTTACCCTAGAAGATTCATAAGTTGGACTCAGCTGGCCACTACCACTAGCACCCCAGGAGGAACCAGATCTTTCATCCATACCTAAAAATAAAAAAAATCCATAATTATCAAGAAGCGCATAAGAATACATCCCTAATTTTTTCTTGTGTTTGTCTTATTCTTCAGCATTATTTTTAGCATTGCCCACATTCAGTGCAATATTTCCCAAATGTAATTATAGCCATCTAGGAAAAAAGCAGATCAGTTAGAGTAAGCTATCTAGAATATTCCGGTGAATGGTCAGAGTTAGAGTGAAGGAAAATAAAAAGACAGTGGAAAAAAAAGATTTAATTAAGCGTGTGAATATATTTTGGTCCCCTTTTCTGTTCATATTACAAAGCATGGTGATGAGTGTTGGAAAACTAGCAGGGTTATTCAATAAAAGTTCCTATCGTTTAAAATCAGATCTTATTTAACATTTGAAAGCTAACATCTGATTGGTTGGGGCAAAATTAGCACTATTTTAAAACATAAGACGCTTTATTGAATAACCCTGAAGTTTGAATTCTTCATTTATTGGTTTATATTTTGTATAATTTCAGTATGATTGCAAATACACACAAAAACACAGGCAAATGTTAAAAGAAAACCCACTTGTTTCAGAATGCAAAATGAACACAGACAAATGTCCACTAGGAGGGGGGGGGGGGAAATCACATTAAAGTGCATTGTATTTTTCATGTGATGCAGTGGGATCTTGCTCAATCATTTTATCTTCTTTTTGGCATTAAGAGTTGTAGTAAAGAGGTAATAATTGACAAATAAAGATCACGGGAGTACAAATAAATGGAAACAATATTTTTCATACACAAGCAAAGGCTCAACTGCAACTTAAAGGGTATCTCCACTTGTTTTAGAAGTTTTGGGAAACCCGTTCTATTGAAGAACGGGAGGTAAGGAGATGTGCCTTACCTTCCGTTCTTCAATAGAACACCAGGCCAGGAGAGAGGGTAAGAAACTTACCCGCTCGCCGCTCCCCCGCGCGCTTGGTCTGACAGGTCCCGACGGACCTTGTCTTTATGCGAATAGATCGCGCATGCACATGAAAGACAAGGTCCGTCGAGACCTGTCAACTACGCCCGGGGGAGCGAGCGAGCAAGTTTCTTACCTTCTCTCCTGGCTCCTGTGTGTTCTATTGAAGAACGGAAGGTAAGGCACATCTCCTTTACCTCCCGTTCTTCAATAGAACTGGATTCCCAAAACTTCTAAAAACGAGTGGAGATACCCTTTAAGATGCAGGTTACATGACATGCTAGGTTCTAATTAGAGGTAAGTGACGTGACCAACTAGAACTTTGTACCCAAAGTGATTTGTGCAACACAGAATGGCAAGAGCCACCTTAATGCCAAGATTCCTGGATGCTTCTTCAGTAATAATTAATTGTTAATTAATTCAGGTAACAAACAGAATTGAAAGGTAAACTTAAAAAATGTACAGATTAACACCACAGCATTGTGGTAATGAACCTTATTTAATAATGCACAAAAAAACCTAATATCTCAAAAATAAAAAAAAGCATTACCACACAGGTTTCTTTATTACTAATTATTTAATTTATATTTACCAATAACTCAATAGTTAAAAAAGTAACTAAACTTGTTTTTTTTTCTAGGAAAGGAATACCCCCTAAAAAAATAAACTGCTTTGCTGCCATAAAATGCTTCCATCAATATTAAATTTAAATGCAACCCACAATGAAAATGCCTAAAGTTAACATGAACACAAACCAATTAAATTTGATAAAAGCCTATACAATAAAATGAACACATACACATATAGAATGCACGGTGTATGTTCACTATCTGTTAAAAGGTGATTGAAGGAGAACTAAACCCAATTTTTTATACTCCAGAATCTGAAAACAATCCCCCCTAAAAACACCAATAAACTATAAAATGCCACTTAAGTAAACTCGGTTAAAGTAAATCAAAGCTTGTTAAGAACTGTATGAAGTATCTGTGTGTATGTGCAGTGTCAGACCACACCTCCTGACCTCAGTCACATGCTTCCTTGTTTTATCTGTCCTGTAAAAGGATTGGCTAGATATTATTAATGGGTGTGACCAACGGTAACAAGTTTGTGCCATAGTAAAGGACTGAGCATGTGCAGAACATAATGGTCGTTGACCAAACTGTCTGATACTAGAATGCCGAGAAGTAAAGCACAAACCATATGTTATTTAGGTAAATTTCCCAGCGCCTGTATCAAAATGAGAGTTAAGACACAGATTACTGGTTTTATATCAAGGTGTTCTGCCTTCTGGTTCAGTTTTGTTCTGTGGCTTTAGTTGCCCTTTAATCAAATGCATCTGGCCAACTAATCAAAATTCTGATAAAAATCACCCTTCATTTTAATTGCCTAACTCCTCCCTATAAAAGGCGGACCCCGAAACGCGTCAGATGAGTCTGGCCATGTTTTTTTTATGCTGTGCTAATAAAGTTAATTTGGATCTTCCGGAAGTGCGGCCTGTGTATTTTATTGCCTTATGTGGATTAGCTGTGCCTGGACCGCATGGATGCGCACCCGGACCGGTCTGGTTGTAATGCCCTATTGACAGGCTACCCCAGCCTCCCCTGTACCTTTGGAGCGGCCGAACTTTATTGTTCTTGTTTAAAAGTTATGAGTAAAAATTAGGACACCCCAAATTCAGTTCTTTATTAAGAAATGTTAACAAATCGATCTACAATCTTGGGGCAGCACGGTGGCTCAGAGGTTAGCATTAATGCCTTGCAGCGCTGAGGTCCTGAGTTCAAATCCACTCTTGGATACATCTGCAAGGAGTTTGTATGTTCTGCCCGTGCTTGCGTGGGTTTCCTCCAGGCACTCCTGTTCCCCCCACAATCATAAAGACATACGGATAGGTTGTATGTGTCAAATAAATGTGCTTAGATTGTAAGCTGTTCGGGGCAGGGACTGATGTGAATGTATTCATGTAATTGTAAAGCGCTACGGAAGATTAGCGTTATATAAATCCATAATAATAATCTTGTTTTTATTTATCACTGCAAAGCAAAGTCATTTAATATCAGGTAAACTACAAAAATGAACGTTGATTTAATCATTAAACAAAAGATATGAAATAAAAACTTGTATTGTAACTGAGGAAAAAAAGGTTAGGATACCCTACCCCCTAATAGCCAGTGTGACCCCCTATGGCTTAAATATCTCGAGTGAGAAGTTTCTTGTAGCCATCTACCAGTCTCTGATATTGGTCTGAAGAAACTTTGCCCCACTCCTTAATGCATAATTAATCTGGCTTGAAAAAGCCAAACTACTGTTCTTTCTCAAGGTTTAAATAGAGCAAACATCCTTCAAAATGAAAAATATTCTAATCACTGTTGTGAAATACCTGTGTGTGATTTGAGCAAATTAAGAGGGACTAAACGTGCTGGTCGTCCAGTCACTTAAATATTCAACATCGGATGTGTGGCCGTTGTTTGGACTGTGTGTGTTTTTGTGGGTGACGATAGTTTAAGTATGTGCTACGGTTTACGGACACTTTTTATGTAGGCTTGTGAAGGTTCGCATTCCATCCAGGTCTGTCTATCTGTTGTTTCAATTAGATCAACTGACTTGAATGTTGTAGTTCTTGACGACGTTTCGCTAGCATCCGACTGGCTTTCTCAATTCAGAATGACTTGTAAAGAATCTTTGGCAATTATGTACCCTGGAAATCTCAATTAGCATATCACAAGCCAGTGTTAAGGGTGGGATTGGATAGTGGCTAAGAGGTGGTATAAGGAACGCCCAAGTTAAGGTTCAAAACATCATTGTACATGGCAGACAGTTGGTGTCGAACCCCCCCACCTCTTTTAAGGCTTTGTTTCTTTATTTTTCACATAAATGCCTCCTTAACATAACACCGCTCTCTTGAACAGTCCACATTCCTTTGCCATATGTTAACATTACAATCTCAAAGGATGTCCCTTTATCCTTAAGATGGCTGGTCCACAAACCGGTGAGCTCCCTGACCTCGAGGAAATTTGCTCTTCTGTGCTGGGCCATACGTTGATGCAGTGCTGTTTGGCTTCCCCACATACAATCATAGTATTCTTCCACTGCAACTGCACTGCATATATGAGGTCGTTTTCTTGTGTTTCGGTATTGGGTCATTTGGTGTACCAGTTGTGTGCCTCAGTGTGTTGTTCGTTTAAAGCAGACAGGGATACGGGGTTTTTTGAAATTCTTCTTAATTTTTCGGAGACCCTGCTACATATGGGATGACCATTTTCTTTCTCCTTTCTGCTTTTTCCTCCTTCACTGTTTGTATTTGTGTTATTTTCTTTCCTTCTACTTTCTTTTGACAAAGGCCCAGTCTGGATATATCCCCAAAAACTCGTTGTTTTAGACTCCTCTGAGATTGTCATTTTTTAATCTCCTTCGCCTCTGTCTAGTGGGGATGTTTCTCAGCTTCTGTGGTTGTCAAGGTTCTGATTGACACCCAGCTTGTGATCTAAAGGGGTGGTGGGAGGTCCAACATCATCATTGATCTGTGTGTGTTTTGGTTCTGTAAACCTCTACTTCCAGTTTAACCCCCCATTTTTCCTTAACTTCTAACAAGCAGTCCAGAAAGCCAGTTTTGTTGTTCTGTACTCTTCCCTTGTAACTTTGATGTTCTGGTCTAACCGCATTATGTGTTCTTGCAGCTTGTACTTCATGCTGTGGATTTTAACCTACCCAGTGGTCATTCCACGTATCGTAACCAGTGGCAGGGGTGCTTGCCCCTTAAGGTTACGCCTGTTTTTTCTACCTCCTCATGTAAAGGTTGGCCACAATGGGTGAAACTGGATATCCCATAGCACCTATCCTCCGTGTTTGCTTAAGAACTTATCCCCTATGTGCACATAGGTGTTATTCAGGCACATCAAGTAAGGAATCACACCTGTTCTGGGTTGAGATCAGTCTGCTGGTAAGAGTGCAGTCCTTGGCCTAAGCCGTTTTCTTCCCATGGTCAACAGCCTCCTTGGTGGGTATAGAGGTGGAAAGAGAGATGTCACATCATAGGACACCATAGTTTCTTCTGCACCCAAGTACTATATCTTCAATCTTGTTTGGTTAAATCTGAAGTGTCTGGATTTGATGCTTAGAACTTCCCACCAATGTCCTAAGAATGTTGCTAGGTAATTTTTGCCACCTTGTATGTTCAAGAGTTGAGCTGCGGACTATAGGTCTAGTGGGGAGGCCCCTTCCGTATGTATCTTTGGGAGTCCATATATACATGTATTTGCCTCACCAGGGTAGAGGTATGATACATGCTCGATCAATGGCTTTTTTCCAGGTACATAATTGCCAAGATTCTTTGTACCGTCTTCTGATTGATAACGCCAGTCGGATGACTAGTGAAACGTCTTCAAAAACTAAACTTCAAGTCCTGTTTTGATCTAATTGAATAAACAGATTATTTTTTATGTTAGATTTTTTTTATTTATGTTCGGAATATAGTTTTGCCACTTGTATCAATGTTATATGCCTACATAGTGCTGCCCTCAACATCAGTTCACATGACTTAATGAAAAGTATCAGATTCACAATGATGCATTAAAAGAAGTCTAGTGGATAGGTGAAGAAATTTCCATCAGCCGCTGCCGACCCCCTATACTATACAAAGGTGAACGGTCGCCGGCCATCGGGACTGCTCGGAACTGCACTGCACACCGAACAAGTAAATGACCAAACCGTCAGGTTAGACAGTATTGTCCTTTCCATTTCGTGTGACCCACATTTAGGAGCAACTATCAGATGATGTAAATATGACTGTCATACGTAGAGAGATTCAGCCTTACGGGCATGTCCACCCCCAAAACGGAGGGAAGCAACCCGCATTTTTCGGGTTCCGTATTTTCGTAGAATCCTCGTATTTTCGAAAAATCCCTGTATTTTCAACGAATCCTCCTCTTTTCGAAGAAATCCCTCGTATTTTCGAAGAACGGATTTGCATGAACTTGTCATTTTTAGTAGGTTTATGGGTCCAACTCGCGGCTTTCTAATTTTCCAAAAAATTCCGGATCCCGAGCAACCAGATTTTCGGAGTTCTGACATCTCTAATGGTAACGTGCACCAGGAGCCCTCCCCCCGAACCCCTTTTTTGCCCATTTCCCCCTAGCGGAATCTTAATCCTGTATTGGAAGGCATCCCTCCCACTCCCAACCGCTACGTAAAAGTTAGAAAATCCGCCCTAAATAGTACGTATATCTTCCTGGTTCCAGCGTCTAAACCTGATGGCTTTCAGCCAATCACAACACAGCCTGGCTGCCGGTCCGGCCCCCTGCTTGATTTCCGACATTCAGGGTAGCCATACCAGAGCGATGCTGGACCAGAATGCTTTAAGTAGTGTTTTGGGACGGATTTTCTCACTTTTAACATAGTGTTGGGGTGGGAGTGTATGCCCTATGACATGAAAAATGTTGTTCTGAAGGGGGGATCCTTTAAGGATATTCACATAAAAAAGCCAAACTATTCTTTAAAAGTAGTGATTGAAGACCAGTAGGTAAGTTATTGCAGGATATACATAGTTAGCTGTAGTAGGAATATGATAGATGTTTTAAAGAAAACAAAAATATGTCAAGAATAAATATCTGTAGTGAGTAATCCAATACAAGTTTTAGATTAACCCTAAGGGTACACAATTCTACTGACTCTAGTACTAACTGCAATCCTGACAGTCAGGTTTGTTGAGTACTAACTGCATCCTGGCAGCAGGTAGTGTTTTTTGAATAATAGTTCTACAAAGTTCCATGCTAGCCATCAAATGGCTCCTACCAAGTGTATCTCCTCCCAGAACTTAGTTATGCATACATTATTGGAAGTTTCATCATGCCTGTGGCTGAGTGGGGCATTTGTATAATCATAAACCCACCCTAATAAGAACTAATTTCAGGAGGGTACAGCCCCTATAGCTCCACCCCCTGTCCAGCCTCCAGGATAATGCATAAGGCACATACATGCACATATATTAAAAAATGGGCAAAAAAATTACTTTGCCTCTTTTAATTCTACAACTAAAAAGGAAACGTTTAGCCTTTAAAGTAAAAGATGGACATTGTTTTGTCTTTTTTTTCAAGATCGTTAATGTTGTCTTGTGTCAGGTTGGGGTCTTGTTTTGTCAATTATGACCATAAACTATTTTTTTTTTAATCTTAAATCAAGATTTTGTGTTTAAATGCTGTATTACCCTTTAAGTAGCTGCCACTGGAATGGAGTTGGAAGTAGGTGTGTGACCTGTTTCTGTGTTGGTGTTGGGGTAGAGTGCGTTTTATGACCATAAAACTAATTGTTTTACCTCACATGACCCTGAAACGTCCAAATTGTCCTCGTTTTGAGGATTGTACCCTTTAGTCAAAGGGAAAAAATGTCCCAAAAATCCCAAGAACATGATACACTTTCACAGATTCCTTGGCTGGGTACTAAGCATACTTCTACTATGTGTCCCTGCACTGTACAACTTTTGTGTCTCTGGCTGAAACTGCGGGAGGAAATACAGTCCAAAAAAGGTAGAAGAATAAAATGAAGCGAAAAAGAGTAGGAGAGACATAAAAGAACGGGACTTTGGTTCGTCCAAAAAATTAAATAAATACATGTAACCAGACCTAAACTCTGATTTGAAGGCTCATGCCTTCAATCCATAACTTTTTTTCTGTCTAATACCACAGCAGAAGAGTTTGATAGAATGCAACTGATTGAGACTGAAATGTAAGATGTTGCTAAAGATATCTACTAAAAATGGGACAGATCTATACAGCCACCATCTAGTGTAGTGTACCCCACCCTAATATTAATTTTTTAAACAAGACCCATAAATTGACTTGTGCTTCCTTCGCTCCTCGGCTATCCTGATCCCGGCACATGGGGCAATTTCCCCCCAGTGATGGCCCCACTGTGTAAGTGTAACAAAAATCATTACCTTACCCCTCAGCTCCTTATGATTCCTCCGGCAGTGACTGTCCAAAGTTTCAAACAGTGAAGAGTAGGATCCGTCAGAGTCACCATCCCTCTACTTCCTTATTCTTGGTAAGGACACTGGCATGCGCAGGGGATCACTTTTCCCCCCCATCCTCTGGATCCACATGCTGCTTCATCCCCTACCTCAACAACCACTTTTTATATTTATATACGGCACCAACCTCCTGTTTTTTCTAAAACAAGCTGCATACATGTACCTTAGCTATTTCATTCCCTCGTCCCTGTCTGCATAGCCGGCATCCTTGCCTGTATTGGCTGGGCCTCTCAGCCAATCAAACACGTGGGCTTGCCAGTCCCAACCCATTTGTACCTTCCGGAAAGCAGAGGGAAAGAGCAGACAGTCGCAGGTAAACTAAGTAGTTTACCATTTCTGATGATTGTTTTAGAAAAGTAAAGTGGCTGTTGGGAGTGGGCTACACTATATAAAAAGTTTCTTTTTCTGGGTGGACAACCCATTTAATCAGGCACGTGGAACTAAATGTCAAAGTCTAGTTGAACTAATAATATCACAAATATGTTACATTTTAAAAGACGCTTTCCGCCTGGTGTCATCTGACTGAAACTGATACCAGTATGCTACTGACATGAATTAATGAGATCCTTCAGAGGCATTTCAAAAACTGTCATGACAAAATACTGCTGTTAAAATTTCCTATCTAACAATAACAGTTATCGTTAGTAAAAAAAACAAATCACTTTCACTGCCCGGTGTGTAGTTTATTTGACTGTTATAGTTGCTCTTCTGTAAATAAACCCAAGTTTTAAAGGGTATCTTCACCCTCTAATAATTTCTGTTAAGATAAAATATAACAAGATGCCTTCCCACCCCCAACCGACCGCTATATTAGATTACTAAAAAAAAAGAAACCCTGAACTGTACTTACAGAACCTCCCGCGCTCCAAGCGGCACACTGATGGGCTTCCTCGCTGCCAGAACTACAACAGGTCCGGACCTGCAGTTGTGGCTGTGATTAGCTGAGAGCCATAAATCAAAGCCGTTACTGTGGGGGCAATAAGAATGCTGTCAAGAGCGAAGGGCTTTAAGTAACAGTACGGATTTTATAAATCTAATATGCTTGGGGTGGAAAAGGGATTCCCTATATTTATATGAAACATTTTAGATAGGTGATAGGCACCAGGGAGTGATCGGTAAGAGGGGGTAAAGGTTTTCCCCTGCGCTTGCAACTGTCCTCTCAGAGGACAAGGAGAAGGAAGAACCTTTCTACAGGAAGACACCTCTACTCTCATTTCCTGGACTTTGGACAGCACTGTCATGGGAACCATAAAGAACAGCGATGTAAGTACGGATTTTTTTTAAACTATACGGGGCTAGTACGTGGGTTAAATTTAGTTTGGGGGGTGGAACCATGCCCTTTAAAAATAATATCAAATTTGTGCATGTCCAGGGTAGGGGGGGGGGGGGGGGGGTGGAGTGGCGTGAGGTATTTTTATTATGGTCGTGGCTGGCGGTTTAGTGTCTGGATGGGCACAGCGCAATCGGTTCGGGGTGGTGTTAGGTCACATCAGATTCCTAGCACCAGTGGTACTCTTTCCAACTTTAAAGCTACAAAAAAAAAAAAAAATTAGGTGGCCCTATCAACAAACGCAATGCAATTATCATCATGATGTCTTCAAATGTTCTGCTGCAAACTGATGATGCCAGTCCCCTTTCTGTCTATGTGGCTAGTATTTGTTAAAATGAAGTTTTAAACTGTCCATGAATGCAATAAATCAAGTAAGGAACATGGAAAAAGGAGAAGCATCATCCACATCACACAACAGTAAAGGTTCATGTGTCAGGTCATTTAAGCAATTGTGAGTTTCAATTCATCATTGTCATAGGGAATCCCCTAGCATTAAATTATAGCTTTCAGTTATTCTTAAAATTACTGAGATAATTATCTTTTCTTTTTTCTTTTTTACAAAGCTATTATAATAAATCAATAATATGTTAAGCAATAACTAGTAAACAGTCTGCCAGAACCATAATGCATGAACCTAGTATTAGATTTGTCAGCTTGCGTTGCCAGTTAAAAATTCAAATGATTCGAAAAGATTAGAAAGAAAACATAGACATAGCAAAAAGATTTGCCAAAAGAAAATTGCCGGACCCCCGTATTGGCTTAGCTATTCCACTTAAAGATTACCATGGATGCATCTTAAAAGTACCATACTAAGTATGTGAAATAGGTCACATTGCAAAGAAACATATTATACCTAACCAATATCACCAGCCTGCCATAGTATAGCTAAACGTCGCAACAGTCATTTATTGTCCCTAACAAACAGTACACATTCTTAAGATACATGTTATGTCTCATCTCTCCCTTGCTTTTCTTGCGGCAAACTGGAGATTTTGAAATTAATATGTGGGTACAAGGGTCAACTCCCATAAACCCCTTCTTTTGTTGTGGTGTTAAGTCGCCATGCTCCTAGTGCAACGAGCAGATCAAAAAAACAGTAGCGGCAAGCCTGCACAGGCCCCCTAGAAGCTGACAACCCATCTCTCGCCTGACACAGGAACTGGGATTTGCACAATTATGTTTACAACAATCTATTTTTCTTTCCTTACCATACCTTTTGCAGTTCGTACAGAACTTCCCCAAAAGTATCTTTGCAATTTTTTTCTATCCAAGCATCTAATATTTTCTAGCATAAGAATCTAAAAAATTCCAAGTCTCGGGGGATTTTGATTCAGTATCAAAATAACACTGGCAATCAGTATGCTTGTGAAGTTCGATTCCTCCAGTCATGGTATATCTGTTTTGTTATTCAATTAGGGAAGAATGCTCTGATTTGTATGTGGGGGAGACCAACGCAACTGCATCAACGTATGGCCCAGTCACAGAAGAGCCATTTCCTCGGTCAGGACTCAGCCGTGTACCTGCTCTTAAGGAGAAAAGGACATACCTTTTGAAGATTGTAATGTTAACATACTGGCGAAGGAACTTACCTGGTTCGAGAGGTGTTAAGGAGGCCATTTATGTGAAATAAGAAACCCAAGGCCAAATAGAGTTGGGGGGGTTCGACACCAACTGTCTTCCAGGTACCATGCTGTTTAACACCTTACTACTGGGCTTTCCTATAACACTCTAGCCACTATCTAATCAACTCACCCTTACACCTGCTGGCTGTGAGATGGCGAATTGGATTTTCCAGGGTACACATAATGCCACAGATCTTGTACAAGTCATTCTGAATTGAGAAAGCCTCCGGATGACTAGCGAAACGTCTTCAAGAAACTACATTTCAATCCAGTTGAATCTATATTGAATACACAGAATACTGGATCATAGTTCTAACTCAGGGATTTTTCTTTTTAACCTATAATTATATCTGGGTTTTCTAAATCATTTCAGACGTTTTATATCAGGGTTTCTCAATCATTTCATACTGTGTCATATGAGTGTTTCTATTGTAATCAAATTTGATGTTATTTAAAATTACATAACTTGACTGCTTGCAAATTATCATGATATATATCTAAGTACCAACAAAGCAAAAAAACTGTAAGGTATACTATTGTATATTGGGGTAACTACATCCTCACAATTTTTGAGGAACACCTTTGGCTCTTAAAATCACAGCATTAGTATTATATCAATAAACAAAGTTTTTGCTTTTTTAATGTAAAAAGTGTGGAACTGGTAATATACCCACTACAATTTTCTTACTAGCGATTTCAAGAGTTTCCAAAAATTAAAAGTTTACAAGAAGCATAGAAAAATATCTAGACTCGCCTCCACCACTGTTCGCTATTTGGGCCCATATTAAAGGCAGTCCAGCTCCAAGATGAAAACTACAAACTTCATACAGGGGTAAATCACCCCCCCCCAAACCCTAAAGGTAATAGTTTTTGAATCTGAAATATACAAGTCTAACCGTACATCCTGCACAATTCCTGTTTCTTTCTGCTTCCTGGTCCTTCCAGTTCTAACGGTCCAGTTATGCTTTTGAAGTGGCATCACAGCCAATGACTGAATGTTAACTCCGAGCATGCTCAGCTCAGTACCTGCTCGGCTACAGGTTGTAAATTGCTCAGTTTCCATGAGGCATCCGAGCATAGCAGGCAGCAGATGAATCATAGGGCAACTATGATATATCAACATATTTAAAAGCGCCATTCTTTCTAAAAGACCGGTTCTTATAGGGGGGAGTTGCCCCTTTAAAACCACCATTGTAATACACAGGGTTGAACAAAAAACAATGTCTTAATTATTTCACAAGCACAAGACGCCATTCCTCAGAGACATGGAAATTGCAAGCAGGGATTCTGACCGTCATACCGTGGTCCCTGATTGGCCAAGAGGCACGAATCACAAGCCGCGGCTGCCGCGTGCCTAATTCCAGGGAACGAGTTCTGTAGTACATTACTGATTCTTTTTTTTTTTGCAAACAAATAGGGGATTGGGGGGGGAAACGTTCACTATAACTACAGCAAAAGTATTTAAGGCAGGGTAACCGCCGCAAACAGGGATCGAGAGGAAGGGAGGAGTGGGGAAGACTGCAGTGGGCAAATCCAGCAACAGCTCAAGAAAGGGTGAGGCGGAACCTTTTGTACTCACAACAGGCTCTCCTGCCTTTCACTTATTGGGATTTTGGACGACATTGCAGTAGAACCCTTTGGGGGTCCAGAGTATGGTAAGGATTGTTTAAACACTAACACAGTGTGGGGCCAATGAAGTGGGGAAATGTTTGGTTTGGTGGTGGACATGCCTTTAACAGCAATGCATGTAAACCATATTTGCTACAATATTTCCTCATTTTGTATAATGTGTATTTTAATGTTTTTTTAACAATATTTTATGCATTCGTATCCGTAACTATAAAAACTCACAGGATAACATATAATTCTGAAATTTTGCAGGTTTGGTTACATATCTATCGGGGAAAAACGATGTAACAACACCAAGGCGGCAAAACCCCGACAAACAATATTAGACCACTATTTAAAAAATCTATAACATATTTAATTATACCTAAAATGTACAACTCTCTAAATATGTACTCTCATAGTTAAGGAAGCAATCCCGCTCTATACCCCTTTCTCCTGTTGCCTCCAATAGTCACTGACTCATCAATTGGAATGGGCAACTGACCTAACCTCCCAATTTATATTTTCATGTTACCCACTTAGACCCAGTGAGTGTTTCCAGTACCAAGCTATTCACATCCCTGGATATTTGTCCAAGACTCTCCCACATTGAAGACATTTCATTCAGAGATTTTAGTACCTAGAACAAGCAAGTTAGCGAAAACATAAACAGGGTTATTCATAAAAGTTTTCGTTTAAAATGGTGCTAATTTTGCCCCAACCAATCAGATGTTAGCTTTCAAATGTTAATAGATTCTGATTGGTTGGGGCAAAGTGAGCACCATTTTAAACGATAAGAACTTTTATTGAATCTCCCTGATAAGTGCTGAATTTCCCCCAAGCATAAATCAGCATTAACTGTGACATTTGCAGTTCATGTCCCCAGCTAACTGTGTCATATAATCAAACAGATGACACATGTCTCCCTAAAGTCAAAGAGGCCTTTGAGGGGCTGCTCTTAAAAGAATTTACCTACTTACCCATTAGATTTGGAAGTTCATAAAAGGTGTTTGGAGACAATCTTCATGGGGGAGGCCACTAATCGACTGTCATTCAAGTGATCACTGAATGAGGACTGTCTGCAAAGCCCTAGGAACAAGAGTAAAGTTAGCAGTAGATTATGAGGCCAGGCCTCACTAATTGACTGTAATGACACTCTTATTCAGGTTACAGTGTATGAGTTGTAATAGCCCAATGTGAGGATAAAGTTGCCCTTTTTTTTGTATACAAGTAAGTTTTAGTCCCCTCAGATCATACACATTACCCAAACTTGTTGAGAATTTACCAGAGTAACCCTTTGCTGCTAAAATAGAAGGCTAGTACAAAAACCAAAGGGCTGTAAATCAAATGCAGAAAATCATATCTCCTTACGTGCTGATTAAGAATCTTAACTTGAGGTAAAAAACTCCATCTTGATCAATCCCACAACATTGTTTTAACAATCCCTTTACTAATCCTCATTTGCTTCTATTTGGTGCTTTCGAAAGAGACCCCAAAAGGAGTGTTTAAAATGTTACAAATCAGATGAGTGGAACACTCCTAAAAGCAAAATGTTCTAGATTAATCAAGGTACTAAGGCAAATAATAGGATATTCTTCAAATTCACTCACTCAACCAGAGCCAGGATGAAGGTGAGTATATTTACCTTACCCTCGTCACGATCCCTGCCACGTCAACGACAAGTCCCAACCCACTCTTCCCGTTTTAGTTTTACTATAGCACGCATCACATTTTGTATGAACATTCCTTTATTAAGAAAAATTTGATTTTAGGATAAATTATCGAATCTAATATATATTTTATCGATTTGATAATATTTATCCAATTAATAAATGCTTTATATTATGTTAGTCTTAAGGGCAAGTAACCCTTATAAACCAAAAAATTTCATTAGTATGTAGGGTGAGTATTATTGTCTTTAAGAACCGAGCCATTTTATAGATAATAGACATTACATCATCTTATTATCTTAACCCTCATGGTGTTTTCAAGAGGTATGTTGGGGCAACACTGGAGCTTTATAGAGCCTACTCTTCAATCAAATTTATGACTAAGTTAAAGCCCAGTGAGTCGCGGTTTTCACATGTACTTCCAGCTCATGTTTATTATCCACTGACCTTAGTGAATCACGATATAGTTCATAGATTGAGATGTAATGATGTTTAAAACAGAGTTAAAGGGTTATAAGTCCACCTCCCAAAAATGTTTTCCTTCCTCCTTATTGCTCCCCAAAACCTTGACCTCGCGAGTTTCACTGATGAAAAGTGCCCAGAAATGTACTTACCATCCTCATTCCATTGGCAAGCCTTCTTCCAGGCTTCCGTGCATTTTCCATGCATGGAAGCTGCAGAAGGGCAGCAGAACATGGAAGTGGCGCCTAGATTTTTTAGTGCCCAACACGTTAAAGGAGAACTAAACCCACATTTTTATACTCCACAAATCTAAAAACACCAACCCCCCCCTAAAAACACACCAATAGCTATAAAATTCCACTCCAGTAAATTGTTTAAGTAAATGTAAGCCTCTTAATAGACGAGCCGCACTCCTTGACTCATGTCCACATCTTCCTTCTTTATCTGGCCTGTAAAAGATTGGCTAGAGATTAAAATTATGGGTTGACCCAACCTTGTAACAAGCTTAATGCATAGCTAGGACTGAGCATGTGCGAACATAATGGTCATTGACCAAACTATGTGATCTAAAATGCTGTAAAGTAAATCACAACATCCATATGTGTTTTTTTTAGTAAAATTTCCCAGCAAACCATCCGTATCAAAATGAGAGGTAAGATACAATTACTGTTATACTTGTATAATCAAGGTGTTCTTCCTTCTTGTTCATATTTTTCTGATACTTTAGTTGTCCTTTAACATAACTTCTTTTCTTCAATTGAACAGAGAGGCTTGTTTGCATATATCCGGAAACTTGTCAGCTGCCTGTCATAGTTTGGTTTTTTAAAAGCACGTTTGGAGGTATAAAACCAAGAGTCAGAGTTGCCCTGTGAACACACCCCTGTTGTTCTTCATGCATATGTAGCTTGTTTTTATACCCTACAACAAACCCCATTTTAACCTGTATTTCAATTGACATATAAATTAATGCTTTTTTTTTTTTTGCTTTAGTGCTCCCTGGCTCCCTATAAAACTGGTATACTATTGTAGATTTGTTTACTATTACTATCAGTTTGGGGAGCAACCTTCAGGAAGTATACTTTAACAAATATTGGCTAAGATCACAAATGAAAGTGAATAGCACCTGCTAGGCAGCAGCAAATCCATCCATCGAGACAGCTATGTTCATTGAGCAGCTTGATTGTTGTTTTCATGCCACATACTTTCTATCCTTATGGCGCAATTGTTCAACCATACAAACGGTTAGCAGGTCTGTGTATTTCTGCTTGCAAAATTCAATTGCACAGCAACATAATCAGAAACATAGGAATGTCATAAAAAACTAAACCACACTAACATCCCACCAAACATTTAATGAGCATCACTACCTACTGGCCCATAATAACCATTAAAATTAAAGACCATGCACATCAGTCTTGCAAGCCATGTTTTTTATTGTGTCATACATGGGTAAACAAAAGTGTAACTTTTCGGTACAAAGCGGTACCTTCAACGCGGTACACTTTTGTGTACCCATGTTATGAACCATAAAATACTGTCTTGCAGGACTCTGATTGTGCATGGGTTTACTTATTCTTGCTATTATTTACATACTTACCATGGGGTGCCATTGCACTCAATCCCTCTCTTTGCTTAACTACTTTCCACTAGGTGTTGTGTCAGGATCTCTCTTATTTTGGGCTAGCTTGCCCATTAAGTTAACTGTTTGTCAACATACTGTTTGCTTAATATCCTCATTCGTCCACTTATGCTAACGTTAGGTCTTGGACAGTGCGTAGCGTATAAGGATGAAACATCCTTTAACCAATCAAGGGACTGGAAGAGCTTAAAATATATACATAAAATGCAAATGTTTGTGTATAGAAAGGCATAGTGTATATTAATAAAATCAATGTATGTTTAATATAAAACATAAGGAAATTAAACACAAAAGGAGATTTCATGACTATACAAACCTACGGAGGCCACAATCTAAGTTTTTTAAGGTCCTGTGAACTCTAACATTTTATATATTTTTATTTAATAAATTAGTGTATTACTATTTCCTATATGCACAAAGTCTTGTGAGGTATAGGTTCTAGAGACAAAGCATCACTACCGTACATAATTTCAAGGTTTATTAATGTTCTTGCTATATATTTAATGAAACCTCAAAGAAGGATGGCAAACATTCTACCGTATTTGCATAGAATCATTATCAATTTAAAAATTTAGCTGGTAGTTCCACATCTAAGAAAAATCACAAACATATATTACCAGACAACCCCATCAAGGCAAATGTACAAGCAGTGTACAGGCAAGCAGTTGTGGTCTTTATTACTCTATAACCTTTTACCAACAAATTAGCATTACAAGAGGGGGAACTGTGGTCTGCCATACAAGTGTGCTTTTTTTTTTATTAAAAACAACACCTGCCTTCTGCCTCCAAGTCTCATTTGAGCATGCCCACTTGTATCCCCTACGTGATGTGATAGATCATAAACAGCTGTATCATAAGCCCCACCCTTGAGCGTCCTTAAATCATTTTTAAAGCTCAACAAGCTCAAAAAAAGTCTGTATTGTAAACTGTTAGTGTTAAAAAGTTATTTTTATTAAACTCCTCGTAATCTACATATTACCGCAATAGTTAAAATATAAATGTGGTGCCCACTGTGTTGGTAAGCATTCATTTTAAGTCCATGCCGAAAAGCACTTCTTCCCAACATGACACAGGTGCTTCTGCTACAGGTAAATACTATTTTTGTTGTTAAATACTTAATTTGTATTTAACTCTTTTAAGGTGTGGCACTGCTTTAAAAAGATTTCAGGGCTCCTGAATGCAAACATGAACACGAAGCACGATGACACCCACATCTCTCCCTTTTAAGAATAAGCATTTTAGTTTACAGGCAGGAAACAAGATGTGCTCATGTGCAGCACGACCTTAAGGTTTTAAAAGGGCAGTGTTAAGAGGCAAATATCACACATACAGTGGCAAGCGCAGGATTTTCCAATGGGGGATTCCCAAATGGGTTACCACTGAACAAGCCTCAGAAGGAGGTTCCGACAATACATTCATTATTCTATTTATCTGAAATCAATAATATTTATATATTCAGTGCCGCTCTCAATAATTCTAACGCAGATTTTGTTTCAAGAAATGGTTCATTTCCCCTAACAGCTTTTGTAATAATTTTCAATGCAAAACAACTAACAAAAAGTATTCTATATTCACAGCTTGGTAAACCCATTGAGTCAATTTTTGCAAGACATACGTTTTGTCACTTTGTCATATGGGCTTCACCTTGTGAATGGATCAATTAGATATCCAATCTAAACTTCTTATATGTCAGTTGTCACCAAGTTCTTGCTCTCTATTTTCTGTGAGCAGTTTTGTTGTAGCTGGAATGGTGACAGAGTTTTGACAGTTGGAATGCTGTATGCAGGTTAGACATTGGTTTTGTGGAAAGTCAGAGTAGTGCTACTTACATCTATTCAAGTATAGATTAATAATGAGGCAGTCATTTTTTCAGTATAGTGTCCCTTTAAGTTTGTTAACGTTCCCTTGTTGTTTAACTGTTTCTGACTTCAAAATAATATTTTGGCCCTCTCCTAGAATTACAAAAATAATCCAGCAGACCCCCACGTGATGTTAGTTTTAGGACAATTAATTTAATATAATAAAAAAGAAAATCAATTGCAAAAAGAATATTGTTTGAAATAATGCCCCAGTTAGCGGTTTTCCTCATATATGTGCCTATGTTTGAGAGGGAGATGGTGAACTGGGTGAAACCGTCAACAGTGGATAAACAGCATCTTTGATAGCTCCGTGCTCATCTTCTTGCAGAATGGGAGTTCTGTCTATGTATATGTGGCAAATGTATATTACATAAAAAAAAAATATTTATTTTTTTTTTTTTGCTATAGATGCCCATACATTCTAATTAATGCACAGTATTAAAAAGGCCCCCTTGTCTTACCTGATTAGGAAATTACAGGGAGATGAATAAAAGTTCTTATAGTTAAAAATGTGCTTTCTTTTCATCCCAACCAATCAAATGCTATTACATTTGAAAGATAACACCAGGTTGGGGAAAAATTAGCACCATTTTTGATGGTAGGAACTTTTATTACATCTCCCTGTATGTTTATAACTCCCAATCTCCCACAAACATCATTTGCCTTTCAAGATGGCAAATAAATAACAAACATTTCATTTATTCATTCACCAGTAAAACTCTGTACACATACTAGATAATTTTAGTCTAAAGACTTGTATTCCTTTATTATTGTAATTCATTTATATATATAATAATATATATATATCAACATTACACCGCACACCTTTCATCTGTTGTGGTACCTGGTGTCTTTGTGTAGGAGTATGGCTGAATTGCTCCCTTTTGTATATACAGAGAAAACCATTTCCACACCGCACACAGGATTTTAAACCGCAGCTTCTTTATTAAGGTCACACATGTGAGAAACGTACAACGTTTCGGGTTTGGCACACCCCTTCTTCAGGTACAAACATGGCTATCACATTTACCACTCCCTCCCTTATTAAATACCCCTACATACAGGATATGACATCATGTGTCCAACCCTTCATTTCCCAACCTTCTTAACCCCTCCCGTTCCATTTTTTTATTATTTTCATATCATTATATAGATTTCTATCACCCTTAACATAAAAATCACTTAAGAAACTCACATAGGTAAATGCATCATATCAATCTTACAGAAAGTGGTATAGGTCATAATCTTTATTAAGACCCTCTGGGTGTAAACTCTTTAACTGATGGACCCACCATACCTCCCTTCTTTTCAGTCGCACCCCTCTGTCACCCCCTCGATCCGATGGGGTCACTACCTCAAGTACCCTGAACTTTGTGTACAGTGTAAATTTGTGGACAAAGGCCCTTCATTTAAACATCCCATTACGGGCAGGGTATACAAATGTAGAGAGTTTTGTACATGCACCCCTCCTATGTTTTATGTGCTGTGGTGTGTCCGTGTGGCTTGATATATGTGGAGCGACCACCACAAATGATCAGGCACGGATCCTCGCAACACCGGTCTAGTATAAAAAGAAAGATGGTTAATTTTACCTGTACCCAAGCATTATGCTGAGGCAGGGATATAGAAAAGAGCTGAAGTTCAGGGTACTTGAGGTAGTGACCCCATCGGATCGAGGGGGTGACAGAGGGGTGCGACTGAAAAGAAGTGAGGTATGGGTGGGTCCATCAGTTAAGAGTTTACACCCCGAGGGTCTTATAAAGATTATGACCTATACCACTTTCTGTAGGATTGATATGATGCATTTAAACTATGTGAGTTTTCTTAAGTGATTTTTTATGTAAGGGTGAATAGAAATCTATATAATGATATGAAAATAATAAAAAATGGAACGGGAGGGGTTAAGAAGGAGAGAGAGAGAGAGAGAAAACTGTTAATTGTCAAAGACACTTACCCTAGAAGATTCATAAGTTGGACTCAGCTGGCCACTACCACTAGCACCCCAGGAGAACCAGATCTTTCATCCATACCTAAAATAAAAAAAATCCATAATATCAAGAAGCGCATAAGAATACATCCCTAATTTTTTCTTGTGTTTGTCTTATTCTTCAGCATTATTTTTAGCATTGCCCACATTCAGTGCAATATTTCCCAAATGTAATTATAGCCATCTAGGAAAAAAGCAGATCAGTTAGAGTAAGCTATCTAGAATATTCCGGTGAATGGTCAGAGTTAGAGTGAAGGAAAATAAAAGACATGGGAAAAAAAAGATTTATTAAGCGTGTGAATATATTTTGGTCCCCTTTTCTGTTCATATTACAAAGCATGGTGATGAGTGTTGGAAAACTAGCAGGGTTATTCAATAAAAGTTCCTATCGTTTAAAATCAGATCTTATTTAACATTTGAAAGCTAACATCTGATTGGTTGGGGCAAAATTAGCACTATTTTAAACAATAAGAGCTTTTATTGAATAACCCTGAAAGTTTGAATTCTTCATTTATTGGTTTATATTTTGTATAATTTCAGTATGATTGCAAATACACACAAAAACACAGGCAAATGTTAAAAGAAAACCCACTTGTTTCAGAATGCAAAATGACACCAGACAAATGTCCACTAGGAGGGGGGGGGGGAATCACATTAAAGTGCATTGTATTTTTCAATGTGATGCAGTGGGATCTTGCTCAATCATTTTATCTTCTTTTTGGCATTAAGAGTTGTAGTAAAGAGGTAATAATTGACAATAAAGATCACGGGAGTACAAATAAATGGAAACAATATTTTTCATACACAAGCAAAGCTCAACTGCAACTTAAAGGGTATCTCCACTTGTTTTAGAAGTTTGTGAAAACCCGTTCTTTGAAGAACGGAGTAAAGAGATGTGCCTTACCTTCGTTCTTCAATAGAACACCAGGAGCCAGGAGAGAGGGTAAGAAACTTACCTCTCGCTCGCTCCCCCGCGCTTGGTCTGACAGTCCCGACGGACCTGTTCTTTATGCGAATAGATCGCGCATGCACATAGAAGACAAGTTCCGTCGAGACTGTCAACTACGCGCCGGGGGAGCGACGAGCAAGTTTCTTACCTTCTCTCCTGGCTCCTGTGTGTTCTTTGAAGAACGGAAGGTAAGCACATCTCCTTTACCTCCCGTTCTTCAATAAAACTGGATTCCCAAAACTTCTAAAAACGAGTGGAGATACCCTTTAAGATGCAGGTTACATGACATGCTAGGTTCTAATTAGAGGTAAGTGACGTGACCAACTAGAACTTTGTACCCAAATGATTTGTGCAACACAGAATGGCAAGAGCCCCCTTAATGCCAAGATTCCTGGATGCTTCTCAGTAATAATTAATTGTTAATTAATTCAGGTAACAACCAGAAATTGAAAGGTAAACTAAAAAATGTACAGATTAAACACCACCATTGTGGTAATGAACCTTATTTAATAATGCACAAAAAACCTAATATCTCAAAAATAAAAAAAAGCATTACCACACAGGTTTCTTTATACTAATTATTTAATTTATATTTACCAATAACTCAATAGTTAAAAAAGTAACTAAACTTGTTTTTTTTTCTAGGAAAGATACCCCCTAAAAAAATAACTGCTTTGCTCCATAAAATGCTTCCATCAATATTAAATTTAAATGCAACCCACAATGAAAATGCCTAAAGTTAACATGAACACAAACCAATTAAATTTGATAAAAGCCTATACAATAAAATGACACATACACATATAGAATCACGGTGTATGTTCACTATCTGTTAAAAGGTGATTGAAGGAGAACTAAACCCAATTTTTTATACTCCAGAATCTGAAAACACTCCCCCTAAAAACACCAATAAACTATAAAATGCCACTTAAGTAACTCGTTTAAGTAAATCAAGCTTTTTAAGACCTGTATGAAGTATCTGTGTTATGGCAGTGTCAGACCACACCTCCTGACCTCAGTCACATGCTTCCTTGTTTTATCTGTCCTGTAAAAGGATTGGCTAGATATTATTAATGGGTGTGACCAACGGTAACAAGTTTTGTGCCTAGCAAAGGACTGAGCATTGTCAGACATAATGGTCGTTGACCAAACTGTCTGATACTAAATGCCGAGAAGTAGCACAACCATTGTTATTTAGGTAAATTTCCCCACGCCTGTATCAAAAGAGAGTTAAGACACAGATTACTGGTTTTATATCAAGGTGTTCTGCCTTCTGGTTCAGTTTTGTTCTGTGGCTTTAGTTGCCCTTTAATCAAATGCATCTGGCCAACTAATCAAAATTCTGATAAAAATCACCCTTCATTTTAATTGCCTAACTCCTCCCTATAAAAGGCGGACCCCGAAACGCGTCAGATGAGTCTGGCCATGTTTTTTTTATGCTGTGCTAATAAAGTTAATTTGGATCTTCCGGAAGTGCGGCCTGTGTATTTATTGCCTTATGTGATTAGCTGCGCCTGGACCGCATGGATGCGCACCCGGACCGGTTCTGGTTGTAATGCCTATTGACAGGCTACCCCAGCCCTCCCTGTACCTTTGAGCGGCCGAACTTTATTGTTCTTGTTTAAAAAAGTTATGAGTAAAAATTAGGAACCCCCAAATTCGTTCTTTATTAAGAAATGTTAACAAATCGATCTACAATCTTGGGGCAGCACGGTGGCTCAGAGGTTAGCATAATGCCTTGCAGCGCTGAGTCTCCTGAGTTCAAATCCACTCTTGGATACATCTGCAGAGTTTGTATGTTCTGCCCGTGCTTGCGTGGGTTTCCTCCAGGCACTCCTGTTTCCCCCCACAAACATAAAGACATACGGATAGGTTGTATGTGTCAAAAAATGTGCTTAGATTGTAAGCTGTCGGGGCAGGGACTGATGTGAATGTATTCATGTAATTGTAAAGCGCTACGGAAGATTAGCGTATATATAAATCCATAATAATAATCTTGTTTTTATTTATCACTGCAAAGCAAAGTCATTTATATCAGTAAACTACAAAATGCGTTGATTTAATCATTAACAAAAGATATGAAATAAACTTGTATTGTAACTGAGGAAAAAAAGTTAGGATACCCTACCCCCTAATAGCCAGTGTTGACCCCCTATGGCTTAAATATCTCGAGTGAGAAGTTTTTGTAGCCATCTACCAGTCTCTGATATTGGTCTGAAGAAACTTGCCCACTCCTTAATGCATAATTATCTGCTTGAAAAAGCCAAACTACTGTTCTTTCTATTCCTGCTTCTTCCGTTTTATTCTTCCACTTTTTTGGACTGTATCTCCTCCCACAGTTTTTGAGCTAGAGACATGAAATTTTGTGTACGTTCAGGGCATATAGGAGAAGTGTGCCATCTTCTAGATAAGGAATCCGCGGAAGCGTTACGGCGTTATCTGCGAATTCCGGGCATTTTTTCCCATAGACTATAATGGTAACAATCCTCAAAATGTGGATATTTCAAAACAGTTTGTTTCATGGTCATAAATACAAATGGTGATACCCGCAACCCCCCACACAGACACAGGTACACCCACCTACTGACCTACCTTTCCATTCCCATGGAAGCCATATTTAAAGGGTAACTCAAGTCAAAAAACTAATTTAGATTTATCCTCAATAAGATAGTTTTATGTTTGTAAAAAAGGCATACCCCCTCAACCAGACCCGGTACACACACCTACTGATCTACTTTACTGTGGCAGCCATACTTAAAGGGTAACTAAAGTCAAAAAGCTAATTTTGATCAATAAT
The DNA here is from genome assembly GCA_019447015.1 of Hymenochirus boettgeri. Classification (NCBI taxonomy): domain Eukaryota; kingdom Metazoa; phylum Chordata; class Amphibia; order Anura; family Pipidae; genus Hymenochirus; species Hymenochirus boettgeri. Next base: position 185,905,536 of record CM033471.1, read on the forward strand.
CAAAAAAGTTTGTTTTTTTAACCCCCAATGTGATACAGGTATACACAACTACTGACCTACCCCTCCATTACTGTTGCAGCCATACTTAAAGTGTTACTTAAGTCAAAAAAACTAATTTTGACCAAATTATCAAAAAAGTTTGTTTTTTTGAACCCCCAACCCGACACAGGTACACACACCTACTATCTACTTATTCATTACTATGGCAGCCATACGTAAAGGGTAACTAAAGTATTAAACTAATTTTGATCAAAAATCAAAAGTTTGTTTTTTTAACTTCCAACCTGAGCCAGGTACACATACCTACTGACCCACCCTTCCATTTCCATGGCAGACACCAAATGACCTACCTTTAATGCATGTGACATATTTAAAGCGTAAGTAAAAAACAGCAATGTCCTCTTCATCGGCATAATTGAGCTTTAAAATCTGCAGCACAAACACACAAATTCCCTTCCAAAATGCAGTCTTTCAAGCTAAATTCAAAGTTTATACTTAAACTTTCCCTTTCTAGTTCTTTTAGTTGTAAGAAGTTTGTGTAGTTTCTTTCATGTACAGCCCATTACAAGTCACCCGCAGCATCTCAATGGTATTAAGATCTGGGCTTTGACACAGCCACTCTTGAACTCTTCCATTTCTTAGTTTTCATCTAGTCCTTGGTAGATTTACTTGTATGTTTTGGTTCACTGTTGTATTGCAGCAAAGTAACCCAAACCATGATACTTCCAGCTTACTGCTTTGCACTTGGTATGAGGTTATTTTCCTGGAATGCTGTATTTGGTTTACACCAAACATGTCTTCTGTTCTTGTATCCAAATAATTCAATGTTAGACTTATCTATCCAAAACATTATTCTGAATACCTGGTCTTTGTCTACATTTTCTCTGACAAACTTCAGTCTGGCATGATGTTTTTTAGACAGCAAAGGTCATCTCCTTGCAAAACCCAAAGTTACAATTGTACAGTATATTTTACATTAACAGTAGGTACTGTGATGAATTTTATGGTTTTTGTTTATTTCTTTTAACATATTACGGTCTGCTCTCAGGGTAACCTTGCTTGGACAACCAGACCAGTTCATGTTGGCAGCTGTTTTGAAAGTCCTCAATTTGTAGATTATTTTACAGGCAGTGAAATGACTTGTTTCAAATTATTTTGAGACCTTTTTGAATCCTTTACCAGACCTATAAGCTGCTACAATCTTTCTGAAGGACTCCAAAAGCTCTTTTGACCTCAACAGTCAGGAGCGCACAAAACTAAATGCCCAAGGTTTAAATAGAGCAAACATCCTTCAAAATGAAAAATGTTCTAATCACTGTTGTGAAATACCTGTGTGTGATTTGAGCAAATTAAGAGGGACTAAACGTGCTGGTGTCCTATTATTAAACCTCACCAGAAGTTGCAATTTTGCAGAATTCAATTTTACAAAAGATTTTGAAAAGTATTTCTTTCAGTTTTAATTGTTTACTTCTATTACTTGAATCTCCCAGTATTGTTAAAATTGAGATTAAACAAAAAATGTTGCAAAAACACACAGGCTTTCATTGGATGTCCTAACTTTTTTTTACGACTGTACATGGTGACAATATGGAAGGTTCAATATAGACATATGCACATTTTGAATAAAGGAGCAAAAAAAAAAAAAAAGTTCATCTGGACTCCTAATGGCAATCTGAAAAGATCCCTGGATCAACAAGAATTATATGTATTATGCCCAGTACACATGGGCCAATTTTTGAAATGCTACCGATCAATAAACTAATCTGTAATTTATCAGTTGAAAAAACTCACCACTGGTGATATTACTGCACAAAAGATTACACACCCTTTTGAAGACAAAATTTACCAAACAACTTTTTGACAAATTTGGCAACAAAACCTGACTAAGCCAGGTCAGTCAGGGTCTATTGGTGAAATATGCACCAGAGAGATTATTGTACAGTCTATTTATGTATTTGTATAACAAGATCATATCCCCATGCATGAACCTCTCCAGTTTAAATAGCCCTTACCGGTCTACTCGATGTGCATATATTTTTCTCCATTGAATCTATACCCCTCTATTTGAAGTGAATACATTTGCTCTAGCCATTGCAGCCAGGCAGTTTGTTATAGCTAAGTATGTTAACCACTACAACCTACAAATTCTTTCCCAACACACATTCACTTAGCATAAATCCATTTATAGTACAAGCAACACAAGGATTCTTAAACCCCAAATGCCTCCCCTTACATTTATTAACATTGAATCTTATCCACCATTTGGCTTGTCCATTTTCATTTAAAAAAACAGTGCTTAACGCACAGCCAACATTAGAATAGACCACTTTGTATTGTTGTTACTATGGTAATCAAATAAATATTATAAATATAAATAGTTAAAATCCAAATGCTGAATTACATATAAGCAAATACAGGTTCCCACTTGCTACAAAGCAATTTGAAGCAGGCACTTACATTTACTGTTCATTGGCCACATGATAGTAGAATGTTGCATCTTTACTCCATTTCTGTACAGTTAAAGGCAAATTGTACAATTTTTGTTATCTACATAATTGCCACATACCGGTAGGTCAAAATATAATTCTCTGTTTTAATCATCGGGCCCAGCTCACAATTTAATTTCTTTAAAATGATAAATAGTATTGTACTCAAATGGCTTTAGGTGAAATAGCAGAAAACTAAATGTTTTGCGCGCACTGTGCATGTTTACCTGAATCAAGAAGTAAATTACTTGCCTTCTGAAGTAGATAACTTGAGATAATTCCTATGTCGGACACATCTTAGGTGTACCGGATAGCACTGCAATTACTAAAAAAGTGGGTTAATTTATGCACCCAAAGTCACTTAATACAGTCTCAATTTCTCTGCCCTTCTTCACAAAACAAAGTTAACAAAAATGATATGGGAAACAAAAGTTACAGTATATGGATATATTTATTCTCTGGGTGAGATCTGCAAGGAAGTAATCTCTGACTTATTTCCAGGGTGGATACAAATCAATGATTTTTTTTTTTTTTTTTAAATGCTTTTTGAGGAAAATATATTACCATCCAAAGGTTATTCCATCATGAAATAAAGATTTGTGTTTTAATTCTGTAGAATAAGGCTGCATACCGTATATACTCGAATACAAGTCGACCCGAGTATAACCCAAACTACCAATTTTTACCTGAAAAAGTAGTAAAAACTGCTTGACTCGTGTATAAGCCTAAGGGTTGGAATGATGATTCACTACTGCCTTCTGATTCAGTATTGTTTTGAGGCTTAAGTTTCCCTTTAAATGGACAGCAGAATTCCCATACAGTAATCCCACACAGTAATAGCCAAATCCAGTATGTCTTTTACTGTATGGGACTACTATATGGGAATTCTGCTGTTCATATAAGGGAAACTACAACTCCCAGCATGCTTTAGTAGCTGTGAGTTGTAGTTTCCAAACATCTGCAGTGGCAAGCACCCCCAGGGCAGGCCAGGTCACTACTCGGCACCAGGAAGTGAGACCAGCGCCTAGTAGTGACGTCAGGCAGAGCAGTGGATGCGGATTGCGGAGCGAGCAGCAGCCGGACTGCAGTAAGTGATTGACCCGAGTATAAGGCTAAGTTCGATTTGAAAATACTCCAGTATATACGGTATGTTTAATTTTTTTGGTAAATAAATTACAATAATCCATTCACAATGTCATGCTCTTCCAGAAGTTTTTCTAAGATTATTGGGCAGTTTCTCTGCCTACAAGATATTACTTTTGCAGTTCTCAAATGAATTTGACTCAGCAGAGATCACATGCCTCTTTTTCACAGCAAAAATGTTATAACATGAACAGAGTTGTGAGAAAGACCTTAATCCTATTGTTCTACAAACCTATGAATACAAAATCAACCCCTTCAGTGCTAAGTTTCAAGAAGTTCAGTGAATAGAAATGCTCTAATGTTATTGTTTCAATTGAGTAAATCTATTTGAACTGTTATTTTTCTAAAACTCTTCATCTACTTGCATATTGAAGTTATACCAGCAAGAATTAGCCTTTATGTAGAAAACTATGATTTAAATCAAGCCTTACTAACTAGGGATTTAAATTGTGATGTAAATCAGTTTGATTTAAATCAAATCCAAGGTGTAGTAGAGAAGAGCACACTACTTGAGTGATGAATTCATTTATTCAGAAAAAAAAAACATACAACATTTCGAGACTCTAGGTCTCTTCCTCAGGTATAACTGGTAATATGTGCCAAACAAACATTTATACCCTTAGGCCCCACCTACATGCCATGTGGTTTAGTGATTCACATCCTTGGGCACCAAAATGAGGCTGCCTTTAATACAAGTGTAAAAATAATCTTATTTAAGTCATAAAATAGCATTACCTTATTTTCAGTGATTCATTGCATCAATCATAAACACAAATGTTATAAGAACATCATGAGTTAAAGGAGAACTAAACACAAAAAATGAAAGTTTAAGTTAGAAAGTACTTCCCTCAACATCCTTCTCAGCATGGAAGATTCCATTCAGGGGCCTTTTCTTTACCTCTATTAGCTCATTTTAGGTTCTGTTTGTTCCCCAAATCTGAAGCTGACATTTTCCCTTCCCTGCCAGTACTTTTACCTTGATTACACTTTCAGCACCTGTGTGATTTCCACACCCACCCCTTAACCCCTATGATGTATGAATATATTAAATCATCAATATTCAGATTGGTGGTGCAGCTGATTAACCCTTTCCTAGTAGCAGTGTTGTAGTGTGATGTATATAGGTCTGGGTATCTAGTGTGTCCGGATCTGAAATAATATGATATCTCACCTACGCCTTTCACTCCACCAAATACGATATATAAAAATAAATTGCAGGTGAAAATACAAAGACAAGGTCTATAGCTGTGAATATTGCAAGTTTATTGCAAAACATGGTGCTACATGTTTCAGACCCACTCAAGCACTTGAGGAAGGACAAGTGGGTCAGAAACATGTAGCATGCATGTTTAGCAATAAACCTGCACTATTCACACTTGCAGACCTTTGTCTTTGTATGTTTCATCTGCAATGTATTGTTTAAGTGTTGGAGGGCCATATTTAACAACTTGCAATACTGCAGGTTTTCGTTACTGTACAACCATGGCAGTAATATACCATGCTGTAAACTACCGTAATGATATTCTACGGGCAGTCGTAGATTTATGTTCGCTATCGTACATTTACAAGATTTCTGATAGCGATACTACACCTTTATAAATATAGCCCGTAGTGTGAATGTCTCCCTATCAGCTGCAGCAATTAGTGGAAAGTATAGCTTCTTAAAGGATGTTCTTAAGCTTTAGCTTCTTAAAGGGTAGGAAGTGTGTTTTTATAGAAACCACATGGTGCAGAACTGTAGGGAGAATAGTGAAGTGAACCTGATTTTAGCACAGCTATGTGAAATGCATTTTTCATCAGTGTACCTTCTTAAAGGGGAATGTTGGAGGATAGGAACAGTGTGTTTTTTATAGAAACCACATGGTTCAGAACTGTAGGGGGAGGATAGTGAAGTGAACCTGATTTTAGCACAACTCTGTGCAATGTATTTTTCATCAGTGTACCTTCTTAAAGGGGAATGTTGGAGGATAGGAAGTGTGTTTTTATAGAAACCACATGTTGTAGAACTGTAGGGGGAGGATAGTGAAGTGAGCCTGATTTTAGCACAGCTCTGTGCAATGCATTTCTCATCAGTGTACCTTATTAAAGGTAATGTTGGAGGGTAGGAACAGTGTGTTTTTAATTTAGCTGTATAAAAACAACAAAGTGTAGTACAGAGCTAAGCTAAGAAATGAATTGCACAGAGCTGTGCTAAGATCAGGGTCATTTGGTTTGGTTGAATAAATCGTTTGCAAACTTACAGGGAGATTCAATAAAAGTTCTTATCGTTTAAAATGGTGCTAATTTTCGTGCTAATTTTGCCCCAACCAATCAGATCTTATTAAACATTGAAAGCTTACATCTGATTGGTTGGGGCAAAATTAGCACCATTTTAAACGAAAAGAACTTTTATTGAATAACCCTGTTAGTTTTATGCCTTGGTGTCATCAAAGATTTAATATGTGTTTGGGTCTTAAAGGAAAGGTGGCTGTAAAATGCATTGACAGAGCTGTGCTAAGACCATGTTCAAGTCAATATGCTGCACCTGCAGCTCTGAGCTGTTTTGTTTTTATAAGTGTACCTTGTAAGTGGTTAGTTCAATTCTACTGGGGCTGCCACCTTTCCCATTAAGACTCAAACACTTAGCGCTACTCCCTCTATTGTGGTTTGCGATCCGATTGTGCAAGTGGGAGGTCAGGCATGTAATAGCCTATGGGACCGGCCCCACTACACACAATGTGGGTGATTTTGCATAACCCCTGCATCCAACGCTAATATGGAGTTAAATTTGCGCTAACCGGTAGCGAACCGGCTAGCACGACTACTCCCATTACCTGCTCAGGAGTCGGGTAAATGAGCCTGAAAGTCTCTTGCAGAAAGCTCACAAATAAAAAGGGTTAACAAGTTGCTTCTTTAAGATAGATGAAAAAGGTTAACGCTTTCTTCCACTCTGTATGAGCAAGAAAATCTGCTAATAATATTCACGGCTATCTCTGATGATTGGCTAGGAGACACTGCAGGTGGGGACTCTGAGGTTCAACTTTTAATGCAGCTTAGCATTAGGGGAGTGGAAACAAACACAAGGTAGCTAGTTAGCATGTGCAGAAGGAGTTTTGAGTCCTGGACCACCAGGAAGAGGCAACACTAAAAGCCAGCAGTGGCATCATACATTGCAAGAAGCTGAATGAATTAGGGCTATGTCCACCCCTAAATTACACTTTTAAATTATGCTCCCCCATATCCCCCAGCCCCAACCGCATGTTTTTTTTTTTAAAAAGCCCCCCAAACTCTTACTTACCTCCCTCGATCCTCCGCCGCACTGCCGGCCCTCTGTTGCGAGAATGCAAGCAGAGGGCGGGACCGGCAGTCGCGTCTGTGATTGGCTGAGCGGCAGCCAATCACGGACGCGGCTGCGGTCATTCAATGCAGCGGAGGAAAGCGGAGAGGTAAGTAAGAGTTTGGGGAGCTTTTTTAAAAAAAAAAAACATGCGGTTGGGGTGGGGGACATGGGGGAGCACAATATAAGGGGGATATGAGCTAGGGGAGGGATAGTAGAACGGGAGGGAGAGGGAGGGAGAGGGAGGGGGAGAAGGGCTGCAGTACGCATGGCAAAAATCTACCTGAGGCCAGCTAGCAGGCAGTGTCCTATATGGACCTGCTACTCCTGGTGGGCAGTTTTTGGAACTTTGGGGGGGGACTACAGGAGAACCAGATGGAGTTGGGATGTGAGGTAAGGATTAAACTACACTACATGGTGGGGCCAGTAGTTGGGGGATTATAGTTTTGGGGGTGGACATGCCCTTTAGAGGCAGTTGTAGGTCTGTGGAGCTGCCTTTGTATTTAGGGTTTAGTTTCCATTAAGTATAAAAAAGTGGATACAATATACTAAAGCTTAAAAATGTGAAATATAAAATCCTATTTATATAATAGCACTTTTAAAGTGCATTTTGATTATAAAATTACTACTCAAAACTTAGCCTCATAAAGTGAAAGTGCGAATACTTTACAAAGTGGCAGTACTAATACTTTATAAAGTGTTAATAAGTGTATATAGAATAAGTTAAAAATAGAAACTTCAGGGTTATTCATAAAAGTTCGTTTAAAATGGTGCTAATTTTGCCCTAACCAATCAGATGGCTTTCAAATGTTAAATAGAATCTGATGGTTGGGCAAAAGTAGCACCTTTTAAACGATAAGAACTTTTATTGAATAATCTGATTGTGTTTAAATCAATCCCACGCTAACTTATTAACTATGAAAACATTTCACAACGTTCGGGGATACGTGCCCCTTCCTCACGATCCCCGAACGTTGTAAATGTTGTTTGGTCTAAGTTAATAAGTTACGGTTTGGAGTGCCACACCTTTTCTTCGTTATTCTCGTATGATTTATCATCAAGTGGATTGTTTTGAGGATGAGCACCACACTTGTACGAGTGCAGAGGATTTTTCTATTATTTAAATCAATCCACCCTGCTTATTTCTGACTGACAGGAACCAGGTGTATTTTAAGTCAAGTGATAATCGTTTGATTCAACTAAATATGGGAATCACATAGAAATGGATGTTAGCCTCAAAGAAATTAAAAGACCTGATCTGCAAAGGTGACAATCTACCCAACCCAATTAGCAACTCAACCCTTGATACCACACACAAAAAAAAACAGCAGCCTTTTATTTGCCTCTAACATTTGCACATGACAAATAAAGTAAAGTTTACCTTATTTTTCTTCTACTGTTTTAGTGGGTAATAAAACATCTTATATCTTTAACAAAGATATTTGATTTCCTTACAAAATAAGCAGACCAGGTTCATTCATTTTGGACAAATAATATAATAAATACAAGGGTGACTGCTTCAATGCAAATTAGACCTTTTTTTTTTTTTAACCAAAGTATATGAATGCCAATTGAAAAAATGGAGCAGAGCACACACATTTGCCACGATATGGTTCTTATCCATTGCATGTAACTGCAAATTTCAACATATGAAGAGATGTACACTAGAATAATTCAGTTAGATGTGCTACTTGCCTTGAGATTCCAATTTGTTAAGGATCTCTCCACTGCAAAAACAACTTTTGATATACTGTAGGGCTAAAAAAAAAAAAGCAGCAGAAATGTACTTACATTCTTCGTTTCCGGCCTTCTGCTTGCCGGAAGTTGCAAGTAGGGGCCAAACCGGCAGCCGCATCTGGGATTGGCTGAGAGGCAACAACCTTTAATCGCTAATGTGTGTACCCAGAGTAAGGGGAACATCAATGCCAGACTGAAGTTTGCAAGAGAAAATGTAAAAAAGACCAGTACTTCTAGAATAATGTTTTGGACAGATGAGTGCAACATTTTATTATTTGGATATCAGGACATAGGACATGTTTGGCGTAAAGCAAATACCACATTCCAGAAAAAGAACTCATACCAACTGTGTAGCTTTGAAGTACCTGGACAGATCACCATCATGAATGCACCATGAATTCTACTGTGTATTAGAAGCTACTGTTGTATCAGTAGGAAACACACCCAGTAAATTAGGAATACTATACACTGTATTTTCAGCACAAAGTGTACTTAACAAGATAACAGAATTTTGGAATTTTCTGAAGATTTTACTGGAGTTTTGAGTAAAAACCGGTAAATAAGTTTAATATTAATAAATCTCCTGGACCGGATAAAATACATGCTCGGGTCCGGATGTATGCCTCTGATTTGGAAAAAAGCAAATATAATTCCAATATTCAAAAAGGGTAGTCATTCAGCTGGGTAATACAGTCCTGTAAGTTAAACTTCAGTGGTGGGGAAGATACTGGAAAGTTTATTAAGGGAACATATTCTAGAGTCTAGAGAGGACTGACATTATAAGTAGTAACCAGCATGGATTTAGGAGAAATAGATCTTGTCAAACAAACTTGCTTAACTTTATGAGGAAGTGAGTAGAAATTAAGACTTGGCATAGCAGATGTAGTATACTTGGATTTTGCAAAGGGTTTTGATACCGTCCCCCATAGGGGACCAATGTATAAGCTAATGTCTGTTGGTCGGGGAGGCACATTTGTACATGGATAGAAAATGGTGGATAAATAGGATATAGAGAGTAGTGGTAAATGGGGCTTCACCAAGTGTGGTGCCAAATGGTTTGTATTGGGGCTGCTTCTATGTAATCTGTATTAATGATTTGGAAGAGGGTATTGTCAGCAAGATTTCTGGGTTTGCTGTTGACACAAAACTTAGTCAACCATTAAAAGCTTCAGAGGATGTGCAATCGTCGCAGGTGAATCTAGATAGATTGTCACATTGGGCTGCTAAGTGGCAGATGAGAATTAATGTTGATAAATGTAAGTTGATGCATTTAGGACTTAAAAATCCTTGTGCGCTTATACTATAAATGACTGGGTTAAGTAAATCGCTGCAGCCAGCATGGTTTTGACTTGTATAAAGAGAGATATGCATTCAAGGGAGGAAAATGTTATTCTCCCTCTTTACAAAGCATTGGTAAGGCCTCATTGGAATATGCAGTGCAATTTTGGAATTCTGTGTACAAAAAGGACATCTTTGAAATGGAAAGGGTTCAGAGAAGGCAACTAAATTAATAAGGGGATTGAGGGAGCTTGAATATGAAAAGAGATTGGATAGTTACAATTATGTCGCTTGATAAAAGACACCTGCGTGGGGATACGATTACTGTGTATAAATACATAATGTGCCTACGAAAAACTATCTGGGACATTGTTCACCAATGTCAGAGGACACACGGACATCCCTTAAGGCTTGATGAAAAAAGTTTAGGCTTCGGAAAGGGTTTTTCACTGTGAGAACGGTAAAGCTATGGAACGGTCTTCCAGTGGACATTGTGATGGCAGATTCATTGGAATGTTGGAAGTTACTGGTATTAATATATAAAGTAGAGTTGATCCAGGAATATTTCCGATTGACAGGAAATTGTCGGGAATTTTTCCCCCTTCATAAATTTGGTGGGGTTTTTTTTTTGCTTCTTCTGGATCAAAAGTTAGGCAGGAAATGAGGGTATTGCTAGAGGGTTGGACTGGATGGATGTGTCTTTGTTCATTCTAAAATACATTGCCAGATCTTCCACAGCGCTTTACAATTACATGTAACATTCACATTAGGCCCTGCCAAAGAGCTTACATTCTAAGTATATTTAATTGACATATACAACCTACAGCCTGTCTTATGATTGTGGGGGAAACCGGAGTGCCCAGAGGAAACCCACAGCAAGTACAGGGAGAACATACAAACTCCTTGCAGATGTGTCCAAGGGTGCCTAAATCGTATCCAGAATCAGAGTAAGAGACAGAGTCAAAAGCTAATACACAGAAGATCAGCAGAAAGGCAAGGTACAGAAGGTAGAGACAAAAGCGTAGTCAAGGTCAGGTACAGGTGGTAAACAATCAAAACGGAAAAAAGGAATCAAAAAGCATGATAACAACCAGATCACATCAGGAACAAGGGATAAACCACAGGCAATAATGGGCTATTGGACCAATCACAACACAGAGGAGCAGAGTAGGATTCGGATAGTGAGGGAGAGGTTCGAATTGGCCACCGAAGAATCAAATCTACAACATTCGATCGCATGAACGACAGAACGTCTGCTCAAATGTCCAGGACTAAAGATGACTATTTGCGCATGCGTGTGAAAATCTGGAGGTGCCGCGAGAGGACGTAGTAGAGAGCGGCACGAGGCAAGGACTCCAGACTGACAAAATACTAGAAATCTGTCATTATACAGAACTATATAGAAATGTTATGCATTACAGAAGTAATCAAAATGAATGTCTATATTGTTGAAATTTATGGACAATTCAATGTTGTTTGGCAATAGTATACTTCAGACAAAAACCATGTGACTGGCCAGACAATAAATCACTGGACCAGCTGTTGTGTAAAAGTATGAATCGCAGCTGCACTCTCAATTTTAAGACCAAGCTTCGGACGTGTGCACAAATAGAGAATAAATTATAAAGCCTAAGAAAAGATGAAAGTCCATCACACAGATGCAAATTTTAAGTTTTCAATGTTTTCAATTGACCAACCATAGTTCAAGTTCACCCCCAAACCATAATTTTATATGGTATTGGCCATAATTTTAGCTTTAAAACAAGCCAAAACCCATTAAAACCTGTTCAGCCAATTTTAAGACATATACGTTTTTACAACATACTTTTTGCAGCTCACTGAAACCAGCTCTCTGATGTCACCTAAGCCGTGCCTTCATCCTCCCTTTTAAGCACTCCTCCCACGATCTGCATCCATTTTCTCTCCCCCTCCAACCTAGCGTAAAATCCTTTTGTATATCACAGATGCCCCGCCGACCTAAACGCGTTATTATTTCTTTTTTACATTTTTTTTTAACTATACTTACAGTCCTTCGTTCCAAGGCACTTTCCATGACACAGCCACGTCTGGGCCAATCATAGACGCGGCCGACATCATGGAAAGCGTCGCCGGAATTTCTGATTTTTAAACAAAACTTTACTCATACATGACACTGAAAATCAGAAGCAAGGGGCCTTAAGGAGAACAGGACAGGAACTTCCTTGCTGCTGCTGACTGGAGGAGGTGTGTGAGGTACCGGGGTGCAGAGCGTTACACACCGCGATACAGGCATGTGGTTTGGGAGACACCATCTCTCACCGTTTAACTAGTAAGGCAGTCTATTGGTAAATATTAAACAGTAGCTGACAGTCCAGGGAAACGTGTCTGTGTGTGTGGTGAGGTGGTGGGGGAGCCGATAGTCTGTGCTTATCTCTGAGATCCCCATACATTTTTCTGCTATGGCTTCCTTCAAAGTCCTCGCCCAGACAGTTCGAAATATACTCTATTACTCTGTTTATTACGATCTGACAGTCTTGGCAGCACTTTGAAAAAGCTGAAATCAGAACAATTATGGGTGTCTCAGGGATATAACCACATTTAACCAGTGCCAACCTTAAAGGTTTAAAGCTAACATTCCTTCCACAGGCCTGTGTAAAACCAGCCCTCCGAAAGGTTTGTCAGCCCTCTAGTTCAATACTCAGAGTTAATCAGCCCTCTAATTCATTAGTCAGAACCTCCAGTTTATTAGCTCGTACATTATCTTAACCACATCATACACTTGAAAATGTTGCAGACAAAATGTAAAATGGGAATAGGTCTTTAATAGTTGTCTGAACAAAGTGGGAGTGGCCTTACAAAAGTATGCATGGCCAAATGTTCCACGCAACAACTATCCCTTTTTAATTTCAAAAGTTGGGAGGTAGACTGTATGGGCACTGAAGACAATGGAAAGGAGAGATTTATAATAGATTTTTTTTACATGTTGTGCACACATATTGCGCTCATTGAGAAAAAGTAATGTTGTAAGTGGTCACTGCAAATGCAGAGAATGGTGGCTATTTTAATTAACAGGTTTACTTGCTGAATAAATTACATGTGTCTAGAGAAAACGTGTGATGTCCTTTCAAGATATATTACTTTGCATGCACTATATTGTGATCCTAATAACACCTGTCCACATCTACAAGACACATCACTTTTCCGGCAGCATGCTTTGTGCGAGCAATGATAGTGAAATAAGTAGGGGAAAATGTGGTCAGGGCAGGGGAAGGGGCCAGAGATGGAAAAGATATGAGAACCGTGTTGCTGGTCTCATTAACAAAATGTTTCTATACATCTATTTAGCACCCCATTAATGTAACAGGCTTAATGTCTGTATAATATAGTAGCATAGTGGAATTTATTTGTGTGTTGTGTGGATATAAAAATCTTACACAGCATCATACATCACTAATAAAAATAAAATAGGGAGAGAATAAGGCTTTGCAGCTCCGTTTCAGTATATGTAAATAAGGAGGCTAAACCTACCATTTTGAGTTTTCCATTCAACTTAGGGGTATACTTAATTAATTCTATATCATTTGTTTTGTAATGTGTTCAGTAGTAAGTAGTAGTACTTTACTTTGTATAGTGTTATTTGTTATGGTGACTTTAATTAAATAGTGATAATTACACACATACAATAGTCTTTTCCTATATGTAATAGTGTTAAACCCCACCTAATCAGTTGCTCTAAAAACTCAATGCAAACTAAAAATATAAATATATTATATATATAAAGGATATCTGTGATGTGGGGGGGGGGGGAAGGAAAGGAGGTCAAGGCTATTTTTTTAGGCTCTATGACCATGCATCCAATTGAACAAGGTAACTAACCAGATCTCTTGGAAACAAAAAGCAAGATATGCGTAAGAAAGGCACTGAATAGTGGGAATGGAACAGTTAAATTATGAATCGCTTGAGGATACTGCATAAGTGTGAAACATAAAGAGGACTTCATAAGATACTGACTGGATCTCCAAAGCAGCACAGCTTGTGATATCATGCACATGAAATATACTTCATCAATCTGAACAGATATATGATTGACAAGATGTCTAACCCATTCACTCCCTTTGAAGGTTATTTTTAAAAAAAGATACATATTTTGATTATTATTTAAATACAGCATCAAAAATTATAATTTTTTATTCTTTGTTCTAAAATCAGAGATTCTTTCAGCTGCAAATTTAAATGGCGGATGGGTGTTTGTCACTTTATATTCAGATAACACTCTCTCTCCTCTAAGATCTTTACTGGTGCACATAGCCGATAAAGAAATAAAGTTATCATTGCCAGATACACTAGTGCAACTGGAAAAGGAATGTTTAAAGCCCTAATCTGCCAGCTTGAACAACAGCTCAAGATTGACAGTCGTTCCAAGATGAATGTTGAATCAACTGTTGAGTTTTACCTGCCGACCTTCCGGTCAATTTCCCATTTGGATCATGTTTGTTGCCTTTATATATTAATCACAAAATAATTAGCCCAGGCGTTTTTTTAGAATGTCCCAGTAATGTCAGGAGGCAAGTTTATGGCTATCTAAAGGGGAACTGGGGTCTCTAAACAAGTAAAGTTTATGAAAGGCCAGTTTTCCTACCTTTAAAACGAGCCATCAACCACTTCTCTACATGTCCACAGCCTAAGATATACAGAATGACTGACCAGAAAGTTAATGGGTGGGAGGCTGACTTGTGCATTCCTGAGGCTTTTCCTGCACAGTGCCGCCGTCAGGCACAGCCTCAGACTCCCTCAGTGTGTGAGGGAAACAAGAAGTCCCTCCTCCTCTCTGAGGTCCTGACAGAGAAAGTAAGGGAATCTACAGCTCTTCTCTTTCACTGTGTGAAAAAAGCTGATTCCACAGAGTTTTGTGTTTTGGTATTGGGTCTTTCGGATGTACCAATTGCTGCCTCAGTGTACATCCGAAAGACCCAATACCAAAACACAAGAAAAGCGACATCATATATGCAGTGCAGTGCAGTGAAGAATGCTCTGATTTGTATGTGGGGGAGACCAAACAGCAACTGCATCAACGTATGGCCCAGCACAGAAGAGCCAATTCCTCGGGTCAGGACTCAGCCGTGTATCTGCATCTTAAGGATAAAGGACATACCTTGAAGATTGTAATGTTAAACTACTGGGAAGGAACGTGACTGGTTCAAGAGAGGTGTTAAGGAGGCCATTTATGTGAAAAAAAGAAACCAAGCCTAAATAGAGGTGGGGGGGTTCGACACCAACTGTCTGCCATGTACAATGCTGTTTTAACACCTTACTCTGGGCGTTCCTATAACACCTCTTAGCCACTATCTAATCACACCCTTAACACCTGGCTGTGGATATGCTAATTGGGATTTTCCAGGGTACATAATTGCCACAGATTCTTGTACAAGTCATTCTGAATTGGAAAGCCAGTCGGATGACTAGCGAAACGTCTTCAAGAACTACATTTCAAGTCCAGTTGATCTAATTGAATACAACAGATATACCATGACCTGGATGAATGAGAACCTTCACAAGCATAGCTAAGCAAGATTATTTAAAATTAAAAAAACAATCTGGATTTGGATACTTAATGCACAATGGGGCACATACACACAACTTCTCCCTTCAAGAGACAAGGAGCAAGAGAAAAACAGCAATACAAAAATAAGACCAAAAGGAATAAATGAGTTTACAAAGACTTACATTTTTTAAATGGGTTTACTTAAACAAGTAGTCATCTTGATAAATGTATTTATATTAAGCTGTTAATAAGCAACAACATAAATATACAATCACAGTATTTACCAAACAGACCATCAAAAAAACCCACTTCAGAATAAAACATATTTCCTTTTGTCTTTAAAGGAGAACTAAACTAAAATTTTAAAATCCTAATATAAAAGCTTTCCTCCCCAGAACACCCATTGTAAGATTCTTCCCTAGTAAGTTTCATGTAATGTGAGGAATAGATTCTGTAACCAAGAAGGTTTCCATGTTGTTGCCAGTAAAACGCACAGCCTATTTAGTCATCAATGTCCCCTGACCACAGTATTCACTGTATTATTCTACATTTTTCTACACTAATATGAAAGTCCCTAATAAGACTTTGAAAGCTGCTTTTACCGCTCAGTTTATTAACCAGTAGTTTGAGTTGCTGGAATATAAACTGCAGGGTAACAAGCAGTTTCAAAGTCTTATCAGGGACTTCCATATTGGTGTGAAGACATCTACATAACATTTTAATTGTACTGTTCCTAGCAAAGAATATAAATTTAAATGGAATATCTGCTTATTCAGTGGTGGTGTACCTGATAAGGTAAGGTACTAGATTTAGAAAAACACAGTCCAGAAGGTCACAAGCTTAAATTCACAGACTTACCTTTTTAATTTTCTTCTTCCGTTTTATTCTTCTGCTTTTTTGGACCGTATCTCCTCCCACGTTTTTGAGCTAGAGACAAGGAGAAGTGTGCTATCTTCTAGCTAAGGAATCTGCAGAAGGTTACGGCGTTATTGGCGAATTCCGGACATTTTTTTCCATAGACTATAATGGTAACAATCCTCAAATGTGGATATTTCAAAACAGTTTGTTTCATGTCATAAATACAATGGTGATACCCCCAACCTGTGCTTAACAGGGTTGGGGGAACTCTGTGCTTACATGTGATGGGCCCAGCTTCTAGGAAGCAAGAATGCAACTTCCTAGTTTTGATCTGTCGAGCATTACAGAGCATGTGCCTGCACTAGATACTTAGCTGGGGGTTTACCCTGCTAAGGTGGATTATAGGACCTGACCCCAAATACCCAAAGGTTATTTCATAAATTACGCAGCAGCCACAGCAAAGGGAGAGGGAGACACAGCTTGTTGTATGTTTGTGAATGTGCTCTGTCTATTGGGTCAAGTGTTGTCTGGAGGCTAAGTTCTCTTTTAAAGTCCAGTGGGCCGATAGACTTGCTGATTACCTCTCAAGTTCCCGGATGTACAGACAACTGCCAGCCCAATCACTTTTTAGTGTTTGGCATAAGTTGCTCATACAGCCTAATCCAGCGGAGAAGTGCACTAGATATTCTAGTCTACAGAGAGAAGCTGTCCAGTGATCTACTTCTCTAATGGCAGGACTGTGAAGAAACTCCACAGATGCACACAATAACACTTACAGCATTGTTCACTCTGATATGCTTCTCTTTTGAGGTCTCATAAATAAACAAGTAAAGACACCGTCAAGAGATTTAAAACGATAGAAGCAAGCGCTCATGCTATGGCAATCATGCAAACCTGATTTGCAGTGTGCAGTGTTTTGATTTTTCATCCACGAGCTGTTAGTTTGTTGGTCTAAAAGATTTTTTTTTTTTTTTAACAACCTGGAACCCAATTAACTACTTAGAGGGCACACAGAATGCTTTTTTGTGAACAACCGATATCATCATTGCAAAATAATTTAGAAAAAACTTCACACGAGCTAAAGAAAATGTCTATTTTCAATCAGGAAATAAGCCTATACTTGTATATGGATTCTATGTTATGTATTGCAACACCTAGCAATGTACTTCTAAGGCGTAGATATCGGAAAAAAAATATCCATGTGTTCAGAACCAGATTATGGTTGTTTCACATTCTTGTTAAGAGCTCTCCTATAATTTAACAGAAGTTTGAAAAGACATACAGCATGCATTTAGAAGATTATGCATCTTCAAATAGATTTCTATTTCTGGGTTCTATTAAAATCTAGGGTTTAAGCAGAGCTGCCTTTTTGGATTTAAGATTTTTACACCAGTCAGCAATTTACAACAGGGAATGCTGTAATGCCAGAATGGAAACTACTTAATCAACACTTCACGGACTGACACCGCAGATCTTAAGTAAATGAACAACTATGGTAATTCAGCCCAGAGGTAACACTTTAACAATAAATGAGTATATTCACCACTGGGTTTAAAAAAAATGAATGCAAAATAAAAAAGATTGTATATTTGATTTACAGAACCACCTATTTCATTTTTCATTCTACCCTAAAGAGGAAATTAACTATAAATTAAAGAGAAGGAAATATTACCAACCCCACCACATATACATAAATTAATACCACTATAGGGTTTTGTATTACCCTTCTTCCTCATTGGGTGAGGAATTGTATACCTAAGTAAACTTTCCTGCCTGTGTGCCCATGCCCGGGTAATGTATTAATGTCAGGGGAACAGTCTGGATGGGTGTATTGAGTGTAAAAGAGTACAAGAGAAGAGAATTAAGCGGCCATACACTAAAACTTACCTCCCAATGTTCCTGCGACACCTGGCTCCATCATTTTGCAATGAATATTACAATCAAAACATGAGCTGCCAAGTAAAACTGCTGGACCATCGACATTACAATTAATTTGATAATGTCGAATAGGTGTAACGTCAAGGTAGCATATTGCCAGCTTTAAGAGTTTTGAAAAAAATTTAGTCAGTAGTTCAGTGCCAACACGATTGGATTTTTTGCCACACACTCGTCAGATAAGGCCAATCCTGTCAGATCCCCAGGATCAGAGTTTTATTGGTATAGGTGTGTCCAGTTGTATAGCCCGACTCTTCTATAAACGTCTCTATTCAATAGTAATGATAAGCGGTGTGCCAGCTTTCAAAGTTTTTATAGATACTAACAAGTGACAAAATTAAAGGGGATACAGTTTATGTGCAAATCAATGCACATAGTAGTATTTACTAACCCATACACAAGTCACACTCGCTTTAGGATAAGTTGATGTAAGAAAAGTTTAAAAAGTTTAGTTGGAAGCTGCGTTGGTTCCAAGCGTGTGCACGCCTCCTCGCGCACAAACCAAGTTGCTGCCCATGCAGTCAATGCATGCACAGATGTCATCACCGTGCAACGAGAGATGTCATGCAAGCACACATCCGTGCACGCACAGATATCGCACGCGCACTTGGAACCAACAGAGATTACCTTTTGAGACTAATGAAGCTGGAGGAACCAGGAAATCTTGGAGGGGCGGAGCTATACATTCAACTATACAGAATCAAGATGTCAACACACTTTGAAGCAGGAAAGGTAAGCTCTGGAGGGGCATAGGGAAAAAAAGTATTTTTAAAGCTGCAACCTCCAACTAAACTTAAAGGGCATGTCCACCCCTGTAGCAAACTTTTGGGGTATAATAGTATTCTTTCCCCCAACAGCCATAAAATTATTTAATAAAGTGCCCCGATCATTACTTACCTACCTCTTTCCCCCGCCGCAGTGTCCCGGCCCTCTGCTTGCATGGAACTGCAAGTAGGGGGCGGGACCGGCAGCTGCGTCCATGATTGGCTGAGAGGCAGGCTGCTCAGAACGCGGGGAGAGAGGTAAGGTAAATAGAGATCGGGGACTTTCTTGAAATTCTTTTATAGCGGCGGCGACGGGCGGAGGAAGGAATACTATTATGTCGCAAAGTGGTTTCAAGGTAGGGGAGGCTGCTTGCAAAATGGGGGGGGGGGGGGGGGGGAGAGGGAGAAGGGTTGAACTGCGCATGCACAACTTCTCCCGGAGGGGAGCAGGAGGCAGAGTCCTATATGCCTCTGATCCTCCTGCTGGGCAGTTTTTGGGGATTTAGGGGGGGGGACTACAGGAGAACCATTTGGAGCTGGGATGTAAGGTAAGGATTTTTATGCACTACACAGGGGGGCCAGTAGTGGGGGGGGGAATTATAGTTTGGGGGTGGACATGCCTTTAACTTTATTTACAGCATACTTATCCTTTAACAGTTAAAGAACGAAAAGCTTTTCTCTCTTTTTTTAGTACATATAATAGATTCTGCAACAAAAAAGGTTCCATGTTGTTGCCAGTTCAACTCATAGCCCATACTGTGCACGTGTAAATGTTATGTTTTTAGGAACATACAGCCCAGAAGTTAAGTTCAAATTCCCTGGTTTACTTATGAAACAATACAACACAGTCTACTACCTGAGTTTATTGCTTTTTTTTCCCCCAGGGGAAGCAACCGCAGGGGGCCCCCATCTTCTTAGTTTTCCTATGACAGATATAGCTCCTCCCAGAAAACCAAAGTGGTGAAGCATGGATAGGGGCCCCATCATAATTTGCGGGGGGGGGTGGGTGTTTATTGATTCCAACTTACATCACAGTTTGTACCCATCATGTATCTAGAACATTAAGTTTCTACAAACTTCATATATAGCAGCTTTGTTTTTATTTACCAATACAAAATAGTGAACACAGTCTTACTGACATTTACTGGTGGCGCACAGCTAAAGTGCTGGTTTGGAAGCAAACAGACCAGTCTTACTGACATTACTGGTGGCGCACAGCTAAAGTGCTGGGTTTGGAAGCAAACAGACCATTGGACACAGGTTTGATTCGACCAAGTTTCCTTTATATATCCCTAGCAAAAGATAAAGATTCTACATGTACTGAATTCCACTTAGTAGCCCTCATGGCATACGGTACAAAACTTTATTTTAGCAAGAGGGTTGCAGGTGATTTCCCATACTTAATTTTATTTTTTACTAAAAATAAATATCCGTTTCTTAACATCCATGCTAGAAAACAAACTGCTTTTTTCTTTAATAATAAAGATTATTTTTCTTTTTTGTATGTAGGGACAGAAGCATTTGTAAGATTTTTAATTTTTTTTACGAAAAAACTACACTGAAATCTGTGTTCTGGGTCAGAGGGAGGGATGATCTCTGAGCTGTAACATGATTGGCTGTCAGCTCCAGAAAGCAAGGCTGCAGCTACTGTGAAGTGTACTGCATGCACTCTGGGGTGTCCCCAGATAGGCTGAGGCCAGACTGCAACGCACAGGAATCTTGCACACAATCACGAGCGTTCTTGCGTGTTTTGCGCAGCAATTTTGGTTTTCTGTTATGCAAACGCATGCATTAACGCACCAAAAATGGAGAACAATCACTTTACCAAAACGCAATGGACCGGCAATCGCTATGGGCATCGGAAATCGTGGGATTTCCGCTTCCCGCAATTTCATCTTAGCGAAATTCGCGAGCGCAAATGCGTTCTATGGGGCAGTGTTGTCTGGAGACATTAGTTTCCCTTAAGATATTTTTGTCTGAAGCTGTTGGAATGAGCACAGTTGGAGACCATCATTCTTTCAGTAACAGACATGTTTGGTAGCTTTACATTTTTCATGGTAGCTAGTTCCATAGGGACCATTGACATTTTTAATCCTTTAGAGATCAGAACAGGGAAGAAATGGGATTAAAGTGACTGAACGTGTCATAAATTTAAAGCAAGAGTTCTTAAGGCAAAAGGGGGTCCACTCAGTACTAGTAAGGTGTACATATAATGTGGCAGTTAGTGTATATATTTTGAGAAAACAGTTTTCTTCCTTTTTTTTTTTAATAACAATGACCGATTTAAGTTATCTAGTCAGTTTCTATGTTAATTAAAAATATTGTTTAAAAAAATAACTTGCCATACCATAACCATTTGGTAAGGGATGCTGGGATGTTCAGCTTAATGTCGACAAATAAGACTTATTTGCGTGTTTGAAAAATGCTGTCTTTCTATCTCTTAAGTAACTTTTTTTAAAAATGGGATGCTCTGATCTGCAATATCAAATTATTTTAACCATGTGTGTGTTTGGCTATTCATTGCTGCAGTATTCCTGAAATAAGAACTGATTAAAAGTGTCCTGGTTGGTGTTGAACTAATCCTTCCATCCTCCATTACCACTTACCAGTTAAAGTCACTTAAAGGGAAACTTAAGTAAGTAATCAGACAACATTGCCCAAACGACAAAGCACATTCACATTATACAAGAATGACCACACTCTCACTCTGCGTGTGGCTGGTTTCTAGTTCTGAAATGTACCTTTAACTAAGTACTATGGGTTAGTCCCAAAAAAAATCAGCCTGGGTTCCTGGGAGTCCAAGTGCAACTTAAACTTCTGGACAATACTCTCTAGTGCACAACAATTCAAAAAGAAACTTCACTCTTCCTGTCCTATAGATGCAGAGAGTCTATTAATTACAGCAGAAAATACCTGCCTCTGTTAGGCACAGATCAGTTACAGCACAGAGTTTCTGCCTCTCTAGAGAAAGAAAAGGGATTTCAACCGTAGTTTGTTAGCCATTGCAAATATTCTTTAAAGGGTGTCTCCACCTTAAAAAACCCCCAAAAAACATAGTGTAGTGCCTAGCCCAGTGATGGCAAAACTTTAGAGGCCGAGTGTCCAAACTGCAACCCAAAACCCACTTTTTATTGCATAGTGTCAACATGATATTTAACCTGAATTCGGAGTTTATACTTTAAAAAAAAGTCAAATAGACACAGACAATACAGTAGATAGAAGATTATAGATGACCTATAACCTCTATACGCACAGGAGTTTGAGATCTAAAACCAGTGACCATTAACCCCTACGTTATTAGACAGGAGTTTGAGATCCAAAACAAGGTCTCAGCAGAGCTGAATGTTATAGCACGTCAACTCTCTCTGCTACAGACGTCGCTTACACTTTCTCTATGGCTTTCTGGTAAACTCTGCTGTGGCAGGAGTGGTCAAAGAGGGGGCTCGGTTCTTTTTAGTGTACCTGTAAAGTGGTTAGTTCAATTCTACTGGGGCTGCCACCTTTCCCATTAAGACTCAAACACTTAGCGCTACTCCCTCTATTGTGGTTTGCGATCCGATTGTGCAAGTGGGAGGTCAGGCATGTAATAGCCTATGGGACCGGCCCCACTACACACAAGCGGGTGATTTTTGCATAACCCCTGCATCCAACGCTAATATGGAGTTAAATTTGCGCTAACGGTAGCACGGCTAGCACGACTAACTCCATATACCTGCTCAGCGAGTCTGGGTAAATGAGCCGAAAGTCTCTTGCAGAAATGCTCACAAATAAAAGGGTTAACAAGTTGCTTCTTTAAGATAGATGAAAAAGGGTTAACGCTTTCTCCCACTCTGTATGAGCAAGAAAATGCTAATAATATTCACGGCTATCTCTGGATTGGCTAGGAGACCTGGCAGGTGGGGACTCTGAGTTCAATTTTACATGCAGCTTAGCATTAGGGGAGTGGGAAACAACACAAGGTAGCTAGTTAGCATGTGCAGAAGGAGTTTTGAGCCTGGACCACCAGGAAGAGGCAACACTAAAAGCCAGCAGTGGATCAACATTGCAAGAAGCTGATTAGAGGCTATGTCCACCCCTAAATTACACTTTTAATATTATGCTCCCCCATATCCCCCAGCCCCAACGCATGTTTTTTTTTTTAAAAAGCCCCCAAACTCTTACTTACCTCCCCTCGACCTCCGCCGCACTGCCGGCCCTCTGCTTGCGAGAATGCAAGCAGAGTGGCGGGGACCGGCAGTCGCGTCTGTGATTGGCTGAGCGGCAGCCAATCACGGACGCGGCTGCCGGTCATTCAATGCAGCGGAGGAAAGCGGAGAGGTAAGTAAGAGTTTGGGGAGCTTTTTTAAAAAAAAAAAACATGCGGTTGGGGCTGGGGGACATGGGGGAGCACAATAAAAGGGGGATATGAGCTAGGGGGAGGGATAGTAGAACGGGAGGGAGAGGGAGGGAGAGGGAGGGGGGAGAAGGGTGCAGTACGCATGGCAAAAATCTACCTGAGGCCAGCTAGCAGGCAGTGTCCTATATGGACCTGCTAGCCTCCTGGTGGGCAGTTTTTGGAACTTTGGGGGGGGACTACAGGAGAACCAGATGGAGTTGGGATGTGAGGTAAGGATTAAACTACACTACATGGTGGGGCCAGTAGTTGGGGGGATTATAGTTTTGGGGTGGACATGCCTTTAGAGGCAGTTGTAGAGTCTGTGGAGCTGCCTTGTATTTAGGGTTTAGTTTTCCATAAGTATAAAAAAGTGGATACAATATACAAAGCTTAAAAATGTGAAATATAAAATCTATTTATATAATAGCACTTTTAAGTGCATTTTGATTAAAATTACTACTCAAATACTTAGCCTCATAAAGTGAAAGTGCGAATACTTACAAAGTGGCAGTACTATACTTTATAAAGTGTTAATAAGTGTATATAGAATAAGTTAAAATAGAAACATTCGGTTATTCATAAAAGTTCGTTTAAAATGGTGCTAATTTTGCCCTAACCAATCAGATGTTAGCTTTCAAATGTTAAAAGAATCTGATTGGTTGGGCAAAAGTAGCACCATTTTAAACGAAAGAACTTTATGATAATATGATTGTGTTTAAATCAATCCACACCGAACTTATTAACTTAGACCAACAACATTTCCAACGTCGGGATACGTGCCCCTTCCTCAGTATCCCCGAACGTGTGAAATGTTTTTCTAAGTTAATAAAGTTACGGTTTGGAGTGCCACCTTGCTTCTGTTATCTCGTATGATTTATCCATCAAGGTGGTTGTTTTGAGGAGTGAGCCCCACCTGTACGAGTGCAGAGGATTTTTTCTTATTAAATCAAATCCACCCTGCTTATTTTGACTGACAGGAACCAGGTGTATTTTAAAGTCAAGTGATATACTGTTTGATTCAACTAAATATGGGAATACACATAGAATGGATGTTAGCCTTTCAAAGAAATTAAGACCTGATCTGCAAAGGTGACAATCTACCCAACCCAATTAGCAACTCAACCCTTGATACCAACACACAAAAAAAACAGCAGCCTTTTATTTGCCTCTAACATTTGCACATGACAATAAAGTAAAGTTTACCTTATTTTTCTTCTACTGTTTTAGTGGGTAATAAACATCTATATCTTTAACAAAGATATTTGATTTCCTTACAAAATAAGCAGACCAGGTTCATTCATTTTGGACAAATATATTTAATAAATACAAGGGTGACTGCTTCCAATGCAAATTCAGACCTTTTTTTTTTTTTAACCAAAGTATATGAAGCCAATTGGAAAAAATGGAGCAGAGCACAACATTTCTGACGATATGGTTCTTATCACATGCATGTAACTGCAAATTCAACATATGCAAGAGATGTACACTAGAATAATTCAGTTAGATGTGCTACTTGCCTTGAGATTCCAATTTGTTAAAGGATCTCTCCACTTGCAAAAACAACTTTTGATATACTGTAGGGCTAAAAAAAAAAAAGCAGCAGAAAGTTTACTTACATTCTTTCGTTTCCGGCCTTCTGCTTGCAGGAAGTTGCAAGTAGGGGCCAGACCGGCAGCTGCATTGTGATTGGCTGAGAGGCAACAAACCTTTAATCGCTAATGTGTGTACCCAGAGTAAGGGGAACATCAATGCCAGCTGAAGTTTGCAAGAGAAAATGTAAAAAAGACCAGTACTTCTAGAATAATGTTTTGGACAGATGAGTGCAACATTTTATTATTTGTATCAGGACATAGGACATGTTTGGCGTAAAGCAAATACAACATTCCAGAAAAAGAACCTCATACCAACTGTGTAGCTTTGAAGTACTGGACAGATACCAACATGAATGCACCATGAATTCTACTGTGTATTAGAAGCTACTGTGTATCAGTAGGAAACACCCAGTAAATTAGGAATACATACAACTGTATTTTCAGCACAAAGTGTACTTTAACAAGATAACAGAATTTGGAACTTTTCTGAAGATTTTACTGGAGTTTTGAGTAAAATACCGGTAAATAAGTTTAATATTAATAAATCTCCTGGACGGATAAAATACATGCTCGGGTCCGGATGTATGCCTTGATTGGAAAAAAGCAATATAATTCCAATATTCAAAAAGGGTAGTCATTCACAGCTGGGTAATTACAGTCCTGTAAGTTAAACTTCAGTGGTGGGGAAGATACTGGAAAGTTTATTAAGGGAACATATTCTAGAGTCTAGAGAGGACTGACATATAAGTGTAACCAGCATGGATTAGGAGAATAGATCTTGTCAAACAAACTTGCTTAACTTTTATGAGGAAGTGAGTAGAAATTAAGACTTGGCATAGCAGATGTGTATACTTGGATTTTGCAAAGGGTTTTGATACAGTCCCCCATAGGGGACCAATGTATAAGCTAATGTCTGTGGTGGGGAGGCACTTTGTACATGGATAGAAAATTGGTTGATAAATAGGATATAGAGAGTAGTGGTAAATGGGGCTTCACCAAGTGTGGTGCCAAATGGTTCTGTATTGGGGCTGCTTCTATGTAATCTGTATTAATGATTTGGAAGAGGGTATTGTCAGCAAGATTTCTGGGTTTGCTGTTGACCACAAAACTTAGAACCATTAAAAGCTTCAGAGGATGTGCAATCGTCGCAGGTGAATCTAGATAGATTGTCACATTGGGCTGCTAAGTGGCAGATGAGAATTAATGTTGATAAATGTAAGTTGATGCATTTAGGACTTAAAAATCCTTGTGCTGCTATACTATAAATGACTGTGTTAAGTAAATCGCTGCAGCCCACTGGTTTTGACTTGTATAAAGAGAGATATGCATTCAAGGGAGGAAATGTTATTCTCCCTCTTTACAAAGCATTGGTAAGGCCTCATTGGAATATGCAGTGCAATTTTGGAATTCTGTGTACAAAAAGGACATCTTTGAAATGGAAAGGGTTCAGAGAAGGCCAACTAAATATAAAGGGATTGAGGGAGCTTGAATATGAAAAGAGATTGGATAGTTACAATTATGTACGCTTGATAAAAGACACCTGCGTGGGGATACGATTACTGTGTATAAATACATTAATGTGCCATACGAAAAACTATTGGGACATTGTTCACCAATGTCAGAGGACACACGGACATCCCTTAAGGCTTGATGAAAAAAGTTTAGGCTTCGGAAAGGGTTTTTCACTGTGAGAACGGTAAAGCTATGGAACGGTCTTCCAGTGGACATTGTGATGGCAGATTCATTGGAATGTTGGAAGTTACTGGTATTAATATATAAAGTAGAGTTGATCCAGGAATATTTCCGATTGACAGGAAATTGTCGGGAATTTTTCCCCCTTCATAAATTTGGTGGGGTTTTTTTTTGCCTTCTTCTGGATCAAAAGTTAGGCAGGAAATGAGGGTTTGCTAGATGGGTTGGACTGGATGGATGTGTCTTGTTCATTCTAAAATACATTGCCAAGATCTTCCACAGCGCTTTACAATTACATGTATACATTCACATTAGGCCCTGCCCCAAAGAGCTTACATTCTAAGTATATTTAATTGACATATACAACCTATCAGCCTGTCTTTATGATTGTGGGGGAAACCGGAGTGCCCAGAGGAAACCCACGCAAGTACAGGGAGAACATACAAACTCCTTGCAGATGTGTCCAAGGTGCTAAATCGTATCCAGAATCAGAGTAAGAGACAGAGTCAAAAGCTAATACACAGAAGATCAGCAGAAAGGCAAGGTACAGAAGGGTAGAGCAAAAGCGTAGTCAAGGTCAGGTACAGGTGGTAAACAACATAAACGGAAACAAACAGGAATCAAAAAGCATGATAACAACCAGATCACATCAGGAACAAGGGATAAACCACAGGCAAAATGGGCTATTGGACCAATCACAACACAGCAGGAGCAGAGTAGGATTCGGATAGTGGAGAGGTTCGAATTGGCCACCGAAGAATCAAATCTACAACATTCGATCGCATGAACGACAGAAACGTCTGCTCAAATGTCCAGGACTAAGATGACTATTTGCGCCTGCGTGTGAAAATCTGGAGGTGCCGCGAGAGGACGTAGAGAGAGCGGCAACGGCAAGGACTCCAGTACTGACAAAATACTAGAAATCTGTCATTATACAGAACTTATATAGAAATGTTATGCATTACAGAAGTAAATCAAAATGAATGTCTATATTGTTGAAATTTTAAGGACAATTCAATGTTGTTTGGCAATAGTATACTTTCAGACAAAAACCATGTGACTGGCCAGACAATAAATCACTGGACCAGCTGTTGTGTAAAATATGAATCGCAGCTGCACTCTCAATTTTAAGACCAAGCTTCGGACGTGTGCACAAATAGAGAATAAATTATAAAGCCTAAGAAAAGATGAAAGTCCATCACACAGATGCAAATTTTAAGTTTTCAATGTTTTTCAATTGACCAACCATAGTTCAAGTTTCCCAAAACCATAATTTTATATGGTATTGGCCATAATTTAGCTTTAAAACAAGCCAAAACCCATTAAAACCTGTTCAGCCAATTTTAAGACATATACGTTTTTACAACATACTTTTTGCAGCTCACTGAAATCCAAGCTCTCTGAGTCACCTCAAGCCGTGCCTTCATCCTCCCTTTTAAGCACATCCTCCCACGATCTGCATCCATTTTCTCTCCCCCTCCAACCTAGCGTAAAATCCTTTTAGTATATCACAGATGCCCCCTGCCCAGACCTAAACGCTGTTATTATTCTTTTTTACATTTTTTTTTTTAACTATACTTACAGTCTTCGTTTCCAAGGCACTTTCCATGACATCAGCACGTCTGTGCCAACATAGACGCGGCCGACATCATGGAAAGCGTCGCCGGAATTTCTGATTTTTAAACAAAACTTTACTCATACATGACACTGAAAATCAGAAGCAAGTGGCTTAAGGAGAACAGGACAGGAAATTCCTCTGTGCTGCTGACTGGAGGAGGTGTGTGAGGTACGGGGGTGCAGAGCGTTACACACCGCGTACAGGCATGTGTTTGGGAGACACCATCTCTCACCGTTTAACTAGTAGGCAGTCTATTGGTAAATATTAAACAGAGCTGACAGTCCAGGGAAACGTGTCTGTGTGTGTGGTGAGGTGGTGGTGGGAGGATAGTCTGTGCTTATCTCTGAGATCCCCATACATTTTTCTGCTATGGCTTCCTTCAAAGTCTGCCCAGACAGTTCGAATATTACTCTATTACTCTGTTTATTACGATCTGACAGTCTTGGCAGCACTTTGAAAAAGCTGAAATCAGAACAATTTATGGGTGTCTCAGGGATATAACCACATTTAACCAGTGCCAATCCTTAAAGGTTTAAAGCAAAATTCCTTCCACAGGCCTGTGTAAAACCAGCCCTCCGAAAGTGTTGTCAGCCTCTAGTAATACTCAGAGTAATCAGCCCTCTAATTCATTAGTCAGAACCTCCAGTTTATTAGTCTCGTACAGTTATCTTAACCACATCATACACTTGAAAATGTTGCAGACAAAAATGTAAAATGGGAAAGTTGTCTTTAATAGTTGTCTGAACAAGTGGGAGTGGCCTTACAAAAGTATGCATGGCCAAAATGTTCCACGCAACAACTATCCCTTTTTAATTTCAAAATGTTGGGAGGTAGACTGTATGGGCACCTGAAGACAATGAAAGGAGAGATTTATAATTAGATTTTTTTTACATGTTGTGCACACATATTGCGCTCATTGAGAAAAAGTAATGTTGTTAAGTGGTCACTGCAAAGCAGAGAATGGTGGCTATTTTAATTAACAGGTTTACTTGCTGAATAAATTACATGTGTCTAGAGAAAACGTGTGATGTCCTTTCAAGATATATTACTTTGCATGCACTATATTGTGATCCTAATCAACACCTGTCCACCTACAAGACACATCCACTTTCCGGCAGCATGCTTTGTGCGAGCAAATGATAGTGAAATAGTAGGGGAAAATGTGGGTCAGGGCAGGAGAAGGGGCCAGAGATGAAAAGATATGAGAACCGTGTTGCTGGTCTCATTAACAAAATGTTTTACATATCTTCTAGCACCCATTAATGTAACAGGCTTAATGTCTGTATAATATAGTAGCAAAGTGGAATTATTGTGTGTGTGTGGATATAAAAATCTTTACACAGCATCCATACATCACTAATAAATAAATAACATAGGGAGAGAATAAGGCTTTGCAGCTCCGTTTCAGATATGTAAATAAGGAGGCTAACCTACCATTTTGAGTTTTCCATTCAAACTTAGGGGTATACTTAATTAATTCTTATATTTTGTTTGTAATGTGTTCAGTAGTAAGTAGTAGTACTTTACTTTGTATAGTGTTATTTGTTATGGTGACTTTAATAATAGTGATAATTACACACATACATAGTCTTTTCCTATATAATAGTGTTAAAACCCCACCTAATCAGTTGCTCCAAAAACTCAATGCAAACTAAAAATATAAATATATTATATAATATAAAGGATATCTGTGATGTGGGGGGGGGGGGAAGGAAAGGAGGTCAAAGCTATTTTTTTAGGCTTCATGACCATGCATCCCAATTGAACAAGGTAACTAACCAGATCTCTTGGAAACAAAAGCAAGATATGCGTAAGAAAGGCACTGAATAGTGGGAATGGAACAGTTAAATTATGAATCGCTTGAGGATAATGCATAAGTGTGAAACATAAGAGGACTTCATAAGATACTGACTGGATCTCCCAAAGCAGCACAGCTTGTGATATCATGCACATGAAATATACTTCATCAATCTGAACAATATATGATTGACAAGATGTCTAACCATTCACTCCCTTTGAAGGTTATTTTAAAAAAAAGATACATATTTTGATTATTATTAAAATACAGCATCAAAAATTATAATTTTTTATTCTTGTGCTAAAATCAGAGATTCTTTCAGCTGCAAATTTAAATGGCGGATGGGTGTTTGTCACTTTATATTCAGATAACACTCTCTCTCCTCTAAATCTTTACTGGTGCACATAGCCGATAAAGAAATAAAGTTATCATTGCCAGATACACTAGTGCAACTGGAAAAGGAATGTTTAAAGCCCTATCTGCCAGCTTGAACAACAGCTCACAGATTGACAGTCGTTCCAAGATGAATGTTGAATCAACTGTTGAGTTTTACCTGCCGACTTCCGGTCATATTTCCCATTGGATCATGTTTGTTGCCTTTATATTTATCACAAAATAATTAGCCCAGGCGTTTTTTTAGAATGTCCCAGTAATGTCAGGAGGCAAGTTTATGGCTATTAAAGGGGAACTGTGGTCTCTAACAAGTTAAAGTTTAAATGAAAGGCCAGTTTCCTACCTTTAAAACGAGCCATCAACCACTTCTCTACATGCTCACACGCCTAAGATATACAGAATGACTGACCAGAAAGTTAATGGGTGGGAGGCTGACTTGTGACATTCCTGAGGCTTCTCCTGCACAGTGCGCCGTCAGGCACAGCCTCAGACTCCCTCAGTGTGTGAGGGAAACAAGAAGTCCCTCCTCCTCTCTGAGGTCCTGACAGAGAAAGTAAGGAATCTACAGCTCTTCTCTTTCACTGTGTGAAAACAGCTGATTCCACAGAGTTCTTGTGTTTGGTATTGGGTCTTTCGGATGTACCAATTGCTGCCTCAGTGTACATCCGAAAGACCCAATACCAAAACACAAGAAAAGCGACATCATATATGCAGTGCAGTGCAGTGAAGAATGCTCTGATTTGTATGTGGGGGAGACCAAACAGCAACTGCATCAACGTATGGCCCAGCACAGAAGAGCCAATTCCTGGGTCAGGACTCAGCCGTGTATCTGCATCTTAAGGATAAAGGACATACCTTTGAAGATTGTAATGTTAACATACTGGCGAAGGAACGTGACTGGTTCAAGAGAGGTGTTAAGGAGGCCATTTATGTGAAAATAAAGAAACCAAGCCTAAATAGAGGTGGGGTGCGACACCAACTGTCTGCCATGTACAATGCTGTTTTAACACCTTACTCTGGGCGTTCCTATAACACCTTTAGCCACTATCTAATCACACCCTTAACACCTGGCTGTGATATGCTAATTGGGATTTTCCAGGGTACATAATTGCAACAGATTCTTGTACAAGTCATTCTGAATTGAGAAAGCCAGTCGGATGACTAGCGAAACGTCTTCAAGAACACATTTCAAGTCCAGTTGATCTAATTGATACAACAGATATACCATGACCTGGATGAAGAGAACCTTCACAAGCATAGCTAAGCAAGATTATTTAAAATTTAAAAAAAACAATCGGATTTGGATACTTAATGCACTAATGGGGCACATACACACAACTTCTCCCTTCAAGAGACAAGGAGCAAGAGAAAACAGCAATACAAAAATAAGACCAAAAGGAATAAATGAGTTTACAAAGACTTACATTTTTTAAATGGGTTTACTTAAACAAGTAGTCATCTTGATAAATGATTTATATTAAGCTGTTAATAAGCAACAACATAAATATACAATCACAGTATTTACCAAACAGACCATCAAAAAACCCACTTCAGAATAAAACATATTTCTTTTGTCTTTAAAGGAGAACTAAACTAAAATTTTAAAATCCTAATAAAAAGCTTTCCTCCCCAGAACACCCATTGTAGATTCTTCCTAGTAAGTTTCATGTACATGTGAGGAATAGATTCTGTAACCAAGAAGGTTTCCATGTTGTTGCCAGTAAAACGCACAGCCTATTTAGTCATCAAGTCCCCTGACCACAGTATTCACTGTATTTATTCTACATTTTTCTACACTAATATGAAAGTCCCTAATAAGACTTTGAAAGCTGCTTCTACCCTGCAGTTTATAACCAGTTAGTTTGAGTTGCTGGAATATAAACTGCAGGGTAACAAGCAGTTTCAAAGTCTTATCAGGGACTTCCATTTGGTGTGAAGACATCTACAAACATTTTAATATTGTACTGTCCTAGCAAAAGAATATAAATTTAAATGGAATATCTGCTTATCAGTGGTGGTGTACCTGATAAGGTAAGGTACTAGATTTAGAAACACACAGTCCAGAAGGTACAAGCTTAAATTCACAGACTTACCTTTTTAATTTTCTTCTTCCGTTTTATTCTGCTTTTTGGACCGTATCTCCCCCACAGTTTTTGAGCTAGAGACAAGGAGAAGTGTGCTATCTTCTAGCTAAGGAATCTGCAGAAGCGTTACGGCGTTATGGCGAATTTCCGGACATTTTTTTCCATAGACTAAATGGTAACAATCCTCAAATGTGGATATTTCAAAACAGTTTGTTTCATGGTCATAAAACAAATGGTGTACCCCAACCCTGTGCTTAACGGGTTGGGGGAACTCTGTGCTTACATGTGATGGGCCCAGCTTCTAGGAAGCAAGATGCAACTTCCTAGTTTTGATCTGTCGAGCATTACAGAGCATTGTGCCTGCACGTAGATACTTAGCTGGGGGTTTACCCGCCTAGTGTGGATTATAGGACCTGACCCCAAATACCCAAAGGTTAATTTCATAATTACGCAGCAGCCACAGCAAAGGGAGAGGTGAGACACAGCTTGTTGTATGTTTGTGAATGTGCCTCTGTCTATGGGTCAATGTTGTCTGGAGGCCTAAGTTCTCTTTTAAAGTCCAGTGGGCCGATAGACTTGCTGATTACCTCTCAAAGTTCCGGGATGTTACAGACAACTGCCCAGCCCAATCACTTTTTATGTGTTTTCTGGCATAATGTTGCTCATACAGCCTAATCCAGCCGGAGAAGTGCACTAGATATTCTAGTCTACAAGAGAGAGCTGTCCAGTGATCTACTTCTCTAATGGCAGGACTTGTAAGAAACTCCACAGATGCACACAATAACACTTACAGCATTGTTCACTCTGATATGCTTCTCTGAGGTCTCATAAATAACAAGTAAAGACACCGTCAGAGATTTAAAACGATAGAAGCAAGCGCTCATGCTATGGCAATACATGCAAACCTGATTTGCAGTGTGCAGTGTTTTGATTTTTCTCCAGAGCGTGTTAGTTTGTTGGTCTAAAAGATTTTTTTTTTTTTTAACAACCTGGAACCCAATAACTACTTTAGAGGGCACACAGAATGCTTTTTTGTGAACACCGTATCATCATTGCAAAAATAATTTAAGAAAAAACTTCACACGAGCAAAGAAAATGTCTATTTTCAATCAGGAATAGCTATACTTGTATATGGATTCTATGTATAGTATTGCACAACACTAGCAATGTACTTCTAAGGCGTAGATATCGAAAAAAAAATATCCATGTGTTCAGAACCAGATTATGGTTGTTTCACATTCTTGTTAAGAGCTCTCCTATAATTAACAGAAGTTTGAAAAGACATACAGCATGCATTTAGAAGATTATGCATTTCAAATAGATTTCTATTTCTGGGTTCTATTAAAATCTAGGGTTAAGCAGAGCTGCCTTTTGGATTTAAGATTTAACCAGTCAGCAATTTACAACAGGGAATGCTTAATGCAGCAAGCTTACATCTGATTGGTTGGGGCAAAATTAGCACCATTTTAAACGAAAAGAACTTTTATTGAATAACCCTGTTAGTTTTATGCCTTGGTGTCATCAAAGATTTAATATGTGTTTGGGTCTTAAAGGCAAAGGTGGCCTGTAAAATGCATTGCACAGAGCTGTGCTAAGACCATGTTCAAGTCAATATGCTGCACCTGCAGCTCTGAGCTGTTTTGTTTTTATAAGTGTACCTTGTAAAGTGGTTAGTTCAATTCTACTGGGGCTGCCACCTTTCCCATTAAGACTCAAACACTTAGCGCTACTCCCTCTAGCTTGTTTTGGATTGTGGTTTGCGATCCGATTGTGCAAGTGGGAGGTCAGGCATGTAATAGCCTATGGGACCGGCCCCACTACACACAATGCGGGTGATTTTTGCATAACCCCTGCATCCAACGCTAATATGGAGTTAAATTTGCGCTAACCGGTAGCGAACCGGCTAGCACGACTAACTCCATATACCTGCTCAGCGAGTCTGGGTAAATGAGCCTGAAAGTCTCTTGCAGAAATGCTCACAAATAAAAAGGGTTAACAAGTTGCTTCTTTAAGATAGATGAAAAAGGGTTAACGCTTTCTCCCACTCTGTTTGAGCAAGAAAATCTGCTAATAATATTCACGGCTATCTCTGATGATTGGCTAGGAGACACTGGCAGGTGGGGACTCTGAGTTCAACTTTTACATGCAGCTTAGCATTAGGGGAGTGGGAAACAAACACAAGGTAGCTAGTTAGCATGTGCAGAAGGAGTTTTGAGTCCTGGACCACCAGGAAGAGGCAACACTAAAAGCCAGCAGTGGCATCATACATTGCAAGAAGCTGAATTAGAGGCTATGTCCACCCCTAAATTACACTTTTAATATTATGCTCCCCCATATCCCCCAGCCCCACACCGACATGTTTTTTTTTTTAAAAGCCCCCCAAACTCTTATTACCTCCCCTCGATCCTCCGCCGCACTGCCGGCCCTCTGCTTGCGAGAATGCAAGCAGAGTGGCGGGACCGGCAGTCGCGTCTGTGATTGGCTGAGCGGCAGCCAATCACGGAGCGGCTGCCGGTCATTCAATGCAGCGGAGGAAAGCGGAGAGGTAAGTAAGAGTTTGGGGAGCTTTTTTAAAAAAAAAAACATGCGGTTGGGGCTGGGGGACATGGGGGAGCACAATATAAGGGGGATATGAGCTAGGGGAGGGATAGTAGAACGGA
This sequence comes from Hymenochirus boettgeri, assembly GCA_019447015.1. Taxonomy (NCBI): domain Eukaryota; kingdom Metazoa; phylum Chordata; class Amphibia; order Anura; family Pipidae; genus Hymenochirus; species Hymenochirus boettgeri. Next base: position 185,940,786 of record CM033471.1, read on the forward strand.
GGGGGAGGGAGGGAGAGGGAGGGGGGAGAAGGGCTGCAGTACGCATGGCAAAAATCTACCTGAGGCAGCTAGCAGGCAGTGTCCTATATGGACCTGCTAGCCTCCTGGTGGGGCAGTTTTTGGAACTTTGGGGGGGGACTACAGGAGAACCAGATGGAGTTGGGATGTGAGGTAAGGATTAAACTACACTACATGGTGGGGCCAGTAGTTGGGGGGATTATAGTTTTGGGGGTGGACATGCCCTTTATGAGGCAGTTGTAGAGTCTGTGGAGCTGCCTTTGTATTTAGGGTTTAGTTTTCCATTAAGTATAAAAAAGTGGATACAATATACTAAAGCTTAAAAATGTGAAATATAAAATCCTATTTATATAATAGCACTTTTAAAGTGCATTTTGATTATAAAATTACTACTCAAATACTTAGCCTCATAAAGTGAAAGTGCGAATACTTTACAAAGTGGCAGTACTAATACTTTATAAAGTGTTAATAAGTGTATATAGAATAAGTTAAAAATAGAAACATTCAGGGTTATTCAATAAAAGTTCGTTTAAAATGGTGCTAATTTTGCCCTAACCAATCAGATGTTAGCTTTCAAATGTTAAATAGGATCTGATTGGTTGGGGCAAAAGTAGCACCATTTTAAACGATAAGAACTTTTATTGAATAATCCTGATTGTGTTTAAATCAAATCCACCCTGCTTATTTCTGACTGACAGGAACCAGGTGTATTTTAAAGTCAAGTGATATACTGTTTGATTCAACTAAATATGGGAATACACATAGAAATGGATGTTAGCCTTTCAAAAGAAATTAAAAGACCTGATCTGCAAAGGTGACAATCTACCCAACCCAATTAGCAACTCAACCCTTGATACCACACACACAAAAAAAACAGCAGCCCTTTTATTTGCCTCTAACATTTGCACATGACAAATAAAGTAAAGTTTACCTTATTTTTCTTCTACTGTTTTAGTGGGTAATAAAACATCTTATATCTGTAACAAAGATATTTGATTTCCTTACAAAATAAGCAGACCAGGTTCATTCATTTTGGACAAATATATTTAAATAAATACAAGGGTGACTGCTTCAATGCAAATTCAGACCTTTTTTTTTTTTTTAACCAAAGTATATGAATGCCAATTGGAAAAAATGGAGCAGAGCACACACATTTCTGCACGATATGGTTCTTATCCATTGCATGTAACTGCAAATTTCAACATATGCAAGAGATGTACACTAGAATAATTCAGTTAGATGTGCTACTTGCCTTGAGATTCCAATTTGTTAAAGGATCTCTCCACTTGCAAAAACAACTTTTGATATACTGTAGGGCTAAAAAAAAAAAAGCAGCAGAAATGTACTTACATTCTTTCGTTTCCGGCCTTCTGCTTGCAGGAAGTTGCAAGTAGGGGGCCAGACCGGCAGCTGCATCTGTGATTGGCTGAGAGGCAACAACCCTTTAATCGCTAATGTGTGTACCCAGAGTAAGGGGAAACATCAATGCCAGACTGAAGTTTGCAAGAGAAAATGTAAAAAAAGACCAGTACTTCTAGAATAATGTTTTGGACAGATGAGTGCAACATTTTATTATTTGGATATCAGGACATAGGACATGTTTGGCGTAAAGCAAATACAACATTCCAGAAAAAGAACCTCATACCAACTGTGTAGCTTTGAAGTACCTGGACAGATCACCATCATTGAATGCACCATGAATTCTACTGTGTATTAGAAGCTACTGTGTATCAGTAGGAAACACCCCAGTAAATTAGGAATACTATACACTGTATTTTCAGCACAAAGTGTACTTTAACAAGATAACAGAATTTTGGAACTTTTCTGAAGATTTTACTGGAGTTTTGAGTAAAATACCGGTAAATAAGTTTAATATTAATAAATCTCCTGGACCGGATAAAATACATGCTCGGGTCCGGATGTATGCCTCTGATTTGGAAAAAAGCAAATATAATTCCAATATTCAAAAAGGGTAGTCATTCACAGCTGGGTAATTACAGTCCTGTAAGTTAAACTTCAGTGGTGGGGAAGATACTGGAAAGTTTATTAAGGGAACATATTCTAGAGTCTAGAGAGGACTGACATTATAAGTAGTAACCAGCATGGATTTAGGAGAAATAGATCTTGTCAAACAAACTTGCTTAACTTTTATGAGGAAGTGAGTAGAAATTAAGACTTGGCATAGCAGATGTAGTATACTTGGATTTTGCAAAGGGTTTTGATACAGTCCCCCATAGGGGACCAATGTATAAGCTAATGTCTGTTGGTCTGGGGAGGCACATTTGTACATGGATAGAAAATTGGTTGATAAATAGGATATAGAGAGTAGTGGTAAATGGGGCTTCACCAAGTGTGGTGCCAAATGGTTCTGTATTGGGGCTGCTTCTATGTAATCTGTATTAATGATTTGGAAGAGGGTATTGTCAGCAAGATTTCTGGGTTTGCTGTTGACACAAAACTTAGTCAACCATTAAAAGCTTCAGAGGATGTGCAATCGTCGCAGGTGAATCTAGATAGATTGTCACATTGGGCTGCTAAGTGGCAGATGAGAATTAATGTTGATAAATGTAAGTTGATGCATTTAGGACTTAAAAATCCTTGTGCTGCTTATACTATAAATGACTGTGTTAAGTAAATCGCTGCAGCCAGCATGGTTTTGACTTGTATAAAGAGAGATATGCATTCAAGGGAGGAAAATGTTATTCTCCCTCTTTACAAAGCATTGGTAAGGCCTCATTTGGAATATGCAGTGCAATTTTGGAATTCTGTGTACAAAAAGGACATCTTTGAAATGGAAAGGGTTCAGAGAAGGCCAACTAAATTAATAAGGGGATTGAGGGAGCTTGAATATGAAAAGAGATTGGATAAGTTACAATTATGTACGCTTGATAAAAGACACCTGCGTGGGGATATGATTACTGTGTATAAATACATTAATGTGCCATACGAAAAACTATCTGGGACATTGTTCACCAATGTCAGAGGACACACGGACATCCCTTAAGGCTTGATGAAAAAAAGTTTAGGCTTCGGAAAGGGTTTTTCACTGTGAGAACGGTAAAGCTATGGAACGGTCTTCCAGTGGACATTGTGATGGCAGATTCATTGGAATGTTGGAAGTTACTGGTATTAATATATAAAGTAGAGTTGATCCAGGAATATTTCCGATTGACAGGAAATTGTCGGGAATTTTTCCCCCTTCATAAATTTGGTGGGGTTTTTTTTTTGCCTTCTTCTGGATCAAAAGTTAGGCAGGAAATGAGGGTATTGCTAGATGGGTTGGACTGGATGGATGTGTCTTTGTTCATTCTAAAATACATTGCCAAGATCTTCCACAGCGCTTTACAATTACATGTATACATTCACATTAGGCCCTGCCCCAAAGAGCTTACATTCTAAGTATATTTAATTGACATATACAACCTATCAGCCTGTCTTTATGATTGTGGGGGAAACCGGAGTGCCCAGAGGAAACCCACGCAAGTACAGGGAGAACATACAAACTCCTTGCAGATGTGTCCAAGGGTGCCTAAATCGTATCCAGAATCAGAGTAAGAGACAGAGTCAAAAGCTAATACACAGAAGATCAGCAGAAAGGCAAGGTACAGAAGGGTAGAGCAAAAGCGTCTCGCAGGGTCAGGTACAGGTGGTAAACAATCATAAACGGAAACAAACAGGAATCAAAAAGCATGATAACAACCAGATCACATCAGGAACAAGGGATAAACCACAGGCAATAATGGGCTATTGGACCAATCACAACACAGCAGGAGCAGAGTAGGATTCGGATAGTGAGGGAGAGGTTCGAATTGGCCACCGAAGAATCAAATCTACAACATTCGATCGCATGAACGACAGAACGTCTGCTCAAATGTCCAGGACTAAAGATGACTATTTGCGCATGCGTGTGAAAATCTGGAGGTGCCGCGAGAGGACGTAGAGAGAGCGGCACGAGGCAAGGACTCCAGGTACTGACAAAATACTAGAAATCTGTCATTATACAGAACCTATATAGAAATGTTATGCATTACAGAAGTAAATCAAAATGAATGTTCTATATTGTTGAAATTTTATGGACAATTCAATGTTGTTTGGCAATAGTATACTTTCAGACAAAAACCATGTGACTGGCCAGACAATAAATCACTGGACCAGCTGTTGTGTAAAAGTATGAATCGCAGCTGCACTCTCAATTTTAAGACCAAGCTTCGGACGTGTGCACAAATAGAGAATAAATTATAAAGCCTAAGAAAAGATGAAAGTCCATCACACAGATGCAAATTTTAAGTTTTCAATGTTTTTCAATTGACCAACCATAGTTCAAGTTCACCCCCAAAACCATAATTTTATATGGTATTGGCCATAATTTTAGCTTTAAAACAAGCCAAAACCCATTAAAACCTGTTCAGCCAATTTTAAGACATATACGTTTTTACAACATACTTTTTGCAGCTCACTGAAATCCAAGCTCTCTGATGTCACCTCAAGCCGTGCCTTCATCCTCCCTTTTAAGCACTCCTCCCACGATCTGCATCCATTTTCTCTCCCCCTCCAACCTAGCGTAAAATCCTTTTAGTATATCACAGATGCCCCCTGCCCAGACCTAAACGCTGTTATTATTTCTTTTTTACATTTTTTTTTTTTAACTATACTTACAGTCCTTCGTTTCCAAGGCACTTTCCATGACATCAGCCACGTCTGTGCCAATCATAGACGCGGCCGACATCATGGAAAGCGTCGCCGGAATTTCTGATTTTTTAAACAAAACTTTACTCATACATGACACTGAAAATCAGAAGCAAGTGGCCTTAAGGAGAACAGGACAGGAACTTCCTCTGCTGCTGCTGACTGGAGGAGGTGTGTGAGGTACCGGGGGTGCAGAGCGTTACACACCGCGATACAGGCATGTGGTTTGGGAGACAACATCTCTCACCGTTTAACTAGTAAGGCAGTCTATTGGTAAATATTAAACAGTAGCTGACAGTCCAGGGAAACGTGTCTGTGTGTGTGGTGAGGTGGTGGTGGGAGCCGATAGTCTGTGCTTATCTCTGAGATCCCCATACATTTTTCTGCTATGGCTTCCTTCAAAGTCCTGCCCAGACAGTTTGAATATTACTCTATTACTCTGTTTATTACGATCTGACAGTCTTGGCAGCACTTTGAAAAAAGCTGAAATCAGAACAATTTATGGGTGTCTCAGGGATATAACCACATTTAACCAGTGCCAATCCTTAAAGGTTTAAAGCTAACATTCCTTCCACAGGCCTGTGTAAAACCAGCCCTCCGAAAGTGTTGTCAGCCCTCTAGTTCAATACTCAGAGTTAATCAGCCCTCTAATTCATTAGTCAGAACCTCCAGTTTATTAGTCTCGTACAGTTATCTTAACCACATCATACACTTGAAAATGTTGCAGACAAAAATGTAAAATGGGAATAGTTGTCTTTAATAGTTGTCTGAACAAAGTGGGAGTGGCCTTACAAAAGTATGCATGGCCAAAATGTTCCACGCAACAACTATCCCTTTTTAATTTCAAAATGTTGGGAGGTAGACTGTATGGGCACCTGAAGACAATGGAAAGGAGAGATTTATAATTAGATTTTTTTTACATGTTGTGCACACATATTGCGCTCATTGAGAAAAAGTAATGTTGTTAAGTGGTCACTGCAAATGCAGAGAATGGTGGCTATTTTAATTAACAGGTTTACTTGCTGAATAAATTACATGTGTCTAGAGAAAACGTGTGATGTCCTTTCAAGATATATTACTTTGCATGCACTATATTGTGATCCTAATCAACACCTGTCCACATCTACAAGACACATCCACTTTTCCCGGCAGCATGCTTTGTGCGAGCAAATGATAGTGAAATAAGTAGGGGAAAATGTGGTCAGGGCAGGAGAAGGGGCCAGAGATGGAAAAGATATGAGAACCGTGTTGCTGGTCTCATTAACAAAATGTTTCTATACATCTATTCTAGCACCCATTAATGTAACAGGCTTAATGACTGTATAATATAGTAGCAATAGTGGAATTTATTTGTGTGTTGTGTGGATATAAAAATCTTTACACAGCATCCATACATCACTAATAAATTAAATAACATAGGGAGAGAATAAGGCTTTGCAGCTCCGTTTCAGTATATGTAAATAAGGAGGCTAAACCTACCATTTTGAGTTTTCCATTCAAACTTAGGGGTATACTTAATTAATTCTATATCATTTGTTTTGTAATGTGTTCAGTAGTAAGTAGTAGTACTTTACTTTGTATAGTGTTATTTGTTATGGTGACTTTAATTAAATAGTGATAATTACACACATACATAGTCTTTTCCTATATGTAATAGTGTTAAACCCCCACCTAATCAGTTGCTCCTAAAAACTCAATGCAAACTAAAAATATAAATATATTTATATAATATAAAGGATATCTGTGATGTGGGGGGGGGGAAGGAAAGGAGGTCAAAGGCTATTTTTTTAGGCTCTATGACCATGCATCCCAATTGAACAAGGTAACTAACCAGATCTCTTTGGAAACAAAAAGCAAGATATGCGTAAGAAAGGCACTGAATAGTGGGAATGGAACAGTTAAATTATGAATCTCTTGAGGATACTGCATAAGTGTGAAACATAAAGAGGACTTCATAAAGATACTGACTGGATCTCCCAAAAGCAGCACAGCTTGTGATATCATGCACATGAAATAATCATCAATCTGAACAGATATATGATTGACAAGATGTCTAACCCATTCACTCCCTTTGAAGGTTATTTTTAAAAAAAGATACTATTTTGATTATTATTAAAATACAGCATCAAAAATTATAATTTTTTATTCTTTGTTCTAAAATCAGAGATTCTTTCAGCTGCAAATTTAAATGGCGGATGGGTGTTTGTCACTTTATATTCAGATAACACTCTCTCTCCTCTAAGATCTTTACTGGTGCACATAGCCGATAAAGAAATAAAGTTATCATTGCCAGATACACTAGTGCAACTGGAAAAGGAATGTTTAAAGCCCTAATCTGCCAGCTTGAACAACAGCTCACAGATTGACAGTCGTTCCAAGATGAATGTTGAATCAACTGTTGAGTTTTACCTGCCGACCTTCCGGTCATATTTCCCATTTGGATCATGTTTGTTGCCTTTATATATCAATCACAAAATAATTAGCCCAGGCGTTTTTTTAGAATGTCCCAGTAATGTCAGGAGGCAAGTTTATGGCTATCTTAAAGGGGAACTGTGGTCTCTAAACAAGTTAAAGTTTAAATGAAAGGCCAGTTTCCTACCTTTAAAACGAGCCATCAACCACTTCTCTACATGCTCCACAGCCTAAGATATACAGAAATGACTGACCAGAAAGTTAATGGGTGGGAGGCTGACTTGTGACATTCCTGAGGCTTCTCCTGCACAGTGCCGCCGTCGAGCACAGCCTCAGACTCCCTCAGTGTGTGAGGGAAACAAGAAGTCCCTCCTCCTCTCTGAGGTCCTGACAGAGAAAGTAAGGGAATCTACAGCTCTTCTCTTTCACTGTGTGAAAACAGCTGATTCCACAGAGTTCTTGTGTTTTGGTATTGGGTCTTTCGGATATACCAATTGCTGCCTCAGTGTACATCCGAAAGACCCAATACCAAAACACAAGAAAAGCGACATCATATATGCAGTGCAGTGCAGTGAAGAATGCTCTGATTTGTATGTGGGGGAGACCAAACAGCAACTGGATCAACGTATGGCCCAGCACAGAAGAGCCAATTCCTCGGGTCAGGACTCAGCCGTGTACCTGCATCTTAAGGATAAAGGACATATCTTTGAAGATTGTAATGTTAACATATTGGCAAAGGAACGTGACTGGTTCAAGAGAGGTGTTAAGGAGGCCATTTATGTGAAAATAAAGAAACCAAGCCTAAATAGAGGTGGGGGGGTTCGACACCAACTGTCTGCCATGTACAATGCTGTTTTAACACCTTACTCTGGGCGTTCCTATAACACCTCTTAGCCACTATCCTAATCACACCCTTAACACCTGGCTGTGATATGCTAATTGGGATTTTCCAGGGTACATAATTGCCACAGATTCTTGTACAAGTCATTCTGAATTGGAAAGCCACGGATGACTAGGAAACGTCTTCAAGAAACTACATTTCAAGTCCAGTTGATCTAATTGAATACAACAGATATACCATGACCTGGATGAATGAGAACCTTCACAAGCATAGCTAAGCAAGATTATTTAAAATTAAAAAAACAATATGGATTTGGATACTTAATGCACTAATGGGGCACATACACACAACTTCTCCCTTCAAGAGACAAGGAGCAAGAGAAAAACAGCAATACAAAAATAAGACCAAAAGGAATAAATGAGTTTACAAAGACTTACATTTTTAAATGGGTTTACTTAAACAAGTAGTCATCTTGATAAATGTATTTATATTAAGCTGTTAATAAGCAACAACATAAATATACAATCACAGTATTTACCAAACAGACCATCAAAAAAACCCACTTCAGAATAAAACATATTTCCTTTTGTCTTTAAAGGAGAACTAAACTAAAATTTTAAAATCCTAATATAAAAGCTTTCCTCCCCAGAACACCCATTGTAAGATTCTTCCCTAGTAAGTTTCATGTACATGTGAGGAATAGATTCTGTAACCAAGAAGGTTTCCATGTTGTTGCCAGTAAAACGCACAGCCTATTTAGTCATCAATGTCCCCTGACCACAGTATTCACTGTATTTATTCTACATTTTTCTACACTAATATGGAAGTCCCTAATAAGACTTTGAAAGCTGCTTCTTACCCTGCAGTTTATTAACCAGTTAGTTTGAGTTGCTGGAATATAAACTGCAGGGTAACAAGCAGTTTCAAAGTCTTATCAGGGACTTCCATATTGGTGTGAAGACATCTACATAACATTTTAATATTGTACTGTTCCTAGCAAAAGAATATAAATTTAAATGGAATATCTGCTTATTCAGTGGTGGTGTACCTGATAAGGTAAGGTACTAGATTTAGAAACACACAGTCCAGAAGGTCACAAGCTTCAATTCACAGACTTACCTTTTTAATTTTCTTCTTCCGTTTTATTCTTCTGCTTTTTTGGACCGTATCTCCTCCCACAGTTTTTGAGCTAGAGACAAGGAGAAGTGTGCTATCTTCTAGCTAAGGAATCTGCAGAAGCGTTACGGCGTTATTGGCGAATTTCCGGACATTTTTTTCCATAGACTATAATGGTAACAATCCTCAAATGTGGATATTTCAAAACAGTTTGTTTCATGGTCATAAATACAAATGGTGATACCCCCAACCCTGTGCTTAACAGGGTTGGGGGAACTCTGTGCTTACATGTGATGGGCCCAGCTTCTAGGAAGCAAGAATGCAACTTCCTAGTTTTGATCTGTCGAGCATTACAGAGCATGTGCCTGCACGTAGATACTTAGCTGGGGGTTTACCCTGCTAAGGTGGATTATAGGACCTGACCCCAAATACCCAAAGGTTAATTTCATAAATTACGCAGCAGCCACAGCAAAGGGAGAGGTGAGACACAGCTTGTTGTATGTTTGTGAATGTGCTCTGTCTATTGGGTCAATGTTGTCTGGAGGCCTAAGTTCTCTTTTAAAGTCCAGTGGGCCGATAGACTTGCTGATTACCTCTCAAAGTTCCCGGGATGTTACAGACAACTGCCCAGCCCAATCACTTTTTATGTGTTTCTGGCATAACGTTGCTCATACAGCCTAATCCAGCCGGAGAAGTGCACTAGATATTCTAGTCTACAGAGAGAAGCTGTCCAGTGATCTACTTCTCTAATGGCAGGACTTGTAAGAAACTCCACAGATGCACACAATAACACTTACAGCATTGTTCACTCTGATATGCTTCTCTTTTGAGGTCTCATAAATAAACAAGTAAAGACACCGTCAAGAGATTTAAAACGATAGAAGCAAGCGCTCATGCTATGGCAATACATGCAAACCTGATTTGCAGTGTGCAGTGTTTTGATTTTTCATCCACGAGCTGTTAGTTTGTTGGTCTAAAAGATTTTTTTTTTTTTTTAACAACCTGGAACCCAATTAACTACTTCTAGAGGGCACACAAAATGCTTTTTTGTGAACACCGTATCATCATTGCAAAAATAATTTAAGAAAAAACTTCACACGAGCTAAAGAAAATGTCTATTTTCAATCAGGAAATAAGCCTATACTTGTATATGGATTCTATGTTATAGTATTGCAACACCTAGCAATGTACTTCTAAGGCGTAGATATCGGAAAAAAAAATATCCATGTGTTCAGAACCAGATTATGGTTGTTTCACATTCTTGTTAAGAGCTCTCCTATAATTTAACAGAAGTTTGAAAAGACATACAGCAATGCATTTAGAAGATTATGCATCTTCAAATAGATTTCTATTTCTGGGTTCTATTAAAATCTAGGGTTTAAGCAGAGCTGCCTTTTTGGATTTAAGATTTTTACCCAGTCAGCAATTTACAACAGGGAATGCTGTAATGCCAGAATGGAAACTACTTAATCAACACTTCACGGACTGACACCGCAGATCTTAAGTAAATGAACAACTATGGTAATTCAGCCCAGAGGTAACACTTTAACAATAAATGAGTATATTCCACACTGGGTTTTAAAAAAAAAATGAATGCAAAATAAAAAAGATTGTATATTTGATTTACAGAACCACCTATTTCATTTTTCATTCTACCCTAAAGAGGAAATTAACTATAAATTAAAGAGAAGGAAATATTACCAACCCCCACCACATATACATAAATTTAATACCACTATAGGGTTTTGTATTACCCTTCTTCCTCATTGGGTGAGGAATTGTATACTCTAAGTAAACTTTCCTGCCTGTGTGCCCATGCCCGGTAATGTATTAATGTCAGGGGAACAGTCTGGATGGGTGTAAATTGAGTAACAAAGAGAAAGAGAATTAAGCTGGCCATACACTAAAAACTTACCTCCCAATGTTCCTGCGACACCTGGCTCCATCATTTTTGCAATGAATATTACAATCAAAACATGAGCTGCCAAGTAAAACTGCCGGACCACTCGACATTACAATTAATTTGATAATGTCGAATAGGTGTAACGTCAAGGTAGCATATTGCCAGCTTTAAGAGTTTTGAAAAAAATTTAGTCAGTAGTTCAGTGCCAACACGATTGGATTTTCTTGCCACACACTCGTCAGATAAAGGCCAATCCTGTCAGATCCCACAGGATCAGAGTTTTATTGGTATAGTGTGTGTCCAGTTGTATAGCCCGACTCTTCTATAAACGGGTCTCTATTCAATAGTAATGATAAGCGGTGCCAGCTTACAAAGTATTTTATAGATGTACTAACAAGTGACAAAATTAAAGGGGATACAGTTTATGTGCAAATCAATGCACATAGTAGTATTTACTAACCCATACACAAGTCACTCGCTTTAAGGATAAGTATGATGTAAAGAAAAGTTTAAAAAGTTTAGTTGGAAGCTGCGTTGGTTCCAAGCGTGTGCACGCCTCCTCGCCGCACAAACCAAGTTGCTGCCCATGCAGTCAATGCATGCACAGATGTCATCACCGTGCAACGAGATGATGTCATGCAAGCACACATCCGTGCACGCACAGATATCGCACGCGCACTTGGAACCAACAGAGATTACCTTTTGAGACTAATGAAGCTGGAGGAACCAGGAAATCTTGGAGGGGCGGAGCTATACATTCAACTATACAGAATCAAGATGTCAACAACTTTGAAGCAGGAAAGGTAAGCTCTGGAGGGGCATAGGGGAAAAAAAGTATTTTTAAAGCTGCAACCTCCAACTAAACTTAAAGGGCATGTCCACCCCTGTAGCAAACTTTTGGGGTATAATAGTATTCTTTCCCCCAACAGCCATAAAATTATTTTAATAAAGTGCCCCGATCATTACTTACCTAACCTCTTTCCCCCGCCGCAGTGTCCCGGCCCTCTGCTTGCATGGAACTGCAAGTAGGGGGCGGGACCGGCAGCTGCGTCCATGATTGGCTGAGAGGCAGGCTGCTCAGAACGCCGGGGGAGAGAGGTAAGGTAAGTAGAGATCGGGGGACTTTCTTGAAATTCTTTTATAGCGGCCGGGGCTGGAGGAAGGAATACTATTATGTCGCAAAGTGGTTTCAAGGTAGGGGGAGGGCTTGCAAAATGGGGGGGGGGGGGGGGGGGGGGAGAGGGAGAAGGGTTGAACTGCGCATGCACAACTTCTCCCGAGGGGAGCAGGAGGCAGAGTCCTATATGCTCTGCTATCCTCCTGCTGGGCAGTTTTTGGGACTTTAGGGGGGGGGACTACAGGAGAACCATTTGGAGCTGGGATGTAAGGTAAGGATTTTTATGCACTACACAGGGGGGCCAGTATGGGGGGAATTATAGTTTTGGGGGTGGACATGCCCTTTAACTTTTATTTACAGCATACTTATCCTTTAACAGTTAAAGAACGAAAAGCTTTTCTCTCTTTTTTTAGTACATATAATAGATTCTGCAACAAAAAAGGCTTCCATGTTGTTGCCAGTTCAACTCATAGCCCATACTGTGCACCGTGTAAATGTTATGTTTTTAGGAACATACAGCCCAAGAAGTTAAGTTCAAATTCCCTGGTTTACTTATGAAACAATACAACACAGTCTACTACCTGAGTTTATTGCTTTTTTTTCCCCCAGGGGAAGCAACCGCAGGGGGCCCCCATCTTCTTAGTTTTCCTATGACAGATATAGCCTCCTCCCAGAAAACCAAAGTGGATGAAGCATGGATAGGGGCCCCATCATAATTTTGCAGGGGGGGGGGGTGTTTATTGATTCCAACTTACATCACAGTTTGTACCCATCATGTATCTAGAAACATTAAGTTTCTACAAACTTCATATATAGCAGCTGTTTTTTATTTACCAATACAAAATAGTGAACACAGTCTTACTGACATTTACTGGTGGCGCACAGCTAAAGTGCTGGGTTTGGAAGCAAACAGACCAGTCTTACTGACATTTACTGGTGGCGCACAGCTAAAGTGCTGGGTTTGGAAGCAAACAGACCATTGGGACACAGGTTTGATTCGACAAGTTTCCTTTATATATCCCTAGCAAAAGATAAAGATTCTACATGTACTGACATTCCACTTAGTAGCCCTCATGGCATACAGGTACAAAACTTTATTTTTAGCAAGAGGGTTGCAGGTTCGATTCCCCATACTTAATTTTAATTTTTTTACTAAAAATAATATCCGTTTCTTATAAATCCGCTAGAAAACAAACTGCTTTTTTCTTAAATAAAAAAGATTTTTTTTTTTTTTTGTATGTAGGGACAGAAGCATTTGTAAGATTTTTAATTTTTTTTTACGCAAAAACTACACTGAAATCTGTGTTCTGGGTCAGAGGGAGGGATGATCTCTGAGCTGTAACATGATTGGCTGTCAGCTTCCAGAAAGCAAGGCTGCAGCTTACTGTGAAGTGTACTGCATGCACTCTGGGGTGTCCCCAGATAGGCTGAGGCCAGACTGCAACGCACAGGAATCTTGCACACAATCACGAGCGTTCTTGCGTGTTTTGCGCATGCAATTTTGACGTTTTCTGTTATGCAAACGCATGCATTAACGCACCAAAAATGGAGAACATATACTTTACCAAAACGCAAATGGACCGGCAATCGCATGGGCATCGGAAATCGTGGGAATTTCCGCATTCCCGCAATTTCCATCTTAGCGAAATTCGCGAGCGCAAATGCGTTCTATTGGGGCAGTGTTGTCTGGAGACATTAGTTTCCCTTTAAGATATTTTTGTCTGAAGCTGTTGGAATGAGCACAGTTGGAGACCATCATCTTTCAGTAACAGACATGTTTGGTAGCTTTACATTTTTCATGGTAGCTAGTTCCATAGGGACCATTGACATTTTTTAATCCTTTAGAGCATCAGAACAGGGAAGAAATGGGATTAAAGTGACTGAACGTGTCTCATAAATTTAAAGCAGTTCTTAAGGCAAAAGGGGGTCCACTCAGTACTAGTAAGGTGTACCTAATAATGTGGCCAGTTAGTGTATATATTTTGAGAAAACAGTTTTCTTTCCTTTTTTTTTTTTAATAACAAATGACCGATGTTAAGTTATCTAGTCAGTTTCTATGTTAATTAAAAATATTGTTTAAAAAAAATAAACTTGCCATACCTATAACCATTTGGTAAGGGATGCTGGGATGTTCAGCTTAATGTCGACAAATAAGACTTATTTTGCGTGTTTGAAAAATGCTGTCTTTCTATCTCTTAAGTAACTTTTTTTTAAAAATGGGATGCTCTGATCTGCAATATCAAATTATTTTAACCATGTGTTGTTTTGGCATATTCATTGCTGCAGTATTCCTGTAATATAAGAAACTTGATTAAATTGTCCTGGTTGGTGTTTGAACTAATCCTTCCATCCTCCATTACCACTTACCAGTTAAAGTCACTTAAAAGGGAAACTTAAGTAATCAGACAACATTGCCCAAACAGACAAAGCACATTCACATTATACAAGAATGACACACCTCTCACTCTGCTGTGGCTGGTTTCTCAGTTCTGAAATGTACCTTTAACTAAGTACTATGGGTTAGCTCCCAAAAAAAATCAGCCTGGGTTCCTGGGAGTCCAAGTGCAAGCTGTAAACTTCTGGACAATACTCTCTAGTGCACAACAATTCAAAACAAGGAAACTTCACTCTATCCTGTCCTATAGATGCAGAGAGTCTATTATATTACAGCAGAAATACCTGCCTCTGTTAGGCACAGATCATGTTACAGCACAGAGTTTCTGCCTCTCTTAGAGAAAGAAAAGGGATTTCAACCTGTAGTTTGTTAGCCATTGCAAATATTCTTTAAAGGGTGTCTCCACCTTGAAAAAAACCCCCAAAAAACTATAGTGTAGTGCCTAGCCCAGTGATGGCAAAACTTTTAGAGGCCGAGTGTCCAAACTGCAACCCAAAACCCACTTTTTATTGCATAGTGTCAACATGATCATTTAACCTGAATTCGGAGTTTATACTTTAAAAAAAAAGTCAAATAGACACAGACAATACAGTAGATAGAACTGATTATAGATGACCTATTAACCTCTATATCGCACAGGAGTTTGAGATCTAAAACAGTGACCATTAACCCCTACGTTATTAGACAGGAGTTTGAGATCCAAAACAAGGTCTCAAGCAGAGCTGAATGTTATAGCACGTCAACTCTCTCTGCTACAGACAGTCGCTACACTTTCTCTATGGCTTTCTGGTAAACTCTGCTGTGCAGGAGTGGTCAAAGAGGGGGCTCCGAGTGCCATAGGTTCACCACCACTACCATAGCCTACCCCCAACCGCCATATTTGTTAAGTTAAAAAAGCTGCAGAAGGTACTTACATGCCTTTGTTCCCTATGCGCTCTGATCCAGGCCCTCTGCTTGCCGGGAATTGCAAACAGGGGGCCAGACCGGCAGCCATGCCTGTGAATGGCTAAGAGGCAGCCAACCACAGATGCGGCTGCAGACAATAGAGAACCCTGGGGGAACGAAGCGATGTAAGTAAATTTATGCAGCTTTTTTAAAGGGACAGCTCAGTGGAAATTATCAACATTTGTTAAATTGTTAGTTTGTGTAATGCCTTCTTAGTTATTCTACATATTCTCTCCCATTTTGAAAAATCAGTTGATTTCATACCCTTTGCTGTTCCCTGCTGTTGACATTAGTGAGCTGACATTTTAGGTTCTAACAGTCCTTCTTCCCAGGATGCATCACTTCCTTGGAACGTTCCTAACAGTAATTTCTACTTATTGGCTGTTGGATGGGTCAAAGATGCTCAGATCTCTACTGAGCAACTGAATCAACCCAGGCGCTGGGTCAAGGGCAAGACCATAACGGTCTCTACTAGGGGTCTGGCAAATAGGAAGTCAGTATTTCAGTTGCATTTATTTATACACAGAAAAAATGCTGAATTGGCAGTTTAAGGTCATTGGGATGAAAAAATACTGCTCTTTTTTCAGAAAAGCATATGTATTTGTACTGTACTTCCCCTTAAACTAACTTGGCGGTGGGCTAGGGTTCCCAAAAATATTCTTTTAATACCAAAAGTAGTATAAATAATATATCAGCTTTAAAGGGCATGTCCACCCCCAAAACTGACATTTAACCCCATACTGGCCACATTCTGTAGTTTAATAAAATCTTTACCTGACATCTCTGCTCCAAATGGTTGCCCTGCTTTGACCCTCCATAGTCCAGAAAACTGCAGTGAAGAACCGGTCAGTGACTCATCCTGTGCCTGTCTCTGCCTTAACCTCGTCAAGGTTTGAGGTATGCGCAGGAGAGCCCCCCCCTCTCGTTTTGTGCTCCTTCCCCCTAGCTACAAATCCCTTGGTAATATTGTAGTGCTTCCTCCCCCAGACCCAACTGCTATAATAGAATTTTGAGAAAGTCCCCCGATCTTTACTTACCTTACCTCTTTCCCCCAGTGTTCTGATCAGCTGGCAGCCGCGTCCGTGATTGACTGCCTCTCAGCCAATCAGGGATGCGGCTGCCGGTCCGGCCCCCTGCTTGCTGTTCCATGCAAGCAGAAGGCCGTGCAGTGTGGCGGAGGATAGAGGAAAGGTAAGTAAAGATCTGGGTAGTTTCTCAAAATTCTATTATGGCGGTTGGGGCTGGGGGAACAAGTACTACAATATATAAAAAGTTAAAATAAGGGGTGGACATGCCCTTTAATACCCTATAAGGCCATTCATATAATAAATTCAGGTGCTGTGGGTATAGAAAAAGGTATCTGATACAGTGGTAATCAGGAAAGCCTGAGAACCATAAAGGAAAACCTACTACTGGTCAGCCAATCACAGACGCTGCTGCCTGCTATGAAGATGGCCGCGGGAGTGAAGGATTGTAAGTATGATTCGGAACCTTTTAGTGAAGATCCAACTAGGCGGTTAGGGATGGGCAGGGGAGAGCTGCAATATGGCCAAAAGATTTTAAGCTAGGAGGAAGGGCAGCAATAGAGGGAACACATTTTATTGGCAAAATCAAGACACTCAACGTCTAACAACATATATAAAGTACAAAAGTCAATAAAAAAAAAAACACAAATCATGAGAGAGTATAATATAGCACTGGAAACTACTTGTCAGGTAGGTGTTCAACACTATGAATAGAGTCAATGTCCCAAGCTAAAATAATCCCATCTAGCTTACTGGTGACAAAGTTACTCTTGACCCTATAGGTGCCATACACTGGACATCGATCAAAGCAGTCCTAAATGAACAGTCCGATACATGCACATGCTTAATCCCAAACTCTAGCTCCGGACTTACACCGTTCTCAACATCCCAACGTGTACTGACATCGATTGGGGCACGTGGACCAGGACTTATATGGGTGTGCTAACCACACCTTACCTTCTTCCTGTCAATGCAAAGTGTCTTCCGGTGGTCGGGTACTAGGTGGATACAAGGACGGCGGTCCAGAGTCACCTGGTCACTCCAGCATCTAACTCCCTTAAAAAAATGCCCAGGTTTTGCACTTTATATATGTTGTTAGACGTTGAGTGTCTAGATTTTGCCAATAAAATGTGTTTTCATTACGCTAGGTTCTAGCATTCTATTATTATTATTATTTTTGTGAGGAGAACCAGAAAGAGGGGGGAGCCAGCAGGGGACTCAGCGAGCTGCAGGCTCGTGCAAGTAAACACAGGCAGATCTCAGCTTCTAAATTTAATTGGGAGATAGGATCACTAGCTGCTATCTCCCACTGAATTTTAGAATCCATTTTTGAAAAGTTGTTTTTATGTGTGGAGTTAACCTTTAATCATTGGCTGTGATGTCATCTGTTACACCCATGACTGACAGCTGCTAACTGTAACCAGGAAGAAGACAGAAAGGTAAAAGAACATCAGGCAGTATTTCATGTTATAGTTTTTAGCTTTTTGGGTTTTGATGGGTGATTTACCTACATACAATTTTTCATTTAAGATGTGAACTTTCCCTTTAAAGATTGTACAACTGGCTATAGATTACCAATTTATTAATTTACAGATTTATACAAATGGTCAAATGGAATACGGTAGTTAAAATAGTAAAAACAGGGCACATTTATTTTTACATTGTCAGCAGCTACAAAACGGACCGTACCCTTTGTGTAGCCTATACTTTGCATAGAGATATTGTTCGGGTGGCTAGCAGGAGCTGTTGGCTCCCTACACTAAAGTATAAGGGTTAATAGAAATTTTTTCACAGCCAACAGTGGAAACAGTGGTTTCTTGGCAGCACAAGAGTTCAATCCTATCAGACCCAACAGGTTTGTCTTTTTATCGGTACTGTGTGTACCAAGCTTAACCATTTAATTCCATTCCAGTTATGCGTGCATGGTAAAGTAACCACAATGAAGAAAAATTTGGATATTTTTTTTCGGACAAAACACTACAAACATGATTGCAAACTATATTTCTTTGATCCATGGCACAACAAAAAAAAGGCAGTGCCAGGAGTAGTTGTAGAGCGAGATGAAAATCTGGATTTTTTAGCCAACCACAACAGAGTGGCATTCAAAGCCTAGGTATCAGGCAATAGTCAATTAATGTGAAGCATTATACAATACTAAAGGGGTATTAAAAAGTTAATCAATAAATACACAGACCACAAAAGTCTAAGAACTATTTTTCATGCATTCCACAGGAAGTGGTATTGTCTGTATGTGTTTTTTGTACACTAAAATGCTATTTCATAGATCAATGGGAATAAACAAAAATACTAATGCACCTTTTCTACTCCCTTTGCAAAAGGATTTTTTCAAAAGGGAATTCTACTTTTAGTTATCCCAACTAAAATTTGAGTAGGAGTTAGGGGGCGTGGCCGAGCACAGCATGTGGCCGGACACAGCATGTAGAATGACACGAGTTGGTATAGCTCCGCTCCAACATATCAGACAATTTGGGCAATTATACTCTGGGGGGAAACAGTACTGAAGACACTTATAGTATCCCAAGACACGGCTGATTAACTTTCCCAATGATGTCACCCCCAAAAAAAGCCCAGGTCGCTGCAGCCAAGCTCAGTAAATATCAGCAGACAGAAAAAGATGGCGCTGAGCAGGCTGCGCCAGAGGAAAAACCCGCCAGCGCAAACCGGAGATCAAAATATACAACCGGACACCAACAAAGTCCTAGAGTCAATAACTCAATGCCAATCAATGCTGGCCAGTCAATGCTGAATAACAAAATAGACGAGGTGAAACTGGACATTTCCCTGCTCCGACAGGACATGCAGTCTTTACGAGGCAGAGTCACAGAAGCAGAATCCAGAATCAGCAATCTGGAAGATAGTTACCCACAGCTCTAGAAAAGGTCGGTATCCCATCAAACCTCAATAACTTCTGGCTGACACATATGACAGAGACAGTTTTTTATCCATATTCGTGGTGGAACGAGCTCACCATATCCATATAAAATCACTCTCAGATCCCCTCCACTGGGAGCACCACCCAAAACTCTGAAAAATTTCTTAACTACAGAGATCGGGATATGATCTGGCCTTGCCAAAGAAAAATGCAACATCCCATACCAGAACACAAAAATCACAATATACTCAGATTTCTCTATCGAACTACAAAAACAGAGAGCAAAATTTACAGACATCAAAAGATTGTTACGTGAAAAAACAACTTAAAGGATAACAAGCGTGTTAAGTTTCTTTTTTTAAAAACTGTTAAAATGAAAAGTTCTTGGGACAAGATATAGGGCTGAAATTCCTACCTCCCAATATGTTTTTGTGAGGAGCACCAGCCCAAAGAAAACGGATTCCTGGCTTCAGCCCTATCTTTAATTCAGGATTAGTCCAGGACTTACCTGGCAAATTAAAACTGTATGCGTTGTAGCTCCTAAAGGGCATGTCCACCCCCAAACATAATCCCCCCAACTACTGGCCCCACCATGTAGTGTAGTTTAATCCTTACCTCACATCCCAACTCCATCTGGTTCTCCTGTAGTCCCCCCCAAAAGTTCCAAAAACTGCCCCACCGGAGGCTAGCAGTCCATATAGGACACTGCCTGCTACCTGGCCTCCCGGAGATTCCTGCCATGCGTGCTGCAGCCCTTCTCCCCCCTCCCTCCCCCCTCCGTTCTACTATCCCTCCCCTAGCACAAATCCCCCTTAATATTCTGCTCCCCCATGTCCCCCGCCACAACCGCATGTTGTTTTTCTTTTTTAAAAAGCTCCCCAACTCTTACTTACCTCTCCGCTTTCCTCCGCTGCACTGAATGACCGGCAGCCGTGTCCGTGATTGGCTGCCGCTCAGCCAATCACAGACGCGACTGCCGGTCCCGCCCCTCTGCTTGCATTCTCGCAAGCAGAGGGCCGGCAGTGCGGCGGCGGATCGAGGGGAGGTAAGTAAGAGTTTGGGGGGCTTTCTGAAAAAAAAAAATGCGGTCGGGGCTGGGGGACATGGGGGAGCAGAATATTAAAAATTTATTTTAGGGGTGGACATAGCCTTTAAACAAAACTATATTGTGAGGCAGGAATAAGCAACCCTACCTACCTGCCCCAGGGACTTTCCAGTTTCAAAAAGTAAATTTTTAGTGTATAGGTATCCTTTAAGTACGACATGCTTTACCCAGCCTGCTCACGAGCTGTAGCAGGAGAACAAACACACTTCTTCAGGGAACCAAAGGGAAGCTGCGATGTGGATGGATTCACTAGGAGCAAAAATTTGACGACTCACAGAGACTGGTATAAAATATATTAGAACACCGGATTGCCACAAAGAAACAGAGGAAGTTAAAAACAGCACGCAGAATCCGCAAATCCTAACCAGTGAAACCCACTATTTTTCTGAGACCTAACTGTCCCTCCTTGTGCAGCTTCAACCCCTCTGCCTCTTGATAATCCTATAAAGCATGACCCCCTTTTGTTAAGAAACTTTAACCCCCCCCCCTCCCTACACTTTTTAACTCTAAGCATAAGCCCCAACATCTATTTTACAACCTGGAGTGAGAACTATAGATTTAAAACCATACCAATCAATGATAATTTCATACCGGACAGATACCTGCTGTTCTTACAGAGAATATAAACTTTGCCCCTCTAGTAAGACAATAAACCCCATACTTGTTGACAATTGCACAATAGGTTGCAAAGCAATGTCACAACCAGAGAAACACATTCTTTTTGGTTTTATCCCTCAAATATGCTTACAACCAACCTTTATTACAAAAGTTTATATGTATATAGTTTTTGGTTATCTTTTTATTTGTGTGACACAAGCAACTGAAGAAAAATTTATACATGTGGAAAACGTACCTATTTCTACTGTAATATGGGATAGAGAAGGGATGGGATTGCGGGAAATACTGTTAATCCTGGGGAGTCTCACATCCAGCAAGCCAGATCTAAATTACAAACTGCTGCATTGGAACGCTAGAGGCTTACAAACTAAAATAAAACACACAGCAGTTATGCAACATATTAAAAAGAACAAAGCAGATATATCAGTTATTACAGAAACCCACAATACAGAGCCTTAAAAAAAACTTGGGTGGATATATCATTCACATTTCACCACTTCATCAGGTGTAGTGGCGATTATAATTTATAAAAATGTGGAGTTTGAGCAGCTGGATGTGGGACTGTATACACAGGGCAGATGTGTTCTTGTTAGGTAAAATAAAATACACACAGGGTTATTCAATAAAAGTTCTTATCATTTAAAATGGTGCTAAATTTGCCCCAACCAATCAGATGTTAGCTTTCAAATGTTAAATAAGATCTGATTGGTTGGGGCAAATTTAGCACCATTTTAAACGATAAGAACTTTTATTGAATCTCCCTGACAGTTGGTAATAATAACGGCTATTTAAAACCACCACCCCACCCCCATATAGCTCAACAGTAATCAAATTGGGCCTTCAGTTCATGACAGATCATCCCACAGCCAAAACAATTTAGTTGGGGGACTTCCATACAGTATTAAATCATTGGACCGCCTCCATTAAATAAATAAAGAACCAAATATTACCCGCTTTGGCCGTCTTCTAGCAGACATTCATATGTTTGACGCATGGAGACATATATATCCAAAAGGACGAGAATATTCCTGCTTCTCCCCGGCATATAACTCAATGTCCAGAATTGATTTGATTATTTTAAGCGAAACATTACTCTTGAAACTGGTAGATCCAAGGTATTTACCTAGAATTCTATATGACCATTCCCCCTGTTGGGTTACTAATAAATGGAGCACAGCCCCTCAACCAACCTTTTGGTTGACCCCCTTCCCGCAAGAGGACAAATTATCGGAGGAATGGGAAATGTTTTTAACATAAATGAGTGTTCAATGGGTGGGCTGATAGTGTGGGACACTTTTAAAATGCATGCTAGAATGAAATTAAAGGGTATGTCCACCTTTAAATATAATTTTTAATTTTATTCCCCCATGTCTCCCAGCCCCAACCGCTATATTTTTTTTTTAGAAAGCCCCCCAAACCCTACTTACCTCCCCTCTTTCCTCTGCCGCGCTCCCGGCCCTCTGCTTGCGAGAAAATGCAAGCAGAGGGGCGGGACCGGCAGTCGCGTCTGTGATTGGCTGAGCGGCAGCCAATCACAGACGTGGCTGCCGGTCATTCAGTGCAGCGGAGGAAAGAGGAGAGGTAAGTAAGAGTTTGGGGAGCTTTCTAAAAATAAAAAATATGCGGTTGGGGCTGGGAGACATGGGGGAATACTGTATTAAAGGGGTTTTATGCTAGGGGGAGCGATAGAAGAACGGGAGGGAGAGGGGCTGCAGTACGCATGCCAAAATTCTCCCGGAGGCCAGGTAGCAGGCCTATATGGACTCTGCTAGCCTCCTGGTGGGCTGTTGTGGGTGGGGGGGGGGGGGGCTACAGGAGAACCCTATGGAACTGGGATGTGAGGTAAGGATTAAACTACACTACATGGTGGGGCCAGTAGTTGAGGGGATTATAGTTTTGGGGGTGGACATGCCCTTTAACGCAATCTATTAAATCAAAGTTTAAGTTAGAAAGTACTTCCCTCAACATCCTTCTCAGCATGGAAGGTTCTACTCAGGGGCCTTTTCTTTACCTCTATGAGCTCATTTTAGGTTTTGTTTGTTCCCCAATCTGAAGCTGACATTTTCCCTTGCCTGCCAGTACTTTTACCTTGATTACATTTTCAGCCCCTGTGTGATTTCCACTCCCACCTCTTAACCCCTATGATGTAGGAATATATTAAATCATCAATATTTAAATTGGTGAAGCAGCTGATTAACCCTTTCCTAGTAGCAGTGTTGTAGTGTGGTGTATATAGGTATGGGTATCTAGTGTGTCAGGATCTGAAATTATTTGTCTCACCTACGGCTTTCACTCCACCAAATCCGATATATAAACAATAATTTAGCCTTCGCACAGAGGCGAAGGCTAAAGAAATGAAACATCTCAGAGGAGCCCTTAAAACTTGTGGATATCCAGACTGGGCCTTTGTCAAAAGAAGTAGAAGGAAGAAAAGAACACAAATACCAACAGTGAAGGGGAAAAGCAAGACAGGAGGAAGAAACTGGTCATCCCCTATGTAGCAGGGGTCCCGAGAAATTAGAAGAATTTTCAAAAACATCGTATCCCTGTCTGCTTTAAACCGAACAACACACTGAGGCAGCAATTGGTACATCCGAAAGACCCAATACCAAAACACAAGAAAAGCGACATCATTATGCAGTGCAGTCAGTGAAGAATCTCTTATTTGTATGTGGGGGAGACCAAACAGCAACTGGATCACCGTATGCCCAGCACAGAAGAGCCAATTCCTCGGGTCAGGACTCAGCCGTGTACCTGCATCTTAAGGATAAAGGACATATCTTTGAAGATGTGTAATGTTACATATTGGCAAAGGAACGTGACTGGTTCAAGAGAGGTGTTAAGGAGGCCATTTATTGAAAATAAAGAAACCAAGCCTAAATAGAGGTGGGGGGGTTCGACACCAACTGTCTGCCATTTACAATGCTGTTTTAACACCTTACTCTGGGCGTTCCTATAACACCTCTTAGCCACTATCCATCACACCCTTACACCCTGCTGTGATATGCTAATTGGGATTTTCCAGGGTACATATTGCCACAGATTCTTGTACAAGTCATTCTGAATGAGAAAGCCAGTCGGATGACAGCGAAACGTCTTCAAGAACTACATTTCAAGTCCAGTTGATATAATTGAATACAACAGATATACCATGACCTGGATGAATGAGAACCTCCACAAGCATATAAACAATAACCCTCTATAGGCCTATGTATTAAAAATTCTTATCGTTAAAAATGGTGCAAAGAACTTTTACTACATAGGCCTGATAATATCTACACAACAAGGTTGTTAGTATTTTCTTTAGAAGCATGATGCAGGCTGATACAGTTTGTATTTAATGCAATGGCACTGCAGCATGTAGATTTAATACGTGTTTGGGTCTTAAAGGCAAAGGTGGCCTGTAAAATGCATTGCACAGAGCTGTGCAAAAACCATGTTCAAGTCAATATGCTGCACCTGCAGCTCTGAGCTGTTTTGTTTTTATAAGTGTACCTTGTAAAGTGGTCAGTTCAATTCTACTGGGGTTACCATCTTTCCCTTTAAAGGAACACTAAACTCAGGTTTTATAAAAAAAAAAAACTATGTGCCATCCGTTTGTATATTCACAGGGAGGTGAGAATGCTTATTCTCATCTCCCTGTGAATAATATTAGCTCGGGGGACCTGGAACTTACCTTACCCCGCTCCACTCGCAGCCGCTCAGTCACTGACAGCCGCTCTGTCCCGACCACGCGCCCTATCTTAAGCGCATGCGCGCCAATACAAAAGATAGGGTGCGCGATTGGGAGAGAACAGCTGTTCAGTGACTGAGCGGCTGCGAGTGGAGCGGCGGGTAAGGTAAGTTCCAGGTCCCCTGAGCGTAATATTATTAACAGGGAGGTGAGAATAAGCGTTCTCACCTCCCTGTGATTAATACAAACGGATGGCACATAGTTTTTGTTTTGATTTAGTGTTCCTTTAAGACTCAAACCTCTTAGGCACCCCACTAGCGCATTTTGGATTGCAGTTTGCGATCCAATTGTGCAGGCATGTAATAGCCTATGGGACTGTCCTCACTACATGCAATGCTTTTCCGTATGGCTTTGGAGTGCATGCAATCACCATTTTTGTCTGTATTGCATGTGCTCTGCTAGGGTCCAATTGTGGAAGCGCAACACCCATGCACAAAGTGAGCACAATCTCGCATTATGCGAAGTGCATCCTCCCTGCATTTAAGTGGGGCCACAGCCTCAGGAAATTGACCTGCTGCAAAGCTAATCCATTGCATTATACATGCTGTATGGCTAAACTGAAATCAATGAAGCTTAGATTACATCGCGTTTTTCAGGCGATTGTGATTTTTCAATTGTATTGAAATCACAGCAACGCACAAAAAACTTGCAATCCTGCAATAGCATGCATTTTCAAAATGAAAGGACAAATCGCAAGCAAACGCCACAAACGCTAGCGAACTGGCTAGCACGACTTAACTCCATATTTCTTCCAGCGAGTCTGGTAAATGAGCCTGACATTCTCTTGAAGAAATGCTCACAAATAAAAAGGTTACAAGTTGCTTCCTAAATACATATGAAAAGGGTTAACACCTTCGCCCACTCTGAGCAGGAAAATCTGCTAATAATATTCACTGCTATCTCCGATAATTGGCCGGGAGTCACTGGCAGTGGGGACTCTGAGATCCACTTTTACATGCAGCTTAGCATAAGGGGAGTGGGAAACACACAAGGTAGCTAGTTAGCTTGTGCAGAAGAAGTTTTGTGTCCGGACCACCAGGAGAGGAAACACTAGAAGCCACGCCTGACAGTACTCAGAATGTTCTATAAATGATTTCTACAGTAAGAAGCTGTAGAAATCATTCAGAGGCGAGAAACAAATGGTTTTATTAAGTTACAGTTTATAGAGCTGTAGAGCTGCCTTTGTATTTTGGGTTTAGTTCTCCTTTAACCAAATCAAACGGAATTCCATGACAGGACAATCCAAGGCCTTGAAAGCACTAGAAGAAGCCAACATTAATTTATAATCATATCCCAATAACAAATGCAACTGAATTAAACACAAAACCAGAATAGCTGGCAGTATAAAGACTAGGAAAAGCCCAAAATTAAACCAGGGTTTCAATCATTCAGACTCTATAAATGGCAGAAAAATGTGGGAAACTACTAGCTATCTAGCGCATCATAATGATAACCCAGATATTGATCACACCAAAACGCCAACCCAAAGAATTTCCAACAATTTGCATAATTTTACAAACAACTTTATACATCACAACTGACATTCACCAGTGCTGAAATCCAAAGCTACCTTAAAGGCACAGTTCACTGGAATTATCAATATTTGTTTAATTGTTAGTTTGTTAGCCTTCTTAGTTATTCTACATACTCTCTCCCATTTTGAAAAATCAGTTGATTTCATACCTTTGCTGTTCCCTGCTGTTGACATTAGTGAGCTGACATTCAGGTTCTAACAGTCCTACTTTCTCCAGGATGCACCACTTCCTTGGAATGTTCCTAACAGTAATTTCTACTGATTGGCTGTTGAATGGGTCAAAGATGCTCAGATCTCTACTGAGCAACTGAATCAACCCAGGCGCTGGGTCAAGGGCAAGACCATAACTGTCTCTACTAGGGTCCTGCAAACAGGAAGTCATTATTCTGTGCATTTATTTATATACAGACACAATGAATTGGCAAATTAAGGTTATTGGGACTAAAAAATACTGCTCTTTTTTTCTGAAAAGTACATGTATTTCCACTGAACTTCCTATTTAATCAAACGGAACTTCCAACTCTTTCAAAGAAAACCCTAGAACCCCCATTATTCTATCTCACTATCTCGAAAACCTAGCGAATAAACCTTATACCTTTCCATTTTTAATACTCAAAACATACCAAACAGCATGAGAGAAGCCCTTATAATTCTTATTCTCAAGCAGGGAAAAGACCCATTAAAACTAGAATCGTATATCCTCTATCCCTGCTCAAGTATTAATAAAAATATGGCCAAACTCTTGTCCCAAATCTTATACTGTAATCACCAACCTAATTAATTCAGATCAAACAGGTTCATACCGTGTAAAAATACAGCCCTCAATACACAAAACCTATTTATGAACCTTGGAAATTAGATGTATAGTGAGCCTGGACATAGCTAAAGCCTTTGACTCTGTGGAATGGCCATACTTGAGGCAACTCCTGGATAGATTTTGATTTGGCCCCGATTCAATAAATGCTCAAGACCACAGGCATGAGTACTTGCCAAGGACACATATCACAACCATTTCAATTAACTAGAAGTACGCGCAGGGCTGTCCCTTTCATCATTTCTATATGCTCTGGCAGTGGAGTCCACTTTCAGAGACATTGTGAATACCTCCAGGCATACAGGACTCCACAAAAACCAAACAACTGAGGTGGTAAGCCTTTATGCAGATGAGATGCTCTTATACTTTGCAGGTCAGGGGCCTTCCTTGAACAACACTACAAACCATAAATATATTTGGAGATATTTCAGGATTAGTAGTTACTTGGACAAAATCAGTTATCCTCCCAATAGACAGTTTCTCTCCCACACAAACATCAATACTGGCCCTTAAACCGGCCTCACAACATCAAATACTTAGGTATACTGTATCTAAAGACACATGACTATTTGAAACTTAATATTGAACCCTTAATTAACCATAAAATTAAAAACACAAATATGGTCTAAATTACCTATTGGTAATGGGCACAGCCAATATGCTAAAATGATTCTCCTACCAAAGAATTTATATCTATTATGGCACTCGCCCCATAACTATACCTATCAAATATTTAAAATAATGGATTCAATTCTTAATTTATTTTGTATGGGGAGGAAACAACATAAGCTATCATGGGCTACATGCAACAACCAATTGACATGGGGGGCATAGGAATACCAAATTTGCTCATGCTTACGTGGCAGGCCAAATATCGCACTTATTTCATTGTTATTGAGATCTGTAGCTCTCCAGACTGAAGACACTTTCCAGCTTTCCAGACCCGGTGCTCCAAGTATCCAGTAATATGAAGCAAAAAATGCATTCTTATTTTCAAAACACCCTATTTTCCAATACGCCACATACCTATGGCAACATATGCTTAAGAAAACAAACATACCACAAAAAAACCCACAAACTCTTTATGGAACAATACCATCCTTAAAAACTCTAACAGTACCAAGGCCAGACCTATGGTACAATGCAGGAATTTCCCATATAACACACAGAGGACGCAGTCCTCAGGACCTTTCAAGAACTCCAGGCAGAGTTCCAATTGATGGATAAAATGAAATTTCACTATTTTCAACTAAAGCTGGGTACACACAGTAACGATAAAGCCCCGATACCGTCGGATCCGATGGTATCGGGGCTTTATCGTTATGGGTGTACCTTCGTTTCCCGAACGAACGCACGCCCGCCGAACGCTCGTTCGGGAAAGACCGAAATTTCCATCGACTGCGCTATACTCCCTTAGAGGGTCTAGCGCAGCCGATAAACACACAGTCCCGAATTCTCCCTATGATTTTCATAGGGAGAATGCTTGGGACTGTGTTATGCAGATTTTGAAAGATGGCAGACAGGATCTTGCAGATCTGTACGTTTGGTACCCAGCTTTAGACACGCATACCAGGAACAATTCCCAAATGAACCAACACCCTTGGTCTCAAACCAATAACGCTCTAGTAAGTGCAACCAAGAAAATATTTCACAAATTTATATGCACATAACAAGCCCACAAAACTTGCATGCAAAAAAATCAACAGGGAGATAGATATTGGATAGATATATATGAAGAACACAAGCTTACTTCCCCCTAGAAAAACTAACACAATTGTATATTCTACATAGAGCATACTTAACGCCTCTTGCAATATCTAAATATGATTCAACATGCACCACTCTGCCCCAAATTGTCAAACAGCTTTGGGCACATTCTATCACATGATATGGGCATGCACACAGATCAGGGATCTCCAGTGGGAATGGATTACTAAAAGTTTTGCCTCCTAGGCATTATGATCATGTACCAGCGATAAATTTAAGAAAACCTTTATAGCGGATACACTGTTTACTGCTAAAAAGGTATTACCTCAGAAATGAATGCAAGCGCTTACACCAAGTTCCCCCAATGGAAAGCACAGCTACTGCTGGACTACCATATAGAAACCTGATATACCAACATATCCTGCCAAATATACAAACATTTGGATTCATTACTACATGCTATGAAGTTACAAAACCATACCCCCAAATAAACAAATTAAGCATGTTGTACTGTATTGCAGTGAAATTAAAATATGCATTAAGGCTGTATATGATGCTAATGATGAAACTCGGCTATGTAGGACTCACACAATTTTTGTTGATTTTTTTATTAATGTATACCAAAAAAAAAAATGACCTACATTTGGAGGGGAATAAAAAAATTGGTGCAGGAGTTGATTATTAGTTTTTTTTCACAATAAACATGTATAAGAGGGTTAAATATGCAATACAAACCTCTTCATAGACTTGAGCATTAATAAACTTGCCTGTGTATCAACTAGATAGTAGTTTTTATAGAGATCTATGAAGGATATGTTATCTGCCAATGCAGATAGCAGCTACATTCATTATGTACATAAACATGCACATAAATTGTGTTTGAAACATACAACCCTCTAAATTAAAATTATACAAATCAATATTACTTCTAAATATGAAACGTTATCTCTTTAAACAATATTCTACTAAAGAATGCTTTATGGGGATGGGTCCCTTTGGAAACGTTTATTTAACAACTAAATACTGTTGCGTGAACAAATAACTCTATGTTATCCAGAGGTAATGTTTCAGAGGTGATTTGCCATTTTGTTGTAGGTTTGCAATTTTATATATTTTATTACTAAATGCTAAAAAAAAAAAAAAATACCTTTACACCATTGTTGCATTGATATTTTCTCTTTAAAATTGTCCATGGTCCTATGCCGCTGGTGATGTACCCTATTCAAGTTTAGGGCAGTGGAGCCAAACGAGTGTTACGAGAAGCAGAAAACGCTTAGAAGAAGAGGAAAACAGCATCCCACAAATACATGAACTAATAGGCAACTGATACACTAAACATGGACCTCCCTGAACTTTTATTAGTATTATTTCTCCATTAAACTCATTTAAACCTGGTCAACAAGACCAAAGTTACACAATATCAAATTAATTCAACAACACTTGTTTTAGTAATTGAAGATATTTCCCATAACCTAGAGACAAACTATATTATTTGGATCATAGCCATGGTCTCACCCATTAGCAATCACAGCAGTGTACTGCAAAAAAAATACCAATGGCGCAATCTGATTAACAAATCTTTATTGAAACATAAGAACACATTTGTGAAAAACATCAATGCTTATTGGTTTAAAAAGGCAGCTCTATAAACACAATTATCCAGCACGATCTAAGCCTACTTTATATATTTTAGAAAAACAAATTCACAGTTGTTTTTTTCCACCCTTCTTGGTATTCAGTTAACATCTTCAGCAGAAAGTATGCCCTTTACATTTGTAATTATATTTACAAACAGTGCTTTGTTTTATAGCCCAGTTATACAAAGAATGAATCAAAGAGAATCCCAATTATCTCAGCTCAAAACTGCAGAATGAAGCAACCTGTCTTGTAATTCTCACAGCTTGTTCATGGTCACTCATAGCATAAAAAGCCTCATTGAAAAGTTCAATAACTCACTGATAAATTTAATAAAACACACTTGTAATTAAAACACTCTACAACAACAGTGGGAAACATTATACAGTAGACTTTTCACAAAAATTTCATGTCACTCGAATGCCGGCTATACACTATTTGGACATTACGGTAATAAATTTGAGGTTCATTTGTCAAATCTATCCTATGTCTAAATAGTGCTTTTTGGGACAACTGTTCTTACCTTTCGTACTTGTATGCAGGGCTAGGCAAACAGAAGATGTCCAAGTGTTTGAGAAAACTACAACTCACAGCATTCCTCTACAAGGGATTCTGTAGTTAGGTCATGCTGTGAGTTGTAGTTTTCAAATTCTGGAGATCTACTGTTTTCTTATCCGCCTATGCGTAGTGTATGGGGAACCTTAAGGCATCACATGTACAATTCGGGTGGTCAAAGACCCACCAAGGGTTCAAATGGCAGTCTGCCATGTGTGTGTGGTGGTCCTGTCGCATTATATTTAATCCATCCTGACAGATCATTGAACAATGCCAATGTGAGCCACCACACACATATTATTTCAGTCGACCCTGGTCGTTTTCATACACTCACAATGACATATTTTACATGTGCACATGGCTTTAAACAGTTTAACAGGTTTTTTTTTTTATTTTGGAGAGGAGAATGAGATTTTCAGCTGTAAATGTCCTTTATCCAGTAGGCTTGCTTGTCTTTGCGGTTTTTCTTGCACAGGAGGAGTCTCTCCTTCTCCTTATTAAGATTTTTTTTTTTTTTTTTTTGCTACTGAAGCCCATAACATTAGATGTGTCCAAGTCTACCTTTTTTCTGGCACAAAAAGGTAGAAACACCCACAAATTTCACATAACACAAAAATCAAACAGTGGACTGATGCCAATTGTGGCCATTGCTGTACATGATAATAAGAGGCGGTGCAAACACCAATTTCTTCATCCATATCTTAACTTTAAAAGGAAAATAAAACTCCCCTCCCATAATAAAACAGGGATGGAGGTGTGAAACTTCTTTAGTATAACAGCGTTCTACTTATATAATAAGGGGCAGTAGTCCCAAGTATCCAGCAATTTAATAACAGTTTGCTATTTAGCCCTAGTCTCTAAGTCATGCTATTTAGCATGTGTGATACCCACTGGGTACAGAAGAGAGCCAACTTGGCAGCCACCCTTGGGACAACTTTAAAACCACATATCTTTACAGTCATTTGGCTGCCACTGATCAGGTGCACTATATATACTGCATTTTGCTTGTAGCCCCCATTTTTTTTTTTCACTTTAGTTTCCTTACAGACTGCAACTTAAAAAAAGTTGTTTCTTTTTTTTTTTTATTCTACATGTGCTGACAAATTTTATGAAATTTGTTTTAAAAAAACTTTCCTCCAATGAAAAGCATAACATACTATTGCTTATCTGCTAAGCTGTAGTGATCCTCTGCACGACCCATCTATACACGATCACCCCAGTGCATCCACTAGGAAATATAATAGAACAGTAGAATTGGAGCACACTTGAGATTTTCTTAAAAAACAACATGGTTTATTACCGTGGAAATAATCAACGCGTTTCGGCCATACACACATATATTCAGAAGAACCCTGGGACATGTCAATATAGTAAACATTTATTGTAACATGGCCAACGTTTCCGATGTGGGACTGTAGCATATTATAATATAACTGGATTTGATTAGCAATTGAAGATGCTTCACCCGCTCATCCTGAATGAGAGCCACTTTGATCATAGCCATGGTCTATAAATAAATAGTTGAAGCAGTTCAACTTTTTATTAACCCCTATATATTTTCCCTTATATAACCTTTTAGCAAAACTGCATACACAAAAACTATTACCCTTAGATAAGCAGTGCTCTTTTAAGGTCATCTATACTCAATGTATTATTTTTTTTAAAAACCCAGTATATGAAAAAATGAAAAAAAATAATTCAAAAACAACAGCCCCTGCTTATTTGCAAATCTTTCATGTAATCTAGTCCTTGTGTTGGGAGTTGTGACTGCTTCCTCTTCCTGGATTACGCACATCTACACTCCCTTCTCTGCTAGGTAGCCAATAGAAATGGGGGTGAACACAAGCCTTGTTCCCACAGCATTCTGCACTGCCATCAGCCGCCTCTGTGATTGGCTGCCTCTCAGCAATCATGGACACGACGGCTGCCGGCCTGGCCCCCTGCTTGCAATTTCCTGCAAGCAGAAGGCGGGTATAAATGCCGGGGTAAGCTCTGTAAATATCTTTCCAATTCTTTTTTTTTTGCAAATAAATATGGCAGTTGGGGAGGGATAGGGTCCACTACAAAAGTTTATAAGAGGTGGAGATACCCCTTTAAATTATCTCTATTTCAAACACACAAGAAAATAAGGAAACTCAGGAGAAGACTGGGAGCAACAGAAGCAGTGACAAAGGCGTTTTATCTCTAAGCCTACACTCACTACACCTGCTGATACATCCGGTTTCCTTGATCTTAAATTAAGTTTGTAAAATGTGTACTTTCATGGTTCATGATCAAAAGGCTGCTTTAAAAAAATTTTCATCTCTTGAGTTTTGCTCTGTTCTTATTCTAACTTTTAAACTACATCATGGCATAACAACACAAAATTTTTTATAATAGTTTATATTAAGGATTAATTCAGTAAATATTTAAAAATGTGTACCTCATTTAAGTATTTATTCTTTAGTAAAAGAAATCACCGTGAAGTCCGTCACAATGCTTACAGCTGAATATACGTCGTTCTCCTGGATTCTCACCTGTGAAGCACACCACATGCAAAAAAAAAAAGAAGATTCCCCCAATTTGGGACGGGCAAGAAACATGCGCAAGCACTGGTGGCAATTTCATCCACATGATTTCTCCCTACTTAAACAGAAGGGAGGTAGGAATACTTGCCCCAGCCACTCTTTAATGAATAAATGAATCAATGGCGTAGATCAGTCTTATAGGCCCTGATGCAGAATTTGGACTGCCCGCCCTCCCCCCATACCACCACCCAATCAACAGTTTCCTCCAACCAATCAGCTATATATATAAAATTCTTAGCAGGCAGACACATGGTAAATGGTTGGCACAATACTGGTAAAATCCTTCGCAAACTGGCACTGGCACACAGACATTGTAAAATGGTTGGCAAATTTTCAATGATAGGTAGTTTCCACAAAGACAATGGTAAAAAGCCTGCCAAACCAATTTACACTATCCCCACACACTACTGAAGAATCTGTATGGAGAACTTGACAATGTCAAGTCTATTATCTATATCTCCTCCTATCTGTCTTCTGTCTGTCTATCTGTCTATCATCTGTCTGTCTATCTATATCGGTCTATCATCTATCTATTTCTTCTATAATCTCTCTATACCTGTCAGATAGATAATAGATAGATCAGCTTATCAAAATCTGTGCCTCCAATGTTTGATAACTACAACTCCCAGCATCCCTGGTTTCTTCTGCAGTTTTCGAATGCTGGAAATTGCAGTTTTCAAACTCTGGTGGGCACACCATTTAAAAGCTAGATAGATAAACAAATAACAAACAAGATGATGATAGACAACCAAATAATAGAAAGACAGTCAGACAAATAGTAGAGACAGCAGAGATAGAGCGACGGCAGATAAGAGAGATCAACTATCTATCTTTATGTCTAATCTACATCTGTCCCACACAGACTGGACAAATCTGCACTTAAAGCATCTATAGTGAAAAACACATTTCCCCTTTGCAAAGTTAATTCATATACTGTCTAGTCCTATACTCTGTCAGTGACTTTGTTTAACCATGTGTCAGATCTCTGTGCAGCACTCCCCCCTCTCCCTCTGTTACCTACTCCTTGTCTCAACTCCGGCTAACGACAAGCTTATCATGGTGCAGTAGGAGTTACAAGTTCAAAATCCTGAAAAACACACACCCACGCACAGTGGCCATAGAAAGCAAGTTCTCCCTGGAGACACGGAAGAAGAAGGAGAACAGTACAGTTTACGATCTCTCACTTTGTGACCCTTCATCATCAGTGAAAGCTATTAAGAAGGGGGGTCAAGTGCAGCCTAATATCTACCATCAAAGCTACCTCTCTCCCCTGCTAATGCTCTTATCTCTATGTTTATTACAGAGCAGGGGGGGGGGATCACGTCACAGGGATTTGATTGAGTAGTAGAGTAGAGGAATGCAATCACGTATTCTTCGAACTGGTGTATCTCAGGACAGAGAGGAATCTGAAAAAGTGAAGACACTCTGGGGTTGTTGTGGAATTATAAAACTCATGGAAAGAAAGGGGAAAAAAGTTCATTTTCCCACTATAGATGCCCTTGAGGACAACTCCCCCCTCATAAGAACATCTTTTAGAAAATATGGCCTTTTTAAATATGTTGATATATCATAGTGCATCCTATGAATTCTTACTGTTGCCTGCTATGCTTTTGGATGCCTCATGGAAACTGAGCCATTTAGAAACCTGTACTGAGCCTGGGTATGCTCGAAGAGGCAGAGAGGGCATTGACATTTAGTCATGGCTGTGATGTCACCTGTCAAATCCATACTGACAGTTGCTAACTGGAAGAACCCAGGAAGCAAAAAAGGGGCAACAGAACATTGTGCAGGGATTTCAGGTTAGACTTATATATTTTAGATTTCAAACTATTACTGTTTAGGGTTTTGGGGTTATTTACCTGTATGTACGTTTTCATTTTAGGGCTGGACTTGCCCTTATTACATGTCAGGTAAAAAAAAAAAAAATCTCAGCAGGTAAATTTTTTAAAAATATTGTTACATCTGCAGTCAGTGCTAGAGAACCAGCTTTTATTGTCTAGCCCATTGCTGTTAAACAGAATCCTGTCCCGAGTCCTTTGAAGTTCCTCCCTCCCTGTTGCGGGCCTCAGGTCTCAAGGGCCCAGTCGCAACTGCGAACATGGTTCCTACACCAGTGAAATGCAGTAAGTTTTCAGCATTTAAAAAAATATAACTCCCACAGACATGAGAATCACCTAAATTGGCATGATTGCACTATTGTCACCTGACAATGCATAATCACACTTCCCATTGATTTGATGTATATCTATCAAAAATGATTTTATTAGATTAGGAATAGACAAATCAACAAAAGTTTTTTATCCTGTGGAATAAAACATTTTAAGAAGAGTACACTGTAAAGCTAGTTAATTAATATAGCTCAGCTTTAAAAACACATCCCTCCTACGCCTACCTGTGCTGCTGTAAAGTTGCTGAACATCTTGCATGTGGTTTTGAAGACTGCTTAGCTCCGCCCCTCTGTGAGTCCTGGATCTCCTTCTTATTTATTCCCAAAAACACTCCTCGTTTGCTCCATCCATGTGACATCACACCCGACATGATGTCACATGCACATACATCAGGGGCCGCGCACAGATCTCACACCAACACTTGTTTGGTAAACATAGATATTAGAAATGTGGTATACTTGTCACTTAAACATAGATATTTAGATTTTGGAGGATATTAGACCTCTACTAAAACTTTTTGACGGTCCAACAAAACAAAAAAAAAGTCACAATAATGTATAATTTCATGGGGGAACATTGGGTTTTTCGGAGGTACAATGTTGGTGGGGGTGGGTAAAAGTAATATACATAGGACAGTTTTTATGTGGTGTATAGCCCTAATAAATAGTACGTATGTACGTTTTTCCCAGACATTTTCCAGGTCCACAGGTGGAACGATTTTAGCAGATTTGTCCACTCTCAAAACCCTGGGTTTAAATTCTTCCTGTATAGATTTATCAAAACAAATCAATAAACAAAACAGAAAATGTGATAGTGTTAATATACTATAAGATGGATAGTCTGTATTAATCTAGATGTTAGGCTCCACTTTATGTATATTTAAGTATTTCTACTTGTATTGTACTGGAACACTAACACTTCCAGTACAATCCAAAAGATCTGTATATATGTACACCCAATATGTTCCCTTCTGCCTCTGTAATTGTGTAAAATATTCCTTATGGGGATGTGACACTAATAGAACTAAGATTTCATAGGATTTCTTTATTTTATCTTGCCTTTATTTATTTGTACAAATTTTATAGTAGTTGTGTTTATAAGATTTTATATCATCTGTATCCACATATAGCTAAACATACACCCACATATTTCCCACTGTGCACCACGGGCACACTTTTGCTAGTACCACATATATACATACATACATACACACACACACACACAAAAATGTAGTTTGCATACAGTGTATCCTTTGTGTCCCATTAGCACAAAGCAAGGCTTATAGCGCATGTCAGCTCTGCCTACCAATAATGTTTGCATCCCCTAACAAAATGTTATAAACCTCTACTATAACAAGGTGATTATCAAACATGCATACTTGTATCAATAATTGGATAGTATTGATCCAGTATTAAATAAACATACATACATTAACCAACACATTCTTAAAGAAATGTTCACCCAAACACTACAACCCTATGCTAGCCACAAAAAATTAATTAAGTAGGAGTTAACTCTCACTTCCCAGTGTCTTTGGTTCCAAGATCTAAGTAGAAAACCTTTTGCCTTCTTTCAATCTGTTCCTTCCCCCCCAAAGGGGTGTGGCTTTCATTAAAACAGCATAAAGAAAATACATTTGACAGCATATATCTCTGGAACCATAGTACATAGAAAGATGAGAGTCTCTATTAAAATCCTCTCTGTGGCGTACCAGTAAAATGAAGTTGTTTTTTGGGGAACATTTCCTTTAAACTACTCCAGTCAATACAAATTTTAATGAACAAAAACTTGGCATCTGGTCAACAAGCATTCAGTATTATTTCTTTTTTAAAAATTATTAGAATTGGGTTTTTTTTGTTGTTTTCTTGGGGGAAAAAAAAATCAGAACGCTTCTGTTTTCTCGTATTGTATCATGGTATTGCTGTAAGAACTCCTCACTCTGTTTACTTATAACTATATTATGTATTACCTGTGTATGTAATATGTATGATATATTATTGTAAAGCGACACGAAGATGTTGGCGCTATATAATCATAATAATAATTTCACAAAATAAACAATCAAACTAAAAAAAGAAAAACACTTCAACACTAAATTAATTTATTATTGTTTAGATTACACATTTAATTACCAGCTTGAGATAGCCCCAAAAAATCATTTTTAGGGTACCATATCCAGACCTCAGCCTTGAAGCTAGACTGTTAATGTATACAATTATTTAAGCAGTTTGGAATATTAGTACATTAATAATATCTGTGTTTTTAAAGTTAAAGAAACCTGAAATTGTTTACTTTTCAATATACATTAAAACCTTAAGGGTCAAATGCTTACAAATATCATTAATTCTACCCCCAAAAATAAATAATACTGGTATAATCATCACCCCAAGACAAAGGTATGTTTTACATCATGTTACAACCATACATCACACAATACAACTTTTCCGAAAAAGGTGCCAGTCTAATAAAGAGAATGCTTATTTAAGAACACTTCTGACATTATATGTTTTATTAACGGATACTTCTATTTTGAGCCTGGCCTTTCCCTTTGATACCTTCTTAAAAACAATAAACTTGATCAGCTTGTATAAAGTTGTATTAAATTTTTTTGACTCTACCAGAAAATTTACTATGCAGAACTAACAACCTAAATCCTTACCAATAAAACAGCAACAAAGTGTGAAGTGTATTATGTCTCTTTCTGTCTATCACAATCCCAACAGTTTAACAGAAACAGTTAGAGTGAATGATTAGTGGGAGGTGTCATCCTTCCAAAATTTAAAACACCTTGAATAATGCAACTGACAATACTTTATCAGATAACGAAATGCAATTCTACAATACAAAATTTATGCAAAAATTATATATTTTAATTACATACAAAACATGAATCATTTATGTAAACACTCCCTGTTGGGCATTAAGCTATGTCCAACAGCTTTTCAGAACAAAGAACCAATATATTGAAACTAACCAATTACATTTTTCCAATCAATTATGCATTCCTTGGATGCAATTACTTAAAAATTACAATTTGAATGTGGAAACACTAGCATACACCAAATATACTAACAATGGTAGGTAATTAAGATTATCACTTGGCCAGCAACCGTTTTAACAAAAGTAACTTAGCCTAAGACTTTAAGTTAGATATTTTAAAAGTGATTGAGGCACAATGCTATATTGATCGAGTAGAAAATACAAACCAAATCAAACAATTTAAATCACCGAATTTCAGCCAGCATGCTTAAAATTAACCGACATAGATTTCAAAAGACGTTAAAAACTCAATTAAGTTTTAACAGTTCGGTTACTTGACAATATTTAACAGATAGCTATATTCTTACATATTGGAATAATTCCTTTTGAACTACTGTGTATGTAAGCCATTCAAAAAAACAAAAGCAAATAAATAAAATAATGACATATAAGAGCGTTCCAAGCTCATTCTCTCAGATATGAAATCATAGCTTGCCAATGAAGTCATAGCAATGTGATATTTCTGGATAAGATTAGGAATTTTAATACAAACAAAACAAAACAAAACAAACAAAAAATGTGGTTATATATTCCTATAGCAAACATTTTGATTGTGTATTTATACATTACTGATCAGGATTACTATTGAAACTTGTAATTACCAACAGCAACATTTTCATTCAATTCCCACAATTTGCTTAATGCATTAAATAGCTTATCTACAGAACTGTAAAAGCAAGGCAAATTTTTGTATCTGATATATTTACTGCAAAGAAAAAAAGACCACACGACATAAGTATAGAAAAAACATTGTTAATGTTGTGCAAAAAAATCTCATATTAGTTAACAAAAGACAAAATATAAATCATTGTTTTTATATATTTGTACAATAATAAAATGTATCAAATGTATGATTTATCATTATAGCAATTCCTTACCGATCCACTAAACTGACTGCTTCCTAGTGTAGTTGTCTGGTTTTCCCACTATTGACAGGTGGGGAAACATCTGCAAGACAGAAGGGTTTTTCTTTAAGTTTGCTGCACTCCTTTTTTACACAGCAGTTTTTGCCTTTTTACTTTATGGCCATGCTGGTCTTCTAAAATTATTGTTTTACTTAGGAATGGAATTGCTTCCTCCATGCACACACAACACAACTTTTTATATACCTGTATATGTTTAATTCCTATATACATATGCTGTATATATATATATATATATATATATATATATATAATATATTATATATAGATATCATATATATTAATTAACAAACACGTACAGCAAAGAGTGGACAATCCAGCACTTTCTTTAAAAGTGTATTGTACAAATGAAATGCACGCCTAGTTCCATAAACAGAGGCAGGCCAGAATTGAATCCATTGTTGTGCACAGTATAGAATAGTATAGTATAGTACAGTATAGAATAGTATAGTATAGTACAGTATAGAATAGTATAGTATAGTATAGTATAGTACAGTATAGTATAGTACAGTATCGTATAGTATAGTACAGTATAGAATATTATAATATAGTACAGTATAGTATAGTACAGTATAGTATAGTACAGTATAGTATAGTACAGTATAGTATAGTATAGTATAGTATAGTACAGTATAGTATAGTACAGTACAGTATAGTATAGTATAGAATAGTATAGTATAGTATAGTACAGTACAGTATAGTATAGTACAGTAACGTATAGTACAGTATAGTATAGTATAGTATAGTACAGTATAGAATAGTATAATATAGTACAGTATAGTATAGTACAGTATAGTATAGTACAGTATAGTATAGTACAGTATAGAATAGTATAGTATAGTACAGTATCGTATAGTATAGTATAGAATAGTATAGTATAGTACAGTATAGAATAGTATAGTATAGTACAGTATAGTACAGTACAGTATAGTACAGTATAGTACAGTATAGTATAGTACAGTATAGTATAGTACAGTATAGTATAGTATAGTACAGTATAGAATAGTTTAGTATAGTATAGTACAGTATAGTATAGTATAGTACAATATAGTATAGTACAGTATAGTACAGTATAGTATAGTATAGTATAGTATAGTACAGTATAGAATAGTTTAGTATAGTATAGTACAGTATAGTATAGTATATTACAGTACAGTATAGTACAGTATAGTACAGTATAGTATACCAGAGTTAGGTGTTAAAACAGCTCTGGGCATTCCTATAACACCTCTTAGCCACTATCCAATCACACCCTTAACACCTGGCTGTGATTTGCTAATTGGGATTTTCCACGGTACATAATTGCCACAGATTCTTGTACAAGTCATTCTGAATTGAGAGATCCAGTCGGATGACTAGCGAAACGTCTTCAAGAACTACATTTCAAGTCCAGTTGATCTAATTGAATACAACAGATATACCATGACCTGGATTGAATAGAGAAAGAACTCCACAAAGCATTAAACAATAACCCTCTATAGGCCTATGTATTAAAAATTCTTATCGTTAAAAATGGTGCAAAGAACTACTACATAGGCCTGATAAATACTACACAACAAGGTTGTTAGTATTTTCTTTAGAAGCATGATGCAGGTGATACAGTTTGTATTTAATGCAATGGCACTGCAGCATGTAGATTTATACGTGTTTGGGTCTTAAAGGCAAAGGTGGCCTGTAAAATGCATTGCACAGAGCTGTGCAAAAACCATGTTCAAGTCAATATGCTGCCACTGCAGCTCTGAGCTGTTTTGTTTTTATAAGTGTACTTGTAAAGTGGTCAGTTCAATTCTACTGGGGTTACCACCTTTCCCTTTAAAGGAACACTAAACTCAGGTTTATAAAAAAAAAAAAACTATGTGCCATCCGTTTGTATTATTCACAGGGAGGTGAGAATGCTTATTCTCATCTCCCTGTGAATAATATTCGCTCGGGGGACCTGGAACTTACCTTACCCGCCGCTCCACTCGCAGCCGCTCAGTCACTGACAGCCGCTCGTCCCGACCACGCGCCCTATCTTAAGCGCATGCGCGCAATACAAAGATAGGGTGCGGCGATTGGGAGAGAACAGCTGTTCAGTGACTGAGCGGCTGCGAGTGGAGCGGCGGGTAAGGTAAGTTCCAGGTCCCCTGAGCGTAATATTATTAACAGGGAGGTGAGAATAAGCGTTCTCACCTCCCTGTGATTAATACAAACGGATGGCACATAGTTTTTGTTTTGATTTAGTGTTCCTTTAAGACTCAAACTCTTAGGGCTACTCCCACTAGCGCATTTTGGATTGCAGTTTGCGATCCAATTGTGCAGGCATGTAATAGCCTATGGGACTGTCCTCACTACATGCAATGCTTTTCCGTATGCTATTGGAGTGCATGCAATCACCATTTTTGTCTGTATTGCATGTGCTCTGCTAGGGTCCGATTGTGGAAGCGCAACACCCATGCACAGAAGTGAGCACAATCTCGCATTATTGCGAACGTGCATCCTCCCTTGCATTTAAGTGGGGCCACAGCCTCAGGAAATTGACCTGCTGCAAAGCTAAGTTCCATTGCATTAAATACATGCTGTATGGCTAAACTGAAATCAATGAAGCTTAGATTACATCGCGTTTTTCAGGCGATTGTGATTTTTCAATTGTATTGAAATCACAGCAACGCACAAAAAACTTGCAATCCTGCAATAGCATGCATTTTCAAAATGAAAAAGGACAAATCGCAAGCAAACGCCACAAACGCTAGCGAACTGGCTAGCACGACTTTAACTCCATATTTCTTCCCAGCGAGTCTGGGTAAATGAGCCTGACATTCTCTTGAAGAAATGCTCACAAATAAAAAGGGTT
Source organism: Hymenochirus boettgeri (assembly GCA_019447015.1). Classification (NCBI taxonomy): domain Eukaryota; kingdom Metazoa; phylum Chordata; class Amphibia; order Anura; family Pipidae; genus Hymenochirus; species Hymenochirus boettgeri. The sequence continues at coordinate 185,983,368 of CM033471.1, forward strand.
AACAAGTTGCTTCCTAAATACATATGAAAAGGGTTAACACCTTCGCCCACTCTGAGCAGGAAAATCTGCTAATAATATTCACTGCTATCTCCGATAATTGGCCGGGAGTCACTGGCAGGTGGGGACTCTGAGTTCCACTTTTACATGCAGCTTAGCATAAGGGGAGTGGGAAACAAACACAAGGTAGCTAGTTAGCATGTGCAGAAGAAGTTTTGTGTCCAGGACCACCAGGAAGAGGAAACACTAGAAGCCAGCCCTGACAGTACTCAGAAATGTTCTATAAATGATTTCTACAGTAAGAAGCTGTAGAAATCATTCAGAGGCGAGAAACAAATGGTTTTATTAAGTTACAGTTATAGAGTCTGTAGAGCTGCCTTTGTATTTTGGGTTTAGTTCTCCTTTAACCAAATCAAACGGAATTCCATGACAGGACAATCCAAGGCCTTGAAAGCACTAGAAGAAGCCAACAGTTAATTTATAATCATATCCCAATGAAACAAATGCAACTGAATTAAAACACAAAACCAGAATAGCTGGCAGTATAAGACTAGGAAAAGCCAAAATTAAACCAGGGTTTCAATCATTCAGACTCTATAAATGGGCAGAAAAATGTGGGAAACTACTAGCATATCTAGCGCATCATAATGATAAACCCAGATATTGATCACACCCAAAACTGCCAACCCAAAAGAATTATCCAACCAATTTGCATAATTTTACAAACAACTTTATACATCACAACTGACATTCACCAGTGCTGAAATCCAAAGCTACCTTAAAGGCACAGTTCACTGGAAATTATCAATATTTGTTTAATTGTTAGTTTGTGTAATGCCTTCTTAGTTATTCTACATACTCTCTCCCATTTTGAAAAATCAGTTGATTTCATACCCTTTGCTGTTCCCTGCTGTTGACATTAGTGAGCTGACATTTCAGGTTCTAACAGTCCTACTTCTTCCCAGGATGCACCACTTCCTTGGAATGTTCCTAACAGTAATTTCTACTGATTGGCTGTTGAATGGGTCAAAGATGCTCAGATCTCTACTGAGCAACTGAATCAACCCAGGCGCTGGGTCAAGGGCAAGACCATAACTGTCTCTACTAGGGGTCCTGCAAACAGGAAGTCAGTATTTCTGTTGCATTTATTTATATACAGACACAATGAATTGGCAAATTAAGGTTATTGGGACTAAAAAATACTGCTCTTTTTTTCTGAAAAGTACATGTATTTCCACTGAACTTCCTATTTAATCAAACGGAACTTCCAACTCTGTCAAAGAAAACCCTAGAACCCCACTTATTCTATGCTCACTATCTCGAAAACCTAGCGAATAAACCTTTAGACCTTTCCATTTTTAATACTCAAAACATACCAAACAGCATGAGAGAAGCCCTTATAATTCTTATTCTCAAGCAGGGAAAAGACCCATTAAAACTAGAATCGTATAGTCCTCTATCCCTGCTTCAAGTAGTAATAAAAATATTGGCCAAACTCTTGTCCCAAAGTCTTAATACTGTAATCACCAACCTAATTAATTCAGATCAAACAGGGTTCATACCGTGTAAAAATACAGCCCTCAATACACAAAACCTATTTATGAACCTTGGAAATTAGATGTATAGTGAGCCTGGACATAGCTAAAGCCTTTGACTCTGTGGAATGGCCATACTTGAGGCAACTCCTGGATAGATTTTGATTTGGCCCACGATTCAATAAATGGCTCAAGACCACAGGCATGAGTACTTGCCAAAGGACACATATCACAACCATTTCAATTAACTAGAAGTACTCGGCAGGGCTGTCCCTTTCATCATTTCTATATGCTCTGGCAGTGGAGTCACTTTCAGAGACATTGTGAATACCTCCAGGCATACAAGGACTCCACAAAAACCAAACAACTGAGGTGGTAAGCCTTTATGCAGATGAGATGCTCTTATACCTTGCAGGTCAGGGGCCTTCCTTGGAACAAGCACTACAAACCATAAATATATTTGGAGAATATTCAGGATTAGTAGTTACTTGGACAAAATCAGTTATCCTCCCAATAGACAGTTTCTCTCCCACACAAACATCAATACAGTTGCCCTTAAACCGGCCTCAACAATCAAATACTTAGGTATATCTGTATCTAAAGACACAAGTGACTATTTGAAACTTAATATTGAACCCTTAATTTAAACCATAAAATTAAAAACACAAATATGGTCTAAATTACCTATTGGAGTAATGGGCACAGCCAATATGCTAAAAATGATTCTCCTACCAAAGATATTATATCTATTATGGCACTCGCCCATAACTATACCTATCAAATATTTTAAAATAATGGATTCAATTCTTAATTTATTTGTATGGGGAGGAAACAGACATAAGCTATCATGGGCTACAATGCAACAACCAATTGACATGGGGGGCATAGGAATACCAAATTTGCATGCATATTACGTGGCAGGCCAAATATCGCACTTATTTCATTGTTATTGAGATCTGTTAGCTCTCCCAGACTGAAGACACTTTCCAGCTTTCCAGACCCGGTGCTCCAAGTATCCAAGTAATAAGAAGCAAAAAATGCATTCTTAAGTTTCAAAACACCCTATTTTCCAATACGCCACATACCTATGGCAACATATGCTTAAGAAAACAAACATACCACAAAAAAACCCTACAAACTCCTTTATGGAACAATACCATCCTTAAAAACTCTAACAGTACCAAGGCCAGACCTATGGTACAATGCAGGAATTTCCCATATAACACACAGAGGACGGCAGTCTCAGGACCTTTCAAGAACTCCAGGCAGAGTTCCAATTGATGGATAAAATGAAATTTCACTATTTTCAACTAAAGCTGGGTACACACAGTAACGATAAAGCCCCGATACCGTCGGATCCGATGGTATCGGGGCTTTATCGTTATGGGTGTACCTTCGTTTCCCGAACGAACGCACGGCCGCCGAACGCTCGTTCGGGAAAGACCGAAAATTTCCATCGACTGCGCTATACTCCCTATAGAGGAGTCTAGCGCAGCCGATGGAAACACACAGTCCCGAGCATTCTCCCTATGATGTTCATAGGGAGAATGCTTGGGACTGTGTGTATGCAGATCTTTGAAAGATGGCAGACAGGATCTTGCAGATCTGTACTGTGTGTACCCAGCTTTAGACACGCATACCAGGAACAATTCCCAAATGAACCAACACCATTGGTCTCAAACCCAATAACAGCTCTAGTAAGTGCAACCAAGAAAAATAATTTCACAAATTTATATGCACATAACAAGCCCACAAAACATTGCATGCAAAAAAATCAACATGGGAGATAGATATTGGATAGATATATATGAAGAACACAAGCTTACTTCCCCCTAGAAAAACTAACACAATTGTATATTCTACATAGAGCATACTTAACGCCTCTTGCAATATCTAAATATGATTCAACATGCAGCCCACTCTGCCCCAAATGTCAAACAGCTTTGGGCACATTCTATCACATGATATGGGCATGCACACAGATTCAGGGATCTCCAGTGGGAATGGATACTAAAAGTTTTGCCTCCTAGGCATTATGGATCATGTACCAGCAGATAAATTTAAGAAAACCTTTATAGCGGATACACTGTTTACTGCTAAAAAGGTATTACCTCAGAAATGAATGCAAGCGCTTACACCAGAGTTCCCCCAATGGAAAGCAACAGCTACTGCTGGACTACCATATAGAAACCTGATATACCAACATATCCTGCCAAATATACAAACATTTGGATTCATTACTTACATGCTATGAAGTTACAAAACCATACCACCCAAATAAACAAATTAAAGCATGTTGTACTGTATTGCAGTGAAATTAAAATATGCATTAATGCTGTATATGATGCTAAGATGAAACTCGGCTATGTAGGACTCACACAATTTTTTTGTTGATTTTTTTATTAATGTATACCAAAAAAAAAAAAATGACCTACATTTGGAGGGGAATTAAAAAAAAATTGGTGCAGGAGTTGATTATTAGTTTTTTTTCACAATAAACATGTATAAGAGGGGTTAAATATGCAATACAAACCTCTTCATAGACTTGAGCATTAATAATAACTTGCCTGTGTATCAACTAGATAGTAGTTTTTATAGAGATCTATGAAGGATGTTGTTATCTGCCAATGCAGATAGCAGCTACATTCATTTATGTACATAAACATGCACATAAATTGTGTTTGAAACATACAACCCTCTAAATTAAAAATTACAAATCAATATTACTTCTAAATATGAAACGTTATCTCTTTAAACATATATTCTACTAAAGAATGCTTTATGGGGATGGGTCCCTTTGGAAACGTTTATTTAACAACTAAATACTGTTTGCGTGAACAAATAAACTCTATGTTATCCAGAGGTAATGTTTCAGAGGTGATTTTGAACATTTTGTTGTAGGTTTGCAATTTATATATTTCATTACTAAATGCTAAAAATAAAAAAATACCTTTACACCATTGTGATCATTGATATTTTCTCTTTAAAATTGTCCATGGTCCTATGCCGCTGGTGATGTAACCCTATTCAAGTTTAGGGCAGTGGAGCCAAACGGAGTGTTACGAGAAGCAGAAACGCTTAAGAAGAAGAGGAAAAGCAGCATCCACAAATACATGAACTAATAGGCAACTGATAGCACTAAACATGGACTCTCCTGAACTTTTATTAGTATTTTATTCTCCATTAAACTCATTTAAACCTGGTCAACAAGACCAAAGTTACACAATATCAAATTAATTCAACCAAACTTGTTTTAGTAATTGAAGATATTTCACCATAACCTAGAGACAACTATTATTTTGGATCATAGCCATGGTCTACCCATTAGCAATACAGCAGTGTACTGCAAAAAAAATACCAATGGCGCAATCTGATTAACAAATCTTTATTGAAACATAAGAACACATTTGTGAAAAACATCAATGTCTTATTGGTTTAAAAAAGGCAGCTCTATAAACACAATTATCCAGCACGATCTAAGCTACTTTATTAGATTTTAGAAAACAAAAGTTGTTTTTTTCCACCCTTCCTTGGTATTCAGTTAACATCTTCAGCAGAAAGTATGCCCTTTATACATTTGTAAATTATATTTACAAACAGTGCTTTGTTTTATAGGCACAGTTATACAAAGAATGAATTCAAAGAGAATACCAATTATCTCAGCTCAAAACTGCAGAATAGAAGCAACCTGTCTTGTTAATTCTCAGCAATTGTTCATGGGTCACTCATAGCATAAAAAGCCTCATTGAAAAGTTCAATAACTCACTGATAAATTTAATAAAAACAACTTGTAATTAAAACACTACTACAACAACAGTGGGAAACATTATACAGTAGACTTTTCACAAAAAATTTCATGTCACTCGAATGCCGGCTATACACTATTTGGACATTACCGGTAAATAAATTTGAGGTTCATTTGTCAAATCTATCCTATGTCTAAATAGTGCTTTTTGGGGACAACTGTTCTTACCTTTCGTACTATGTAGTGCAGGGCTAGGCAAACAGAAGATGTCCAAGTGTTTGAAAACTACAACTCACAGCATTCCTCTACAAGGATTCTGTAGTTAGGTCATGCTGTGAGTTGTAGTTTTCAAATATCTGGAGATCTACTGGTTGTCTATCCCTAGCCTATGCGTAGTGTATGGGGAACCTTAAGGCATCACATGTACAATTCTGGTGGTCAAAGAAGCCACCAAGGGTTCAAAGGCAGTCTGCCATGTGTGTGTGGTGGGTCCTGTCGGCATTATATTTAATCCATCCTGACAGATCATTGAACAATGCCAATGTGAGCCACCACACACATATTATTTCAGTCAGACCCTGGTCGTTTGTCATACACTCACAATTGACATATTTTACATGTGCACATGGCTTTAAAGCAGTTTAACAGTTTTTTTTTATTTATTTTGGAGAGGAGGAATGAGATTTTCAGCTGTAAATGTCCTTTAATCCAGTAGGCTTGCATTGTCTTGCGGGTTATGTCTTGCACAGGAGTCTCTCCTTCTTCCTTATTAAGATTTTTTTTTTTTTTTTTTTGCTACTGAAAGCCCATAACATTAGATGTGTCCAAGTCTACCTTTTTTTCTGGCACAAAAAGTAGAAACACCCACAAATTTCACAATAACACAAAAATCAAACAGTGGACTTGATTGCCAATTGTGGCCATTGCTGTACATGATAATAAGAGGCTGTGCAAACACCAATTTCTTCATCCATATCTTACACTTTAAAAGGAAAATAAAACTCCCCTCCCATTAATAAAAGACAGGGATGGAGTGTGAAACTTCTTTATGTATAACAGCGTTCTACTTATATAATAAAGGTGCAGTAGTTACCAAGTATCCATGCAAAATTTATAACAGTTTGCTATTTAGCCTCAGTCTCTAAGTCATGGCTATTTAGCATGTGTGATACCCACTGGGTACAGGAAGAGAAGCCAACTTGGCAGCCACCCTTGGGACAACTTTAAAACCACATATCTTTACAGTCATTTGGCTGCCAATCTGATCAGGTGCACTATATATACTGCATTTTGCTTGTAGCCCATTTTTTTTTTTCACTTTAGTTTCCTTACAGACTGCAACTTAAAAAAAGTTGTTTTCTTTTTTTTTTTTTATTCTACATGTGCTGACAAATTTTATGAAATTTGTTTTAAAAAACTTTCCTCCAATGAAAAGCATAACATACTATTGCTTATCTGCTAAGCTGTAGTGATCCTCTGCACGACCCATCTATACACGATCACCCCAGTGCATCCACTAGGAAATATAATAGAACAGTAGAATTGGAGCACACTTGAGATTTCTTTAAAAAACAACATGGTTTATTACCGTGGAAATAATCAACGCGTTTCGGCCATACACACATATATTCAGAAGAACTCCTGGGACATGTCAATATAGTAAACATTTATTGTAACATGGCCAACGTGTTTCCGATGTGGACTGTAGCATATTTATAAATATTAACTGGATTTGATTAGCAATTGAAGATGCTTCACCGCTCATCCTGAAATGAGAGCCACTTTGATCATAGCCATGGTCTATAAAATAAATTAAGTTGAAGCAGTTCAACTTATTTTATTAACCCCTATATATTTTCCCTTATATAACCTTTTAGCAAAACTGCATACACAAAAACTATTTACCCATTAGATAAGCAGTGCTCTTTTTAAGGTCATCTATACTCAATGTATTATTTTTTTTAAAAACCCAGTATATGAAAAAATGAAAAAAAATAATTCAAAAACAAGCCCCTGCTTATTTGCAAATCTTTCATGTAATCTAGTCCTTGTGTTGGGAGTTGTGACTGCTTCTCTCTTCCTGGATTACTGCACATCTACACTCCCTTCTCTGCTAGGTAGCCAATAGAAATGGGGGTGAACACAAGCCTTGTTCCCACAGCATTCTGCACTGCCATCAGCCGCCTCTGTGATTGGCTGCCTCTCAGCCAATCATGGACACGGCTGCCGGTCTGGCCCCCTGCTTGCAATTTCCTGCAAGCAGAAGGCTGGGTATAAATGCCGGGGTAAGCTCTGTAAATATCTTTCCAATTCTTTTTTTTTTTGCAAATAAATATGGCAGTTGGGGAGGGATAGGGTCCACTACAAAAGTTTATATAAGAGGTGGAGATACCCTTTAAATTATCTCTATTTCAAACACACAAGAAAATAAGTGAAACTCAGGAGAAGACTGGGAGCAACAGAAGCAGTGACAAAAGCGTTTTATCTCTAAGCCTACACTCACTACACCTGCTGATACATCCGGTTTCCTTGATCTTAAATTAAGTTTGTAAAATGTGTACTTTCATGGTTCATGATCAAAAGGCTGCTTTAAAAAAATTTCATCTCTTGAGTTTTTGCTCTGATTCTTATTCTAACTTTTAAACTACATCATGGCATAACAACACAAAATGTTTTTCATAATAGTTTATATTAAAGGATTAATTCAGTAAATATTTAAAAATGTGTACCTTCATTTTAAGTATTTATTCTTTAGGTAAAAGGAAATCACCTGTTGAAGTCCGTCACAAGTGCTTACAGCTGAATAATTATCGTCGTTCTCCTGGATTCTCACCTTGTGAAAGCACACCACATGCAAAAAAAAAAAAAGAAGATTCCCCCAATTTGGGACTGGGCAAAGAAACATGCGCAAGCACTGGTGGCAAATTTCATCACATGATTTCTCCCTACTTAAACAGGAAAGGGAGGTAGGAATACTTGCCCCAGCCAGCTCTTTAATGATAAAATGAATCAATGGCGTAGATCAGTCTTATAGGCCCTGATGCAGAATTTGGAGCTGCCCCCCTCCCCCATACCACCAACACAAATCAACAGTTTCCTCCAACAATCAGCTATAATCATAAAATTCTTAGCAGGCAGACAAATGGTAAATGGTTGGCACAGATACTGGTAAAATCCTTCGCAAACTGGCACTGGCACACAGACATTAGTAAAATGGTTGGCAAATTTTCAATGATAGGTAGTTGCCACAAAGACAATGGTAAAAAGCCTGCCAAACCAATTTACACTATCCCACACACTACTGAAGAATCTGTATGGAGAACTTGAGCAATGTCAAGGTCTATTTATCTATATCTCTCTCTATCTGTCCGTCTGTCTGTCTATCTGTCTATCATCTGTCTGTCTATCTATATCGGTCTATCATCTATCTATATCAGTCTATAATCTATCTATATCTGTCAGATAGATAATAGATAGATCAAGCTTATCAAAATCTGTGCCTCCAGATGTTTGATAACTACAACTCCCAGCATTCCCTGGTTTCTTTCTGCAGTTTTCGAATGCTGGGAATTGCAGTTTTCAAACATCTGGTGGCACACCATTTAAAAAGCTAGATAGATAAACAAATAAACAAACAGAGATAGATGATAGACAAACAAATAAATAGAAAGACAGTCAGACAAATAGATAGAGACAGGCAGAGATAGAGAGATCAACTATCTATCTTTATGGTCTATCTACATCTGTCCCACACAGACTGGACATAATCTGCACTTAAAAGGCATCTATAGTGAAAAAAACACATTTCCCCTTTGCAAAGTTAATTCATATACTGTCTTAGTCCTATCTCTGTCAGTGACTTTGTTTAACCATGGTGTCAGATCTCTGTGCAGCACTCCCCCCTTCCCTCTGTTACCTACTCCTTGTCTCAACTCCGGCTAACAGACAAGCTTATCATGTGCAGTAGGAGTTAAAAGTTCAAAATCCTGAAAAACACACCCACGCACAGTGGCCAATAGAAAGCAAGTTCTCCTGGAGACACGGAAGAAGAAGGAGAACAGTACAGTTTACGATCTCTCACTTTGTGACCCATCATCAATCAGTGAAAGCTATTAAGAAGGGGGGTCAAGTGCAGCCTTATATCTACCATCAAAGCTACCTCTCTCCCCTGCTAATGCTCTTATCTCTATGTTTATTACAGAGCAGGGGGGGGGGATCACGTCACAGGGATTTGATTGGAGTAGAGGAATGCAATCACGTATTCTTCGAACTGGTGTATCTCAGGACAGAGAGGAAATCTGAAAAAAGTGAAGACACTCTGGGGGTTGTGTGGAATTATAAAACTCATGGAAAGAAAGGGGAAAAAAGTTCATTTTCCCACTATAGATGCCCTTTAGAGGACAACTCCACCCTCATAAGAACATCTTTTAGAAAATATGGCCTTTTTAAAATATGTTGATATATCATAGTGCATCCTATGAATTCTTTACTGTATGCCTGCTATGCTTTTGGATGCCTCATGGAAACTGAGCCATTTAGAAACCTGTACTGAGCCTGGGTATGCTCAGAAGAGGCAGAGAGGGCATTGACATTTAGTCATTGGCTGTGATGTCAACTGTCAAATCCATAACTGACAGTTGCTAACTGGAAGAACCCAGGAAGCAAAAACAGGGGCAACAGAACATTGTGCAGGATTTCAGGTTAGACTTATATATTTTAGATTTCAAACTATTACTGTTTAGGGTTTTGGGGGGTTATTTACCTGTATGTACGTTTTCATTTTAGGGCTGGACTTGCCCTTTAATACATGTCAGGTAAAAAAAAAAAAATCTCAGCAGGTAAATTTTTTTTAAAAAATATTGTTACATCTGCAGTCAGTGCTAGAGAACCAGCTTTTATTGTCTAAGCCCATTGCTGTTAAACAGAATCCTGTCCCGAGTTCCTTTGAAGTTCCTCCCTCCCTGTTGCGGGCCTCCAGGTCTCAAGGGCCCAGTCGCAACTGCGAACATGGTTCCTACACCAGTGAAATGCAGTAAGTTTTCAGCATTTAAAAAAAATATAACTCCCACAGACTATGAGAATCACCTGAAATTGGCATGATTGCACTATTGTCACCTGACAATGCATAATCACACTTACCATTGATTATGATTATAATCTATCAAAAATGATTTTTATTAGATTAGGAATAGACAAATCAACAAAAGTTTTTTATCCTGTGGAATAAACATTTTAAGGATAAGTACACTGTAAGAGCTAGTTAAATTTAATTATAAGCTGCAGCTTTAAAAAAAACATCCCTCCTACGCCTACCTGTGCTGCTGTAAAGTTGCTGACATCTTGGATGTGGTTTGAAGACTGCTTAGCTCCGCCCCTCTGTGAGTTCCTGGATCTCCTTCTTATTTAAGTCCCAAAAAACACTCCTCGTTTGCTCCATGCACATGTGACATCACACCCGACATGATGTCACATGCACCATGACATCAGGGGCGCGCACAGAGCATCTCACAACACACTTGTTGTGGTAAACATAGATATTAGAAATGTGGTATACTTGTCACTTAAACATAGATATTTAGATATTTCGGAGGATATTAGGACCCTCTACTAAACTTTTGACGGGTCCAACACAAAAACAAAAAAAAAGTCACATAATGTATAATTTCATGGGGAATACATTGGGTTTTTCGGAGGTACAATGTTGGTGGGGGTGGGTAAAAGTAATATACATAGGGACAGTTTTTATGTGTTGTATAAGCACTAAATAAATAGTACGTATGTACGTTTTTCCCAGACCATTTTCCAGGTCCACAGGTGGAACGGATTTTAGCAGATTTGTCCATCTCTCAAAACCCTGGGTTTAAATATCTTCCTGTATAGATTTATCAAAACAAATCAATAAACAAAACAGAAAAATGTGATAGTGTTATATAACATATAAGATGGATAATGTCTGTATTATCTAGATGTTAGGCTCCACTTTATGTATATTTAAGTATTTCTACTTGTATTGTACTGGAAGCACTAACACTTCCAGTACAATCCAAAAGATCTGTATATATGTACACCCAATAGGTTCCCTTCTGCCTCTGTATATTGTGTAAAATATTCCTTATGGGGATGTGACACTAATAGAACTAAGATTTCATAGGATTTCTTTTATTTTATCTTGCCTTTATTTTATTTGTACAAATTTTATAGTAGTTGTGTTATAAAGATTTTATATCATCTGTATCCACATATAGCTAAACATACACCCACATATTTCCCACTGTGCACCAACGGGCACACTTTTGCTAGTACCACATATATACATACATACATACACACACACACACACACAAAAATGTAGTTTGCATAGTGTATCCTTTGGTGTCCCATTAGCACAAAGCAAGCTTATGCGCATGTCAGCTCTGCCTACACAATAATGTTTGGCATCCCCTAACAAAAATGTATAAACCTCTACTAACATAACAAGGTGATTATCAAACATGCATACATTGTATCAATAATTGGATAGTATTGATCCAGTATTAAATAAACATACATACATTAAACCAACACATTCTTAAAGAAATGTTCACCCAAAACAACTACAACCCTAATGCTAGACCACAAAAAAATTAATTAAGTAGGAGTTAACTCTCAACTTCCCATGTGCTTTGGTTCCAGAGATCTAAGTAGAAAACCTTTTGCCTTCTTTCAATCATGGTTCCTTCCCCCCCAAAGGGGTGGGGCTTTCATTAAAAACAGCATAAACAGAAAATACATTTGACAGCATATATCTCTGGAACCATAGTACATAGAAAGATGAGAGTCTCAGAATCCTCTCTGTGGCGTACCAGTAAAAGTGAAGTTGTTTTTTGGGTGAACATTTCCTTTAAACTACTCCAAAGTAATACAAATTTTTAATGAAACAAAAACTTGGCATATCTGGTCAACAAGCATTCAGTATTATTTCTTTTTTTAAAAAATTATTAGAATTGGTTTTTTTTGTTGGTTTTCTTGGGGGAAAAAAAAAATCAGAACGCTTCTGTATTTCTCGTATTGTATCATGGTATTGCTGTAAGAAACTCCTCACTCTGTTTACTTATAACTTATATTATGTATTACCTGTGTATGTAATATGTAATTGTAAAGCGACGCGGAAGATGTTGGCGCTATATAAATCAATAATAATAATTTCACAAAAATAAACAATCACAACTAAAAAAAGAAAAACACTTCAACACTAAATTAATTTATTATTGTTTAGATTACACATTTAATTACCAGCTTGAGATAGCCCCAAAAAAATCAGTTTAGGGTACCATATCCAGACCTCAGCCTTGAAGCTAGACTGTTAATGTATACAATTATTTAAGCAGTTTGGAATATTAGTACATTAATAATATCTGTGTTTTAAAGTTAAAGAAACCTGAAATTGTTTACTTTTCAATATACATTAAAAACTTAAGGGTCAAATGCTTACAAATAAATCATTAATTCTACCCCCAAAAATAAATAATACTGGTATATCAGTCACCCAAGACAAAAGGTATGTTTACATCATGTTACAACATCACACAATACTATCTTTCCGAAAAAGGTGCCAGTCTAAATAAAGAGAATGCTTATTTAAGAACACTTCTGAACATTATATTGTTATTAAACGGATACTGTTCTATTTTGAGCCTGCTTTATAAACAATAAACTTGTACAGCTTGTATAAAGTTGTATAAATAAATTTTTTTGACTCTACCAGAAAAATTTACTATGCAGAATAACAGACCTAAATCCTTACCAATAAACCAGCAACAAAGTGTGAAGTGTATTAGGTCATCTTCTGTCTATCACAATCCCAACAGTTTAACAGAAACAGTTAGAGTGAATGAATTAGTGGGAGGTGTCAATCCTTCCAAAAATTTAAAACACCTTGATAATGCAACTGACAATACTTTATCAGATAACGAAATGCAATTCTACATACAAAATTTATGCAAAAATGTATATATTTTTAATTACATACAAAACATGAATCATTTATGTAAACACTCCTTTGGGCCATTAAGCTATGTCCAACAGCTTTTCCAGAACAAAGAACAAATATATTGAAACTAAACCAATTACATTTTTCCAATCAATTATGCATTCCATTGGATGCAATTACTTAAAAATTTACAAATTTGAATGTTGGAAACACTAGCAGTAACACCAAATATACTAACAATGGGTAGGTAATTAAGATTATCACTTGGCCAGCAACCGTTTTACAAAAGTAAACTTAGCCTAAGACTTTAAGTTAGATATTTTTTAAAGTGATTTGAGGCACAATTGCTATATTGATCGAGTAGAAAATACAAACCAAATCAAACAAATTTAAATCCCTGAAAATTTCAGCCAGCATGCTTAAAAATGTAACCGACATGAGATTTCAAAAGAACGTTTAAAAACTCAAATTAAGTTTTAACAGTTCAGGTTACTTGACAGATAATTAACAGATAAGCTATATTCTTACAATAACTTGGAAATAATTCCTTTTGAACTACATGTAGCTATGTAAGCCATTCAAAAAAACCAAAAAGCAAATAAATAAAATAATGACAATATAAGAGCGTTCCAAAGCTCATTCTCTCAGATATGGAAATCATAGCTTTGCCAATGAAGTCATAGCAATGTGATATTTCTGGATAAGATTAGGAATTTTAATACAAACTAACAAAAACAAAACAAACAAAAATGTGGTTTATATTCCTATAGAAAAACATTTTGATGTTGTATTTAATACATTACTGATCAGGATTACTATTGAAACTTGTAATTACACAACAGCAACATTTTCATTCAATCCCACAATTTGCTTAATGCATTAAATAGCCTTATCTACAGAACTGTAAAAGCAAAGGCAAATTTTTGTATCTGATATATTTACTGCAAAGAAAAAAAGACCACACGACTATAAGTAGAAAAAACATTGTTAATGTTGTGCAAAAAAATCTCAATATTAGTTAACAAAAGACAAAATATAAATCATTGTTTTTATATATTTGTACAATAATAAAATGTATCAAATGTATGATTTATCATTATAGCAATTCCTTACCAGATCCACTAAACTGACTGCTTCCTAGTGTAGTTGGTCTGGTTTTCCCACTATTGACAGGTGGGGAAAACATCTGCAAGACAGAAAGGGTTTTTCTTTAAAGTTTGCTGCACTCCTTTTTACACAGCAGTTTGCATTTTACTTTATGGCCATGCTGGTCTTCTAAAATTATTGTTTTACTTAGGAATGGAATTGCTTCCTCCATGCACACAACACAACTTTTTATATACCTGTATATGTTTAATTCCTATATACATATGCTGTATATATATATATATATATATATATATATATATAATTAATTAACAAAACACAGTACAGCAAAGAGTGGACAATCCAGCACTTTCTTTAAAAGTGTATTGTACAAATGAAATGCACGCTAGTTCCATAAACAGAGGCAGGCCAGAATTGAATACATTGTGTATGTTAACCCCATCATGGTCTTTATATGAAGGCTCATCCTTTACCAGTTCTATAATTGTAGTGTTTATTTATGAAAACTAAAACATATCAGAAAATTTCATTTAACTTGCTCCTTTTAAATGTTAGCTGTGTCCCTCAATCTTCATAGAGTGTACAGTTAGTATTGGTTAGGAGTCTAGCCATGAAAAAAAGTAGGCTTTTCTTTGGCATGCTGCCTGTACAGAGGTAGAAATCATAAGAAGATCTGAAACATATCATACCGCACTGAAATCCAGTAGGTCACTCAGTTCCTTGTCTGTCCCAATAGCGGCCATCCGCTGCTGAGAATTCATCTTCCACCACTCAGATCAGCTCCTAGGACACAGGAGATAGGCACACTTACCATCTGCATCACAACCCCCCCCCCTTTCTTCAGATCCCAACACCATGATGGAGGGCGGGAGGGCAAAAGTAGAAAAGTAGGAACTGTCTGGAAACTTAGACCCAAGTAAACCAGAATGAGAAATGTATATTACATTTGCCAGCCTGTAAACACATCCAAATAAATGTATATGAAAAAAATAGAAAGGGGCAATGAAAACTACTGAAAAAAGTGTCTCACTGTGTACTGACAAAAAAAAAAAAGATTGTCAAGTTAGCTACATTTGAGTCTCTAGAGTAAGGGGTGTTTACTGGGGTACAAAGCACAACAAAGTATTAACACTATTCCCATTAACTCTCACTTTGTCCAACACATTTCATGGGTATGAGAATTACACTTGGTCTCCATCCCATTCCTCAACCAGTGGACTTTTGTCAAACTACATCTCACACACACACCCCTTGCTGACTGCAAGCTATGGTGTCAGAGTTGTAGTAATGACAATGATAAAAAGCCCCTTGGCATTAAAGACTCATTAACCCTCCCAACTCTTCCACCTTTTTAGTTTAATTGATAACATGAAGGGCTGGCAGAGGATGCTGGGATCAATAGTCCAACAAATGGAGGAGCATCAGGGTCAAACCAACACATTAAGTTGTGCATCAAGTTCTGACAGTTCTTAGTAGGTTTCCAATGCAACCCCCACCCGCACTCAACACATTCACATGGACACCCACCCAGTAGCTTCCCTGCCAAACCCCACTGTCCCTTCCATGGGATATTTACCCTTTCTCCGTTTAAACATCCAACAATTGGGATTGAAGTTTCCCGAGGTCCTTCTGGAAGCCCCCAATGCTACGAGCCTCTGTCTTCACCACCTCCGTGACAAACCAGTCAGTGGTCCGGACGGGGCTTTCTAGGGGAGGTTGTAAAGGTTTTTCTCCAGCTCAACGTTTTCTTTGCACCCGATATTAACTTGTGGGGCTCCCTCAGGCAGACATGTTGGTTGGGGTTTTTTCTTTTTTTCGCTCGTCGAACCTCAACACCACGTTAGGGACCCTTACTACTGTATTCCTCCGCTCACAGGCGAGGGAGGAGAATCTGGGCTCCTTTTACCATTAACTCATTTTGACTATAACGCATGAAAGAATCAAGACCCGGTCGAAGAAGAGGCGGAAGGATACACGTAGGAGCGAGCGATTGGTGTGTGTGATTCCCTGTGAGCTCTGGGGATGTGAGGGCGCTAGTCGTGTAATTCGCTACTCATAGACACATAAAGGATGGAGGGAGCACCGGGCTCTAGTGGGATTGTTATTCGGTTTATCTGCTCTCTTATCACTTCTGGGGGCGCTGCTAATTGGAGAGGCGGATGCGCCCTTTAGATGGGGTCAGTGACAGGGAGACGGCAGCTGGAAGAGGGAAAGGCCCTTGAGGGGTTTGTTAAAGTGGCAGTCGGGGATCGATACTGTCAAAAATGGTTGATGAATGTTCTTGTATTTAACATATTAGATAGGATGTGTAATCCACCGGGCGAACCGACTTCATGTCTTCTATTGAATGCGACTGTTCTACTATGAATGTGCTAAGGTGATTGCGGAGGGTAAACCAAACACTTGTTACTGTATGGGTGCGCGCTCACGTGTGACCGTCGTCATATTATTGGCGCGACCACGAGCGGTAGTTAAACACGTGACTGGTTTCCAGTCCCTAAGTTCTACGTTTCCAGTTGTTGGCAAATATATTGAGTTACTTGGCACGAGAAAACTCTCGTGACCTCCTTAAATTGACATTAATCTCAATTAAATACTTTTTTCAAAATGTTTTTTATTATACCTAGAAAGAAAACCAACCCATCCCCACTTTACATTCCCTTTTAATCTATGCAGAAGTTTACAAAGGGATTAAAGTCCCAGGAAAAAGAAAGTTGCTAACTTTGGCCCCTATGAGATTAGGGTTGGTGTATATTTGGTGATCAATAAACCCATCAATTTTCCAGTCGGGTGCTGTCTATTGGACAAAATTTATTCACATGCCCAAACAGTCCAATCTGTTTTTTGTGTGATTTATAGTATTTGGTGCAAAGATGTTCACAATAATTTGACCCGATTGACCAAAATATCATACTCAGCAGTCGATATGGTCAAAATGTCCACATGTGTGTACTATTCCTTTAACAGGAAATATATATCTTTTTTTGCAAAGGTGTTCAAGCGTTGAAAGATGTAATACCTTTTTACACTGCCAAGGAATGTGTATGGATAAATCAAAATATTTTAAGTGTGATCCCACTGCATATCTTAATAATGTAACTTCCTATTCTAAACATGATTGTTTGAATGTAAAAGTGGCTGACCACAGCTTGATAAACAGGTTTGCGACTCTAGAAACATTACAGATTAATTTTGGGCATGATTTGAATGTATATCTTTAATAAAGATTGAACTTTAAATGGAGCATGGCTATATGTGACAAGCTGTTTGTAGTTAAACAGATAGCACAGTGATGTTTTCTGACTCCTTAGTTTTTAGGAGAGACCTGTTATGTTTAGCTCTTAGACATTCAGGATTTTTATAGGGGGTTTGCATGTTGGCTGTTACAGAACTGTGGCTTTTATTGTAAGCATGCTTTAAATTAACTGCATTGTGTTTAGTGCAGGCAAAGACCTGCATTAATATTTCTGGGTGATACGGTCTCATCTTTGCATTTAGTCCCATGGCTTGTTGTATGAAGCTAAAAAGTGGCCATACGCTCATATATAATCTGTCAGTGGGAATAATTTAGATGGATTTTGATAATTAAGTGTCTAATAACAGCTTATTCATGCTGACTGATCTTGAACCTGCATTCCTTAGTTGTATACCTTTTAATGTTAAGATATGGTTAGTAATAACAGATGATGTCCACCCTTGTCCCACTATACTCTGCCTAGTTCTGTCCATCTCTGCCCATGCCCTTCTCTAGACTTGTTCCTATCTGCCCAAATCACAACCATGCTAGCACAGGGTCAAAGGACAACTCCACCCTCATAAGAACATATTTAGAAAGAATGGCCACAAAATATGTTGATATATCATACTTTGTCCTATGAATTCATTACTGTATGCCTGCTATGCTTCTGGATGCATCATGGAAACTGAGCAATTTAGAAACCTGTACTGAGCCTGGGCATGCTCTGAAGAAGCAGACAGGAGATTAACATTCAGTCATTGGCTGTGATGTCAACTGATAAATCCATAACTGACAATTGCTAACTGGAAGAACCAGGAAGCAGAAACGGGCAACAGGACATTTTGCAGGATTTCAGGTTAGACTTATATATTTCAGATTTCAAACTATTACCGTTTAGGGTTTTGAGGGGTAATTTACCTGTATATAAGTTTTCATTTTAGGGCTGGACTTGCCCTTTAAGGACATCTATCCCAAAAACACAAGAGAGATGTATACCAACATATATACAATATGGTTGTTTAGCAATATAATAAAAACTCCATAGACTGCCCCAGACTTGCTAATATTGTCACCCAAAACAGTTTGGGGAAACTATCAGTGAGTGTGTTTGGGAAGGTTCTAATTCATCCAGGTCATGGTATATCCATCTACTGGACTTGACATTTCCCCTAAAATTGTCCATGCCGCTATAGTTGGGCATGCAAAAGTGCATCCTTGTACACTTTCACTAGGCTTGATAAAGGACCTAGGACTGAAATGTTGCTTGCATGCTGAGGCAAGTGTTGATAATAGAAAGATGTTGACTTCTGCACCACATATTCACCTCATAGCCAACAAATGAGGGAGATGGTTAAGGGACATTGAAATTTATTAAACAAAAATTAACATCTTTCTTTAACCAACACTTGCCTCAGACATACATATAGGAGGGGTCGTAGCTTTGTTGACTATTTGGTCCATACTGATAAGAAGTTGTCTTCTGCAGTTGAGGAGGGCACGATAGGCTCTCCAAAAGTGGGCTGCTATCTATGTTCCAATTGTATCACCTGTCAGTCTATGCTTACAGGCAAAGACTTTGCTCAACCACATGTCTGGTAATACATAGCAGACAGATTCTCATGCAACAGCAAATTTATTATTTATTTCATAGTGTGCCCATGTGGGCTTTACTACATTGGAAAACTAAGAACGCATTTATAGGGTATCTCCACTCATATTTTCAAGGTTTGGTAATCCAGTTCTATTGAAGAATGGGAGGTAAAGGAGCTGTGCCTTACCTTCCATTCTTCAATAGAACAAACAGGAGACTGGTGAAACTTACCGGCTCTCTCGCTCCCCCGGCGCTTAGTCTGGCAGGTCCCGACGGACCTTGTCTTCTATGCACATAGATTGCGCATAGAAGACCTGTGCATAGAAGACCTGTCAGACTACACGCAGAGGGAGCGAGCGAGCGGGTAAGTTTCTTAACTTCTCACCAGTCTCCTGTTTGTTCTATTGAAGAAGGGAAGGTAAGGCACAGCTCCTTTACCTCCCCTTCTTCAATACAACTGGATTACCAAACCTTGCACACTCTAAATATTATTAAAAGTCCTTTATTATAAATGAATGTAGGGCCATTTAAATCCAAACCCGTGTATTAAAAACAACAGGCCTTTCTGACTCTTAAAGACATTTATCACTTAACCTGTTAGTGACGATACTTAGCACAGCTAGACACAGACATTGGAGAGAGGTACTGCTGACTTTCTTGGCATACTTACCTTTTACGCTATTCACTAATTTAAAACTTAAAGGGTATCTCCACTGAGGAAAAAGCATATATATTTTTTTTTTTTTTTGGTTTATTTTAAAGTACACGATCCCCCAACCCTCCCCCTACCTTTTTTTCCCCAGAATTCCCCTTCGTTTGATTGCAGCATCATGGGAAAGTTGTGCAGGTTCCTCAGGGTGTGTCTTCCCCTGTGCTGAGAGTGCTGTCACTCAATGTGCATCATCATGGTAGCAGACACACCCACTTGGCTGCAGTAAGAAATCCTTTCCTCCCTGACTCTCTAAGTTCATTTTTACAGCTGATCATGTAGAGATAGACAGGGGAGAAAAAGTTAAAACCCTCTTCCCACACTACTGTAACAAAGGCAGGGGGAACTTTGTTGTTTTTAATAAAGATTTTTTTTGTGTCTAACTGAGAGGGATGGTTGAAAAGTTGATCAATGATTGATTTCATAGGGGATGCTGGGAATATGAGGCAATCTGGTATGGGAGGGAGTGGGAGAGAGAAAAAGATAGTACCTGATTACTCCATTAATTAGTGAATTCAGCAAGCTGCTGTGATGGTCATGTGATTATTCCTCCATTAATCAGTGAACTCAGTAGCTTGAAGTGTGTGTGTGTGTGTGTGTGGAATCGACCAACCAGTCACATCAAACAGACAGCAGTCCCGACGGATCCTCTCACGTTCTGCGCATGCACTAAAGGAAAACGCCCGTCGGACATTTCCCATTCAGGCAGTCACTAAAAGTGGCCAGACCTGCACCATCCACAGCGTTCTGGGGGAAACTCATTGGATTTCTTCTAAACTACTGCTCAAAGACACAGGATACTGCTGGTACATATCCACCTTACACATATCTAGCCTTACAACCCAGGTGACTTTTATCAGTGGACATACCCTTTAAAATGTATGTATACTGAAAAAATGACTTTGCGTCATCTTAAAGGAATAGTTCACACAAAAAGTGAACTATTCCTTTAAAGCAGTGATTGAAGACCAGGAGGTAAAGAACCTATTCCTTACGTTCCGTTCTTCAATCACTTCACCAGGATCCAGGACCGAAGGTAAGTTTAATTACCTCGCGCACGATCCACCGCTGCTCCATTGATAACTGCCGACTGCTTCCTTGTTTAGTTTACTATAGCACGCAATATCGCGCTATAGTGCAATCATTATTCTAACCAAATCTGACATTAGGTCTAATATAGACCGTGACAAATTACTCCTACAAAAAGGGGCAAGATGGATACACCAACTTGACACCCTGACACCTAAGGGACTATATGAGCAATTGACCTTTTAATGCTTCCTTTAAACCTCTTATGTGTATATATGGTTCAAAATGCACCAATATAATGTATATGCTGCACAATATATATTTTTGAGTGAGCTTTGGTGTTCCCACTGTTTGGAATTTGTAGCCAGTTAGCTGTTACAATGTATTAAAAGTTATAAAATAAATAAATAATAATTAAAAGTCAATGTACACTTATTTAGCAACAATAACTGTGTTTTTACTTTGTGTATAATGTTGTTTTTAATTCTTATCAATCCTTGCTCTGGGCGGTCCAGGACCATGACTATATAAGTATCACGTATGGCAATTACATCATATTCTGAGGACGGCTTGTTTCTGAGATGAAACGCGTAGATATGGCGATTTGATTTGTTTGAAATAATAGCTGAGTTTTAATGAGACCTGTGAGTGTCTTCATTTGGATTTCTTCATATTTGAGCTGTTGGAGTGCACCCAGGTGTGTCATCATTCAGGAATGGTGTGTTAATCGCTACAAGTATCTTCTGTTTACTTTTTGATTAAGCACCCACCTGTGAACTTTTCTGTGTATCCCTTCGTTCTGACGGACTACTAGTTTGAAAGATCCCTTTGTCTCTGCAGCTGAGGTTGACACGGAAGTGGAGCTCTCTTACTCTCAGGTGGATGCTGCCTAGAATCCTGTGTACAGATTCCACGTCGAGGTTGGAGGCTTCGCTGAAGGATCTGTATTCACGGCTGCTTATGCTTAAAAGGAAGCAATGTATCATCGCCTCTACCCTGGTGAGGCACATCCATGCAAATATGGACTCCCAAAGATACATAAGGAAGGGGCCCCACTAAGACCTATAGTCAGCAGCATCAACTCTGTAACATACAAGGTGGCAAAATATCTAGCTAACATCTTAGGACCTTTGGTGGGAAGTTCTAAGCATCACATCCAGAACTCTCAGGATTTCACCAACAAGATTGAAGATATAGTACTCGGTGTAGAAGAAACTATGGTGTCCTATGATGTGACATCTCTCTTCACTTGTATGCCCACCAAGGAGGCTGTTGACATAGTGAGAAAACGGCTAGGCCAAGACAGCACTCTTACCAGCAGAACTGATCTCAACCCAGAACAGGTGTGTTCCTTGTTGGACTTGTGCCTGAATACCACCTATTTCAAATACAGGGATAAGTTCTATAAGCAAAAACATGGATGTGCTATGGGATCTCCAGTTTCACCCATTGTGGCCAACCTTTACATGGAGGAGGTAGAAAAACAGGCGCTTAATACCTTTAAGGGCATAGCACCCAGCCACTGGTTCAGATATGTGGATGACACCTGGGTTAAAATCCACCAGAAGGAATTACAAGCTTTCACAGAACACATTAATGCGGTAGACCAAAACATCAAATTCACAAGGGAAGAGGTACAAAACAACAAACTGGCTTTCCTGGACTGCTTGGTAGAAGTTAAGAAAAATGGTAAACTGGAAGTAGAGGTTTACAGAAAACCAACACACACAGATCAGTATTTGATGTTTGACTCCCACCACCCTTTAGATCACAAGCTGGGTGTCATCAGAACCCTGCAACACAGAGCCGAGAACATCCCCACTAGCACAGAGGCGAAGGCTAAAGAAATGTAACATCTCAGAAGAGCCCTTAAAACTTGTGGATATCCAGACTGGGCCTTTGTCAAAAGAAGTAGAAGGAAAGAAAAGAACACAAATACCAACAGTCAAGGGGAAAAGCAAGACAGGAGGAAGAACATGGTCATCCCATATGTAGCAAGGGTCTCCGAGAAATTAAGAAGAATTTTCAAAAAACACCGTATCCCTGTCTGCTTTAAACCGAACAACACACTGAGGCAACAATACCCAATACCAAAACACAAGAAAAGCGACATCATATACGCAGTGCAGTGAAGAATGCTCTGATTTGTATGTGGGGGAGACCAAACAGCAACTGCATCAACGTATGGCCCAGCACAGAAGAGCCAATTCCTCGGGTCAGGACTCAGCCGTGTACCTGCATCTTAAGGATAAAGGACATACCTTTGAAGATTGTAATGTTAACATATTGGCAAAGGAATGTGACTGGTTCAAGAGAGGTGTTAAGGAGGCCATTTATGTGAAAATAAAGAAACCAAGCCTAAATAGAGGTGGGGGGGTTCGACACCAACTGTCTGCCATGTACAATGCTGTTTTAACACCTTACTCTGGGCATTCCTATAACACCTCTTAGCCACTATCCAATCACACCCTTAACACCTGGCTGTGATATGCTAATTGGGATTTTCCAGGGTACATAATGCCACAGATTCTTGTACAAGTCATTCTGAATTGAGAAAGCCAGTCGGATGACTAGCGAAACGTCTTCAAGAACTACATTTCAAGTCCAGTTGATCTAATTGAATACAACAGATATACCATGACCTGGATGAATGAGAACCTTCACAAGCAATGTACCAAAGAATTAAATTCTATTAAAAAGGAAATTTGAACTTAAAACACCAAAATACTCTTTCTACTGATAACACCCAGGATTGGCTTTAAAGACCAGTTTGACAAACATAGATCTGATTTAATTACCTTTAAACAAAATAAGGTTATAAAGTTGATCATGACTAAAAAGAAAAACATGGTTGGTGAGAAAAATGGACAGACCAGGTAGACGACCCAGACGTACATACATGAAAAAACCTAGGGGAACTGTAGATACCTCTGGTGATTCCCATAATACAGATAGTGATCATAATGTTACCAATACATTGGAGAGAGGAGGCACTTGGCCTACCTCTCATTCTTCATCTTTTTTTCAAGGGGTCACCACACAGTCTGCTATCGTCGTATAAAGAGACCACACACTCGAAGGGGGGGTTACAAAGTTAAAAGGCCGGCCACCACGTAGCAGGAAACTATAGTTTTCAATTTAAGTTCCTGTGTGCTTACTCCGGGTGAGCTCAGTCTGTTGCATAAAGGCAATTCTTTTTCCCAATGCCCTGCTGTAATTCTTTTGAAATTGATCTTGATTTGTTTAAGTTACAGAAATGTTTAAAATTAAAGGGACACTTTAGAGATGTGGACACAACTGAATTTGAATTTCATAAAAAAAGCACATATGATCCCCCCGATACTCTCGCTACCACCAAAACCTTTCATCGTATTACGAGCATTGACGTTAGTGAATTGCAGAAGGTCCAAACTGATTTGACCTTTAACAATCTTTCATGTACTGAAAAACTTTCTAAAAATGCTTACGGCTGACACTAATATTGTCATTTGTTCAGCGGACGGGGGGGTGGGTGGTCTGTGACATTGGTGGCAAGCGGTGGGGATAAGGCAAGGAGTAAATCAGTAGTCCCAGTTAAGTACCAATGCCTTGTGGAAAAGGCATTGAAGCTGAATATAGACTGCAGAAGGCTGAGCAGAGATAATTTTGTGGACATTCTAGCATTGGAGGCCCCACCAAGATATTTATCTATCAGAGGCACTAACACCTCTAGTTTGTGCCCAGCCGTCTCAAGGTATTGATTATTGACAAGTTGTCCATCATGGATGATGATGCCACGTTAGAGGAACTGAACAAGGAAATGGGTCATGCCCACAAATGCCTGTACCAGGAAAGGGAACTTGAGCTGCCCAAAGAGGATTCTATGTGGAATGGCCCAGCCCAATGGGGCATTTCTTCTACACCAGTAAAGGACTCTCAATGCTAAGTGGAGGTTCTGGAAAGACTGCAGGTGACAAAATTACACACCCTGGCGAAAGACCCAAATATCCCAAAACAGGAAGACACCAACATCCAGCAAAGTAGCTTTCCAAAATGGGATTACAACCCTGGCAAACCTGCAAAGTAGGTAACCACTATGTCCCCTGACCTATTTTCTTTCCCTGCTACTTATCCAATAGCAGAGTCGCCCCCTGCACAGACCTGCCCACCTGACCCCCATTGTTTGGATAAAGCAACTATCTTTGCAGAGGAAGAGGAACATTGCCAAATGCCTGTAAAAGATCTCCTGGATCCTGGCCAAAGTCTACAAAAGGGATTATTACTATGTCCATGAGTACTGTTTCTGAGTTTACTATGATCCCATCCCTAGCACCAACCCCTCTTACTACCCAGACCTACTTACCTGAACTCCAATGTTTAGATTGTAAAAGTAATGATCCCCTGCAGGATTACGGCCTTGTTAGCCTCCCCAGGGACAGTGTTCAACTAGATCTCAACTATGGGAATGTTTCTGTGAACCCATTGTCCCTAGATTATGAACTGAATAAGTCCCTTACAGCTGAACCAAAAGATCTCTTGCCTGGACATTTACCAGTGGATAATTATAATGAAGTTTCCCTTCTCCAGCATCCTATGGAAATGGACTGGAGTCCACACATCCAAAATCTTTTACAAAATGCACAGCAGGATTTGGACTACAAGGACTCAGGAACTGTTGCCAGTACTGTAAACCCTAGGCATGCGCTACCCCAGTACTTTTGTTTTGAGACACACAAACCTATTGGACTTGCAGGAGGTACCTGCTGTTCCTTTCCTTGGGTAAGTGTCCACATGGACAATACATTCGGAGACAGACTTGGGTAGGGGGTATAAATTGTCTATTAAGGATTGTCTATTTAGAAAATTATGTTTAAGTTTTAGGATATGATTTTGTTGAAGGTCCAGTGACATACGGACTTAATAAACTGTTTGTGAGGCTGTCAGTAGCCTGTGTAGGCCACATGGCAGGCTCACTTTTTTTGGGATGGGTTGTGACGAAGCACCAGGGGGTTCTTTATGTCATTAAAGGGGAACTGTGGTCTCCAAACAATTTAAGTTTAAATGAAAGGCCAGTTTCCTACCTTTTAAAACGAGCCATCAATTACCTCTCTACGTGTTCCACAGCCCAAGATATACAGAAATGAATGACCAGAAAGTCAATGGGTGGGAGGCTGACTTGTGACATTCCTGAGGCTTCTCCCTGAGGCTTCTCCTGCACAGTGCCGCCGGCGAGCACAGCCTCAGAATCCCTCAGTGTGTGAGGGAGACAGGAAGTCCCTCCTCTTCTCTGCTGTGTGAAGTCCTGACAGAGAAGGTAAGGGAATCTACAGTCCTTCTCTTTCACTGTGTGCCTGAAAAGGCTGTCTCAGTCTGCCTGAAAAGGCTGATTCCACAGAGTTTTCTGTAGAGGGGGTCTGAGTAACCCACGGCACCCACGAATGGGCGGGCCACATGGGGCTGTAAGAGAATGGGCCAAGGGGGCCTGCAACTGGAGGGACCATGGGGTCCATGAGTGGAAGGGACCAGGGGGGCTGCAAAGGGGAGGAGGAGACACAGGGTAGATTGACTGACATGGTTTCAGAGCAGGAAGTGCAGGGGACCTTGTGATGCTGCTGCCATATCACACACAAAAATGTAAATATCTTCAAAACTATGCAAAATAAACAATGAAAATAAATTGCAAAATTTCTCAGGAGAGCAATTCCTATCAATTTACTTAAAGTCATTTTTGGACCACAGTTCCCCTTTAATGTTAATTTAATATACTTTGAGGCTGCCGCCACACTGACAGTGAATGCTAATGTGAGTGAAATGCACAATTGCAATTTAGTGCATTTTATGCACATGCAATTAGCACAGATCGCACACTGCAATTGTGTGTGAAATGCGCCGGTGTGGCCTTGCCCTTAATGATTTGTTGGCCATTGTAGCAGTACTCGTAGCATAAAAATGTACTAGAAAGTTAATGATCAAATATGGCAAAAAGTTTTACAGTTATAAGCAGTGTACATTGGCCTAGAAAATACACTTGGATGTATAATGTAGATTGAGCTGGCTTTACTGATTCATAGCTTATATTGTCCTGTATAAAAGCACAACAAAGATAAACTGATAGAGAATACACTACAAATACCAATTCATTTTTCAGAGATGCTCCTGACAGTAATCATGCCTCGTTTGCAGTCTAGAACGTAATAAATTTTAGAGAGCTTTTCTGTCATACCTTGCAGCTGAGGGGATTAAGTACTGATACTCTTCATTAATCTGTACACACACGTGATAAAACCAAAAGTCCTCTGTAAAGTGGCGGCGAAGAATAGAATTGTTAGCCTGAATCGGCACTGTCAGCATTTACTTCCCTTGGGCTTGTTATTTCAGATAATTAAGATCATCTCTATGGAGTACGCTAATTTATACAAGACAGAGAATGAAAGATACAGACCTTCGTAGAAACCAAACACAATATGGGAACATATTTGTAATCTCTGGAGACTTCTTTGTGACGTGGTATTATTTTACAAAGAAAATTCATCATGGAATAGGCCAAATTGATATGAAGTAAATCAGACTAGTAAAGTTGGGTTGAATTGAAAGCTGTTAAACAACATCATGGTTTGCTTTTTATCTCACTTGACAAGTGTGAGTGAGTCCCTAATTTTAAGTTGACTTTAAATAGTAGACCTTCATGTTTATATAATTCAGGGGGAGATATTTTCTATTTATATACCTTTTTCATTGCAAAAACCAATTCATAAATTTAATTATGAAATTGCTAGTGATGAGTTTCTGAAAGCTGGATATTGTGACAAATATATTTTAATTAATACATTTAGGTAAATAAATAGGGAACCAGTGAAGTGGAAAGGAGATTTTGCCATCAACAAAGGTTTCCTTTTATGTAATGACAGTGACTTTATTGAATTCCCATCTGAGGGTAGTTATGGTGCATGATTTATTGGTGGTGTTTAAAATCATGTTATAGGCCTTTTGCAAATTCATTTGTGATATGAATATTTTGTAAAAGCCAGTACTTCTTGGTATGGAAAATAATAGCAGTGTCATTCCTCGACACACACAGATACACACATGCTTGAATTGTAGGCTGGACTGTTGCATGCATTTTTATTTTTGATATATCAAAATATTATATATAAATGGCTGTAAGTTTTTATGTTTATATATTGCTTTATTAATATCTTAATTTGCTTCTCTACAGCTACAGACACTAGATCAGTGGTCTCCGCCTGGGGTACGCTCAAGTGGAGCGGGCTGGGTGTGGTTGAGGAATGGTCAGCACATTAGAGTAGTTTAGCCAGTTTGGGTGCAGGGCTTAACAAGCCCAATCAGTGCTTTGCGCCTTAAAAATGCATATTGTAGATTAAGGCCTAGATTTACTTATTTGTGTTAATTGAAGTGTTCTTGGCTAAATTTATATCAACAAAAGAATTCTGTAGAAAATGTAATTCTAGCAGAACAGTTAATTCACCAAACTTCATGAACTTAATTAGTAAAAGTAACAGTAATGGAGGTTGAATAAAGACATAGGTTTATCTTGTCCAGCCTTTAGTAACCATACCTAACAGTTGATCCAGAGGAAGGCAAAATAAAGCTGGGTACACACCATACAATAATTCGGCCTGACCAACTAATATTTCAGTGTTTTGGTCAGGCGGCCCAAAATATTAGATGGTTTCTTCTTTTGGCCGCGATTGGACGTACGCACGATCTGTTGTGTTGGCAAAACTACAGCCGATTGTGCGGCCCTCTATGTGACTGCACGCTCGGTTGCAGCTAACTGTTGGACTTGGCTGCTTTTGCCGTAACCGAAAGTCCTTCCTCCTGGCCAAACAGTCAGTCAGGAGGAAGGATCGCACCATGTGTCCTTCCCGATTTCAAATGGAGAACGGAAAGGATGCCTGGATCAACCAGAACTATATGTATTGATACCAGTAATTTTCAATATTTTTTTTTGTTTTAGAAACTTTTCTAGCCCACTATTACAGCTAGTCAATTTGTGAACGATAATACTGACATAATAAAAAAAATTTGCAGATGTTATGCCAGTCACATAAACATGCTTTACCACAGCCTGAGATTAATGATATGGGATAATTAAAGGATTTCACAAGTTGTAATCACATGTGTGTCTGAGGGGAACTGCACAATTACACATCTTTGTTTATCGAAAAAATTCATATTTTCTCACAGCTTCCTCAAAATGTTTTGCTTTTGCATGCAAGCTTGTTTATGAAAACCAAAGTGAAAAACAAGGGTGTCAGTAATGATGAGATTTTGTTTCTGTTAGACAGTAGATTAAAAAAATCTCTATGTTCTCTATGTTGGAAAGTATTTTAGATTTTTTTTTTCTTTCTAAACATGATGATTTAAAGAGAACAGAAGATGGATACAATTTATTTCTACTTAGTAATGTGTTGAGCTGTTTCATGTCATTTAAAGATAAATCATTTACCAAAATAGTTATATAAACTCAAAGAACAGGTAGATTGAGGCACAGACAGGCTGTGCTGTAAAGGCTTTAATTGTAGTTCTTGCACCACTACATGTTTCGGGTATCAAGTACCCTTTCTCAAGTGAGAAAGGGTACCTCAATCTACCTGTTCTTTAATTTATATACGTGTTAAGGGTAAGAGTGGAGACCCTGGTAGATTAATGAGACCAACCTGAAGCCTTAGTAGCAGTAGTGGTCATTTATTGATGCATAGTTATATAAACTATTATAGTTATAAAGAATAAATTCAGTACATTCTGTCCAATAAATGGCATTATCTGTATTTTATATTCTGCTTCCTGGTTATACTAGTTGCTCTCACATGATGCATTAAGAAATGGTAGCCAACAGGCTTTCTAAGTTTTGTAACGCTGGCTATACATTTATTAGACATTAGATAGATTAAATGTTTAATGATGCTATTTATCTAATGTCTAAAAGCTTGTCCCAGCAACTTTTTTGCTTCAATTTACGAAGAAATAAAACATATTTGAAGACATGGGACCAAATAAAGTAATATTCTGGTTAGCACATTATTCCACTGTATTTTACTTAGTTAAAAAAAAAACAACTAAACGTCTTTCATGTTTTCAGTGTGTCTTGCTGGTGCAACAGAAACAGGAAGTTAAATACATGGCTCAGGAGACAACCGTTTCATAGCAAAGTGCTCTAGGGAATTCATCTTACTGTTTGTACAAAGCACCCAGGGAATATTGTCTGCTTATAGGCACTTTAAAATAGATCTGAAATGAGCATTTATTAATATTTCTTCAAGGATTGTGCCTTCTCTTTCCTGAAATATAAAATTGTTTTGCTGATGCAAATTTCTCTGTAATAACTGAACAATTTATCAGCTTGTGCTCCTTTAATCACATATTTTACTAGTAGTCTTTGAAAGCTGCTGTTCTGCAGAAGGTTTAGAATAATTAGGGGAATATTTCTAAAAAAGTAAATTGATATTTCAACAGAAATCCAATCACAGGCGCTGCTGCCATTCCAGCCCCTTCTGCATCTTTCTTGCACTGAAAAGGCACAGAAGTTAAGCAGAAGACAGCCGAGGACTGGTAGGTAGGTTTAGCAGCACTAAGAACCTTGTGAGGTTCAGGTAATGGGGAGCAATTAGCCTAGTCCTTAAAGTTTGTTTGGGGGGTAAATGTAACCTTTAATTCTGAAAAATGGCCATACTGCGTGATTTTGTTAATTTAATTGCAAAAAAGTGTCCAAGGGTGTTATCATTTCTAAATGTGTGCATGGAAATAAATGGCATAGCTACAAAATTAAAGGGAATTCATACTTAGCAGAACTTGGAGTTAGACCACTCACTTCATTCATCAAATGTGGCAAAAAAAATTCAATCAATATCGCAGCAGCACTGAAAATTCCCGACTGCTTTTCAAGTGAAAGTTCAGTATAAATACTGGTGCCAGGACAATATGCATAAGGATTATAAATTGCAATTTAGGCTACTATGTGGCCTCTGTCTAGGGGGAGCAGTGTCGGGAGCAGAATACCTCCAGTGGCTTCCCCTCTTTCAATAGAAGTCAACGGTGGTGCGCTCCCATGATTAGATGTGACCCTGAATTTTTAACCTGCATCATGGACATGGTGGCCCTGCCTGTTTACACTTTACATGTCTGCATCTTGGTTTCCATTGTTTTAATCCTTTTTCAAACTGACAGCCCATGCAGTTTCTGGTGACCTCAAGGTGCCAGCACTGCAGTAGCTAAAAACCCGTAGAATGGGTGGGAATATAGGCAACTGAAGTTCCCCTTAAAATTGCCTATGATGGGATCGTCCTAACATTTGTGACTAGTCTGATTAGGGTTGTCGATAAACTGACTGATATTGCTGGGCAGTCTATGTAAGGAAGCCACACGCAGGTCAGTTTTTTGGTTGTATCAATCCAAACAGATGGAAACAAATTGCCCCTTAATGGCTTGAATGAGATTTTGTCTATACCGCATGTAATGTAAAAAAAAAAGGGGGGGGGGTGTAGTGGTAGAAAAATACAGAATGTATAATTCTATAGTTTTATCTCTGTAATTGCAGAAATACCAAACATTATTAGACCACAACCATTAATGTATACATTTTCACAAGAGCAATGTAAAAGTGTATTTGTGCAAAAATTAAATGTAAAATATACTAATAGCATCCAAATTTAAACATCAAAGTTTCCCAACTACAATTTTATAGAATGCCCAAGAAAATGCACCCAAAAGCTGTGCCATTAACGTGCAGTTAGGGGTGAGCTGGAATTTTATGCCAAACCTAGTTTCGATGTACACATTTTGTAGTTTTGGCACAGAACATCAATTTCTGCAGAGCTTGACGCAGAACTTTTGCATTAAAACTTTCCACGGCCTGTCAGTAGAATAAACCCTGGCAACTAGGGATCACTGGGCACCCCAGCAAAACTGTAATAGGGCCCATATCCGTTCCTCATCCACAGTGGTTTTTTCAGAGGAAGCTACAACTGTCTTAGGAAAAAAAAGAAGATGGGGCCCCCTTGGCTCCCGGACACCCCTGCATTTGGTTCCCCGGTTTCCCCTGGTAGTTATGACCCTGGATTTTCCATTGTATTACTGTGCATGTACCCCAGGGTCCTCACCTAATTCTGCATTTAAGCAAAAGGCAACCAGCCCCATCTTAGGCCGTTTACCCCTCCCCCCACTTGTATCTGTATGTTGTCCCTCCCACTTAGATTGTAAGCTCTTTTGGGCAGGGATCTCATTCCTAATGTCTCAAGGCTTGTTGTCAATTTATACATAATTTATATGTATATGCTTTTTTAATGTATGAAATTGTATTTCATTTAATGTGTATAATGGCTTGCACTTGTATATGTATTTTTTAATGTACAGTGCTGCGTACCCAAGTGGCGCATTATAAATAAAATTATACATACATACATACATAATCTTACCATAAGAGGTAACTAAAGGCCAACAACAAAATGAGTTCTGGTAATTCATTGAGAAATGAGAACTTATTAATACGCGCTTTGGAAAAATTCTGACTCTCTTCATATTTGTTGGTCCTCTGCAGCTGCTGAAGTTAGTCTCATTCAAGTCTATGGGCCAGACAGCAGGTGTTGCCAGCAGCAGAGGGGATTGGGAAGAAGATTTAAAGCAACATCCACTATTGCAATTATTTCTAAGTAAGCATTTGTATTTGTTATGTTTATTTTCCCATGGAATATACACACATTATATTACATATTTATTATTTGTTATTTTCAATTTAGCAAATATTTCTTTGCAGAAATTTGGGACCCCTTCTTGAACTGCACTGGGGTTCTTATTGGTTTGTTTTACTGCTTACAGCAGTGTCAGCAAAGTTGATTTTGTTAGAAGCTACTCATCCCTAACGTAAATGAAGCAGAGGAAAGTAAATTTGAAAAATTTGCCTGTAGCAATTACTGATCCACATTTCCATTTTTTTCATCCATGACAGAACTTCACTACTAATCTGAATCGGGAAAGCCTGAGAATCTTCTGAATATTTAGCCTGGAGGACAGAAGGGTGGGAGGGAGAAAAACTTTCGAATAAATGGAAGAATCTAACGAAATGTATCTAGGGTTAGAAAGAATGTACAATATAAAATGCTAAGCATATGATTAGCTGCTATCTGGTTAAACAAATCTTTGTGGAAGAGACATTGGTTATTAAGTGACAGGAAGCATTTCCAGCAGGTCCCGTTAGTGAAGTTGAACACTGCAAAAACTGCTGTGTCATTCTTAGGCATAAACACTGGAATGGGAGAGGTAGTGGCATATAAGAAATGAGTCACTTAGTGACATAGCTGAGTGATTTTTACAAGCATATATACCACTGCAGCGCCCCATTCTAAAATATCACACTTATGTATTATATCCTACTAATTTACAGTAGGGGGTACATTATTCATTATAACCAACTCCCTTCACCTTATTTACCTGATAGGCACACCACCATCCTGAGCCATATTGTGACAGAACCCCTATCTTGCTCTGTACCCGGTTGTGCGAAACCCCCCCTCCCCCCGGTACACAATAATAGTCTGTACAGGACAAAATACACCCCTGTACCTCATCCCCTGCTCTGTGATCCCAACCATTGAAGGACTGACACTGTAATAGCACCCCCTTTCCAGAATGCCCTCAATATTGGTCGTACCTTTCTTTCACTCTGCAGCAGTGTTGTATCTGGAAGAGGTGCAAAGGAGCCACAAAAGAGAAAAAGCCTTAAAGCTGTGAATGTGCTTTTATCGGCAAATAGTAGGACAGGATGGGAAGGTATTTACACTGGGCCTGACTTTTGGTTTATAATCGCAGTTGGGTCCTATAGAGATCGGTAGATATATATAGATATAAAATCAATAAATGAATCCACAATGTACTGAATGTCCTTTTTTCAAGATATCTATCCCTGAGCCTGAAGAGATGAGAAACAGAGACACAGAAAGACTTTAGACGATTGGTTCAGTATCACACTGTGTGAGCAGCTTTCCTTCTGGGTACATTAGTTTTAAAAATGACAGATTGCTACTGGGAATATTAAATACAAATTAGACCTTGGAGAACACTGAAAAAACCTCTGTGGAAAGCAATGCAGAATATTAAGGATTTCTGCAACAAAATAGTATTTTCATTTTCATTTACCTCCAGTATAATTTTACGGATCTTCCCGGAAAAGGCTCCTATGAGATCCCCTCTGGACATGGAATCTAAGTGCCTGCCGGTCTTCCCCAGAGCCTCTGAAGGTGAGGATGTTGCGTGGCAAACAGGCACCAGGTGCCAGCTCCAGAGGAGAGCCCCACAAAAGCCAAACCCACAATACGGAGAAGGTAGCAGGACAATGGAGCTAAAACAAGACTAGCAGGTGAAAGTCAGGTAACAGGAATAGAGAAAAGAACATACCGGCAGCAGTAAACTGACAGATGTGGAGACCAAGGTAGCACTAGAACCAGGAGCAAACTGGCAGATATGGAGACCAAAGGTTGAACTGGAGGCAGGAGCAAACTGGCAGATATGGAGATTAAAGATTGAACTGGAGGCAGTAGCAAACTGGCAGATATAGAAGCAGGAATAGGGAACATGATATCAGCAGGAAGAGCAAATAACTAAGATAAGGCTTAGGAACAGAGTAATAAAACACTGAACTGGCAGCAAGAGCCAGACAGCAGGGGGAGCTTTAAATAGGTAGGCACGTCATTTTCACGACGTGCTCGCACATGGAAGAGGATGACCAAACCTGTCCTTAGCTGTAGGATGAGACCGGGACCCACGGTGCCCGTGCCTGAGCGTCAACACCAGTGCACACACTCATGGGAGTCCAGCCTGTTCGCTATGCACAAGCTGGCATGCCATACGCAAAAGGCTCCAGGAACAGGTACGTTTTGGTGAATGACATTGCACCCCACCCCAGGGGCAACTTTGGGGTGCCCTTAGACATAGGTTTCTCAGGATGTCTTGAGAAATCTTTGCATCCAAAATGGTCTCGACTTTGTACTCAGCATCCTCAACCAGAACAGGAGGTGGACGTGGAGGAGGAGGATGCAAAGAAGAATTGACAACATATTTTTTAAAACAAGAAACATGAAACACAGGATGTATCAACGACTTACGAAGATCCAGTTCAAAAACTACTAGAAAAGTTCCAATGAAGCAGGGCCCTAACTTGCTGAGGGAACTCAAATTTCGTATGGACAGCCAGACAAAATCACCAACCCTGAAGTTGAAGAATCTTTTTTTGATTTATTAGCTGATTTATGAGCTTGTTCTTGAGCCTGAGAGATGAGGGACTTCTATTCAAGTCTTTTATTTCAATAGTTCTATTCGGGTTTGAAGATTCGTAATAGTATCTAAGGATGGAACATCAGTATGAAAAGTTGGGTTATAACCATAGTTTGTATAGAAAGGTGAACATTTGATAGAGGAATGAATCGCATTATTGTAAGCGAACTCGGCTAAAAGTAAAGGGTGGCTAGGGTAGGCAGAGGACACAACAATCCATATGGGCTTTGGAAGTTTTAAATCTAGCACAGGTAACACAGAAGGCAATGATTTTTTTACGGGCAGCATGGTGGCTCTGGTTTGCACTGATGCCTTGCACCGCTGAAGTCCTGAGTTCAATTCCACCCTTGGACACATCTGCAAGGAGTTTGTATGTTCTCCCCATGCTTGCGTGGGTTTCCTCCGGGCACTCCGTTTCCCCCACAATCATAAAGACATACTGCACTATACATAATATGGGGAAGAGCACCCATATAGTTACATCCCATAATGCATCTTACTTGCAACCTCCAAGTAGTGCAGAGGTCCCCCACTTCATATACCACAAACTTAAAGCATCTCCATAGACAGAGATGAGCATGAAACATGACCCCAAATAGCACTGTGCATATATGTCAGGACAATCTAGAAATGGAGCGTCTCTTGTGCTAGTGCCACTGATCAATTACTACTTCTATGGTCAAGTCAGTGCAGAAAAACATCCTCATGTACTATAAAATCATATCTTTATTGAGTATACTACTAAAATCAGCCCCTCCCCACACAACATATACAAAAACCTTATTAAGAACAACATCTCTCTTGTGGTGCCATATAGGTCCTGTTGTTCGTGGACTACACTATGTAGACGCTAAAGTTATTATGGCATGGTTCCTATACCAGTCACACTGCCACAGTTTGTAAGAGCAACAAATGCTGGTAAACACGATACACTGTAATCCAATTCAGCAGGACTATACCCGTTGCAATACCTCCTCAGAGAGATCTTGCCGGGAGTTACTATGAGGAAGTCTGCACCCTATCCGATCCATCTTCCGATGTACTTTGCTCCTGGGCAGGAGTCCTCCTTAGTCTTAGTTGCTTCCTGAATGTACCTGGTCTCTCCCACACCATGCTAATCCACAGCGGCTAAATGTCCAATTTTTAATATAGTTCATCAGTATGGCTCCCAAGA
The DNA here is from genome assembly GCA_019447015.1 of Hymenochirus boettgeri. Classification (NCBI taxonomy): domain Eukaryota; kingdom Metazoa; phylum Chordata; class Amphibia; order Anura; family Pipidae; genus Hymenochirus; species Hymenochirus boettgeri. The sequence continues at coordinate 186,019,727 of CM033471.1, forward strand.
TCCAACACGCCGACACGTGTTTCGTCACTATTCCGTGACTTCTTGTAAGCGCTACAGTAGATGTTGGCGCTATATAAATCCACAATAATAATAATAATAGTCTTTAGAAATACTAGGCCAGAAAAAAAATTCTATTTAGTAAATCGAATGTCTTGTGGAACCCAAAATGGCCAGCTAAAGCATGACAATGACAACATTGAAGTACTGAAAATCTCGCCGATTCAGGAACAAATATTTTATTTTTGAAGATAAATGAATCCATCCCGAGAAAAAGAAGAATTAATAGAGGACTAGATGGAAGCTTTTTTGATGGTTTTGGCAATATTTGTGTGTAACAACATGAAGTTTGATTTGGACAGGATCGTATTTGATTTATCAGACCTATTGTTTTCAGAAATGTATCTGGTAAGGGCATTGGCCTTGCCATTCTTTGAGCCTGGAGAGAAAGTTATATGAAAGTTGAACCTATTGAAGAAAAGGGCCATCTAGCTTAGTACTCTCAGTTCTTATGATCCGTAATGATCACAATTGGATGATTGGCACCCTCAAGTAAATACCGCCACTCTTCTAGGGCCTACTTTATGGCTAATAGTTCATGGTCTCACCCATCATAGTTCCTCTCGGACACCGAAAGTTTTCTGGAAAAGAAGGCAAAGCGGCCTTGGGTGCGTCAACTTCTAAAATTAAAGGGAAAGACGGATTGGGATGAATTAAGACAGGAGCCGATGTAAATGCAGACTTTAACTGTTTAAAAGCTAATTGAGACGATTCTGTCAAGCAAAATGGTACATGGGCTCTAGTCAGTAGTCATTGGAAGAATACTTGTGAAGGTTCTCATTCATCCAGGTCATGGTATATATGTTGTATTCAATTAGATCAACTGGACTTGAAGTTTAGTTCTTCGCAAGTCATCCGATTGGCTCTCAATTCAGAATGACTTGTACAAGAATCTGTGGCAATTATGTACCCTGGAAAATCCCAATTAGCATATCACCGCCAGGTGTTAAGGGCGTGATTGCATAGTGGCTAAGAGGTGTTATAGGAATGCCCAGAGTAAGGTGTCAAAACAGCATTGTACATGGCAGACAGTTGGTGTCGAACCCCCCCCATCTCTATTTAGGCTTGGTTTCTTTATTTTCACATAAATAATTTGTATGTGGGGTAGACCAAACAGAAACTGCATCAACGTATGGCCCAGCACAGAAGAGCCAATTCCTTGAGTCAGGATTCAGCCGTGTACCTGCATCTTAAGGATAAAGGACATACCTTTGAAGATTGTAATGTTAACATATTGGCAAAGGAACGTGACTAATTCAAGAGAGGTGTCAAGGAGGCCATTTATGTGAAAATAAAGAAACCAAGCCTAAATAGAGGTGGGGGGGGGTTCGACACCAACTGTCTGCCGTGTACAATGCTGTTTTGACACCTTACTCTGGGCGTTCCTATAACACCTCTTAGCCACTATGCAATCACGCCCTTAACACCTGGCTGTGATATGCTAATTGGGATTTTCCAGGGTACATAATTGCCACAGATTCTTGTACAAAGTCATTTTGAATTGAGAAAGCCAGTCGGATGACTAGCGAAACGTCTTCAAGAACTAAACCTCAAGTCCAATTGATCTAATTGAATACAACAGATATTTATTGGAAGAATGAAAGTAGAAAAGTTCTTAATGAATCTACAATATAAATTAGCAAATCCAATGAACTTTTTGACTTGCTTACGTAGATGGAGTAGGCCAATCTTGAATTGCGGAGACTTTCTAAGGATCCATGGTTAAATCCTTGCAATGAAATGATGAAATCAAGGAAGGGGATAGAGCTTCTTTCAAACTCACATTTTTCCAGTTTAGCAAATAATCCTTGAGTTCTAAGATGAGATAACACTTTCTTGACTTGAATACGGTGCTCCTCCATATTAGAAGAGAAGATCAATATATCATCTAGGTATACTGCCATGAAGTCGTCCACAAAATCATGGAAAATGTCATTCACAAAATGTTGGAAAGTTGCAGGGGCATTGCATAAACCAAAAGGCATAACCAAGTATTCAAAGTGTCCATACCTGGAGCGAAAAGCCGTCTTCCACTCGTCTCCCTCTAATTAATTTATAGGCCCCTCGAAGATCCAGTTTGGTAAAAACCTTGAGTGGAATTCAATCGTTGGAACAGCTCTGGGAGCAGTGGAAGAGGATACATATTTTTAACTAGTAATATAGTAATATATAATTTTTTATTTTGATTTTTTTTTTAACCCTACCTAACAGTTGATCCAGAGGAAGGCAAAAATAAAAACAGCAAAAGGGGGGGGGTGGAAATCCTTCCTGACTCCAAACGGCAATCGGAAAGTATCCCTGGATCAACCAGATCTATATGTATTAATACCAGTAATTCTCAATATTTTTTAGTTTTAGAAACTTATCCAGGCCTTTTTTAAAGTTATTTAATGAACTTGCCATTACCACATATGCTGGAAGAAAGTTCCACAGTTTCACCGTTCTCACTGTAAAGAAACCTTTACTAACCTGAAGATGAAACTTTTTTTCTTCCAACCTTAAAGGATATCCACGAGTCCTCTGATATGACCTATTAGTGAACAATGCACCAGAGAGCTCATTGTATGGTCCATTAATATATTTGTATAAGGTTATTATATCCCCACGCAAACGTTGCTTCTCCAATGTAAACAGCCCTAACTTGTCTAATCTGACTGCATATTCAAGCCTCTCCATTCCCCTTATTAATTTAATTGCTCTTCTCTGAACTGCCTCCATTTCCAAAATGTCCCTTTTGTATATGGGTTTCCAAAACTGCACTGCATATTCCAAATGAGGCCTTACCAGTGCCTTGTAAAGAGGGAGAATAATATCTTTCTCTCTTGAATCTATTCCCTTCTTTATACAAGACAATATCTTGCTAGCTCTAGCCGTTGCTACCTGGCATTGTTTGCTACAACTAAGTCTGTTATCTACCAGAACCCCCAAATATTTTTCCATTACAGATGCACTTAACACAGTTATTTCTGGTGTAGGTGGCATCACCTTACGTTTATCAACATTGAATCTCATCTGCTATTCTGCTGCCCATTTTGCTAATCTATCTAGGTCTGTTTGCAACACTTGCACATCATTAGTGTCATCAGCAAACACAGAGATCCTGCTCTCAGTGCCCCCTTCTAAGTCATTTATAAACAGATTAAACAGAAGCGACCCCAGTACAGAACCCTGAGGCACGCCGCTGATAACTTTAGCCCACATAGATGTAGCTCCATTTACCACAACTCTCTGCTTGAGATCCAATAACCAATTCTCTATCCATGAACAAGTGTTTTCTTCGAGGCCAACAGTACTCAGTTTATACATTAGTCACTATGTGGCACAGTATCAAAAGCTTTCGCAAAATCCAAGTATACCACATCCACTGCTGTGCCTGAATCCAAATTCTTACTCACTTCTTCATAAAAAACAATTAAATTTGTCTGGCATGATCTATTTCTCATAAATCCATGCTGACTACTACTAATAAGATGAGCTATGGAGACAAAGTCAAGGATATGATCCCGTAACAAAGTTTCCATCACCTTCCCTACCACTGATGTTAGGCTTACAGGTCTATAGTTACCAGGCTGTGAACCACTACCTTTTTTGAATATTGGTATTACATTGGCTTTTTTCCAATCCAGCGGCACATCTCCAGACCAAAGTGAATCTGAAAAGATAAGAAACAGAGGTCTAGATAGAACTAAACTAAGCTCTTTTAAAATCTAATTGGCAATTATGCAGAAGATGGCCAGACTCTCGACAGTATAGCCAAAAATTCAGACAACATCTCCTCAGGAGAGAGAGAAGGACGAGTCAGGCTCAGTTGCATGTATTCCATCCGGTCCTGGGGCTTTATTGATATTAACTTTGTATAATTGTTTCTGTACCATATCCTCCTTCAGCCAATGTGAATATTCCTCATTTCTCCCCTGCGTATTATTACAAACCCTGCTGTAAGGACTAGGATTCTCAACAGTGAAAAATGATGTAAAAAAACGGTTTAGCAGATTAGCCTTTTTGGCATCCTCTACAACGATCTCAGCCCCGTTATTTACTGGTCCCACATTCTCAGTCCTCATCTTTTTACCATTTATATACTTAAAAAACATTTTGGGGTTGGACTTGCTTTGTATTCCGTATTTCATTTTCTATTTTAGCTACTTTAATTGTTTCCTTGCACTCTTTATTACAGCTTTTATACTCCCTGTAAGACTGTTCTGTTCCCTCTGATTTCAAAATTTTAAAAGCCTTTTTCTTTTTTTCCATTTCCCTTTTTACCTGAGCATTAAGCCATTTCTGAGCATTAAGCCATGCAGGAGAGGACCTACTTTTTTACACTTGTTCCCTAAAGGTACAAATTTAGAAATGTAATAGTTTAATATCCCTTTAAAAGTGGTCCACATCTGCTCAGTATCTTTACCTAGAAACAATTCCCCCCAGTCTATGAGCAGTAGTGATTCCTTTAACAGCACAAAATTAGCTTTCCTAAAGTTAAAGGTTTTTGTTAACCCAGTGCACTTTATTTTTTTGCAACCTATATTAAATGACACTATACCATGGTCACTGTTCCCTAAGCTTCCCATTACCTTCATCTCCAAAATGAGCTCAGGGTTATTAGATATCACTAGATCCAACAACGTATTCTGTCTAGTAGGAACTTCTACCATCTGTGAAAGAAAATGCTCGTATAGGAAATTTAAGAACTTTATACCTTTTGAGGTGCTGGCAGTTCCATTACTCTAATCTATGTCAGGGTAGTTAAACTACCCTGTGACATTATTGAGAGCTCGGTGATTCATACAAAGGCAAAGGGACCCATCTTTCTTTTCGCCGAAAAATATACCAGCTCCAGCTGGGGACATAGAATGACAAATGAAGCCTTTTTGTATATTCTCTTCTATGTATTCCTTAAGAACATTTTGTTCTGGTTCAGACAAAGGATAAACTCTGCCAAAAGGAATCTCTGCTCCAGGTAACAACTCGACAGGACAATCATAAATGCGGAGGCAAAACATTTGCGCCATTTTTATCGAAAACATCTGCAAAGTCACGGTAAAAAGGTGGTAAGATAACTTTGGGCTGACACTCTTTTACACTAAGCAGAGGAGAAGAAATGCAAGATTGTTGTCAATATTGTGAAGAAAAAGAGATCTCTCCAGAGATCCAGTTTATTAAAGGATTGTGTGTTTTCAACCAAGGCATACCTAAAATAACTCGAAGTAAAGAAAAAGGCAACACATCAAAACACACAAATTCAGTGGGGTGATCATTTTTAACCAATACAGGAATAGTCTCTCGGAGAATGGGAGAATTTTGAGGAAAATTTTGATCCGTCAGCCAGATTAATGAATAGGGGAGTAGAATTAAGACGAGTAGGAATACGAAATCTTTGGTAAGGGACTTCAATAGGAAACAGCTACAGGCCCCAGAGTCAATAACGGCTTGTGTTGTGAATGTCGGGCCGGTTCCCTGTAACAAGATATTAATAGAGAGGCAGGGCAAGTCAACAGAACAAGGTGGACATGAGGATGGGGAAAGGATATTACTCATGGGTCTAATTGGGCAATTATGCAGAAGATGGCCAGACTCTCGACAGTATAGGCAAAAATTCAGACATCATCTCCTCAGGAGAGAGAGAGGGACGAGTCAGGCTCAGTTGCATGGGAACAGGTTCTGGAAGAGCTGAAGAAGAGTAATAATGAAGCCCACAAGAACACTTAAACTGATTGAACTTTGAACGGCCCCCAGAAAATCTGTCAGGCAGAGGCACCTTGGTCTCTGAGAAGTATGGGGCATTCCAGGAGACATAGCCTTTAACCTTGCGTCCAGTTAAAAGTACCCCTGTCGTGACTCCTGTAGGGCTCCCTGTAGTTCAGCTACTTGCCGATATAAGTCTTCTACCGGACTGACCTCTCCAGTGGAATTCATGCTGGCTGCCAGTTGCTGTTACGGATCTTTCAGAAAAGGCTCCTATGAGATCCCCTTTCAGGGCCGACCTTTGATATGGGCGACCTGTGCGACCGCACATATTGCAATACCAGGAGGGGGCACCAGTCGGGAGTCTTAAGTCACGGACCTGTAGGTCAAAGTTGTGCATCAGTGCCACACCCCACAGTTATAGTCCTGCAGATGAAATATGTGTATCAGCACCACCCCACAGACAAAGCACCAACACACGTAAGCCTTACATTAGGTGTCTGTATGCTGTGCTGTTCTGTCTGTGCATTTAGTGCGCTTTGTGTTACGATGTATGCAATATATACAAGCACACACTACAGATACTGAAAGACAGTAAGCGTGGGTGGCAGCCTTGATTTGAAGCAGGCGAAGGCAAGCAGTATTCAGCAGTATATTGTGTGTGCCCGGGTGAGTGTTTTGGAGGGGGTGCTAGGGGCCAGTAGAAAATCTTGCACAGGGTGTTATTTAACCTAAGGCCGGCCCTGTCCCCTCTCGATGCAGAATCTAAGTGCCTGCCGGTCTTCCCCAGATCCTCTGATGGTGAGGATGTTGCACGGCAAACAGGCATCAGGTTGCGGCTTTAGAGGAGAGCCCCACAAAAGCCAATCCCACAATGCGGAGAAGGCAGCAGGACAATGGAACTAAAACAAGACTGGCAGGTAAAAGTCAGGTAACAGGTATGGAGAAAAGAACATACAAAGTACGTAACAATGAAAGAGAAGGAGCACCACTTTAAATCAATAAACATACAGGGTTATTCAATAAAAGTTCTTATCGTTTAAAATGGTGCTAATTTTGCCCCAACCAATCAGATCTTAGCTTTGAAATGTTAAAAAAGATCTGATTGGTTGGGGCAAAATTAGCACTATTTTAAACGATAAGAACTTTTATTGAATCTCCCTGACAGTTCATTACCTGTTTGTGAAACCCACTTGTCAGGAGAGGAGCGTGTGGGTAGAAAAATAGATCAATATCACAAAAATAAAAAAGAACCCATCAAAAGATAACTCACTCGCACAGGTAGTAAAGTGCAAAAAAGTGTAACCTTTATTACTCCATAATAAACAAAGTGGTAAATTAAATATGACAATAGGATATTTGGATCGCGCAAAAGGTAAGTTTCTTGAATCTTCGTTCCCGAATCCTAAGCTATTGATTAAAGAATGGGAGGTAAGGCATAGCTCTTTAACCTCCCGGGCTTCAATCAATACATTACAGGAAAAGTTCACTTTGGGAGAGAAAACTTCCTTTAAAGGGCATGTCCACCCCTAAAACTATAATCCCCCCAACTACTGGCCCCACCATGTAGTGTAGTTTAATCCTTACCTCACATCCCAGCTCCATAGGGTTCTCCTGTAAACCCCCCCAAAGTCCCAAAACTAACCACCAGGAGGATAGCAGGGCTCTGCCTGCTATCTTGCCTCCGGTAGATATTCAATTTACCTAAAATCATTTTTGGACCACAGTTCCCCTTTAAATAATGAATGCTATGTAAGGAAGAGAGTGGTGCCCAGTCTTTTATAAATAATACAATATTGTTTGATCCAGGCACCACCTCTCATAGTATTATATCTTATGTAAATAATGTTTATGTAAAATGTACCAAGCACACTGTTGGGAATATGCAATTAGTCCTTTGTCCTCAAGATGGCTCAATGGGTAAAACTCCCAGGACTGCCTGTTGTAAACTCATTAGTACAGCTCCTGCTAGTCTAAAAGGAAGTTAATTGCGGATTGGTCTGCTGTACAACAATACTGATGATTGGCTGCTGGTTAAAGGTTGGTTATTTGCACTTCAAAGGGAATTTGGGAATAAAAGTAGCAGCTTTGGTCCACATGGGGGGAAGCACATAAACAAAGGAAGAGCTAGGATACATGCTGAGGCAGTATCCTGTAGCTAAAGCTGGGTACACACGATGAGATATTTCGGTCCGATTGACCGATAGTTCAGTGTATCGGTCGATCGCACTGAAATTATTGTATCGTATTATCGTAATGCTCCCAGGTCCGACCGACCGTTCGGACGAAAGGACGATCAGACATGGTGGAAAACCTCGTCCGATCGTGCAGTCCTCTATGGACCGCACGATCGGTCGCAGTAACTATCGGACGCGGCTGCTTTTGCCGCGACCGACCGTCCTTCCTCCTGGCCGACCGGTCGAAAGTATCAAACAGTCGGTCAGGAGGAAATATCGCTAGGTGTGTACCTAGCTTAAGAGCGGATTAACTGCTGGTGTGGGACGACCGCCTTGTTCGACCAGATCAGTAAAACTTCTCTAAGCCTAAGTAGTGAAACTTATTTAAGCCCGGGTATGCACTGATTTGTGGTAACAGGTGGCTCGGGACTCAGCAGAGTGCCGATAAGATGGTAAACGGCACTATGGAGAGTCACTGGGTATCGGAAGAAGAGGGCTGAAGTGGGAGACCAAGATTGACTTGGAAGATTATGGAGGTATCACAGCAGGTGGAGACCTGGAGCGGATAGGATAAGTGTAATGGTAGTGTGGCAGTAGGAGACCAGGAACAGCTTGGGAGGATGTGGTTAGTGCCACTGCAGCAGGAGATCAGGAGCAACTTGGGAGGATGAGGTGAGTGGCACTGCAGCCGCAGACCAGGATCAACTTGAGGTGTGGAATGTAGCACTGCAACAGGAGACCAGGAACAGCTTGAAGAGGATAAGGTGAGTGGCACAGCAGCAGAAGACCATGAACAGCTTTTGCAGGACATGTGAGAGGGAAGGAAGCACAGGCTGGAAACAGGCAAAGCCATGACAAAAGCACAGGCTCTGGCTGAGAAGCCAAAACAAAAGGCAACGAACAGCACTTACCGGAGGACTAGCAGTTAAAAGGGGCACTTCTTGGAGCGACATCAGCATGTGCTCATGCACGTCTATCTGCATGTGATGTCACTACGCACGTTGCACCACACCGGCCACTTCCTTGGAGAAGGGAAACGGTCAGTGGGTGTGTCTGGAAACCCTTCGTCTCCCATTGGCTTAGGAGACCGAACAGGAAGTGGAACGTGCAGAACCCTGACAATACTATGGTCTCTCAAGTGAATCCTGAGGGGGGGGAAAGTCAGCACATTAGCTTTTTTGGCATCCTCTTTAACCATTAAGCCCCATTATTAATGGCCACATTTTCAGTCCTCATCTTTTTACTATTGATATACTAAAAAAAATTGGGAGTTAAAATTGCTTTGTTCGAATTCGATTTCATTCTATTTTAGCTAATTTATGCTTTTTGCACTCTTCTTGGACTTTTATACTCCCTGTAAGCCTGTTCTGTTAATTCCGATTTTAAAAGCCATTTGCTTTTGTCCATTTTCCTTTTTAACTGGGCATTAAGCCAGGCAGGAGTGGACCTAATTTTTTTAAACTTATTCCCTAAAGGTATAAATTTAAAATATAATAGTTTAATACCCCTTTAAAAGCAGTCCACTTTTGCTCAATATCTTTACCTAGGAACAAATCCCCCCAGTTTATGAGCAGGAGTGATTCCTTTAACAACATAAAATTAGCTTTCCAAAAGTTAAGTTTTTGTTTACCCAGTGTACTTTTGTTTTTTGCAAACTATCAGGGTTATTCAATAAAAGTTCTTATCGTTTAAAATGGTGCTAATTTTGCCCCAACCAATCAGATCTTATTTAACATTTGAAAGCTAACAACTCATTGGTTGGGACAAAATTAGCACAGTTTTTAACAATAAGAACTTTTTATTACACCTCCCTGTATATTAAATGACACTATATCATGATCACTATTCCCTAAGTTTTCCATTACCTTCATCTCCAAAATGAGCTCAGGTTTATTGAATATCACCAGATCCAACAACAAATCTTGTCTAGTAAGTCTCTGTGAAAGAAAATGCATATAAGTAAGATTTAAGAACTTAACGCCTTTTGAGGTGCTGGCAGTAAGCAGATCTGAAGTGTGTTGTGTTACTGCATGCCTTTAAAATTTTTCCATCATCCAGTTTTATCTAGACCATTGTTTCTTTTCAGATTTACTTTAGTCTGGTGTTGTAACGCTGGATTGGAAAAAAGACGATGTAGTACCAATTTTCAAAAAAAAGGTAGTCATTCCCAACCTGGTAACTATAGACCTGTAAGCCTAACATCAGTGGTAGGGAAGGTGCTAGAAACTTTGTTATGGGATTATATCCTTGACTTTGTCTCCAGAACTGATCTTAGTAGTAGTCAGCATGGATCTATGTATGTATATGTTTATATAGCGCCACTAGGGGACACAGCGCTGTACTGTGGTATAACTGAATTTTGCTAAAGCTTTTGATACTGTGCCGCATAGGCGACTAATGTATAAACTGAGGACTGTTGAAAAAAGCATTTGCACATGGATAGAGAATTGGTTATTGGATCGCAAACAGAGTGGTGGTCAATGGAGCAACATCTTTTGTGGTGGAGTGGAGTGCCTCAGGGTTCTGTTCTGTCAAGTTCTCAGCCTTTGCTGAATACACTAAACTATGCAGAGATTTCGAAACTTCAAAAATGATGGGTGCAAATTTGGGGACCTTAGATTAGATTATCAAAAAATGGGCAGCAAGGAAAAATTGCAAGATGAGATTCAATGTTGATAAATTGTAAGGTGATGCATTTTTGGGGGTTTAAACAACCCTTGGTTGCCAACCTATACCATTAACAAGAAAACTCTGTGTTAAGTGAATTCTCCAAGGAAAAAATATTTTGGGGGGGGGGGGGGGTTCTGGTAGATAAAACAGAATTAGCTGTAGCAAAACCCCCAAAATGCCACACAACAGCAAACGGGCTAAGAAGCTAGCAAAAGATATTGGTCTTGTATTAAGGATTATAGATTTCAAGAGGAGGAAAACAAAAAACTCATTTATTCCACCCTCTTTTTTACCAAGGCACCTGGTCAGGCCAACCGGGATGATTCTTGGGCAATGGCAAAGCAGTTCAGAGAAGGGCCCAAAATCTAAAAATAATTTAAAGCGGAAAATTGGAGGGGTCTTTGACTATGCAGGCTGATTCGGGACAAAGTTAGCGGCTGTTTAACGTTTTAGGAGAGAAGGACGAATAAGGAGAAAGACAAGGTTTTGCGTTGGGAGGGTATGATTCCAACTTTATTTACACAAAATATATTAAGGGCCACATAAAATTAAAGTCTTTTTCTGATGCCACTTGGTTTACTAATTGGTCATTCCATCTTCCATCCATTGGAAGAAGAAAGGGGAAAAAAGTTTTTCATCTTCAGGTTTGAGGGGAAAGAAAGGTTTCTTTACAAGTGACAACTTGAAAAAACGGTCCTTTCCAGGAGGAGTTTGCGGTGGGTAAATGGCAAATCAAATTCACTAAAAATAAGCTTAAAATTTAATAAAAAAGTGGGTAAGACTAACGATTTAAAGTTTTCTCTAAAACTAAAAAAAATATTGAGAAATTACTGGTATTTAATTGCATTACTACAGTTTCTGGGTGAATCCAGGGATACTTTCCAACTTGCTCCTTATTTTTTGAGTCAGGGAAGAAAGTTTTTACCCCCTTTTTTTTTAGCTTGTTTTTTTCCCCTACCTCTGATGGGTAGGGTTTATAAATAAATTTTTTTTATAAAGGGTTTTTATAAAAAAAGGAGGGAAAAAAAGGGTTTTTTGGTGGACATATGTCTTAACAAGGGGGCATATAAAAGTGGTAAAAAAAAAAATAAAAACCCAACATTGCCCCCTTGCCAAAATAAAAATTCATGTACTCTGTTGCTGCCTTAATTTCCTTCTGTCAGTGAATTTGTTTAAACCCATGGTGGTCAGATCTATGTGGCCCAAGCCCCACTTCACCCCCCTTCCCCCTCCCCTTTCTGTTTAGACTCCTCCATTGTCTCAAAAAACGCCAAGCTAACCGACAAATCTTATCATGTGCAGTCAGGACGTTAATTTTTAATTTTAACAAAGTTTCCAAACATTCCTTGAAAAAATAAAAACAAAACACAACCACCACGGCAACAAGTGGGCCAATAAGTAGAAAAAAGCAAAAGCTGTCCTGGAGGAACACAGAAGAAAGGAGGATCAGTTACAGTTTACGAATCGTCCACTTGTGACCCATCAACAATCGGTGATGAAAGCTATTTAAGAAAAGAGGGGGCAAGTGCAGCTTTATAATCTACCATAAAAAAGCTTAAAAAAAATTAAGCCTTGATGAATGTGAAAAAAACTACGTGGACGAAACGCATCAGGCACATCCAGTGTTAATCGGTGAGTTTGCCCCTCCAGTTTGTACTCCCATGTTATGTTGTTATCGGTAGATTGTTCGATAATAAAGGAAGGATGCTTTTAATGTAAAAACTGAGAAGGCTTGCAGTCCTGCTTCCTGGACTTTTGGCTTCATTCATCCGGATTGGATATCTTACACCTCTGTGGTCGTGAGGTGACCGGACGTGTGTGAGCGCCGCTTGTGCAGTGCAGGGTAGAGCCCCTGGTGTGGAGATAATATCCTTCCTAACCCCTTATTTACTTTCATAAACTAACCATCAAAGAAGCTACCTCTCTCCCCCTGCTAAGCTCTTATCTCTTTATGTTTATTACAGAGCAGGGAGGGGGGATTCCACGTCACAGGGGGATTGATTGGACAGTCCACAGTAGGAGTAGATGCAATGGCACCGTATTCTTCTAACTGCGTTATCTCAGGGAGAGAGAGGGGAATCTGAAAAAATAAGACAAGACACTCTGTGGGGTTGTGGGGAAATTATAAGAAACTCGTGGGAAAAGAAGGGAAAACAACAAGTTCATTTTCCCACTATAGATGCCCTTTAAGGCTAAGACATTATTTCAGTTTACATACGTTTTAAGGCAAAAGTTGGTCCCACAAAGTACTGACAAGGGAGGAAAAGGGCAATGCTTTAGCCATCTCAGCAATTCTGTTATTATTTTCTATACCATGTACAGCATGGATTTTTGCTAACAACGTGCAGTCGCCTTTTCTCTAGCATGTATAAGAATTCTAATTCTAAATGATTATATATTTATATATAAAATATAATATAAATATATATAAATCTAATTATAAATTCTAATGAAACATTTCTGTATTTTATGGCATTATACGGGTCAGGGATGGCAGCACCCCGACCAATGATGCAGGCTGGTGAGCATACCTGGATCTTTATTTAATGCTATATGTTTGCCACAGTGCCTTAAGATGATTTACTGATTGGGGGATATTTGGACCGCATTTATGGTTTAAGTGAGAGATCGGGGGCACGTTTGCACCCAGATCTCCGCTCACCTGTGTTGAGTCCATTTTCTGTTTCTGTCGTAAGGGTGATCCACAATATATAACTTTTATATTGATTTTGCGGCATTACCCTAAAAGCCTTTTGTTTTGCATATCCTGTTATATATTACAGCGGTTTTTACATTAAATAAATACTAAAATTCTCATTGTACTCTGGTAAGTTTTGTCACAAATGCCAGTTCGCTGGGCACGTGATCTGACCAATCAAACAAATAGGACACTTTGGTATTTGTCATTCTTGACCAGACATTACTATTTGTTTACACACAGGATGTGAATATGGGAATATTTTCAATAAACATAGAAATATGTACAGCTCTACATTTCTTATATTCCAATAGCAAAAAATGTCAGCTTATAGTGTATTCATATGGGATGTTACAAGAATGTAATGAGAATGCACACTTAATCATTACAAATCTACAAATATTTTGTGTTAAAATTGACAGACGAGACATTAGGGATTTAACATGGATGATGCCCTGTCCAATTAATAGGCTTTCTGTGGTGGTATGGACCAAAGACTCTGTCTTTTGACACCATAGCTCGATGGCAATTTTACCCAAGAGAATATAGGCAGTGGAGCACTATAACAGCGAAAGAGAATGTTTGCTTATCAAACTTTAAGCCATTGTATTGCATTGGAAATAACAGTTATTTCAGATCTGATGGGATTTGCTGATAATTGGGCTTGTGTACCATTGAAAATGGCTATTTCAAAAGATGACAAACCATCACCGGTAGCTGCGGGATTGGTTGTTCCAATCTTAGATTTTGCAGCTGAGGCGTGTCTTATCATTAAAAACATTCCAACTTGTTTAATCAATCTATATCGATAAACAGTCTTTATCAATAGAGAGTGGGAATGAGAATCAATTATTTGTCAATTTGGTCAAAGTGGTTTAATCAGTCAAAAATGTTATTGCATTTATGGCTACCTTTAAGGTGCCCATACACAACTGAAAAAAGGCCAGGTGAACGGTTTGGCTGAAACAGCTGCCGCATGATTACTTGTTGACCAAAAACTACCAAACTTCAAGTGCAAAAGCATGTTCCAGATGGCAACCCACAGAAAACAAGAGAGGCTTTCTGCAGATGAATACGATCACTTTGAGTAGAGATTATTTTCGCTTGTCTGGGCGAACCAAAACTGGTCACCAATTACGTACGGTGAATAGGGGTATGAACCACCTTAAGGCTGACGTTTAACATACGAAACCTAAAGATAAAAGTAACAAATGCAATCATTTTTTCATATGTCGCATTGTCTACATGCAGTTTCATTGAGTGCATTTCCAGTCCTAAAATGGATTGGAAATGTTGATAAACACGTTAAAATACAATTTAGATTTAGGGGGAGAAATGCTTTTTAAACAAAAAAAAAAAAACACGGGTTTTGAAAAACGAAATGTCAGGTAGAACACATCTAGAGTAAACAAGTCTAAGGTGCCGACGTACTACAAACTCCCCACAGCGGTCCAACAACTGCTGGACTTAATCACTTACAACCACTGTTACATCCCGCAAAGCATGATCCGCCGGGGAATTTTTGTAGGTCAAAAATGACTGGCCCCAATTAGATATTTCAAAGGCAAACTTTATTGTAAAAAAGTATTGTGACGTATTTAAGCTATAAGTAAAAAAAAGTAAGTACCCTTACACGAGTGTAGTGGTGGTTGGGCTTGTATGCCTTTGTTTTTTTTTAATCCCCAAAAATATTTGGTTTTTCCTAAGTATTTCCTAAAGTATAGGAAAGAACAAAATTATTGTATCCAGTAATGGGAATTTCCAACCAAACGCTTCAGTATAGATTCCCTTTAAGCCTGGAATACACGGTTTTATCTTTTCCTTATGTGAACGGCTTTAATGTCTAAAAATGTATGGTCCGCATTAACCAATAAACCTTCAAAGCATCCTGATTGACCAAGAGGATAAGTATTTAATGGCTGACTTTAGAATGAATTTTTTATTACAGTATCCCATACACAAGTAGCATTCTCGTTGAAAGGCTCGCTCACCTAGTGAAATCAGTTTTTGTCAAGGCGTTTATGTAGGGAAAACTACAAAGGTAGGCAACACTACACTGCATCCAATCGACGTTGCCCCGTCGCGTGTATGGAGATAAAGGTATTGGCTTAGTAATAGTGACCATGAATATGTTCATTAATAAGGTTGCAAAAACCTAAAGTGCACTGGTGTCCTTAACAAAAACTTTTAACTTTAGGAAAGCTTTTATCTTTATCTTTTACAGGAATCGCTCCTGCTCAATAACTGGGGGGAAACTGTTTTCTAAGTAAAAAACTGAGCCGCTTGTGGGACCACTTTTAAAGGGAATGAAACTATATCATGTCCAATCGCAATCGGTACCTTTAGGTACCATGGTAAAAAACATGAGGTCCCGTCCGCAGGCTTAATGTCTAAAAAGTGAAAGGAAAAAGAAAAGGGCTGTTTTAAAAGTGTGAAAACAGAAGGCACAAACAGCTTACAGGCAAAACTGTAATAAAGATTGCAAGAAAGCAAATTAAACTACTACCTAAATAGAAAATGAAATAACGTATTCCGCAACAAAGGCAGTCCCAACCCCAAAATTACAGCTAATTTTATTCAGAGCAACAACTGGACTCGTCTATTACATTTCAGTATTGATAAACAGGGGCCCTCCAAGCGACACATGTGCAGTCACTGTGCCAACAACAAACAGCTTCCCTACAGCAATTCTTTGATCACACGGAAATCTATGACTTATAATCTTCTTGAGACACACTTCACACACAACATGCTTGTAGCTGAATAAAGATGAGTAAAAAAGATCGGTTATTGGATCCAGTACCCCCAAACAACGAAATATGTGGTTTTGACTGACATCTTGCAGGCGCAACACTAGCTAATTTTCGAAATTCGGCAAAACAAGTTAACCGTAATTTTCTGAAGTCCTGTTGTCTTTGCTTTTGTAATGAAAATTAAGTACCTTGGCATTCTCACAAGTTTAAGGGATAACCTAAGACAATCACTCTTTGTATTTTGTACTTGAGAAAGCAAACATTTTTAAAAAAGCGTAATCCGCCACACAAAATGAACTTAAATTGAAGCATGGGAGGTAAAGATCTAATTCTTAACTCCCGAACGAAAATCGGCAGGTAAAACTTACAATGTACCACCCCGCATCATGGCTACTTCAGGTCTTATCTCTGCAATCTCCTGACTGCATCTCTGCGCTATACTATATCAATAGGTGCATGTTTAGTTTTTGAGGAACATACTCTTTAAGACATGTCAATAAGTACCAGAATGTTATAATTCATTACATCACATTGTAATACACCTGTAAAGTCAAAGTTAAATAAATATTACAACCTCCCTGGAGTCGCGTTATAAGAACACAGCAAGGAAAGTGTCAAGTATGTATGGCAGAAAAATGTATCCATCATATAGTGGTAACATTAGGAGTTAATAATAGTTGTTGTGAGTTTCCATAACCACATTAATATGCGTTAAAATAAGCCCTCTTGCTGACCACAAGGCAAAACATGGTTAGAGAAAGTGATCTCTTATAATCTCGTAGATCGTGGGATACAAACTAAATAGTTTCTACTTAATTTTCATTTGGCACTTCGGTTCTTGGGGGGTTGTTTCTCAGAACCAACACCGAGAAGTTTGATAGAATTAATGGCTGGGCCGTTTAAAGACAAGTCCGCCCCTTCAAATTACAACTTTATATATTTTAAGTTTTTTATATTTTATATTTAAATATCGATATGATAATGATCACACCCCCAAAAACGACAAGAGGGAACTGTGGAATAAAGACCAACAACCTAGGTTCTCTGCTACTCCTTTTCCTGGTCCGGGTTTTTCCCGGGTAGAAGGCTGTCAGTCCAGGGGAGGAACGGGTGAAGCAAGGACGGAAGCATTTTCCCTACTGCAGTCCTCTGAACAGAACAGGGAAAAAAATATTTTACTACTGCTAACAAAGTGAGTCCAGGTAAGTTCTTGTTTAAAAGAAGAACTTGCTGAAAGGAGAACAAGCCAGCCAAAACAACCCCCTCCAGTCATATACCCAGGACTCGTAAGGTCCAGAAACATAATTGATGGGTAGACCAACTCACTGAAGCCATCGGGGAGGAGTCCTGACTCCTAAAAGTCTATAGCCAATATGAGCGGGGGCCTTGTCGCACTTTTTTTGCGAAACTAAAGCAAAACCTTGGGGTAGGGACGGAAACGGGTACTTTAGGGGGAGGGCCGAGTTGTGGAGGGGGGTCTGTCCTTTAAAAGGGCCCTTGTTTTCCCTCAGGAATAGGAGAAGACCATATGGTCTTGTCCCGTCCAACAAAGTGGGGTGACCTCACGAAATGGTCCACATAGAACACATATTATACTCTTACGAACGAGTAGCCCGGCTGGCCCCCAACCGAAGGCCAAAGAATACACATACCACTTGCCCGTGCCAGACTGAATCATATTAGAAAGAAACAGCGACAAAACACATTAATGATCTTCGGACAACCTGAACCATCTGGCATCCGCTCCTATAATGGCTATCCAGAATCTCTCTCGTAAATGGTACTCAAACTGTGGATTGTAACTAGAGCAGTACAAAAAATTTTACTTTTGCCTTAGGAATCGTTGTGATTACAATCTAAATAAGCAGCAGCAAATCATCCGCGCTGAACGTTGAGTTATCTCACGGTGTGTAATAAATTGGAATTCATTGGCTGATGTACAATCCATTCATAAAACCTACATGCATAAAAGTTGTAATCAACTTTCAGATTTAATCTGTTGGCATAAAAGTGAGGCAGGCTTCACAAGCATGACACAATTGTGTTTTCAGAACCGTCCTGCTTCCTTAAGTTCCACAGTTGTCCCATGATCGGCATGGCAGCACACTTGCTTGTAAGATGCAGCATTTTAAATTTCAAAGCACTAGATAGGAGAATGGCAAAGGGCAGTGTAAAACCAGGGGGAAATAACATCTAGCAGCTGCACAGGGTGTTTAATTACATGCATTTGTGCCATGCAATATACTGTTTTGAAACAAAGGGACAAATAAGGGGTCACATGCCCTATAACAGCTCACACCAACAACAAGCAAACTAATCAAAAAAGGGTGAAAAGAAAAGGAAACCTAAGTGGGGACGAGAAGAACAGGGGGTCAAAGGCTAAGGCTAACGGGCAGAGAACACAAACGAGAGTGGCCAGAGGATTGCGGCGAGATGAGGCTACAAGAAATGGGCCAGCGTGACTAGCAGGGAGTTGCTACATTAGATGGTACTATCGGTGACCGTCAGGAGTGCTACACTGTAGACAGTACCATCATGCCGGCAGGGAGTTGCTTCCATTTACACAAACACAGTCCATCGTGGCCGGCAGGAATGGCATAAATATAGCGAATTGCATTAGCCTAAAAGTAATTAATAACCAACTAAACAGAAAATGGGGGAAAAAACCCATCCTTACCTATATCTACACTTGATGCATATAGTATTGGTTGTTTAAATGGGTTTGTAACGGTGTACGCACATTCATATAGGTTCTGCCTGGTGCTACCAACCTGGGGAATAGATTAGATTCCATAAAGAGTAGATGGGGGCACAACCTTCAGTCAAACCTGTTTGTAAAAGCGTGTAAATCAAATGTTTAAATGAACAACTAGTTGGTCACTTTTAACTAACCCCTATTTATGTATCTACCACCACATTATAACAGAATACTCTGCTTATCCATGTCAATCCCATCCGCAGAGTAAACAGATAGAGGTCTTGTAGTGCAGTGGAATGCATTTATTACCACCAAGAAAAGCATAAATACAAATTGCCCTAAGACACATCATTGCACTTTGTCTTCCACATAAGTTTTTAAAAACTACAAAGTCACTTAATATAATCATGACAAAGAAATAAAGACCATCTATAGAAACACAAAGGCTCAAAGGGTCTCGTTAACTGCAGCTCCATAACCCACAGGCACTCATAAGTTAAAATGCTGAATGGTCAGCAGTCACTGTCACCATCTGGTCACTAGCATCAAAGGGGAAGAAGTCCCCCAGTGTTTACACTAGGAACAAATTCCCCTTGGTCCTAACTAAGCGACTAAAGAAAACTCCATGTTCCTCTTATTTTCAAATTTCTGTATGCATAGATATATATTTTCGATGCGCATCAAAATGAAAGTTTGTCCTAATACACCTGCTTACATTCCCAGATTTTTGTTGTGCACTACTTATAGGAAAAGTTCAGTGAAAAGTCCGTATTCTTTTAATTCTTATTTTTATTCATTCCTAGTTATTCGCTATCTTTTTCTTCCATTTTGAAAAATCCAGTTGACATTAATAACCCCTTGCTATGCCCTGCTGGTCCCTGGCTAGATTTTAAAGGTTTCTGTAATGGTCCTTTCTTATCCCAGAAGCCACTACGGGAATTGTTGCCCGAATACAACATGTCGACTAATGGCTTTCGATGGGTCACAGATGCTCAGATCTCTACTGAGCACTGAATCAACACCCAGCACTAGGGGCATGGGCAAGACTAGAACGACGGGAAAATACTCTATTTTCTTAAATTCTATTATGTGCACTGAACTTCACCTTTCACTTGTGTACTTTTAACTTCTTTCGTTATCTAGGTTTACAGGCTTTTGTAGCAGCAAACCTTAATGAGATATAGCCAATATGTATTAGAATATTTTTGTGCACTAAGACTTCATTTTTTTTTTATAAACAATTATAGATATTCAGGGGTTTCAATCACTTCGTATTGTTAGCAAATTGTGCTAAATTTTGCCCCACCAATCGATGTTTATTTTAACATGTTGAAAAAAAAATCTGATTGGTTGAGGCAAATTACAACTTTTACGATAAGACTTGATTGAATCTTCCTGATTTGTAATTAATTGTGTGTTTTTACATTGGAAGTTTTGACCAAGCCTTCTGGTGAACTGTACTCCACCCAGAGTAGGTCCATGTGCCCATGTGAGCACTTAGAGAGTCCGCTTCAAGCAGTCAGACCACCCAGAGAAACGTCAGCCCATTCAGCCAAGGCCATACCATAGTTGGACCCAGTTAAATAAAACACCCTTGACACTGGTGACGTGGCTCAAAATTAATTTTGGTCACTTATTACTCATTTCTCTTTATTACCAGGTTTGGAGGCCTTCTTTAGAGAGCAGCAGCCTTATGAGGTAAGCCAATCATATGCATCGGAAATTGTTTGTACCCTAGACTCTATTTTTTTGTAGGTATTGTTTTTTTGGTCCCCAGTGCACTTTTATTGGATGTAAAACAGCCCAATTCTTTATAGACGGCGGGTTTTGTGTGCGCGGGCAACTGAGCACTACAGCTTCTAGAGGGAACCACTGTCTGGAATTTTTCCAGCTCTGCCGACACTATTCTTAGTGTACTTGTCGGTGCATCGAAAAGGGAATAAGTCACCCACATTCATAACACATAGCCGGCCAGTAGTACAACTTAGTACAAAACCGAATATTATATCTCCTGGTATGCAGCAGTTATTACATATCCAGTCAGATATAAATTAACCCTAACTTAGGGAGCGCCAGGCACGGATATCTTTGCAGACTCGATCAATCACAGACTTTTTCCAGTACTTGTTGTTACCCCCAAGGGTAGGCCCACAACTAAGGCCGTATTGCAGCACACGCAGTTTGAGTAAAAGGGAAAAGGCCGGGAAAGCAAAATTCCCTGTGATTTCCGATGCGCACTGTTTTGCGTGCCTTTTTTTAAGGCGAAACGCATGCGTTTTTATCATCTTAAATTACCCGTTTAAAATGTGGTGAATCTGTGAAAAGTGGAGCAATACATTGGGCTACATAGAATTTCCATTACTTTGTCAGGCAGTCTGCCATCAGTTACCCTTGGGTTGGATGCCCACTTAGCGTTGCCCCACCCCAATGTTTCAAAATCGATCGAATGGAGGTTGGCACAAAAAATGCAGAGTGCAGCCACAACAGCCCTAGTGTGCCACAGACATTGGGCACCCCTAGTGTCGCTGTTTAAACACACACGTGATAATACTCAGGTGCTGCTAGCCCTCAATGTTTGACATAGGGGATTTTTATTCTTAACTTGCACTATCCTGTTAAATTGTTGATTAGGTTGTCTCGTGTTAATTGCAGCCAATGTCCAAATCACTTAATTAACGGAAGTGCATTCATTGCTTAATTCTCTATGGGTGTACAGGCGATACTCCATTCTATAGGTGAATGGGGCCATAGGAGGTTGTACAAAGAGGAAGGTAGAAACGTGTTTTCTTATACATGGTTATTCAATAAGTTCTTAACGTGTAAAATGCTGCCTAATTTTTTCCCCAACCCCAATCAGATGTTACTTTCAAAGGTTTAAATGAAAGAATCCGATGGTTGGGAAAGTAGCACCATTTTTAAACGTAAAACTTTATGAATCGCCCTTAAGTGTTTTTAAACATTAGGATTGCAATATTGGAGCCATTGCTAGCCATACCACAAACACCCATGATACCTTAAACAACAATGGTCCTATCCCCTGATCAAAAAATTAGTAAACTGAGTCTTAAACCATAGTCACCATCACGCCCCCATGTAGAACATCAGTTATTACAGGTTGTTTTTTGTTTTTAAATCGATTAAAATCTGGCTAACACATCTTAAACAAACCTTGGGCCCTTATATTTTCCCACATTTTTTTGCTATTGTTTTCCTGACCAGTACTTTTCTCTGCTACTACTACTATTTACTACTGTTTTAACATACAGTAAGGTGAGGCCACAACTGGCAACCCCAGAATCAGCGCACAAAATCGGAGCGTTATCGCACGCGATTGTTTCGCGATTCTTGCCTGTCGCGCTCGCGTTCCGCGTTTGCTCACGCGTGTTGCCTTTTTCACGTATGGACCCCAGCAGCGTTTAACGCACCACCAAAAAAATGGTGAAACGCATGCGGTACCCATACGCGAACTGACGGCAAAAATCGCATGACGCATCGGAAATCGCTGGAATTTTTGCGTTCCCGCGATTTCCATTTTTAGATTAGCGAAAATCGAGGGCGCGAGCGCGAAAACGCTGCGCACACGCCGAAAACGCGCTAGTTGTGTGGCCATAGCCCTCAATCTGAATGGCCAAGAAATTGCATGCAGTATCTGGCCATGGTGTTTCCCAGTCATTTAGTTGTGTTTGTGTTGTGCCTATTGTCCTGGGGGGTCCATATTCTTGGAATGCAAGTGAAACTGAATAGCCAGGGAAGCATTTTGGTGAAATACCCCATAATGCTGTTCATAGGAGCGAACATACCACTCACGCCTAATAAGAGGCAATCAGTGTGTTGATATCCAATGTCACTGTGGTGGCAAGCATTTGCTGTGTGAAGCATAGGGTGGCGTGCAAGTGCAATGTTCCACTGTGGTAAAAAAGCTGTTTTGTGAATAAAGCCTTAGCATAGCTACCACTGGTAGGCTTTCTGACAAAGCATAACAGCTTTGTAATAAAATATCGATTTTTTTCAAACATTTTAGGCAATTATTATAATTAAACTGAATACAGTTGACTGGTCGACTATAGGCCGAAGCCTACTTTAGACAACCTAGGTTGCCGCTCCCAAAAGTTTTACTTGGCATTCCCTACGGTTTGCGGCGAGAAGAAAACACTGCAGGTATTCATTTTTCTCCTCTCGCAAACATCTGGATCTGCTGCCTCGCTCCTGCTTTTGTGTCTGAAAGTGGTCTCAAGGTCAGGGTAGGAGTGGCGCATAGTCAACCCGAGATACGAATGGATTGAAAAAATAGATAATGGGTTTGTTTTAGTACACGGCGGTCCAAAAATACACCCGGTTTGGTTGAATCATAGCACCATTCTTTAAAAGGAGTGGACAAAACTGAATCATTTCCCACCTGAACAAAAAAAGGTGGTAAGCTTTTTGTCTTCTTTGCTTCGGTGGTTTTCCCCAACCCTACAGTATACATAGACAATTCACTGTTAACAAAACCATTGAGGGCAATTGTGTGGTTGGCTCAAGAAGGGAGGCTAATATGGCAAGCCACATAAACACGGAGTAGTAGTTTTTCAGCATCTCTATGCTGTGGGGGAAACCAACCAAAATATTGGTCCACATTTGGGTGGATGGAACGCAGTTGTAAAGTAATAAAAACGCGGGGTATGCCCTCCCAAAAAACTGATGGACTTGCCATATATGCCATTTGAGAAAAAATGGTAGACTACGCATACTAGGAAGTAGACTGGAAGGCTTCCTAGTCCTATGCAGCCAAGCCGTCCTGATGTTTAACTAGTGTCACACCTTGCTGAGTTGCTGGTCTTGGGGACCCTTTATGGGAGTTCCGTAAAGCATTATGAGAATGTCAGATAACTTACTCCATGGGGCAGTACAGCCTTTGTTGATCGACAGGATTTCAGCAGCCATGTTAATAAAACCGACTTTACGATGTCCTTCGTCGAAATGGGAAGAAGTATGCGCTTCTCGGAAAGCGGGTTCTCAGTTTAACAATTCAGTGTCCTGAATTTAACTGTATGCTCATTATCTTTGCCATAAATGTTCATGCTCTAGTAACTTGGCTTCGTGAAGAAACATCATCCACAGCACTCTTCCGGTGTAATTATTGCGAGGTGAACTGATTGTGGTGGAGTGATTAAATCTCTGTGGAGTGGAGGGGAAGGTCCGTAAGGGATGTAGACTGAAAAAAAATACTGTTGCAGTATCTTATCTATAACTAATACCTGTAACAGCCTGACTCGCTGAGGTGTGTGGGGGGCGGCGACAGTGCCGGCAAGACCCTACTTGTTGTTGCGCAGGCGCTGGCGACGGACCGGAACAGGTCCCACATACCACTATCCAAACTGCAATGCAACACCAACTGGGTTTGCGCTACAAGCCAACTGCTTTACGAAATGCTACTGTCGATGGTCAGAGCAACACCTAGGGTACATTGATGTTGGGAGGAATTATAGTTTTCCATAGGGGGGGGGCATGTAAAAAACAATTGACAGTGTAGACCCTTAAGGTCCTTTTTTTAGTTCTTTCTCTACAGAGAAAATAAACAAATATTGTATCCAGAGTATGGGGGATGATCTGTGCAAGTACTAAGGGTTTATGGTACCAAAATATAACTTTTAATCTAAATAATTAAAAGATTTAGATTCCCAGTGAGGTAGAGGACTAGATTCAGAAAGCGGCCACTGTTCCTGACACCTGGGGGAACTGTAAAAAGCCACTTGTTTCCATTGCTGACAGCTCTGCCAATCGTCCCCCAGGTCCCCGGCCACTTCTCTATACACAATGTCTCAACTTGACGCGTTTAAGCAGAGGCGGGGAAGAAAGGGCAATCAGTCCAGAGTTTTTTTTTTTTTTTTTTTAACAGTTTACTGGTTTATGTTCACGGTACATACGGAGGTTGAGTTACTATGTCCTCTACCTTCCATGGAATTATTTATTTTAAATTACAAAAATGGTTCTTTTCACTATTTACTTTTAACGGACATATATGAAAACTACTTCTTTGGTTGGTATGCCATGGTTCAGTGTATAGTATTGCTATCTTTATTGGATTTGATTTACCTTTGGGATTCAATTTTTTGCAATCAGCCCCGTCACAGTACAAAAGAAAACTTTAGTAGAAGACTGACATCAAGAAATAATAGAATTAATTTTTGCCAGCATGGTTTTGGGTTATGGGCAAAGAGAAACTTTAAAACCACACAGAAGTGACTGGATACATATTAAAAAATCCCTGGGGGTGGGGGTTTTATAATAAAAATCAAGCAGTGTCCAATGTGCCTCATCTATCTGATTCAGGTTTTTAGATCTCAGAGGAAAGTTAAGTGGGGTAAAAATATAAATTAGTTTGTTATACATACCTAGGTTTTTTTTTACAATATCTATTCATTTTTTGAAAAAGATTTGGATTGCATTCCTTATGCTATGCCTTTTGTGGTCAGTAGTGAACAACCATTTCAGGTTCTGCCTGGTCCGTCTCCTTTCTAGAAGCCATTTATGGAATGTTTCCTAATTTTAACCTCCGTTGTTGATGTGGGGCATTGTCATTCAGTATGAGTAAACAAACGTCCGTCCGGCATACAAGACATATTTTGGGAGGAGTAATTTTAGTAATGCCCAAAAAAGGCAATTAGGTTAGGGACCAAACGCCAAACGACTTTACATTTCTCTGAAACTAAAATTTGTGAGAAGTAAATTGTGGTACCTCCCAACAGCGCCGCGCCTACCATGACGCAACTTGAAAAACATTCTCATGGCGGCAACATTAGTCGTGTTTTAAAAAAAAAAGGCTGCAATCCCGTCGGCAATTGAGCTCCGCGGGTTGAGGCGGGGACGTAGCAGCGCCGGAAGTTTCGGGCAAGTGCCTGAAGGCGCCGCCGAAGAGGTAGAGAATGGGCATTGCCGCTAAGGTTTGATGCATGACTCGCCAGCGCTGGAATTCGGGTAAGGCGCCTTGCGAGAGAGAGGGTGTGAGTGGTGTTGTGTGTGGGTGTGGGTGTGTGTGTTGGTGGGTGTGGGGGGGGTGGGTTGTGTGTGTGGGTTTTGTGGTGGGGTGTGTGGTTTGTGTGTGTGTGTGTGTGGGTGGTGTGTGTGTGTGTGTGGTGTTGTGGGGTGTGGTGTGGTTTTGTGGTGTGTGTGTGATGGTTGTGTGTGTGTGTGTGGTGTGGTTTTTTCGCTCCACCTCCTGCCCCCCGTTTCCCCCCTCCTCCCGGCTTTTCCCCCCCCGCTTCGGGGTCCCCTGCTCTTTGTGGTGGGGCCCGGGGTCGTGGGTGCCCCGCTCTGTTCTGCCACCCGTTCCCTTTCTTCCTTCGCCCCCTCCTCCCTTCCTCTGCGCCCCTCGTTTCCCTTTCGTTCGCCTGGGCCCCCGCGCCCTTTGACTTCCCTGTGCCGTCCCCCAACCGCCTGTTCTCCTGCTGCTGCCTTTTCTCCTCCTTTTTCGGCTGGGGTTCGGGCCCCTGCGCCCCGACGGGATGGGTGCTCGCTCGCGAGCGCGCTCGCTCATCCAGCGCCGCGCGGGCTTCTCCTCGCTCGCGCTACGCGCCTCCTTCACTCGCGCTCATACCCCTCGCTCCTCGAGCGCGCGCCTAGCGACTCCTCGCGCAACGCGCGCTCGCAGACGCGATCGCTCGGCCCTCGCGGGCGGCGCGCCCGCCTGCTCGCGCCTTCGATTCGGCGGCTCCTCGCCCGCCTCCCTCGCGCCTCCTCTCGCGCTCGATCATCCTCGCGATCCAGCGCGCCGCCTCGCGCGCCGCGCTGTCCCTCCTAGCGTCCCGCCTCGCCCGCCGCGCGGCGCGATCCCGCTGCGCTCCCCGCTCCCGCTCGACAGCTATTAGCTCGCACGCGCGCTCGCCTGCCGCGCTCGCTCCCTCTCCCCGCTCCCGCTCTACGCGCCGCAGCGCTGAGCTCGCCACGGCTCTCGATCCCCCGCCCTCGCTCGCCCGCTAGCTCCCTCTCCGCGCTCGCTCGCTTAGCGCTCGGTCCCGCGCTCGCTCCGCGCTCGATCGTCGCTCAAGCTCGCTCGCCGCCCCTCTATCCTCGCTGACTCGCGAGCTCGCTCATCGCTCGCTGGCTCGCCGCGCTCGCGGATCGCCCGCGCGCGGCGTCCGCGCTGAGCCAGAAGCGCGGAGACTAGCGCGCCCGCTCGAGCCCCGCGTGGCCCCGCGCGCGCTCGCTCCCTGGCTCCCTCGGCGTCGCTCCGCTCCTCGCCGCCGCGATCCTCCCTCTCCGCGCTCGCTCGCTCTCTCGCTCCTCGGTCGCCCGCTGCCTCGCTCCTACTCTCCGCGCTCCGAGCGCCGAGCTCTACGCCCGCTCGATCCCGCCGCCTCGCTGCGCCCGCCGCCGCTCGCGGCGCGCGCGCGCGCACGAGCGCTCGCCTCCCGCCATGCGCGCCCGCCTCCTGCTCGCCGCTCCTCGATCCTCGCGCTACCCTCGAGCTCTTCGCCCTCGCGCTCCTCCTCTCCTGCGCCTGCAGCGCTCCGCGCTCCTCCGCGTCGATCGCGGCTACCTCGCCCGCTCCTCCCCTCTCCGCGGCTCGCCTCCCTCGGCCCGCGCCCGCCGCGCGGTCCAGCGCCCGGTCCGCTGCGGCGCTCCCATCGGCGCTGGCGGGCTCCTCGCTCCTGGCGCCCGCCGCCGCCCCCTCGCCGCGCTCGCCGCCTGCTACTCGCGCGCCCGAGCGATGCGCCCCGCTCGCTCCGTCCTCGCCGCCGCGCGCGTCGCGCGCGCCTCGCGCTCGCGCGCCTCCGGCGCCACCCGAGCGCCCCGCTCGCCGCGCTCGCTCTCCACGCAGCCCTGCCCCACGCTTAGGCTCGTCCCGCTCGTCTCGCTTAGCTCCCAGCTCACGCTCGCTACTCCTCGCGTCTCGCTCGCTCGCGGCGCGCCCTAGCCCGCGCGCAGCAGCGCTCCGCCTTCGACTCCGGCCCGCTCATCGATCCTCGCTCCTCGCGCTCGCTCCGCTCGCGGCCCGCCCTCGCCCCTCGCCGCCCGCGCGCTACTCTCGCGGCTCGCACCGATCGCGGCACCGCCTAGCTGGCTCGCAAGCAGGCGGGGCTCGCCGCGCGCGGGCGCCCGCCTCCTAGTCGGCGCCCTCCCCGCTCGCCCGCCTTCGCGCGTACTAGAGCTCGATCGCCGGAGCGCGCTCGTGACAGCCTCGCTGCCAGCGCCTCCGGGCGCGCCGACGCTCCTGCACGCCCGAGTCCCTACTCGGCCCTCGCTCTCGAGCTCGCTCGCCCGCCGCGCCTCCCCTCTACCGCGCTCGCTCGCTCCTTTCGCTCGCTCGCTCCTCCCCTCGCCTCCATCCTCTCGATCCGCCCGCTCCTCCCGTCTCGCGCGCAGCCGCTCGCTCGATCCGCGCGCCCTCTCAGCGCCCTGAGCGCTCGTCGCTCCCCACCTCGCGCCTCTCTCGCGCCTGGCCGCACCCTCCACTCGCTCGCTCGCTTCCTCTCTCCGAGCTCGCTCCTCCTCCTCGCTCCTGCTCGCTCGCTCGCTCCTGCTCGCTCGCCCCGCTCCCTCTCCGCCGCTCGCTCTCTACTACTCTTCCCGCGAGCGGCTCGCCCACCCCGCGCCCGTCGCTGCGCCCCGCTCTCTCGCTCCTCCGCTGCATCCCCGCGTCTCTCCCTCCTCCTCTCCTTCTCTCTCCTCTCGCGCTCCTCTCTAGCTCCTCCTCGTTCGGCCCTCTGCCCGATCTCTTGACTGGGAGCCCCGGCTCCCCTCTTTTGGCCCCCCCTCTTTTTTCCATGCGCCCCCCGTAGGGGCGGTCCTCCTGCCGTCCCCGGTGCCCCCCCCGTTTTGAGTGTGTTCCCCCCTCGCGCCGCGCCTCCCTCCCCCTTTTGGGGCCCCCCCTTCTGCCCTTGCCCCCGCCCCCCCCCCCCCCCCCCCCCCCCCAAAGCCCGCCCCCCCCCTGGCCCCCGCGCCGCCTCCCCCGGGGCGGCCTGCCCTCCTCTTTCCGGTGCCCCCCCCCTCGGGCCTCCCACCTGGTCCTCCCCCTCGCTTTCTCTGTCGGGCGGGGGGCGGGGGCCTGCCCTTCGTCCGGTCCGTCGTCTCCTACTGCCCCCCCCTCTTCTTCCTCCCTGCCGTCTTGGCGTGTCTCGCCCCTTTCCCGTCTCTGTTCTTCCCCCCGCCTCCCCCTCGCCCCCTCTCCTCTTCCCCTTCCCCTCTCCCCCTCTCTTCCCTGGGGCTCGCTTTCTGTTGCCGCCCCGTTGGCGGCCCCGCCCCTCCGCTCCCGTCAGCGGTCCGGGCTCGGGCCCTTTCCTCCCTGTCTTTCCTGGCCTCTGGGAGTCAGGTCGTTCCCGTGTACATGCTGTGACTTCAAATGAGATTTCTTAGGAGCGCCCCAGATCGAGTTTTCCAAAAAAAGGCTGTGGGGAATCTGCTGTACTTACGGTACATTTCTGAGAGATACCCTATTAATAAAGCCTTCCCGCCTTTTAAAAATAACGAACCAGACCAACAAAGGCAATACAATTGTAGCATAACCTCGAATTTTGATGAGATTGGGGAATAACAACCTCAATAAATATTTTCTATGGCAGTATTTCCTATCGGGTCACCCGTCGGAAACCCGTAAAACGTCATGTCTCGGGAAACCCCTATATGGATACTTACTATTAATGTCCCCCCGAAATTGTCCCGCGACGAACGTAACTGGTCACGAGTCATCGGGTATAAGAACCACACTACGACGTAGTATGCCCGAGAAACAGTCAGGGAGGTAACGCACCATGTCACCTCGCCTCCACCGGGGGCCTGACCCCCCAACCTGGCCGTAACTGTCTGAAATCTTGCCGTCACGCCTCGTGTACTGCAGCCCTAACTACCGTTCTTTGGTGGGTTGCGCGAAAGCTCGGCTTCCTGCATCCAAGAGGAGTGTTTTTTTCGTGCGATATTTTTGACGTCACTGCACTGCCGGGAGGTTAGAGGAATGAGTGCGAGCCGGGGCAAGAAACGTAGGTTAGTAAAATAGAGAGAAGGTAAGCCAGGGCTGGTGTTGATTGGTGCGTATTAGAGAGGGTGAAGGCAGGGACTGTGTTGGGTGTGTGTAGAGAGTGAAGGCAGGTAATTGGGTGCATGTCTATAGAAGGTGAAGGTCAGTGACTGATTTGTGGTTAATAGAGGGTGGAATTTGCAATTTCGTATGTTTTATTGACTGCAAAAACAGGAAATAAAGTTTGGTAATGCTGCGTGTGACAGATATTACAAGATCAAAACCATTTTCAACTGTGAATCCAGAAACGTTATTGAGGCCCCCCCCCCCATAAGTTGCCCCTTGTAACAAATTTATACGTAGGGCAAACTGAACAAATGAATGAAATCACGGATGAGGAAACTCAATCAAACATAAAACTGCAGAGCGGCAGTGGAGAGAAGGTAAATTCAGTTTCAGTGTTTTGCAGTGTTTGCAGCCACACTTTGCCCAAATGTCATAATAGTGCGAACAAAGGACTGAATTCTTTGGGCTGACCAGGTACAAAGTAATATCATGTGGAAGATCTTCCAATAGACTTCTACGGGCAGAAACAAATGAGTTATATGTTGGACAGGAATCCCGCAGGGCTCAACATGAAGATTTGGGATTTAACACGTTTATTTAATCGACTGGGGTTCTTCTGACAGATGAAAGCCTGGACCAATCCGTAATACGCGTAGATCTGAGGAATAACCACTGGAGGGGAGACAACGCTGAAGGAAACGGACATCTCTCTGGTGCTCTTAACGAGTTGCGACTCTCATGGATGAAGTATAGTAATCCGTGATTACGGTTTGGAAGCCCGCCGATACACTGGAGGAAGCTTATCAATAAGGGAATACTACAACGTCCCGCCTCCTAAGTGTGAACCATTCGGTGGGGGACTAATCGTGAATTGTAGCAAGCAGCAGAGCCCGGGACTACAATTAAGGCCTGAGGGGACAAGTCACAGCTGCCTACAGCAAACTGCGCGAGTTGAGACTGACCCGGGGCCGGCCAGCAGGGCCTGCCGACAGAGTGGGACGAGTCCGACGGTCCAAAGAATGTGGAGGGGGTGCCCGCAGGCTCAAAGGAGGTAGCTATAGTAGCTGCAGGCCACTGACGCAGGCAGGGGGGCCGGCGGGGGCACGGCAAAGGGTGGGGGGCCCGGGAGAAGGGTGGGGAGGGGAGCGAGAGGGGGAGGGAGAAGGGGACGCGGGGCTAGGGTGGGGACTGTCCGCGCGATCCCATTAATAGCGGGCGTGAAACTCCGGGTGAGCGCAAATGTGCGGGAAACAGGGGAGGATGGAGTGAGGTCCCTAACCAGACGGCAGTTGGGGAGGGGAGACGCCGTGGGCCCACTGGAGCCAGAGGGGAGGCGGGATCGCGGGGGAGGGGGACAAACACACGGATACTGGTGACTTATAAAGTGTTAAAGGTGGGGAATTGATAGCCCCATTGCCGATCCTTGTGTGACACACAGAATCCCGCTTGTACGTTAGGCTTATGCAACATGCGGTCGATGCTACCAGTGGACATGACTTGGTGGGTGACGTCACATGTAGTATAGCGTGCGGCGGGGTCACGGGAGCAGGTTGATAAAGCGTCTTATGATAGCATTAATGAGCGAAACGCACTCCCCTGCTGGTTGTTCTTAGCCGCCTTCGCTCCCGGAGGCCCTCTGACCTGACTTGACGTGGCCAGAACAGGGGAGATAGGGTTTGAATAGGAGTGTAAGGGAGGGCGAGTACCACAAACGGAAAACCTACGGTAGGTTGTTACGGGTCTGATAAATTATGCACTGCCTTCCAGGATTTATCTGTCCCCGTTTGGACACAATGGAGACGGGGGGTGGCAGCTTGGGGAGGAGACATGATTTTTTAAGGTTGTTAATTATAAGTCCCCTGTTTATTAAAGGAGTTTTAGCCTAGAGAAGCACAAAGGCCACATGGCAGGTTTTTCTAAGGGCACGGAACAAATCCGAGATACACGAAGATCCATAAATCCTAATAACCTTATATTTACCAGTAAGGGGTACCTTACCACTATTATTTTACCTCGTGCGTTCCTCATATCCTCAGGTCATCAAATACCATCATTTATATTAAGTTTTATAACATATAGCTCAGACCAGTGTCGTACTAGGAATCACTGGGCCCCACAGTACAACTAAGATGGGGCCCCTATCCCATCGCTCACCCACGTGGTTTTCTTGGAGATCTATATGAAAAAAGAAGATGCCCCCTCCCTTGCAGGTTGCCTCCCCTGGTATTGCGCCCCTGAATTTCAATAATTATTATCTAAAAAGTATAGCCATTTTTTTTTAATTTACTTATTTTCATTGTCGGTTTGTACAGGTAAAATGCCCTGGGTGCAAAAAACAGACAAAACCTTTCATGCAAGGGAACTGGTGGTCTCCAAACAAGTTTATTTTAAATTAAGGCCTTTTCCTACCTTTAAAAGAGCCATCAAACCAGCCCAATAACAAACTTACTGACCAGAAAGTTAATGGTGGGAGGCCTACATGTGACGTCCTGAGGCTTCTCCTGCACATGCCCGCCGGCGCACATCCTCAGACTCCGCTCAGTGTGGAGGAGACGGAAGTCCCTCCTCCTCTCTGCGGTGTTTCGTCCCCTGAACAACAGGGTAAGGACTCTACAGCCCTCCTCCCACTATGTTAAACAGGCCTTTTCCATGGGTGAAAAGCAGCTGTTTTCCACAGCTTTCCTTAGGGGTCGGAGGGGCCAAGGAAACCCCGATGGGTGGCTTGCACATCTTGGTGGGGCCTGTCCATCCCATGAGTGGGCGGGGCGGGGCCTCCACGGGTGGGAGCGGGGACTTGCGCACCACACTGGGGGGGTTGAGGCGGCGCGAGTGGGGGGGCCCTTATCCCAGAGGTGGGCGGGCCACAACACCCAGGTGGGCCGGGGCCACATGGGGCTGTAGAGAATGGGCCAAGGGGCCGCCAACGGGGGACATGGGGTCCATGATGGAAGGGACCACAGGGGGCTGCAAAGGGGAGAGGAGACACAGGGAGATTGACTGACATGGTTTTCAGAGGCAGGAAGTGCATGGGACCCTTTGTGATGCTCTTCCATAATCACATCACAACACGAAAAGTCAATATCTTTCAAAAACTATGCAAAAGAAACAATGAAATAATTGCAAAAGTTCTCGGATGGCAAGGCCGATCACGTTACGAAAGGCAGGTGTGGAGGACCACAGTTCCCCGTAATGTTACTTTAATATACTGTGAGGCTGCCGCACACTGACATGGAAGCTCCATGTGAAGTGAAATGCCAATGGCAATGTATGGTGTCATGCACGCAAATGTAGCACAGATCGCACATGCAATTGTGTGTGAAGGCGCCGGTGGCCTTGCCTTCATATTTTGTGGCTAGGTTTTTCAGTGGGTCGCATTGACGCTAGCAGAAAAAGTACTAGAAGTTAATGATCAAAGAGGCACAAAGTTTTTTCACTTATAACTGTACATGGGCCTAGAAATACACTTGGAGTTCATTAGATTAGCGCTTTACGGAGGCAGACTAAATATTGGTCCTGTAAAAGCACAACAAGATAAACTGATAGAGAATCTCTTTACAAAACCACGGCATTTTTCAGAGATCGCCTGACAGTAATCGCCCTCTTGCATCTAGAACGGGAATAACTTTAGAGAGCGTTTTCTTCATACCGTGCCGAGGAGTAAGTACTGGTTACTCGGCAGGACGCTTGGACACACCACCGTGATAAAACCAACGTCCTCTCGTTAGTTGCGGCGAAGAATAGAATTGTTTACGCCTAACGGCACTGGCAGCAGTTACTTCCCTTGGCTTGTTATTTTCAGAGAATAAGGATCAAGCTCATGGAGTACGCTAATTTATTATACAGACAGAGAACTGAAATATACAGACCTTCGTAAAACCCCAAAACAGAGAATGGGAAACCTATTTTGTCATCTCTGAGACTCTTTGTGCCTGGTATTATTTTACAAAGAAATTATCATGGAATAGGCCCAAATTTATAGGAAGTTAAATCGCCTAGTAAAGTTGGGTTTAATAATGGAAGCTGTTAAACAACATCATGGTTTTGCTTTTTTATCTCACTTGACAAGTTGAGTGAGTCCCCCTAATTTTAAGTTGACTTAAATAGTAGACCTCATTTTATGAATTCGAGGGGGAGATATTTTTCTAATTTATCTAACCTTTTTCAGTTGCAAAAACCAATTCATAAATTAATTAGGAAATTGCTAGTGATGAGTTTCCTGAAGCTGGATATTGTGACAAATATATGTTAATTAATACATTAGGTAAATAAATAGGAACCCTGAAGTGGAAAGGGAGATTTGCCGAATCACACGTTTCCTTTTATGTAATGGACAGTGATTTATCTGATTCCCATCTGAGGGTAGTTAGGGTGCATACATTTTGGTGGTGATTACAATCATTTATAGGCCTTTTGCAAATATCATTTGGGGATAGATAGTTGGTAAAAGCCAGTACGCTCTTGGGATGAAAGAATAGCAGTTGTCATTCCCCTCGCCACACACAGAGAAACAGCTGGAGGGGAGCGGACTGTTTGGCATGGCAGGGTTAGTGTGGATATATCAAAATATTATATATCAATGGCTGTAATTTTTTAGGTGTAACATATGCGTTTATGAAAATCGGCATTTGCTCCGCTACACTATACAACACTAGATCAGTGGCCCCGCCTGGGGTAACGCTCAAGTGGAACGGCTGGTGTGGTGAGGAAGGTCCAGACACATAGTAGTTTAGCCCGTTTTGGATGCAGGGCTTAACAGCCCATCAGTGCTTTTGGCCCGTAAAAAATCATATTGGAGATTTAAGGGCCCGAGAGTTACTTAGTGGTGTTAATTGAAGTGTATTCTTGCTAAATTTATATCAACAAAAAGAATTCCGTGAGAAATTAATTGCAAAGCAAACAGTTAATTCACCAACTATCATGAACGTCATTAGTCAAAAGTAACAGTACTGGAGGTTGATACATCATAGGTATCTTGTCCCGCCTTTAATAACCATAACCTAACATTGACCGAGAAGGCAAAATAAAGCTGGTACACACCCATCACCATAATTCCGCCTACCAACGAATATTTTCATGTTTTGGTCAGGCGGCCCAAATAGTAAAGGGTGTCTTTCTTCTTTTTTCTTCTTTCTTTGGCCGCGATTGGACGTACGCACGATCTGTTGTGTGGCAAAACTACAGCCATGGGCGTCGGCCCCTCTTAATGTGGACTGCAAAAACGCTCGGGTTGAGCTACGGTTTGGACTTGGCTGCGTTTGCCGGAACCGAACGTCCTTCCTCCCTGCCCAAACCCCGTCAGTCAGGAGGGAAGGATCGCACCAGGTGTCCTGCCCGATTGTCAATGGAAACGAAAAGGAGCCTGGAGCAACCAGAATCTATATTTATTGATAACCAGAGTGGTCAAGTATTGTGTTTTGTGTTTAGAACTGGTCTAGCCCACGAGTACAGCTGTTCAATGTGTGCACGATAAGACTGACATAGAAAACAAATTTGCAGATGGTATGCCATCACATAAACATGCTTTACCCACAGCCTAGATTAATGATATGGTGATAAGAAAGGGATTTCACAGTTGTAAATCACAGGGTGGTGTCTGAGGGGAACTGCACAATTAACACATTTTTTGCGACAACATGCATAGGTTTTCCCTCACAGCTTCCCGCAAAAGGGGTTTGCTGTTGCTGCAGCTGGTGGTTTGAAACACAGTGAAAAACAAGGTGGCAGGAATATAATTTTTTTTTCGTTTAGACATAGATTACCAAAAATCTCGATGTTCCTATGTTGGAAAGTTTTTTGATTTTTTTTTTCTTTCTAAACAATGATGAAGTTAAAGAAAACCAAGCGTGGATTACAATTTATTGTCTATGTAGGTATGTGGTGAGCTGTTTCATGTCATTTAAAAGATGAATCATTTATCCCGAAATAGTTATATACACTCAAGAACAGGTAGATTTAGGCACAACAAAGTCTGTGCTGGTAGGCTTTTAAATTGTATTCTTGACCACTACATGTTTCGGTATCAAGTAAACCCTTTCTCACATGCAGAAAGGGTACCTCAATCTACCCTTTCTTTTATTTCTATAACGTGGTTAGGGGTAAAGTGGAGACCCTGGTGCTTAATGAGACAACCTGAAGCCATTAGATCAGTAGGTCATTATTATGCATAGTTTATATAAACTATTCTAGTTATAGTATAAATTCAGTACAGTTGGTTCCAATAAATGGATTATCCGGTATTTTATATTCTGCTTCCTGGTTATGCTAGTTGCTCTCAACATATGCATAATAAATGGTAGCCAAAACAGCCTTTTCTAAAGTGTGTAACGCTGGCGATACATTTATTAAGAACATTAGATAGATTAAATGTTTAATGATGCTATGTTTATCTAATGGCTAAAAGCGTGTCCCAGCACCTTTTTTGCTTATTTACGAAGACTAAAACAATTTGAAGACATGGGACAAATAAAGTAATATTCTGGTTAGCATCATATTCCAACTGGTATTTTACTTAGTTTAAAAAAAAACAACTAACGTCTTTCATCATGTGTTCAGTGGTGTCCGTGGCTGGTGCAACAGAAACAGGAAGTTAAATCCCTGGCTCAGGAACAACCGTGTTCATAGCAAAGTGCGCAGGGATTCTCTACGTGGTAACAAAGCACCCCGGAAATATTTTCGGCGTTAGGCCACTTTAAAAATAGATCTGAAATAGCAGTTTATTAAATATTCTTGCAAGATTGTGCCTGCTCTTTCCGGAAAGATAAATTGTTTTTCTGATGCAAATAAAATGAAATACGGATTGCCGAACAAAGCAAGTCCAACCCCAAAAGTTACAGCTGAAATTTTATTCAGAGAACAACTGTACTCGTCTATTACATTTACGGTATTTATACAGGTGCCTCCAGATAGCACATTTGCATTCACTGTGCAACAGCAAACACTTCCATTACAAGCAATTCTTGAGCACAATGATCTATGATTATATCTCTTAGGACATCTTCATCAGCACAACAATGCTTGTAGCTGGAATATAATTTATTAAAAGTTTGTTACCCAAACCGAAAATTGTGGTTTTGACATGAAATTTTGCAGGCAAAAACTGTCAGAATTTTCTAAATTCGTCGCATTTCTCACAAAGTTTAAGGGATAAACACTAATGACATCACTCTTTGTATTTTGTACTTTAAAAGCAAACATTTTTAAAGCGTATGATCACTCAAAAATGAACTTAAATTGAAGAATGGGAGGTAAAGGAGCTAATTCTTACCTCCAGAAGCAGGCAGGAAAACTTTACAATGTACCCGCAATCATGCTCTTCAGGTTCTTCCTCTGAAATCTCCTGACTGCATCTGCGCTATACTATACAATAGTGTGCATGTTTAGTTTTTGAGGGAACATACTCTTTAATACATGTCAATAAGTAACATGGCTTCGTTCTCCTGGTAAGCAAGTCTTCTTTAAACAAGAACTTACATAGGACTTACTTTGTTATGCCGTAAATAATTTTTTCTATTCCCCTTGCTTCTGTTCAGAGATGCAGCTAGGAAATTGCATTCATGTCATTGCCTCAACCGGTACCTCCATGGACGGACAGCTTCTATACCAAACCCGGGAAGAACAGAAGCAGAAAGATAGAGTAAGCCGAACATAGGTGTTGTCTTATTTTTCCTCCATTTATAACTATTGTATTTTTTGGGGTTGATCAATAATACTACTATTATTTAAATATAAAATAAAACCTTAAAATAGATAAAGTTGTAATTTGAAGGTTGGACCCTTGCTCTTTAAAACAAGGCCAACAATTATATTCTACATCAACTTCACACTTCGTCGGGTTGGTTATAAACAAACACCCAAGAACAGAAGTGCACAAATGAATTAAGAGAAATTTTATTTGTATGCAAAAGATCTAAGAGATCATAAGAGATCTAACTTTCTCTAAACCATGTTTTTGCCTTTTTGGCTCAAGTGGCAGAGGGCCATTAAAGGCATATTAATGTGGTTATGGAACTAACAAACAACTATTACTCCTAATGTACCGAAATTAAATGATTGATACTTTTTCGCACATACTTCCAAAACCAACCCCCTCCAGTAATAGTACCCAGGACTAGCGTTAGGTCCAAAACATAATTTATGTGTAGACACTCACTGAAAGGACAATCTGGGAGGAGTCCTGGACTCCTAAAAGTATATAGCAATATGAGCTGGTCTTTCTCAGCTTTTTTTGCGAAAACTAAAGCAAAACCTTGGTTTAGGTACTGAAACTGGGTACTTTTAGGGGAGGGCGATTTGTTAGGTGTTGCTGTCCTTTAAGGGCCCTGGTGTGTATCCTCAGGAATAGGTAGGAAAATACTGCATATGTTCTTTTCCAGTCAACAAAGTTGGTGACTCTCACTGAAATGTGGCACATAAGAACAATATTAGTACTCTTAACAGAACAGAGTAGCCCATCTGGCCCCAACCTTAATGCCAAAGAATACACATACCACTTGCCTTTCCAGACTGAATCATATTAGAAAGAACAGCTACAAAACACATTTAATGATCTTCTGAGCAACCTTAACCATCTGGCATCTCTCCTATAATGTGCTAATCCAGATCTCTCTCGTAATGTACTTCAAACTGTGGATTGTAAACTAGAGCAGTACAAAAAATTTTACTTTGCCTTTAGGAATCGTTTGATTACAATCTAAATAAAGGCAGCAGCAAATCATCCTAGGCTTACTTTTATCAGTCACTGTGTATTAAATAATTTGGAATGTCATTGGCTGATGTACAAGTCCATTATAAAACCTACATGCAGTAAAATTGTATCAGACTTTCAAGATTTAATCTTTGGCATAAAAGTGAAGGCAGGCTTTCAAAAGCATGACACAATTGTTTTTTCAGGAACCGTCCTGCTTCCCTTAAGTTCCACGAGTTGTCCCATGATCTGCATGGGAGCAAACTTGCTTGTAATATATGGCAGCATTTAAATTCAAAAGCACTTAGATATGTAATGCAAATGCAGTGTAAAACAGTGTATTAATAATCTAGCAGCTCCAAGGGTTTAATTACATTCAGTTTGCAATATACTGTTTAACAAAGTGAAATTAGTGGTAGCACATTCCTATAACAGCTCACAAACAACAAGCAAACTAATCATAAAAATGGATGAAAGAAAAGGAAACTAAGTGGTTCCTTAAAACAGGTGGTGCAAAGGGCTAAGGCTACTTTCAGATGAACATCAAACCTGAGTGGTTCCAGATGCGATGTTTGCTGCTAGATATGAAGCTACGCAAGTCATAATGTGTCATACGGTTGACTATGCAGGAGATGATACATGAGATGGTCTATCGGTGACGTCAGGGAGTGCACCATGTAGGGCACAGTCAATCAGTTGCCACCCCCCCCCCGTCAGGGAGTGCTACATCTCAAACAGTCCAATCAGTGGACCGTAGGAATTTTACAGTAAATATTTACGCGAATTGGATAGATAAAAGTAATTTAATACCAAAAAACAGAAAATGGGGGGACAAAACCCATGAAATTACTCTAATATCGAGCACGGATTCATATTATACTTTGGTGTGTGTGTGTTTGTTAAAGTGTGTACTAAAAGTTAATATGGTTCTTGAATGAGCTGCTAACTTTTTGATTAAGATAGATTACAATAAAATTGAAGTAGACTGGGCACACCCTAATCAAACATTTTTGAAAACGGTTGGACAAATGTTTAAATGACTGAAAAGTTGACACTTTTAACTACCAACTATTTATGTATATACAACAAAAGTTGATAACAGGCATAATCTGCCTCATGTTAATCCCAGTCTCAGATTAAAAGATAGAGGTTTTGTAGGTATTGTATTTTTGGTCCCTAGTTGCACTTTAATATGGATGTAAAACAGCCCAATTATTTATATACTGCGGGGTTGTGTGCGCGTGCACGAGCACACAGCTTAGAGGGAACACTGTGCTGGAATTTTTCAAGCTCTGCCTACACTATTTCCTTAGTGTACTTTTAAGTTGCAATCTAAAATGGATAATTCACCCAACATTCTATGAACACATATCCAGGCCATTATTTACAACTTATATACAACCTAATATTATATCTCCTGTATGCAGCAGTTATTACATATCCAGTCATAATTATAAATTAACCATAAACTTAGGGAGAGCCAGGCATAGGATAATCTTGTCAGACTCGATAAGATCAGACTTTTATCAGTACTGTGTGTACCCAAGGGGTAGGCCACACTAAGGCA
This sequence comes from Hymenochirus boettgeri, assembly GCA_019447015.1. Classification (NCBI taxonomy): domain Eukaryota; kingdom Metazoa; phylum Chordata; class Amphibia; order Anura; family Pipidae; genus Hymenochirus; species Hymenochirus boettgeri. The sequence goes on from CM033471.1 coordinate 186,059,711, forward strand.
CGTATGTTCATTACTTTTCATGCATTTCTGCCAATTCAGTTACCCTTGGGTTGATGCCACACTGTAGCGTGCCCACCACAATGTTGCAAAATCAGCGAATGAGTTTGCACAAAAAATGCAGATTGCAGCGCACAGCAGCAAGCCTAGTGTGGCCACAACAGTTGGGCAACACTAGTGTGCGCTTTTTAACACACGTGTTATAATACTCAGGTGCTGCATAGCCCTCAATGTTTTGACATAGGATATTTTATTCTTTAACTTGCACTATCCTTGTTAAATTGTTGATTAGTTGTTACGGGTTAATTGCAGCAAGTGCAAATGCACTTAATTACTGAAGTGCATTCAGTTGCTGATTCTCTATGGGTTAAAGGGCGAATATTCACATTCTATAGTGATGGCCATGAGTGAGGTTTACAGAGAGGCAGGTAGAAACAGTGTTTTCTTATACATGGTTATTCAATAAAAGTTCTTATCGTTTAAAATGCTGCTAATTTTGCAGAGTCCCAAGCCAGAACATCCAAGGTGTGAACTAGTTAAACAATCAGGACGGCCTTTGGCTGCATCAGGACTAGAGCCTTCCAGTATATTCCCTTAGATGAGTAGATAACATTTTTTTCTCAAATATGCCTATGGCAATGTCCATCCATTTTTGGAGGCATACCCACGCTTATTACTTATTTCAATGCGTTCCTTCACCCCAATGTGGACAATATTTGGTTGGTCTACCACCCCAGCATCGCCGGATGCTGAAAAACTACTACCCTTGTTTGTGGAGTCCTTATAGGCCATCCTTTAATGGAGTCCAACAAAATGCCCCCAATGGTTTGTTTTCAACATGAATTTGTATATGTATACTTGATGGGTGGGTAAAAAACACTAAGGCAAGAAAAGAAGCTACCACCTTTTTTTTGTACCAGTTTGGGGCAAAGATATTTTCAGTTTTGTCTCATCCGTTAAAGAAATGGTCTATGATTCACAACCTGGTATTTGGAAGACTGTACTACATAAAAACCCAATTATCTTTTATTCAATCCATTCCTGGTATCTCTGGTTTGGCCTCTGCCGCACTCCTACCCCTGACCTTTAGACCACTTCAGACAAACAGCAGGATGAGCGATCCAGATGTTTTGCGATAGGAAATGATACATGCAGTGTTTCTCTAGCCGCAACCGTCAGGGGAATGCCCAGTAAATCTTAGCTGATGCGGCAACCTACATGTTTGTCCTAAAAGTAGGCTAGTGCTATAAGTAGAACATCAACTGTCAACTTTAAGGATATTATATTAACACGATGAACTTAAATGTTTAAAATAGTATTTTATAAATGTTGTCTGCTTTAGAAAGCATACCTAGTGGTAGCTATGCTACGGCTTATTCACAAACAACTATGGGTGATTTCCGTAAAGCATTATGAAACGAATGTCAGATTAAGCATTACTCTCAAGTGGTCATTACAGCATTTGTGATAGAAGGATTTTCAGCTATCCATGGTTAATAAAAACGACTTTACTAGTTCTCTTTCGAAGATGGTAGGAATTATTCTCTTCAATCGGTTTACTCAGTTTAACAATTCAGTGTTCCTGAGATTTAACTGTATGCTCATATACTTTGTCATAAATGTCATGCTCTTATGTAACTTAGGCTTCTGAGAACATCATCCAGCAATCCACTTCCTGTGTAATTATATCAGCTAGTTGAAATTATGTGTTAGTTATGTCAATCTCTGGTGTATTTTAAGGTGGAAGGTCTTAAAGTATATGTATACTGAAAAAAAATACTTTGCATTATCTTAATCTATAACTAAATACATGTAAGCAGCACTTACTCTGAGGTGTGTGTGTGCTGCTACATGCCTTCAATACAATACTTGTTTTGCTCAGGCTCTGGCGACTGACCTGACTATTTTCCCACATACCAACTATCAAAACTGCATGCAGAACACCAACTGTTTGCAGCTACAGCAAAACTGCTTACAGAAATGCTGAAATGTAAGATGTGATAGATGGAAAAGAGAGATAGATGGATAGCAGAGATAGATGGATAGCGAGAGATAGATAGATAGATTAGATAGCAGAGATAGATAGATAGATAGATAGTAGATTAGATAGATAGATTAGATAGAGATAGATAGATAGATAGATAGATAGATAATAGAGATAGATAGATAGCGGAGAGAGATAGACAGATAGAAGAGATAGATAGATAATATAGATAGATAGATATCAGAGATAGATAGATAATATAGATAGATAGCAGAGATAGATAGATACATATCAGAGATATGATATATAGATAGATAGATAGATAAATATCAGAGATAGAATAGATAGATAGATAGATAGAAGATAGATAGATAGATAGATAGATAGAGAGATAATATCAGAGATAGATAGATAGATAATAGAAAGATAAATATCGAGATAGATAGATAGATTAAATATCAGAGATAGATAGATAGACAGACAGATAGAAGAGATAGATAGATAGCAGAGAGTAGGTAGATAATATAGATAGATAGCAGAGATAGATAAATAAAATCATATAATTATATAATAATCTATTATAAAATATATAATCTAGATAATAGTTAGGGCCCTGCTGAAAGAGTCTACCTTGACGTGGTAGCAGCAGGGTTTACAAATCTTTTGGCCAACATCTTTTTTACATTAGAAAGTAGGGCTTATTAATGTAATGTACAACATGTTTTAGTGTTTTCTAAAAATAGAGAAGCGTATAAATAACCATTTTGGGGGGAAAAATATATGAAATTTGCCACGCCCACACACCAAGCCACACCCACACACAAGCCCGCCACACATACACGCCCACTCCCGCCACGCGCTACGCGCCCGCTCAATCTAGGGGCGGCATTCAAAAATATTTTCAGGTGCCAAAAACCCTAGGGACCACCCTGTTGTAGATACAATGCAGGGGAGAGATTCCCCCCTCCCTTCCACATCAATAAACCATTGCGCTGTTTTTTAAGTCCTCCTAAAACCCCTTTTTCTGTAGTGCAGACTTCCCCCCTTCCAGCCCCAACTGCATTGTCAGTTTTAAATTAAATAGCAGATTACTTACTTAACGAGGCCATCTTTCAGCGGCCGTTCTCCCTATCGGCAGCCGCGTCTGTGATGGCTGCCTTGACAACAATCATAAGAGTGGCTGCAGGTCCCGCCACTAATGTTCCTTCATTCACAGAAGTAACATTACCGGCAGAGACCGGGGGGGGAGGGGGGAACGAAGGTGGTAAGTAAAAGTGATCAGATTTTTTTTTTTTTTAAATTGACAATGCGGTTTGGGGTTGGGAGGGGGGAGGGCTACACTTACAGAAAAATAATAGCAATAATAACTAGAAAGGGGAAAAATGTAAGTTTAAACTTTGAAATTTAGCTTGAAAGTTCTGCATTTGGAAAAGAATGTGTGTGTGTGCGCAGGTTTAGAACAGGCCCAATAACATTACTATGAAAGAGGGCATTTAACATTTCATAAGCCATTCGTTAAATACATATACTTCTATTTGCTTTATATGTGTGTTTGTGCAAGGATAACTAGAAAGGGGAGGTGGGGCTTGTGTGGATGGGGGTTGTGTTTTGGAGGCTTTGTGTATTTTGTTTTTTTTTGTGTGTATGTACTTTGTTTGTTGGTGTTAGAAAATAGATTTTTGCATTTTAAAACTATAAAACGTGTTTTTAAATGGTTATAGTTATGGTTTGCATGGAAATATAAGGGTTAGGTTGGGTGGAGGGTGTATCAGTAAGTGTGTGTTGTAATCTCTATCTGGTGTTTATTTAGAGGGTTATTTTCTGCATTGTAGACCGTAATTTAAAACCAACTTTTTTGACAATAAAACAAATAGTAAGGTTGGTTTTGGCTTGTGAGGTTGTATCGTATGTGTGTACCTGTGTCTGTGTATTGTATGTTTTTGGGTTGAAAAGATCTGTGGTCTTGCAGAATGTTTGAAAACACAAGTGTCAGCATTCAAAAAAGAGTGGCGCAGGGGGGAATGCTGGGATTGTAAGCTTTTGTTAACAGATGGGAAATTACCCCCAGAAATGAGCATCAACTGCTATAAACTATCAGGGAGATTCAAGTAAAGTTCTTATGTTAAAAATTGTGCTAATTGGCCCAACCAATCAGATGTTTACTTTACAAAGTTAATAATCGTGATTGGTTGGGGCAAAAGTAGCACCATTTTTAACGATAAGTAATTTTATTGAATAACCTTGTAAATGTCATACATAAACATAAATTGAACTTACTATATTTATTATGGTTGCTTCTTATTGTAAACCGTTTGGACGTGTATTTTGAATTGTGTGGTGTGTTGTTTCTGTAGTTATGTGTTCAGAAAAGACCAGTGTGACGTGTTATCGGACCCAGTGCATTTCACAGACATACAAGGCCAAAATTGGGATTTTGACGTGATCAATTGACCCTGAAAACCCCAGAATTGTTATCTTTATTTATAGGCAATGGGAAAAAAATGCCTAAAATCACGACTAACATGGTACCATAGATTTTTTTGGCTAGAAGAGATAGACCATAGATGTGTCTTTGTTAGCTCGGAAAACTGTTGAATGAAGGGAGATACTGTCCAAAAAAAGCCAGAAGTCTAGAGAAAAGAGAAGAAGAAAAAGAAAATGAAATAAAGAACAGTTGGCTGTTTGGCTGTTCAAGCAAATTACGTACAAGATTTCTAATCTTATTTTATTGAAATGTTTCATACAGTTAGGAAAAAACAGATGGAATTTCTGTCATTCTTGCAAGTCTTATTTCAAATAAGCTTATACGTCAGTGCCTGGGGAAGGTTCTCATTCATCCAGGTCCTGGTATATCTGTGTATTCAATTAGATCAACTGGAATTGAAGTTAGTTCTTGAAGACCCGTTCGCTAGTCATCAGACTGGCTTTCTCAATCAGAATGACTTGTACAAGAATATGTGGCAATGATTCCCTGAAAAATCCCAATTAGGATATCACAGCCAAGGTTAAGGGGCTGTGATTGGGGATAGTGGATAAGAGTGTTATAGGAACTCCCACAGTAAGGTGTCAACACAGCATTTGTACATGGCAGACAGACATCCAAAGACCCAATACCGAAACACAAGAAAAAAGCGGAACATATACGCAGTGACAGTTGCAGTGAAGAAGCTTTGATGTGTATGTGGGGGGGAGACCCAACCAGAAACTGCATCGACGTATGACCCAGCACAGAGAGCCAATTCATGGGGTCAGGGACTCACCGTGTACCTGCATATTAAGGATAAAGGACACACCTTTGAGATTGTAATGTTAACATATTGGCAAAGGAACTTGACGGTTCAAGAGGAGTTGTTGTTGGTGTTAAGAGGGCCATTTATGGAAAATAAAGAAGAAAACCAAGCCTAAAATAGAGGGGGGGGGTTCGACAACAACTTCTGCCAGTCCACTGCTGTTTTGACCCCTTTATCTGGGCATTCATAACACCTCTTAGCCACATCCAATCACACCCTTAACACTGGCTGTGATAGGCTAATTGGGATTTTCCAGGGGTAAATAATTGCACAGATTCTGGTACAAGTCATTCTGAATTGCGAAAGCCAGTCGGATTATACAAAACTCAGCGAAAGTTCTTAAAGAACTAACTTCAGTCCAGTTGATCTAATTGAATACAAACAGATAATCTTTACAGTGGTTACCAACCCATCCTACTGATTGGAAAACATGTCTACCCCCTACATGAAAAATGCCTACTTTACCTAACGAATCCCAAATTTCATGTTGGGGGTTGGAACTGACACGTAAATGCATTAAATTGTAAGAGGCTAATGGATGACATTTTTTTTTGAGACACTTTGTTTTTGTTCTTTGCAAAGTATATAAAAAAACAAAAAAACAATCAAATAACTATAGCAGAGAGCCAAAAGAAAAAGAAATACAGTATTCGACATTTAGAGATTAATAAGATAGCAGCATTTCAGGGTATTCCTTGTAGAGTCTGTAGTTGTTTCCATTTTTAGTGGCACTGGGAATGTGGAATATCTTTACTGTCCATTATAGTAAATAAGTGCTATTACAGTTATTGTCTCCGTCCTGTTATTTATCCTTGGGAGAGATGTTAGCAATTTAATTTTGACGCCCACATCTTTTCTGATCATAAATCAAAATATATTAAACTTAAGAAGGGGGGGGGGGAGAGGAGAGCCGCCAAAAACCACTCATTACAGGAAAGCTGCAATTTGTTTACATTGTGGTGATTAACAATAAATCGTTATAACATAAACACACACTTAAACTTTATAATAGGATTGAGAAAGCAGTAGAAAAGAGAAAAAGAAGAAGAGAGAAGACAGAGAAAGAGGGATTTGAACCATAAGATTCTCACAAGCCAATACGAGTGGCCTTGTATTTTATTAAATATACTGTATGTAAATGAGTCGAGTGGCCAACCGCTACGATGTTTATATTCTTAGTATATCTATACTGGGGTGCATCTGTTTCTGGGTATTCCCCCAAGAAGGAGAAGAAGGGAGGGGGTGCGAGCCCGCCATCAATCTGTCTGATCGCCTGTCTAGCGCCCCATGGAGGCCCAGACTTTTGTAAACACTGTCAAGTGGTCTTAATTACCATGGCTGGTAGATATTACATGGTCTTCTGATATTGCTTGTATAGATCTGATTCAGGGGGGGATAGTGGCTATTTCCAAAATCTAGAAATTAGACGTCTCGTAGCCCATGGATATAGGTGCACAAATTGGTGACATTCTTGGAAAGCTTTTTAATGGGAGACCACGCAACCAATGTATCAAGTCCATAGGGGGTATTGTAGGCGATCAGTTTGGAGGCTTGGTTCCATATATTTGTTATAAATGGGCAGTCCAGAATATATGAAACAGGGACCCCTTCTCCCCACACCTCCTCCAACTCGTCAGTTGTATACTGGCCAAATCCTATGCCGATTTTTCTGTAGTAGTGATAATACCATTCCAAAATCAACTTATAAGCATTTTCTTTATATGTCAACATATGGACGGGACCTCCGATGCCTGTCCCATATTGCCCTCCACTCTTCATAGTATTTGTCTGTTTAGATTCTGTTCCCAATGATCATTTATATTCGTATAGGTTCTTGGGTGGGGTGGGAGGAGAATTTAAAAGATATAGATTTGAGATATTAATTTATATGGAGGAACCTTCTCTAACTATTGTCAAAACAGTTGCGGTGGGAGGTAAAGGGACAATTTATACTCACCTTCCTCCGCCTCAGATCTTCAGGTAGTAACTTTTACCAGCGGTGAGGACCTGAACCCTAGGTCCTCACCCGCGGATTCACAAAAACCCTTCAGGCAGACGTGTGCAGAGCAACGCTCTCTTGTAGGCTCCGCCCCATCCTCCCCGTTTTCGGGCGACGAGGCCAATGGAAGGCACGCTCTGCAACAAAAAAATCCGTTTTACATTCCTGATCCTTTTGGTCCATGTCCACAGGCCAGGAAACTGGAGAGCAGTGTCTGTATTCCTGTCCAAAAAACAGCTCTGCCTACGTGTTGCTCCGGGAGGGATGGAGACATGCGCACAGGAGCCCTCCCTCGCTCTTGATCCCCTTCTGCTTCTTCCCCTGGTGATAAATCCTTATATGTATTGTCAGGCATACCCTCCCCACCCAACCCGGCTAAGTTAAACGTGAGAAATCGATTACAAAACAGTACTTACAAGCTCCGTCTGCCAGCGTATAATCCATTTTGGCAGCCCGGCTGTGATGGCTGAATCTCAGCCAGTAACTTTTGAACCCATAACTTTTAAACATAGCGGTTGGGGGTGGGAGGTTTGCCTATAAAATACATAAAGTGTTATCGAAGGGTGGATGGAGATGCCCTTTAACCGTTGCCTGCACAGATGTGTTATACATCTGTTTGCAGACATGGAACACACTGCCACAGATCGTATTTACACGATCTGCAGCAATTCCAGGTTCGGGGTGCGGAATGGCCAAAGTGAGAGCGGGGAAAACGCTTCCCGCTGTAGAGTCCCCTAGGCAACGAGCAGAGCAGGGTCACTTACCTTTCCCCGGTTCACGATTCGTCCAGGAGCCAATGGGAAGGCACTGACTCAGCAGTCACATGGGCAGTGACATGATGAGGATAGGTATAGGAAACACCACTGATGGATTCTCTAAATTTGTTACCTGGTGGATACTTTGCTGGAGCCCTCCTGCGTTGGTCTGGCTGTGTTTCCAGCTGGGAATTTACTTTGTGCCTGCTTTGATCGCCTGTCACGGACTGGTACAGTATTTACACACACTACACAAGATAGTTATAGTTTATAACTTGTTTTTTTGATACACACACTACACAACTTTAGTAAACACTAACACACACTTACAAACACTATTTACACTAACACACACACCACACATACACATACACACACAAATACCACACAAAATCAACATATTTTTTTTATTTTGTATTTCATCATTTTGATTTTGCGTTTTGCTGGATTTTTTTTGCTGATTCTTTTATTTTGGTGTTTATTTATATTATTTATATAATGGTATTTGTTTTTTTTTTGTGTAATTTTGTGTTTTACCCCTCTTATATCCCTATATTACACTCTCTTATTACACCTTCTACCCCTCCCCACCCCAGAACCTCTTACTGATAACTGTTTGTGGTTTGAATTTACTGTTAAAGCTTTATTACCCATCAAGACTAAGTGGGTCGGTCATTTTGACCCCCAGTCTTGCTGTGACAGTAAAGTTCTTAGCCATTTTTGGTTTGGGTTGTAATTTTCTGAAATCTCGAGTTTATACTTTCTTGGTTCAGTTCCCCTTGAATTTATTATTACACAAACACAGATAGTGGGATATGAGTTTGACTCCCAGTCCTGTGTGTAGTGAAGAAACTTTTGTGCTTTTTTGTTTTCTGTGCTAAATATATTCAGTGTCTTGTTTTATAGTTTTTTGCTTCAGTTCACCCTGATTTCTGTTTTATAAAGTTTATCTTAAAATATATAAAGTTCTTTATGTTATTTTGGAATTGTACGGTGGTAAATTTGGTATCTGTTCATTAGGTTTAGTTTTTTTATAGTATTTCAGTTTTCTGGTGCTTTCTAGAAAGTGTTGAAAGTTGAAAAAAATTGTTATTTAGTGTGCTTGAAGGGTTACTCAGGTTCTTTTTGTTGAAGGGTTAACTTCAGGTTTTTTTTGCCTGAAGGGTTAACTCAAGTCTTTTGTTTTAAAAAAATTGTGACAGTGATTTTGATACATGGCTAGGAGGAGGGTTTTCTGTAGAGGAGGCTGCTAGATACTGTATATGCTGACCAGTCAGAGGAAAGTGATGTTTCTGATGCCTGATGCGGACCATTGAGAGTATATCCCTGTGATCAGAATCATCAGATTCGACGAGAATGGCAGTAGTGTACGTCACCGCTTAGAGAGTAGGGGTTCCACTGGTGATGAGGCTGGTCCTAGCATTGTCACTAAGTGAGTTGGTCTATGGAGGTTAGATGGATGATGGGAGTGTTGCTGGTGCTGATGCAGTTGGAGGGAGAGCCTACGTGGAGGCCTTCACTATAATTTTAATGCCCAAAATTTCTGATTTTAGCAGTCACTGGCGTGTAGGTGGCCACCAGTTAATTTGAGGTGCACCAGCTTATGACAGCTTTCCAAATTGAGGGCACTTTATTGATAGCTGTCTAAATGCTTGCAGAGGTTTACATCCTTCCAAGCATACCTGTATTGACGAGTCCCCTTATGCTCTACAACGGGTGCTACGATTCCGTAATACATGGCCAAGTTAGTGTTATCGCTATGGCCAGCAAATATATAAGATCTGAGAAAGTAGTAATGGGGACACTAGCAAGTTTTTATGAGTATTGAGGGCAAGGACCAAGTTAGACACACTGGTGGTCCACTGGATTAATGGTCAGTGGCAAACTAGTATGGGAAGCTCATTTCTCATGCTAGGGCAAAGGTTACAACTTCTGTGGATACCTTTTATACAAGTATTTCCTGTTTAGATATCTTATTCTTTTGACACCGCCTGTGGCACCATAAATCGTATCGAAAAGGGTGCCAAAGGTATCAAGTTCAGGATACTAAGACTGCATCATGATGGACACAACCACGATGAGTCAGGTTAAGAGTAGAGCACGAAGTGGTGGTAGGCCCCAAAATTAGACCACCACCTGTAGCAAAGAAAACAACAAGTACATGGTGCGTTGACAAAAACTGATCAGATCCAACACTACTAAACGCCACCAGAAAAACAAAGGCCTGGCACAATAAATAGCCCTTATCTTTTTTGCAACCCGGCTCCTATATAATTCGTATATGTTACAGGACCGTGGTACAGAGCCTGTACTGTTCTCATTATTAAGTTCCAGCCGAACTCTTCCAGCTATGTTGGTGGGTAGAATGTAGGAGGAGTCCCGGAGATGCGAGTAATTGATAATTGCAGTTAGATTAGTAGGAAAACATTTTTTAGATACCATGCCACCCATGCCTAATAAGCAGCATCCCCAGAGAAGATCCTGCAAGTTTATCGTAAAAATGGGACGAGGCGAGATACAAGGTATTTTTGTCCTAAAGTACCCTAAGCAAGCCTGCTTTATGTCTGAAACCCGTTAGAGCGCGACCATACTTTGGTGCAACTTTGGAAGTTAGATAGATTGAAGGCTCTCTGGATTGTGGGTGTCCAAGCCTTTATTTGGGGATTGCTCGGGGTTCATTGCCTTGTTTCTGAAATAGCTTTGGAGTGGGAAAGGTTAAGGTTCTCCTTCTAGGTTTAAAATAGTTATTCTTTAAAGGGGCATAAGGTACAATGGGGGAGATCTATAATATAGCGTTTTCGTCCTTCTAAAAACCCACGTTAATCCAAAAACGCGGCTCCCGGCTTGGATCTCCCCCAATGTGTTTTATTGTTCAAAATGTTGTGCGCTAAACAGTGGTTTATTTTTCCCAATGAGTTTTGAGGTTCCTGTAAATAGACCAAGTAACAGGTGATGCGTTTTATGGTGTATGTCACAGTAAAATGTTATAAAATGGAGTATCTGTATGCATTAACAAACTGCTTTATCTTTTCAGATGTGGGCGGGAAAAAAAAAAAACATGGAGACGTAACACTAACCTCCAAACTGAAAGCACATAGTGTTGTCTGGACAGCGTTGTAGGTTCAAGGGGCTTGCTTGGGTAATTATGAAATAGAAAGTTGAATTTCTTAGTCATCTTTCGATATGATCTCTGATGTCAAAAAACTTTTCACCGAAAAAGCTCAACTTCAATTGACTTTTACAATCACTAAAGCTATCAGTTATTGTCTCAGTAATGCAAATGGCAACAACACAGAGGCAAGATATCCAGAAGGTAGGAAGATTTGAAAAAGATTTTCCAGGTTTTCCAGGCACCGGATCAAGGTGAGTTCTGTCTGCTAAAAGTTCGAAATCCTACTATGAAATGCGCTACAAGATTGCATGTCATGAACAAAGAAGAAATGGCACTGTGTTATAGCTAAGGTAGGAGATTCCAAAAATATATAGTTTGTGTGGGGTTGGTGGTATTTCTGAGTTGGAGGGGGGTTATCGTGAAAATGTCTGGAACCATTGCTGTATGGAGCCACGGTAAGTTTGTTTTAAAATAATTACATGGGTTTTGGTGTGATTTTGTAACTTTGAAATGTATTTTTCTCGAGCTTTCCAGAAGTTGTGTAGAAGAAATGAAATTCTACGAGAATGCGCCCACATATTGATGGTTATGACATTGAACAAAGTACAGCGGTATGTATCTGAAGGTGTGTAGATCAGAAATATATAGTTTTGGGGGGTATTTCTGAGTAGTTGGGGGTGTGTGGTTTGTGGTTAAACAACTGCAGGGCAGTTCAAATTTGGAGTTGGTAAATATTTTCGCTGTTTCTGAGCCATCATGCATTTTTCACTTCGGGCTTTTCGCTTCCACGTTCGCGTGTGTAACCACACATAGGATTACCGGTGATGCATGGACTTTGGGCGATGATATTTAGTAACTTTTTTAGATTCCATGAGGTTTTGGCTGATATTTACCTTTGAATGAGTGTTTTTGTTAATTTTTCAGACAAATGCGAACTTCTACGAAAGAACTGCGCCTAAACCAGTGATGGTATGAATGAACAAACTACAGCGTTACATGCTGAAGGTGTGTAGTTCAGGAATTATATAGTTTGTGGGGGGTATTTTCGTTGAGTTACGGGGGTGTTTTGTGGAAAAAACTGCAGATTGTTCAAGACAAAACTGGCTAATTTTTTTTTGCTGCTACTGACATTTGCACTGGTTCAACGCTCCTGGGTTAGTTGGTAGCATGTCTATGGGTATACCCATTGAATGTGGCATACCGTTTTATCGGGGAGGGGTTAGGCTGCATATTTTGAGATGCGTTGAACTTTCCTCACAGTTTTAGCTGTGAAATTCACATTGATTTGTCTCTGATTTTACAGTGAGGAAAAAAGAAAAAACGTGAGGAAAATAATTCCAATTGACGAACGAGCTGAGCCCATGGTACTGCATTTTGATCAAAAACTGACCTCTCACTCGTAACAAATCCGGCGGGGGTGTAGTTTCTAAAAATATCTCATTGTGGGGATATTTTAGTAATTTGGAGATATTCATTGTTAACTGTCCGTAGTGGTTTATCCATTCAATTTGTGTAATATTCTTGAAGGTGGCAAGTTTTAGTTTGGGGGGCTCCTGTACAGGAAAAGTGGGGTACCTACAATATCTGGTATCGTTGTACTCGGTGAGTATCTGAGATTTTTTATAAACCGTAGATTTTTGTGCGTAAAACCTTAAGAAACTATAAATAAAAATGGGAAAAGGAAAAATCCCATGAAAATTGCAAATTTTTCATTTTTTTTTTACATATTTTCCCCATAATTCCATGGGAAAATTTTCCAGAAAGTTACAAAATTCTTTTGCTTGTTAAAGGACACTTGTGCTGAAAAAAAAAAAACAATGTATAATATCCTGATTTTACTGCAAGGTTCCTACTGTAAAATTAGTCTAAAGACGATTTTAAGGGCAAAAATACTGAAAATTCTTCTGGCAGTTTAACGGCAAAAAAAAAATTGAAATTTTCCTGGCAGTTGAAAGGGTTAAGGGTTGTCAAACTTGACTACAACAAATAACAAATTAAAAAATATACAAGGTTATTCAAAAACACTTGAAAGCTAACTTTTGATTGGTTTTGGGGCAAAAATTAGCACCATTTTTTAAAGGGTGATGTCCACCCTTCGAAACTCATTTTAACATGCTGTTCCCACTGCGGAGGAAAAAAAAGGGAGAGAGGTTAAGTAAGAGTTTGGGGAGCTTTTTGAAAAAAAAAAAAATATGCGGTTGGGTGGGGGAATGGGGGAAGAGCAGTATTAAGGGGATGAAGCTGGGGGAGGGAAGTAGAAAGGGAGGAGAGGGTAGGGAGGGGGAGAGAGGGAGGGAGGGGGGAGACGGGCTGCAGTACGCCATGACAACTATCTACGGAGGCAACGATAGCAGGCGAGCCCATGTATCCTCATGGTGGGTTGTTTTGGGACTTGGGGGGGGTCGACAGGAGAACCCTATGGGATGGGATGTGAAACGAGGCTGTAGGGGGTAGTATGGGTACAGGATTTAAAATTACACTACATGGTGGGGCCCAGTAGTTGGGGAATTATTATAGTTTTGGGGTGGACATGCCTTTTAACTATAAAGAACTTTTATTGAATCTCACTGATAATTCTTCCCAAACCACCGCTATATCCTTTTAGTTGATCTGTCCCCAACTTCTTTAGCTATCCAATCTGAACCATGTAACATTAGTTGTCATTCAAGTTTCGATTATCAGAAACTCTTGGCTGTATTGCACTGCTGGATGGAGTGCCATTGCTATTTGTTGGGAAATGCATTGTGGGAAATGTCATCTACCAGGTGTTGGCTCATTAGTGATTACTGAGCATGCTTACAGAGAGTTTGATGTCTGATTAAAGGAGCATTAGTAAGAGAGGAAAGTACTGAGCCTGCGGCAAAAAAAGTTCGGATTTTGACGCCTTGCCTCAACAAACACCCACAGTAAGTGCTACTTACATATTTAATTTATATGGTTTCAGTTTACAAACCTTTTAAAATATCTAGTACTGCTCAATAGCTTGCGTCATGTGTTTTAATAGACATCCTCTGTTTTCAAGGGGAACTAAAATTCCAGACACTATTGCCCAATGACAGAATACAGATACAAACGCGCTCCACCTCCCCTTTGCCTTGGCTGCGGGGGCTTAATGACTTAACCTATGGATACTAGGGGTTAGCTTCCATAATGAAGCTAAGTATACGCAGTAAATTCACAGGAAGCTGCAACGTAAATTTCTCGAAGCTGACAACAATCATATTATTGAAAATTTTGACTAAAAAAATAAGTACATCTGAAGAATTGAAATGCAACCTGTCTTGCTAATTCTACCACTATCTCCAACAGACCGCCTAAATTATAAAGTTCATAACATTTTTATAAAACTTTTCTAGAAAAATAAATGAAACAAAACAACCAAAAAAAAAAGCAGGTAAAATCAGTCATGACTATTTTGTATTGTGCTGTGTGTTTATTATGAAAAACAAAGTGAAAACAGTTGCCCAGGCGCCCCCATGTTGGAACAAAAGAGAAAGCGGCAGAGCGGAGTCATTTATTTTAAAAATCACAAATCCATGTGATGCATCCTGCTCTATGCACCCGTGAAGTAGCCATGTGGGCTCGGGATTAGTACCAATCACTGTGGCCGGAGTTATTGACAATTGCTATAGGCAACTTTTATAGCTAACACTGTGGCAGATTTGAACCAATCAATTGGGAATTTGTGCCAAAATCACTGTGGGCAAACAGTTCACTGTGTCCAGTCCACCAGTCAGTGTAAATGTCAAAGCCTCCAGTCCAAGCAGTGTTTGTCAGCCACTCACTTCCAGGGGCAGTCCAGGCTGTCAGTAATTTACACGGAATAGAACATAAAATGCAGTGGTGGTAACAAGAGCTTTTCAAAAAGGACGTTTTATTGGTGTGGAGACAAATGTTTAGAAAAAATATCCTGTGCATAAAGGACAGTTGCAATACCGACTGTGGCTACAGGAACAATATGGAAGCTGTTTAGTGACAGAATCTATTACTGACTGTACTAATTGCAGTACTAGAGAGAATTTACAATGTAAAGTTGTTCTGGGGAGAAAAAGCTTTCATATTAGATTTTAATTTAGTTTCTTTGAACTGATCCGGCAACATAGCTCTGCACTTATATGTTCAAGCGGGGTATGCTAATAAGGACAAGGCCCTGTTTTGTTAAACAACAAATTTCAGTTTCCACTAAAACATCTAAGATGATTAGAGGAATGATGCCAAAAAACTGAGGGTTATCCAAAAAAGGATGTGTGCACTGATAATGTATAAGAAAAATCGGCCCAGCACCAGATACTATAAGAGGAGATAATAATTAAGGGTGCTCCTACCACTAATATAATAGAAAAAAATTTTTTACAAGGAGAAAACAGAAGTGGTACATAAAGGGCACACCCAAGCTGTATTCGTGCATTAAAAATATATCCTTTATTAAACAACATAAACACTGGGATTGGTCAAAAAGGGCAGAAAGTACAAACATCGCCAACCCCCAGTATCAATAAAGTGCATCACAAGGGCAACTTGCCGTTGGATGAAATCCGACCACGCAGACGAAACCCCGTCCGGGTTTCTTTTAATCAGCTCTTCGACCCCCTCAGGTTCATGACATACAGATGGTGCAAAAGTGGTGAGATCATGTTGTTAGGTGGCCACTTGTTTTAGGTGCTCTGTGGACTCCATCCTCATATTTCAGGTTGTATTGGTCAGCGCGTAGGGAAGCTTAAGGAGCTTAACCTTATCATATTGGGCTATATATTGATATACGTTTGCTAAGGTATATGCTATGATGTAGATTACACGTTATATATGTTATGTGATAACACTGCTCTAAATATCTATTATATTGTATTAACATTGTTGTATGACGTGATGGATTGAATATACCGGTATTTATATTGTCTGTGGATACACTTGGATATGGCGTTGGCAATCTTTCTGCAACTTTTTGACCATTATCCCAGTTATTTGTTTACTAAAGGAATATTTTAATGCACTTAATACAGCTTGGTGTTGCACTTTATGTTACCACATTTTTTCTCTCCTTGAATCTTGTCCACTGATTAATGTGACATAGATTTGAGAAGGGACACACAGGGATTGTGGGATCTTTTAATTGCTTAGGCTGGGAACACACCATCCAATTTGGGCAAACCACCAATATTGGTACCCAGCTTTATTAGTGCAAACTAACAATCTGCAACATCCACAATATCCATCTTAGAGTGCTTGATTAGAATAAGAATTACCTGTGTCCAAAAACTATAGGACAAAGAAAATTATATAATGGTATTAATTAAATGATGTTATATGGGTCGATCAATAGTTTGTGGGTGTATATCGTTCATGTTGCTTCTCGTCAGATATGTATAAGGGTTGCAAAAGGGAACGGCATTTCCTTGGACTAATGTCAACAAGGATTTTATACCCTACGGATTAGGGCAACACTTATGCGTTTCTCAACACGCTTCGATGTGGGTGACCAAACTGCATGCAATGTATAGATCGCAGCGCAAATGGTGGAACTTCTTATTGCGGGTTACCATCCGTCGTAGTGTGGCCGCAGCATACTTCTTCAAATAGACATTGATTGTGTGGCCAACCAATATTGATGCGGGCAAGCATTGTATGCGTTGCGGTGCTAAACTTCAGTTCAATGGGGATGCGACCTGCCAGATAAAAAGCGCAGATGCAACCAGCCACAACACATGTGAATGGTCAGCAGAGATAGATAGATAGCAGAGATAGATAGATAGCAGAGATAGATAGATAGCAGAGATAGATAGATAGCAGAGATAGATGGATAGCAGAGATAGATGGATAGCAGAGATAGATGGATAGCAGAGATAGATGGATAGCAGAGATAGATGGATAGCAGAGATAGATAAATGTGCGGAGCGTGTACAACCAACCTCACATTTTTATTAATGGGTGAATATGACGAGTTCAATTCATACGTCGTAAGAATTGTAATAGTATCACCATACCAACCAGAACTACAGTATATGTTAATACCAGTATTCTCAATACTATATAGTATCCCTGTACCAACCAGAACTACAGTATATGTATTAATAGCAGTAATTCTCAATATATATAGTATCACACCATACCAACCAAACTACAGTATATGTATTAAACCAGTAATTCTCAAATACTATATAGTATCCCTGTTACCAACCAGAACTACCGTATATGTATTGTGACAGGAGATCTGGTCTGGTTTTATAGAGGGAAGATATTAAGTCTCCCGATTTGCCTTGCAGCATCACCCTGAAAGGTGGAATAATAGGCCCAAAGAAAAGTGTGGTGTGTGTACAGCGCCGCTCCTACCATGACGCAACTGAAACAGTTGCCATGGCGGCACATTAGTGTCTGTTTTTTTAAAAAAAAAAAAGGCGGCAAATCCCTTCGGCAATTGAGCTGCCGCTGGGTTGATGCGGGACTTAGCAGCGCCGGAAGTTCGGGCAAGGCGCCTGAAGACAGCGCCGGAAGAGGTAGAGAGGGTGTGGTGCGCGCTAGGTTGATGCAGACTCGCAGCGCTGGAAGTTCGGGTAAGGCGCCTTGCAAAGAGGTGTGTGTGTGTGTGTGTGTGGTGTGTTTGTGTGTGTGTGTGTGGTGTGTGTGTGTGTGTTTTAGCTCAAACTCCTGAAAAAAGTTTCACCCAAGAATGCAGGGCCTCTTTACAAACAATATTAGGGGGTGTCCAAGTGCTATTTGATGTGTGGGACAGGGGGGTAGTGCCACTAGGTATGTTATGGACACAAAAGTAATTTATTAAACTTCTGCACATCATAACTTCATATGAGGAGCAATAGTTCCCTTTAGTTATCCATGTGAAAAAGAAGCAATTTGATTCATTGTGCAGTCAAGAAGATCCTGTTCTGAAGATTCTGCTGACTTCTAATCATGTTTTTAGTATTGTGTCTGGACATTAGACACTGAAGTGTGTGTGTGTTATATATAGATAGATAGATGTTAGATAGATAGCAGAGTAGATAGTAATATAGATAGATAGCTAATAGAGAGAGATAGCTATAGAGATAGATAGCTACTAGAGATAGATAGACAGATAGATAATAGATAGATAGATAGATAGATAGATAGATAGATAGATAGTAGATAGATAGATAGAAGATAGATAGCAGAGATAGATAGATAGATACATAGATGGATGGATAGCAGAGATAGATGGATAGCAGAGATAGATTAGATAGTAGATAGCAGAGATAGATAGATAGATAGCAGAGATAGATAGATATAGAGATAGATATATATGCGATAGATAGATAGCAAGAAGATAGATAGATAATATGATAGATGATAGCAGATATAGATAGATAAGCAGAGATAGATAGATTAAGATAGAAGATATAGATAGCAGAGATAGATAGATAGCAGAGATAGATAAATATCAGAGATAGAAGATATAGATAGCAGAGATAATAATAGAGATATAGCTAGATAGATGCAGAGATAGATAGATAGCAGAGATATAGAAGATATCAGTCGGATAGATAGATAGATATAGATAGTAGCAGAGATAGATAGATAGATAGATAGCAGAGATAGATAAATATCAAGAGATAGATAGCAGAGATAGATAGATAGATTAGATGGATAGCAGAGATTAGATGGATAGCAGAGATAGATAGTTAGATATTGGATAGCAGAATATAGGATAGATAGAAGATAGATAGATAGATAGATGGATAGCAGAGATAGATAGATTGATATATAGATAGATAGATAGCAGTAGATAGATAGATAGCAGAGATAGATAATATCAGAGATAGATAGATATATAGATAGATAGTGCAGAGATAGATAGATAGATAAATATCAGAGATAGATAGATATATAGATAGATAGCAGAGATAGATAGATATAGATATAGATAAATATATAGATAGTATAGATAGACATATAGAAAGATAGATAGATACAGAGATAGTAGATCCATAGATGGATAGCAGAGATAGATGATATAGCAGAGATAGATTATATGCAGAGATAGATAGATAATAGCGATAGATAGATAGATAGATAGATAGATAGCAGAGATAGATAGATAATATAATAGATAGATAGATAGATAGCAGAAGATAAGATAGATATAATAGATAGATGATAGATAGATAGATAGCAGAGATAGATAAATATCAGAGATAGATAGATAGATAGCAGAGATAGATAGGTCTAGATAGATATAGTAGTAGCTAAATAGATAGATAGTGATAGAGATAGATAGATGGAGACATAGATAGACAGACAGAGATAGATAGATAGCAGAGATAGATAGTTACACAGACAGATAGCAGAGATAGATAGATAGCAGAGTATAATGATAGCAGAGATAGATGGATAGCAGAGATAGATGGATAGCAGAGATAGATAGATTAGATAGCAGAGATAGATAGATAGATAATAGAGATAGATAGATAGCGGAGAGAGATAGACAGATAGAAGAGATAGATAGATAGCAGAGATAGATAGATTAGATAAGATAGATAGATAGCAGAGATAGATAGATAGCAGAGATAGATGGATAGCAGAGATAGATGGATAGCAGAGATAGATGGATAGCAGAGATAGATAGATTAGATAGCAGAGATAGATAGATGATAATAGATAGATAGATAGCGAGAGAGATGACAGATAGAAGAGATAGATAGATAGAGAGATAGATAGATAGATAGATAGATAGATAGCAGAGATAGATAGATAGCAGAGATAGATGGATAGCAGAGATAGATAGATAGCAGAGATAGATAAATAGATAGAGAGATGGATAGCAGAGATAGATAGATAGATACATAGATGGATGGATAGCAGAGATAGATGGATAGCAGAGATAGATTAGATAGCTAGATAGCAGAGATAGATAGATAGATAGCAGAGATAGATGATAATAGAGATGATGATAATAGCGATAGATAGATAGATAGCAGAGATGATAGATAGATTAGATAGATAGATAGATATTAGATAGATAGATAAGCAAGAGATAGATAGATAGCAGAGATAGATAAATATCAGAGATAGAAGATATGATCAGAGATGATAGATAGCAGAGATAGATAAATATCAGAGATAGAAGATATAGATAGCTAGATAGATGATAGCAGAGATAGATAGATAGATAGCAGAGATAGATAGATAGCAGAGATAGATAAATATCAGAGATAGATAGATATATAGATAGGTAGCAGAGATAGATATATAGATAGGTAGCAGAGATAGATAGATAGCAGAGATAGATAAATATCAGAGATAGATAGCAGAGATAGATAGATAGATAGATGGATAGCAGAGATAGATGGATAGCAGAGATAGATAGATTAGATAGATGGATAGAAGATAGATGGATAGATAGATACAGAGATAGATAGATAGATGGATAGCAGAGATAGATAGATTAGAAGATAGATAGATAGCAGAGATAGGATAGATAGCAGAGATAGATAAATATCAGAGATAGATAGTATATATAGATATAGGTAGCAGAGATAGAGAGATAGATAAATATCAGAGATAGATAGATATATAGATAGATAGCAGAGATAGATAGATAATAGAGATAGATAAATCTAGATAGATAGATAGATCGAAGATAGAAGAGATAGATAATAGCAGAGATAGATAGATACATAGATGGATAGCAGAGATAGATGGATAGCAGAGATAGATGATCGCATAGATAGATAGATAATACGATAGATAAGATAGTATAGATAGATAGATAGATAGATAGATACGAGATCGATGGATAATATATAGATAGATAATAGAAGATGATATAAATTAGATAGATAGATAGATAGATGATAGATAATACAGAGATAGATAGATATAGATAACAGAGATAGATAGGTACATAGATAGATAGATAGTAGTAGCTAAATATAGATGGAGTGATAGATAGATAGATGGAGACATAGATAGACAGACAGAGATAGATAGATAGCAGAGATAGATAAGTTACACAGACAGTATACAGAGATAGATAGAAGCAGATAGATAGATAGCAGAGATAGATGGATAGCAGAGATAGATGGATAGCGAGATAGATAGATAGATAGCAGAGATAGATGATAGATAATAGAGAGATAGATAGATAGCGGAGAGAGATAGACAGATAGAAGAGATAGATAGATAGCTAGATAGATAGATATAGATAGATAGATAGCAGAGATGAGAATATAGATAGATAGCAGAGATAGATAGATAGCAGAGATAGATAGATAGCAGAGATAGATAGATAGCATAGATAGATTAGAAATGTAGCAGAGATAGATAGATTATATAGGCAGAGATAGATAGATCAGATATAGAGATAGATAGATAGATAGAGAGAGATAGATAGATAGCAGAGATAGATAGATTAGATAGATAGATAGATAGCAGAGATAGATAGATAGCAGAGATAGTGGATAGCAGAGATAGATGGATAGCAGAGATAGATGGATAGCAGAGATAGATGGATAGCAGAGATAGATATACAGAGATAGATGTGATAGCAGAGATAGATGGATAGTCAGAGAGAGATGGATAGCAGGATAGATGGATAGCAGAGATAGATATAGTTAGATAGCAGAGATAGATAGATAGCAGAGATAGATAGATAGCAGAGTAGATAGATAGCAGTAGATGATAGATGGATAGCAGAGATAGATGATAGATAGACAGAGTTAGATAGATAGATAATAGAGATAGATAGATAGCGAGAGAGATAGACGATAGAAGAGATATAGATAGATAGCAGAGATAGATAGATTAGATGATAGATAAGATATATAGCAGATAGATAGATAGCAGTAGATAGATGGATAGCAGATGCATAGATGGATAGGCGAGATAGATGGATTAGCAAGAGATAGATGGATAGCAGAGATAGATAGATTAGATAGCAGAGATTAGATAGATAGATAGATAGATAGATAGATAGATAGATAGATAGATAGATAATAGAGATAGATAGATAGCGGAGAGAAATATAACATGAAGAGATAGATAGATTAATATAGATAGATATCAGAGATAGAAGATAGATAGATAGATAGATAGATAGATAGATAGATAGATAGATAATCCACACTACTACGTAGTAGTGCGCCGATTATAACATTCAGGGAGTGTACTAACCATTTCACCGCTACTCACGCTTGTTCCTGTACCCTCCCAGCAGTGCCGTAACTTCTGAAATCTTGCGCGATCACTCCTCTTGTACTGCAGGTCCGTACTTACATTTACTTTGTGGGTTGCGCGAAAGCTACTGACTTCCTGCAGTACAAGAGGAGTGTTCGTGCGAGAGTTTAGACGTCACTGCACTGCCGGGAGGTTAGAGGAATGAGTGCGAGCGGGGGCAAAACGGTAGGTTAGTATAGAGAGAAGGTGAAGGCATGGGCTGGTGTGAGTGTGCGTATATAGAGAGGGTGAAGGCAGGATGTTCACTTAAAAAAATAACATTGTTTTATTAAAGGGTATGTCCACCCCTAAAATTGATTTTTAATATGCTGCTCCCCCATGTCCCCCAGCCCCAACCGCATAAATATTTTTTCAGAAAGCCCCCCAAACTCTTTTACCCCTCCCTCGTTCCTCCTCCGCCGCACTGCCGGCCCTCTGCTTGCGAGAATGCAAGCAGAGGGGCGGGACCGGCAGTCGCGTCTGTGATTGGCTGAGCGGCAGCCAATCACGGACGCGGCTGCCGGTCATCAGTGCAGCGGAGGAAAGCGGAGAGGTAAGTAAGAGTTTGGGGAGCTTTTTGAAAAAAAAAATATGCGGTTGGGGCTGGGGGACATGGGGGAGCAGCATATTAAGGGTTTTGCGCTAGGGGGAGGGATAGTAGAACGGGAGGGAGAGGGAGGGGGGAGAAGGGCTGCAGTGCGCATGGCAAATATCTACCGGAGGCAAGATAGCAGGCAGAGCCCTGCTATCCTCCTGGTGGGTTAGTTTTGGGACTTTGGGGGGGGTTTACAGGAAACCCTATGGAGCTGGGATGTGAGGTAAGGATTAAACTACACTACATGGTGGGGCCAGTAGTTGGGGGGATTATAGTTTTAGTGGACATGCCCTTTAAAGGAAGTTTTCTCTCCCAAAGTGAACTTTTCCTGTAATGTATTGATTGAAGCCGGGAGTTAAAGAGCTATGCCTTACCTCCCATTCTTTAATCAATAGCTTAGATTCGGAACGAAGATTCAAGAAACTTACCTTTTCGCGACCCAAATATCCTATTGTCATATTAATTTACCACTTTGTTTATTATGGAGTAATAAAGGTTACACTTTTTTGCACTTTACTACCTGTGCGAGTGAGTTTACTTTTGATGGGTTCTTTTTATTTTTGTGATATTGATCTATTTTCTACCCACACGCTCCTCTCCTGACAAGTGGGTTTCACAAACAGGTAATGAACGTCAGGGAGATTCAATAAAAGTTCTTATCGTTTAAAATAGTGCAATTTTGCCCCAACCAATCAGATCTTTTTAACATTTCAAAGCTAAGATCTGATTGGTTGGGGCAAAATTAGCACCATTTTAAACGATAAGAACTTTTATTGAATAACCCTGTATGTTTATTATTTAAAGTGGTGCTCCTTCTCTTTCATTGTTACGTACTTTGTATGTTCTTTTCTCCATACCTGTTACCTGACTTTTACCTGCCAGTCTTGTTTTAGTTCCATTGTCCTGCTGCCTTCTCCGCATTGTGGGATTGGCTTTTGTGGGGCTCTCCTCTAAAGCCGCAACCTGATGCCTGTTTGCCGTGCAACATCCTCACCATCAGAGGATCTGGGGAAGACCGGCAGCACTTAGATTCTGCATCGAGAGGGGACAGGGCCGGCCTTAGGTTAAATAACACCCTGTGCAAGATTTTCTACTGGCCCCTAGCACCCCCTCCAAAACACTCACCCGGGCACACACAATATACTGCTGAATACTGCTTGCCTTCGCCTGCTTCAAATCAAGGCTGCCACCCACGCTTACTGTCTTTCAGTATCTGTAGTGGTGCTTGTATATATTGCATACATCGTAACACAAAGCGCACTAAATGCACAGACAGAACAGCACAGCATACAGACACCTAATGTAAGGCTTACGTGTGTTGGTGCTTTGTCTGTGGGGTGGTGCTGATACACATATTTCATCTGCAGGACTATAACTGTGGGGTGTGGCACTGATGCACAACTTTGACCTACAGGTCCGTGACTTAAGACTCCCGACTGGTGCCCCTCCTGGTATTGCAATATGTGCGGTCGCACAGGTCGCCCATATCAAAGGTCGGCCCTGAAAGGGGATCTCATAGGAGCCTTTCTGAAAGATCCGTAACAGCAACTGGCAGCCAGCATGAAATCCACTGGAGAGGTCAGTCCGGTAGAAAAGACTTATATCGGCAAGTAGCTGAACTACAGGGAGCCCTACAGGAGTCACGACAGGGGTACTTTTAACTGGACGCAAGGTTAAAGGCTATGTCTCCTGGAATGCCCCATACTTCTCAGAGACCAAGGTGCCTCTGCCTGACAGATTTTCTGGGGGCCGTTCAAAGTTCAATCAGTTTAAGTGTTCTTGTGGGCTTCATTATTACTCTTCTTCAGCTCTTCCAGAACCTGTTCCCATGCAACTGAGCCTGACTCTCCCTCTCTCTCTCCTGAGGAGATGATGTCTGAATTTTTGCCTATACTGTGTCGAGAGTCTGGCCATCTTCTGCATAATTGCCCAATTAGACCCATGAGTAATCCTTTCCCCATCCTCATGTCCACCTTGTTCTGTTGACTTGCCCTGCCTCTCTATTATATCTTGTTACAGGGAACCGGCCCGACATTCACAACACAAGCCGTATTGACTCGGGGCCTGTAGCTGTTTCCTATTGAAGTCCCTTACCAAAGATTTCGTTATTCCTACTCGTCTTAATTCTACTCCCCTATTCATTAATCTGGCTGACGATCAAAATTTTCCTCAAAATTCTCCCATTCTCCGAGAGACATTCCTGTATTGGTTAAAAATGTATCACCCCACTGAATTTGTGTGTTTTGATGTGTTGCCTTTTTCTTTACTTCGAGTTATTTTAGGTATGCCTTGGTTGAAAACACACAATCCTTTAATAAACTGGATCTCTGGAGAGATCTCTTTTTCTTCACAATATTGACAACAATCTTGCATTTCTTCTCCTCTCTTAGTGTAAAAGAGTGTCAGCCCAAAGTTATCTTACCACCTTTTTACCGTGACTTTGCAGATGTTTTTCGATAAAAAGGCGCAAATGTTTTGCCTCCGCATTTATGATTGTCCTGTCGAGTTGTTACCTGGAGCAGAGATTCCTTTTGGCAGAGTTTATCCTTTGTCTGAACCAGAACAAAATGTTCTTAAGGAATACATAGAAGAGAATATACAAAAAGGCTTCATTTGTCATTCTATGTCCCCAGCTGGAGCTGGTATATTTTTCGGCGAAAAAAGATGGGTCCCTTTCCTTTGTATGAATCACCGAGCTCTCAATAATGTCACAGGGTAGTTTAACTACCCTGACATAGATTGGAGTAAAGGTACTGCCAGCACCTCAAAAGGTATAAAGTTCTTAAATTTCCTATACAAGCATTTTCTTTCACAGATGGTAGATGGTAGAATTTCCTACTAGACAGAATACGTTGTTGGATCTAGTGATATCTAATAACCCTGAGCTCATTTTGGAGATGAAGGTAATGGGAAGCTTAGGGAACAGTGACCATGGTATAGTGTCATTAATATAGTGTTGCAAAAAAATAAAGTGCACTGGGTTAACAAAAACCTTTAACTTTAGGAAAGCTAATTTTGTGCTGTTAAAGGAATCACTACTGCTCATAGACTGGGGGGAATTGTTTCTAGGTAAAGATCCTGAGCAGATGTGCCACTTTTAAAGGGATATTAAACATTACATTTCTAAATTGTACCTTTAGGGAACAAGTGTAAAAAGTAGGTCCTCTCCTGCATGCTTAATGCTCAAAATGGCTTAATGCTCAGGTAAAAGGGAAATGGAAAAAAAGAAAAAGGCTTTTAAAATTTTGAAATCAAGGGAACAAACAGTCTTACAGGGAGTATAAAAGCTGTAATAAAGAGTGCAAGGAAACAATAAAAGTAGCTAAAATAGAAAATGAAATACGGAATACAAAGCAAGTCCAACCCCAAAATGTTTTTTAAGTATATAAATGGTAAAAGATGAGGACTGAGATGTGGGACCAGTAAATAACGGGGCTGAGATCGTGTGTGATGCCAAAAAGGCTAATCTGCTAAACCGTTTTTTTACATCATTTTTCACTGTTGAGAATCCTAGTCCTTACAGCAGGGTTGTAATAATACCAGGGGAGAAATGAGGAATATTCACATTGGCTGAAGGAGGATATGGTACAGAAACATTTATACAAAGTTAATATCAATAAAGCCCCAGGACCGGATGGAATACATGCAACTGAGCCTGACTCGTCCTTCTCTCTCTCCTGAGGAGATGTTGTCTGAATTTTTGGCTATACTGTCGAGAGTCTGGCCATCTTCTGCATAATTGCCAATTAGATTTTAAAAGAGCTTAGTTTAGTTCTATCTAGACCTCTGTTTCTTATCTTTTCAGATTCACTTTGGTCTGGAGATGTGCCGCTGGATTGGAAAAAAGCCAATGTAATACCAATATTCAAAAGGTAGTGGTTCACAGCCTGGTAACTAGACCTGTAAGCCTAACATCAGTGGTAGGGAAGGTGATGGAAACTTTGTTACGGGATCATATCCTTGACTTTGTCTCCATAGCTCATCTTATTAGTAGTAGTCAGCATGGATTTATGAGAAATAGATCATGCCAGACAAATTTAATTGTTTTTTATGAAGAAGTGAGTAAGAATTGGATTCGCACAGCAGTGGATGTTTATACTTGGATTTTGCGAAAGCTTTTGATACTGTGCCACATAGTGACTAATGTATAACTGAGTACTGTTGGCCTCGAAGAAAACACTTGTTCATGGATAGAGAATTGGTTATTGGATCTCAAGCAGAGAGTTGTGGTAAATGGAGCTACATCTATGTGGGCTAAAGTTATCAGCGGCGTCCTCAGGGTTCTGTACTGGGGTCGCTTCTGTTTAATCTGTTTTAAATGACTTAGAAGGGGGCACTGAGAGCAGGATCTCTGTGTTTGCTGATGACACTAATGATTTGCAGTGTTGCAAACACCTAGATAGATTAGCAAAATGGGCAGCAAATAGCAGATGAGATTCAATGTTGATAAACGTAAGGTGATGCCACCTACACCAGAAATACTGTGTTAAGTGCATCTGTAATGGAAAAATATTTGGGGGTTCTGGTAGATAACAGTTAGTTTGTAGCAAACAATGCCAGGTAGCAACGGCTAGAGCTAGCAAGATATTGTCTTGTATAAAGAAGGGAATAGATTCAAGAGAGAAAGATATTATTCTCCCTCTTTACAAGGCACTGGTAAGGCCTCATTTGGAATATGCAGTGCAGTTTTGGAAACCCATATACAAAGGGACATTTTGGAAATGGAGGCAGTTCAGAGAAGAGCAATTAAATTAATAAGGGAATGAGAGGCTTGAATATGCAGTCAGATTAGACAAGTTAGGGCTGTTTACATTGGAGAAGCAACGTTTGCGTGGGGATATAATAACCTTATACAAATATATTATGGACCATACAATGAGCTCTCGGGTCATTGTTTCACTAATAGGTCATATCAGAGGACTCGTGGATATCCTTTAAGGTTGGAAGAAAAAAAGTTTCATCTTCAGGTTAGTAAAGGTTTCTTTACAGTGAGAACGGTGAAACTGTGGAACTTTCTTAGCATCATTGTGGTAATGCAAGTTCATTAAATAACTTTAAAAAAGGCCTGGATAAGTTTCTAAACTCAAAAATATTGAGAATTACTGGTATTAATACTATAGATCTGGTTGATCCAGGGATACTTTCCGATTGCCGTTTGGAGTCAGGAAGGATTTCCACCCCCCCCTTTTGCTGTTTTTATTTTGCCTTCCTCTGATCAACTGTTAGGTAGGGTTAAAAAAAAACAAATAAAAATATTATACTATTTAACTAGTTAAAAATATGTACTCACTGCTTTTGTTTTTCCACTGCGCCCAGAGCTGTTCCAACGATTGAATTCCACTCAAGGTTTTACCAAACTGGAGCTTCGAGGGGCCTATAAATTAATTAGAGGGAACGAGTGGAAGACGGCTTTTCGCTCCAGGTATGGACACTTGAATACTTGGTTATGCCTTTTGGTTTATGCAATGCCCCTGCAACTTTCCAACATTTTGTGAATGACATTTTCCATGATTTTGTGGACGACTTCATGGCAGTATACCTAGATGATATATTGACTTTCCTTCTAATAGGGAGGAGCACCGTATTCAATCAAGAAAGTGTTATCTCTCTTAGAACTCAAGGATTATTTGCTAAACTGGAAAAATGTGAGTTTGAAAGAAGCTCTATCCCCTTCCTTGATTTCATCATTTCATTGCAAGGATTTAACCATGGATCCTTAGAAAGTCTCCGCAATTCAAGATTGGCCTACTCCATCTACGTAAGCAAGTCAAAAAGTTCATTGGATTTGCTAATTTATATTGTAGATTCATTAAGAACTTTTCTACTTCATTCTTCCAATAAATATCTGTTGTATTCAATTAGATCAATTGGACTTGAGGTTTAGTTCTTGAAGACGTTTCGCTAGTCATCCGACTGGCTTTCTCAATTCAAAATGACTTTGTACAAGAATCTGTGGCAATTATGTACCCTGGAAAATCCCAATAGCAAATCACAGCCAGGTGTTAAGGGCGTGATTGCATAGTGGCTAAGAGGTGTTATAGGAACGCCCAGAGTAGGTGTCAAAACAGCATTGTACACGGCAGACAGTTGGTCGAACCCCCCCCCACCTCTATTTAGGCTTGGTTTCTTTATTTTCACATAAATGGCCTCCTTGACACCTCTCTTGAATTAGTCACTTCCTTTGCCAATATGTTAACATTACAATCTTCAAAGGTATGTCCTTTATCCTTAAGATGCAGGTACACGGCTGAATCCTGACTCAAGGAATTGGCTCTCGTGGCTGGGCCATACGTTGATGCAGTTTTGTTGGTCTACCCCACATACAAATTATTTATGTGAAATAAAAAAACCAAGCCTAAATAGAGATGGGGGGGTTCGACACCAACTGTCTGCCATGTACAATGCTGTTTTGACACCTTACTCTGGGCATTCCTATAACACCTCTTAGCCTTGCAATCACGCCCTTAACCCTGGCGGTGATATGCTAATTGGATTTTCCAGGGTACATAATTGCCACAGATTCTTGTACAAGTCATTCTGAATTGAGAGCCAATCGATGACTTGCAAGAACTAAACTTCAAGTCCATTTGATCTAATTGAATACAACATATATACCATGACCTGGATGAATGAGAACCTTCACAGTATTCTTCCAATGACTACTGACTAGAGCCCATGTACCATTTTGCTTGACAGAATCGTCTCAATTGCTTTTAAACAGTTAAAGTCTGCATTTACATCGGCTCCTGTCTTAATTCTCCAATCCGTCTTTCCCTTTAATTTTAGAAGTTGACGCACCCAAGGCCGCTTTGCCTTCTTTTCCAGAAAACTTTCGGTGTCCGAGAGGAACTATGATGGGTGAGACCATAACTATTAGCCATAAAGTAGGCCCTAGAAGAGTGGCGGTTTTACTTGAGGTGCCAATCATCCAATGTGATCTTACGGATCATAAGAACTGAGAGTACTAAGCTAGATGGCCCTTTTCTTCAATAGGTTCAACTTTCATTACTTTCTCTCCAGGCTCAAAGAATGGCAAGGCCAATGCCCTTACCAGATACATTTCTGAAAACAATAGGTCTGATAAATCAAATACGATCCTGTCCAAATCAAACTTCATGTTGTTACACACAAATATTGCCAAAACCATCAAAAAAGCTTCCATCTAGTCCTCTATTAATTCTTCTTTTTCTCGGGATGGATTCATTTATCTTCAAAAATAAATTTTTTGTTCCTGAATCGGCGAATTTTCAGTACTTCAATGTTGTCATTGTCATGCTTTAGCTGGCCATTTTGGTTCCACAAGACATTCGATTTACTAATAGAATTTTTTTTTCTGGCCTAGTATTTCTAAAGACTATTATTATTATTATTGTGGATTTATATAGCGCCAACTCTACTGTAGCGCTTACAAGAAGTCACGGAATAGTGACGAAACACGTGTCGGCGTGTTGGATCTTGGAGCCATACTGTGAACTATATTAAAAATTGGACATTTGCCGCTGTGGATTAGCATGGTGTGGGAGAGACCAGGTACATTCAGGAAGCACTAAGACTAAGGAGGATCCTGCCCGGAGCAAAGTACAATCGGAAGATGGATCGGATAGGGTGCAGACTTCCTCATAGTAACTCCCGGCAAATCTCTCTGAGGAGGTATTGCAACGGGTATAGTCCTGCTGAATTGGATTACAGTGTATCGTGTTTACCACATTTGTTGCTCTTACAAACTGTGGCATGTGTTACTGGTATAGAACCATGCCATAAAACTTTAGCGTCTACATAGTGTAGTCCACGAACAACAGCGCCTATATGCACCACAAGAGAGATGTTGTTCTTAATAAGGTTTTTGTATATTGTTGTGTGGGGAGGGCTGATTTTAGTAGTATACTCAATAAAGATATGATTTTATAGTACATGAGGATGTTTTTTTTCTGCACTGACTTGACATAGAAGTAGTAATTGATCAGTGGCACTAGCACAAGAGACGCTCCATTTCTAGATTGTCCTGACATATATGCACAGTGCTATTTGGGGTCATGTTTTCATGCTCATCTCTGTCTATGGAGATGCTTTAAGTTTGTGGTATATGAAGTGGGGGACCTCTGCACTACTTGGAGGGTGCAAGTAAGATGCATTATGGGATGTAACTATATGGGTGCTCTTCCCCATATTATGTATAGTCAGTTGTCTTTTGATTGGGGGAAACGGAGTGCCCGGAGGAAACCCACGCAAGCATGGGGAGAACATCACAACTCCTTGCAGATGTGTCCAAGGTGGAATTGAACTCAGGACTTCAGCGGTGCAAGGCATCAGTGCAAACCAGAGCCACCATGCTGCCCGTAAAAAAATCATTGCCTTCTGTGTTACCTGTGCTAGATTTAAAACTTCCAAAGCCCATATGATTGGTTGTCCTCTGCCTACCCTAGCCACCCTTTACTTTAGCGAGTTCGCTTACAATAATGCGATTCATCCTCTATCAAATGTTCACCTTTCTATACAAACATGGTTATAACCCAACTTTTCATACTGATGTTCCATCCTTAGATACTATTACGAATCTTCAAACCCGAATAGAACTATTGAAATAAAGACTTGAATAGAAGTCCCTCATCTCTCAGGCTCAAGACAAGCTCATAAATCAGCTAATAAATCAAAAAGATTCTTCAACTTCAGGGTTGGTGATTTTGTCTGGCTGTCCATACGAAATTTGAGTTCCCTCAGCAAGTTAGGCCCTGCTTCATTGGAACTTTTCTAGTAGTTTTTGAACTGGATCTTCTAAGTCGTTGATACATCCGTGTTTTCATGTTTCTTGTTTTAAAAAATATGTTGTCAATTCTTCTTTGCATCCTCCTCCTCCCACGTCCACCTCCTGTTCTGGTTGAGGATGCTGAGTACAAAAGTCGAGACCATTTTGGATGCAAAGATTTCTCAAGACATCCTGAGAAACCTATGTCTAAGGGCAACCCAAAGTTGCCCCTGGGGTGGGTGCATGTCATTCCCAAAACGTACCTGTTCCTGGGAGCCTTTTGCGTATGGCATGCCAGCTTGTGCATAGCGAACAGGCTGGACTCCCATGAGTGTGTGCACTGGTGTTTTGACGCTCAGGCACGGGCACCGTGGGTCCCGGTCTCATCCTACAGCTAAGGACAGGTTTGGTCATCCTCTTCCATGTGCGAGCACGTCGTGAAATGACGTGCCTACCTATTTAAAGCTCCCCCTGCTGTCTGGCTCTTGCTGCCAGTTCAGTGTTTATTACTCTGTTCCTAAGCCTTATCTTAGTTATTTGCTCTTCCTGCTGATATCATGTTCCTATTCCTGCTTCTATATCTGCCAGTTTGCTACTGCCTCCAGTTCAATCTTTAATCTCCATATCTGCCAGTTTGCTCCTGCCTCCAGTTCAACCTTGGTCCCCATATCTGCCATTTGCTCCTGGTTCTAGTGCACCTTGGTCTCCACATCTGTCAGTTTCTGCTGCCGGTATGTTCTTTTCCTCTATTCCTGTTACCTGACTTTCACCTGCTAGTCTTGTTTTAGCTTTTACCCTTTAAACATGATATATTTTATACTAAAAAATCACTTTATGCAGAAAATATTACATGCATGATCTGTAGAGGCAAAAAGGTAAAATAGGGTAATCTTCCATCATACTGAGGAGTCTATTACGTTCTGACTAATGGAAAGATTATACCAATTTGAATAAGTCCTGCACTTTGAATCCCATACGAACAGCTAGAGAAAAAGCAAGTTAAAGCTAATTTTATTTCATCCATAGTTTAAAGAGTTCAGCAGTTGCTACCGTATGGCTTAATTCTGTCTGGGAATGTGGATAGTGAATAGAATGCTGAACAGGAGTAATGATTGTCATATATGTTTAATGTCCAGAGAAATATAATTGTGAGTAACATAAATGCAGTCAGTCTGCAGAAATGGCAACCATTTCAATGACATTTTCTCAGTGGGAACATTGATTGTTGTTTTCTGTTTTGCAGACATTGTTACTGAGAAATCTGAACAGTGCTACGGAGACCATATGCTCTATTGAATTAGCGCTTTCTCAAAGGTTCTTCTATTATGAGTTCCTGCTTTCCATATGCTAAGTTGTTCCAAAGCTTGCAGCTAGATGAAATTTTATTGCATACCTTTAGTTAGGAATTATAGTTTCAAAGAAGGACCTGTCAGCCAAAACTGCAAATACTTTACAGTTAAAAATAATTTGTTTCTCGCATTTACTTTCTGTAAAAGCCCTAATGTGTTTTTTATACAAAAGGTTTTGTAGGTTTGTTGGAGGGCCATGGCTATTAAAGGGCAACTGTGGTCTCCAAACAAATGTTGGTCAAATGAAAGCTTGCAGTCTTTCCTTTAAAATGAGTGTTCAAACTTACTGCTTCCAGAAGCTTGAGTGACATCACCTGACCCTATTGCCCCTTTCCTGTCCCCCTGGGTCTGAGCATGCTCACTTAAGACGTAATGTTGGGAAAGACAGGAAATACCTGCACAGACTTAAAAAAAATTGATGGGTGAGATGGGGGGAGGGGGAAGGATAATTAATGCAGACATGGTGATCAGAGTTAGGGCACGGACACACTGCAACACAAACACAATCGCACACGGAATTGCATGCGATTTCATTTGCGCATGCGTTTTGGAAGTATTGGAGTATTGGAAAACGCATGCGAATGTGATTTAAAATGCGGAATTCAAATCGCAACACACCCGAAAACACGCGTTTTCAGTGTACACGCGTTTTTCAGCAGTGTGGCCTAGCCCTAATGCTAAACTTTTCCAGCATTATGACTTCTCCCAGGTTTACTTAGAGATGTGATCCAGTGTTCATTTTAAAGGTTCAACAGAAGGTCTTTATTTAACCCAAACTTGTTCAAAGACCACAGTTGCCCTTAAAGGACATCTATATTGTCCAAGCTTCGCTCCACAGTCAGGGATATATTCAATGGGGAAAAGTGCTTTTTACAGTGTCTTCCCATTGGTTAGGCCAACAATTCTTATACTGGGAAACCTGAATGTTATTTTTAATTATCCAGGAGGCCATAATGACATAATAAAATTCTGCAAATGATGTGGAACTGTAATGAAAAAAAATATAAACAATTATCAGCATTTATGCACATAACAGAACTAATAATTAGGATCTCTTATTTCACTAACTGATTGCTTTGCAACAAAGATGCATAACTATGAACAAAGTTACCTTTAGAAAATGGCTTTAAATGTGGGAAACTAGTAGGGCAATGGAATCTGCTCCTATTATAATCACTTCTACTCAGCCTTTCTACCCCATCACTTCCTTTTACCTTCCTTCTACCCAGGTTTCAGCATTCCTGTACCTTCTATTTCCTTCCTGAAATATTCAATACTTGCAATTCAAACTAAGGGCATAGGAAGGCACCAGGCAGGTAAGAGGTAGGGCCACTGTGGTGCAGTTCTGCTGTAGAAAGAAAATAAATATCCCCTCCACTAAACACAATTAGCTGTATAAATTACCTTATCTGGTCAGAAAATTAAGATACAATGTTAAACATTTAATCAGTGCAAATGAACATTGTATGTACCTTTCTTTGCTTTCTTCCCCCATTACATAATTGGGTACATTTATTTCTACCCCATTTTGCAACAGTTATTAATTTTGCAACAGTTTTAGGGTTATCTAGAAGCCTTCAGTCTTATCTTCTTTAAAATGAAGCAGGCATTGATAATATTTTCTTCAATATAACTTCTCAAAGGTTACAGTCAATAGGCTTGAACCCTAACCTAATAGGAGACCACAGTTGCCCTTTAAAGGACATCAATACTATTTGAAACCACCCACTACTATTTAAAGTGTCCATGGTAAAGGCTGAGACCACACTGTACTGCGCAAGGAGGCATGCAGGCGAACGCTCATGTTTGTGCACGCATTCCTGATGTGCGAGCGTGCATTGGCGTGTGCTCGCGATTAGGATCACCCAGTGATCCGCAATCGGAGCGCATGCGTTTGCGCACAAAAAGGCGGAGTGCATGCACTGCAATTTACGAATCGCAACGCAGCTCTCCCTAGCACACTAGTGTGGCCACATCACATCAGTTAGCGATCAGCTAACACTTAAAAGCGCTTCAGTGTGGCTTAGCCCTTATAGTCTTACCAAATTGTTGTAATTGCTGGTAAGTCTGCCCAGCCCCCTGCCTTTGTTGGGGCCAGACCAATGGTAAGGTGTGCCCTGCAAGAAGCATGTCTTCCCATTAGCCAGGTCCTGGACTGAGTGACTGGAGCTGGACCAGGTGGGGGTAGTTTTTAACAGTTTTGTTGTGCTTTAAAGGGCATGTCAACCCCCAAAACTATAATCCCCCCAATACTAGCTCCATTGTGTAGTGTAGTTTAATCCTTACCTTACATCCCAGCTCCATCTGGTTCTTCTGCTATCCCCCCCTAAAGTCCAAAAAAAGCCCACCAGGAGTACTGCAGAGTCCATATAGGACTCTGCCTCCTGTCTCTTCTCCTGCAGAATTTTGTCATGCGCAGTTCAGCCCTCCCTCCCTCTCCCACACGTTTTGTTCTCCCTCCCCCTAGTGTAAATCCCCTTGGTTATATTGTAGGGCTTCCTCCCCCAGCCCCAACCACTATAATAGAATTATCAGAAAGTTCCTCGAACTCTACTTACCTTACCTCTCTCCCACAGTGTTCTAAGCAGCCGGGTCCGTGATTGGCTGCCGGCTTTCTGATAATTATAGCTGTTGGGGCTGGGGGAGGAAGCCCTACAATATGTCAAAAAAATGTTTTTAAAGGGTGGCCATGCCCTTTAATTCAGCAGGTTTCTACCTTTTACAGAGTGGAACACAGTCTCAGATACACAGTTGCACATGCTCACTGCATTCTCAAGCCACCTGCTTCATTCCTGTCATAGCTGTCAAATAACTCCTCTGCAGCAAGGAATTAACGAAAATCTTCAGAAATCTGCAGAAATACAATTTTTCTTTTCAGCAGAGAATTAAAGCTATCTTTTTGTAGGGAATTATAGCTCCTTTTAGGATTGCTTACTTACAAGTTCTACCAAAAATTTATTGCAGATTGTGCCAATACTTTTTTGCTCACCCTCCTTTGCAGCAGAAACGCCCTATACTGTGGGCAGCTCCATGGTATTGTTAATGTCAGGAAAAACAAAAAATTATTTTAACAAACCTGTACCCAATTATCCTAAAGGTAAAGTGACCCAAAGCATGATATCATTCTAGGAATGCACAAAAGGGAAAAAAAAATATTTGTCCAAGCTGGTCTTTCCATTCAGACCATATAAAAACTGGTCTGCTGGTAGTCCGGAGCTGCAGTGCCGTGGTAACATCTGGTCTGGCTCCAACACCAAGGTGTGCCACCATCAGTCATCAACTCCCTGGTTTTGTTACTTTTTATTATTATTGTGGATTTATATAGCGCCAACATCTTCCGTAGTATACATTCACATCAGGCCCTGTCCCAAAGAGCTTACCTAAGCACATTTATTTGACACATACAAAATATCAGTATGTCTTTCCTATTGTGGGGAAAACCGGAGTGCCCGGAGAAAACCCACGCAAGTATGGCGAGAACATACAAACTCCTTGCAGATGTGTCCAAGGGTGCATTCAATCTCAGGACTTCAGTGCTGCAAGGCATCAGTGCTAACCACTGAGCCACCATGCTGCCCCATCATATAACACAGTGAGAGCCTTGGTTGTTGCCACATATTAGCACATACTACATCACCACACCTATTTCACATTAAATTGTAGGTACTCTGCGCTTATTATATGGTGAAAACATTGAATAGTTTCAATAGCAGCATATTAAATAGTAAGGACAGTAATTAATGACAACAACAACATTTTATACAGTGAGATACTGACACCTAAAGGACATTACAAAGAGAAATTAATTAGTTCCAATCTTGGCTCGTTGTTTACTGAGAGTAGTGTGTTCTACAGTGACAATACTTACAGACACCCTCAGAACATTCTAAAGTGAGCCAATACAAAAAGATATATTAAGAGCACTGGGTACAGATGGTATAATCACACACAGAGAAACTAATCAGACTAGGGCCTGTTTAAAGTCTGTTGGGGCCCCCGATGTCAACTTTTATCCATTCAAAGGTTTGGGGGCTGTGGGCAATTGCCCTATTTGCCCCTATGGTAAAACTGGCTCTGAAAAGGAAAAAAATAATGGTGTAGCACCCTCTACAGCAAAATCATCACCTCCTTTTGGGCAAGCCCATCTTTGTTACCCACAAACCAATCATGTTTAAGGACCAACACCAGCCTTCCACTTTTCCCACTGTCCCTTAGACAAACCCAGGGTGAGAAACAATAGGTCCTCATCCTGGGTTTGCATTACTTCAGATGAAATACTTAAAGTCATACTCCCAGGTCCAGTCCACACCACCTACTGGCTGTGTCTGGGGGGTAACCTATGGGATGGCACGCTCTGCAAGAAGCGCATCTTTAAATATGGGTCGAGCCCAGACTTAGTAGCAGACCGAAACTGGGAACCGGGAACCATTCCTATCCTCACCTTGGGTTCTTTGATGGGAGAGAGGAAGGAGGACTAAGTAGGAGTTGTACTAAACTTTAAAGGAGAAAGAGGACCACCACGCAGCTCATACTGCTAAACCATCTTTGTGACATGGATATGATATATATAGTATATGTTCTTTTTGTTAGTTTGGTCCACATCTACCATTAGGCAGAGTGAGATATTTGTCTCAGGAGGCACCCCTGCACTGAAGAAGATAGGTGTCAGAAAAAGCAGTAGTGGGGGGGGAGAAGTGAGGGGTGAAGAAAAAAAAGAAATTTCCCTAGTAACAGATATGATTTTGTTAAAATTATTTTGTTTGCTTGGGTTAGCTTTATTTAGTTTGTTAGGCTAGGTTAGACTAGTTAGGTTAGTTAGGCCCTGCTGAAAGAGTCTACCTTAAAATGGTGGCAGGCTTACAAATCTTTTGGCTAAAATCTTTCATTCTACAGAAAATATGGCATTTCTAATGTATTGTAACAGTTGAACCATGACCACCGAGAAAGCCACACCCAATTTAACACAGCATCGGTGCGCTTCGTGCGGTGCCTGAAAATAATCTTTTTGAAAAGTTTGGCTCAGGCAGCAAAATTCCTAGAAGTGCCCCTGGTTTGGTTACCTTTCTTGCCTTTACATCTCCCTCAGATATTACAGAAACGCTACAGGAAACTGGGTTAGGTTCTCATATAAAGAACATTAGATAGAAGGTGGGTTGATTTTATCTGTAGTTCCCCTTTAACTGCACTGTAACATTTGAACAGTATTTTGCTCTTTGGGAACAAACATAATTACTGTTCATCCATCCAGATTTACATGGTTTACTATTTAATACAATCTCTCACAGTAACTAGAGCATTTTAATAATGCAATTCCAATTAAAAACTTGTCATGAACATTACATTATATGTAGCTTCCTGTTCCTTTTAAAATGTGTATCTATCTTCATTTAATATAGTAAGGTAATAACATGTACAGCAAATAAATATTACTGAACTGGTGACAACAGTGCTGGAATATTAACATTATTCAGTTTTAGGTTGTGGAAGTCTTACAGCTAATTTAGTTGGATGAATTTCTGTAATTACACTTCAAATGGAATGTATTCTTTGAAGGTATGGGAATTCTTATAATTTTTTATCACTACTCCTTTAGACTTGCCTGTACTTACATCCTTTTTGTGACTTTATATTGTAGGTTTTTGTTTTCTCTAACAAGCCCCCGATCGTCAGGAGACTTGTCGCGCCTCGCTGTACACGGTTACCCCCAGGTCTTAGAGCACAAGGTATACTGAGTATACCTTGGTATATATGAGGCTGGGTATACTCAGGAAAACTGAAACACCAATAGATCTACACAGGAGCTGGAAGACAAAGAAGAGAACAAGAGCAAAAGGAAAACAATGATAATAAGAAAGAACAATGAACTAGACTAGCTACTATAAAAATAGCAAGGACCACTAGTTTGGCAAACCAAAACTATAATAGGCAAGGAATGAGTGCCAAAAACAGGGTCAAGTACAGCAGAGGAACCAATGGGGAAAAGGAGGACAAGAGTCTGATGCAGGATTGGTAAATTTAAACTTAATTGGATCTCCTCAGCCCAATCTAACATTTGCAGGAGCGGAGAAGTGGTGCCTGTGCGCGCCCATGAGGCACTAGAAGTGGGCCCAGCCGCCGTGCGAGAAGAGGATGACGCTCGCGTGCACGAGGACGCCGGATGCGCAATGATGACATCATCCACCGAAGACACCATGGCCGACTCCAGAGATTCCCAAAGGCAGTGATTGGTGAGGGAGCGCGAGGCAGGTAAGTGATTTGTGATCACACAATGACCTAAGAGTGGCTGGTAAACTGGAGGGCTGAACTTACAGTGGCTGGTGAACTGGAGGATTGACCTAATAATGGCTGGTGAACAGGAGGGCTGGTGAACTAGCCAGTGTTAGGTCAGCCCTCCAGTTCACCAGCTAGTGTTGACTTTACAGTGTCTGGTGAACTGGAAGGCTGACTTAACTAAGGCTTTTAAACTGGAGGGCTGGCTTAACAGTGGCTGGTGAACTGGAGGGCTGGACGTCAGCTCTCCAGTTTGCCAGCCAGTGTTGATTTTACAGTATAGCAAGACAAAGATACAACAAAATACAGCATCAGCTACTGGCACCAATACTAGTTAGGTATAAAGCACCTACTTAGTGTGGTGGTAGG
This sequence comes from Hymenochirus boettgeri, assembly GCA_019447015.1. Taxonomy (NCBI): domain Eukaryota; kingdom Metazoa; phylum Chordata; class Amphibia; order Anura; family Pipidae; genus Hymenochirus; species Hymenochirus boettgeri. The sequence goes on from CM033471.1 coordinate 186,099,355, forward strand.
GCCCTAGTTCCCAAAATCAAACAAAAAGGGGGGCTGTGGGAGCACTCCTATGGCAACATTATTATAACAATGGAAATGCTACTGATCTGACCAAATCATTAGAACAAACAAGAAAAGAGATGATCAATGCACATTCCTAGGCCCCATATGCTATCATAATATCTGTGCTAGTGCAAACAGTAAAACATGGGGGAATTTAGTTACAATTTTATTCATAAAAGTGAAAAGCCTTCCAACCACGTCAAGGTAACCCCAGTATGGAAGGTCCTAACAAATTACCTTGGGTCATTTATCTGGGCTGACGCATTGGATTAGTAGTGATGGCTATCACTCCCCCCCCCCTCCTGCCTACTGGCTTTTAACAAGGATAGTATTCAAGGTTTAAAACCTACAATTAAATTGACGTGTTGGGGGTGCTACTACCACATGGAAGCTTGGTCTATCTTCCTGCAAATAAATCAGTCAAGCAAGTGGAAAAGCATAGCAGCTACTCACTAACGTGGATCAGTGGCCCGGGTGCATCCAAGCCCCGGGCCCTTCACTCTGCCGTTACTCATGAAAGTATTCAACACAGGAAAAGAAGGTGGAGCAACACGGAGATCACACAAAAAATTTCCGAATGATAAAATAACAATTTAACAATTTATTGGAGCTTACATATAATACACACAAACACACCCATACCTGACGCGAGAGGCACACACGTCACTTCCTATTTATAAGGATGGGCACACCTTTATTAACCCATAAAGGGCATAGTGTATCTATTATTAACCAGCAACAGGAGTTCCATTGGAAAAAGGAGGCATGCTAGAACTAAATACAAAAGTAAACAACAAAAGATAATAAACAATGAAGCAAAAAATAACACAAAGCAAAATAAAGTGAATAAACAGAAACATAAAATATAACAAAAAATACTAGAAAAATGCATATGTAAAGACTGTTATAAATACCACTTAACTATTGATAAAATTCTAACCAGGCAATAATACAGCAAGGCTAATACCAGGAATAAAATATATAAAATAAAGGTAGAAGGAAAGCGTCTTAAAGAATCAAAGAAAGATGAGTAAGTACGTAGACTCCAATAAATTGTTATTTTATCATTCAGGACTGTTTTGTGTGTTCTCCGTGTTGCTCCGCCTTCTTTTCCTGTGTTGAATACTTTCATTTATTTTAGAGTATCTGGTGAACTGTAAGACTGAACTAGCGATGGCTGTTAAACTGGAGGGCTGGTTTAACCTCGGCTGTTGAACTGGAGGGCTTACCTAAGTCAGACCACCACACCAACCTTTGGCGCCAAAAGTTAGGTTGCCATTTCAGCCCCCACACCATGCCAATAGCCATATGTATGGCTACCTTAATTGTTTTAGACGCTGATAGCAATAAAGACACCTGGAACGACCTGACTATATATGGAACATCCTGTAGTTCTAGATTGCTGTGAGGAAGAATTCAAACAGATTTTAAATTCAAAAATGCAATCTCTGAGTTGTTTTTGAAATGTTATAATCATTTATGGTCTCTAAATGTTGTTGAATAAATGCTTTTTTTTAGCTCTGTAATTTATTAGAGTGACTGATTGCTTGATTCTCTATGTAGATTCTTCTTGGATCTAGGAATGAGGCCTCTGTTTTTTTATTTGCTAGTGACTGTGGGAACATGGCACACAAAACCTATATTAATGTTTTACAAAGCACAATCCCAGTACAGGGTGAAGCCAATCACAAATCTGGTGCAGGAGGATATTGGGAAGGATACTGTACTGCAGGGACATTGCGTAATAAGTAAACTATCTTGTAGGTTGGGGGGCATGCAGCTAAAAGTTAGTGGTAGACTTACCCTTTAAAAGCTTGAAACCATTAATTGAATTTTACAATCAGTGGTCTTTCCAAGCTTTGCCCCCTTTCCGATTGCTGCCTAACTAATAGTAAAACAGGCTCTTTATGACGCAAGCTTTCCCAGGGTACATATCCTAGGCATTGTGAGGGCAGAGATTAAGAAACTGAATGAATATTTAGAGCTATAAACAGTACTACTGTACCTCCTCTGGATTTGTTTTAATAGGGGGTAGGGCTTGTGGCTACAATCATCCTTTAAATGTTCCTCACAAAATTATATCCAGGATTATATTATTAGGAATAATATTATAAGAATCAATCAACAAGGTTTTGTGAGGGGCATTGTGAAACAAATTGATTTACTTTTTATAAGGCGATGAGTAAGAATTTGGACTGTGATATTGCAGCAGATGTGTTCTGATACATTGCAAAGGCTTTTGATATGGTGCCACACAAATAATTAACTGGTTTAACTAAGGTCTGTTGAATAAAGCATTCACTAAAATATAAGCATAGATTATCACTTATTGAATTGAATCATGACAGGTATACTACAGGTTTCACTTTTACATAAAGTAAAATAAAAGCCTTGGGTAAAACAAGGCTTGCTGCCTCAAACTTCTCAAAAGTTAATATTTCCCTGGGTTTTAAGCACAACTATACACACCTCAGCCCTGATCCTTTTCTTCCTTCATTTGAAAGTACCCTAAACTTTTTTTCTGTTCTGTGACAGTAGCCATACACGCCAATCACACAGATAATATCAATAACTTTTTTTTTTCAAAAAAACAGGTCAATTGTGCCCCCCGATTTACTCTATGTGCACCAAAATGTGTATGGCCACGATAAGTTTTGGTGTGTTTCTTTGATTAGGAATAACATAAGTTACAAAAAAGTTTGATGAGACCCTTAATAACATGTAGTTAAACACACTATAACATTATGTGCTTACTCGATGATGAAGGTGGCCCAGGTGCAGTGCAGCGCAGCCCCAGGCCCTTCGTGGATTAACCAAGTAAAACACGCTCTCACTCCACCATTGAGGAAGGCTCCAGCCAAAACAGTACACAGGGCAAAACGCCCAAACAGAGAAAACAGAGTGCGAACTTGCCCCGAACCCTCCGCTAAAGATTCCTGTTAAGGTAAGAAGAAATGAAGGGCAATCGGACCGGCCGAAATAGGATCCTCACAACCGCTATAGGTATTAGACAAGCACTTAATTTATTGAAGAGACACGGCACACAAGCCCATAGATATAAATTAAGTGCTTGTCTAATACCTATAGCAGTTGTGAGGATCCTTTTTTGGCCGGTCCGATTGCCCTTCATTTCGTCTTACCTAGGAATAACACAAGACAAATGCTACATTAAAACAAACATACATACATACACAAATAAATCCCTAGTACATGATAATAAAAAAGCTGGCCAGCTACACATTTACATATAATCAATATATATTTATATATACCCTTTTAATTCAACAACCAAAAACCTAAATACAGATGGATATCCACTGAAATACTATAATAACCGATAAAAAATGCAGATGCATATAGATGTCCAGATCGTGATCAGCTAAATGGACAGAAAGTCCTGCAAAAATGATGATAGGAAGATAATGGGGAGGTATGTATCAGTCCCTCCGGTGTGCGCACACCAAAAAACTCACAGGGAACGGTATAAAACAAAATAAGTGATACTGCACCACTCCAGAAGTTACAATATAACCAGGTGGTTCGCCGTTTCGGTCCCCCGGACTATCAGGCTGGTGTCCGTGGCTCTGCACGCTCTTGGGATCCGTGTAAGGCAAGGTGGGTATATTCCCCACGGAAGTATTTCCAAATACCGTCTGGCTCAAACACAGCGTGATCGCTGCTCCCGCCGGTCCCGGAGATAATATGTCAACATAAACGTCACTGCTACGCGTTTCGCTACCAATAGCTTCGTCAGGCATGACGTATCTGTAACATACCTCCCCTTTTATACGTTAACATTTTTAATTAACTTTATTGTTCATTTTCCATAAAAGTCCACAAAGAATAGGAACAATATATTCCCTGTTTGAAGTATAATAGGTACATGCTTATTAAATCCACTGTGGCGAGTTCTTCCGTAAGCCAATTATAAGATAATAAATATATTTATACATAGGTCCATTTAGCTGATCACGATCTGGACATCTATATGCATCTGCATTTTTTATCGGTTATTATAGTATTTCAGTGGATATCCATCTGTATTAGGGTTTTATGTTGTTGAATTAAAAGGGTATATATAAATATATATTGATTATATGTAGATGTGTAGCTGGCCAGCTTTTTTATTATCATGTACTAGGGATTTATTTGTGTATGTATGTATATGTTTGTTTTAATATACCCCATTTTTTATATCTCTTGGCTCTATTTATTGTTCCACCGACTAGGTACATTTTCTTTTCTTATGTTTGGATGTGGTGTTACCTCTTTTAGAGTTACTCCATATCGCTTCCCCTGAATAGGAGATTCAGGTGTACCAGTCATCAAGTCTGTCGCATTATACTACTTGTTCGACAAATGCTACATTGTTTTAATTAGCAGTTTCTGACCTTTAAATTGTTAAGGCTGAATTTCTCCCTTAAAGGACAACTAAAACCTCACTGACCATTATGTTCTCTGTTCTTGACCTTTCCTAAGCTTCTGCAGGAACTTGTTCCAGAAGATTATACCCACTGTAAGGGTGAGGCCACACTGCAACGCACAGGAATCGCGCACAAAATCGCGAGCGTTATCGCACGCGATTGTGTGCGCGATTCTTGCGCGTTTCGCGCTCGCGTTTTGCGCACGCGTTTTCGCCTTTTCACGTTATGGTCACGCATGCGTTAACGCACCAAAAATGGTGAACGCATGCGTTACCATAACGCGAACGGACGCGCAATCGCATGCGCATCGGAAATCGCGGGAATTTTTGCGTTCCCGCGATTTCCATTTTAGCGAAAATCGCGGGCGCAAACGCGTGCGCAAACGCGCGAAAAACGCGCTAGTGTGGCCTAGCCCTTAGTCTGTTACAAACTGGTACAGGAAAAGTAGCACAGAGGTCAAGAGGTGTGGCCACACAGAACACTCTTCTAAATTTACATTAATGACATTTACTTGCATAGTATTTTACAGTTTATTGGGGTTCTTGAGTAAGTAATTACCCTACGGCACCCAACACTTCCTCCGGTTCCAACATATTCTGACTAATCCACTACTCCTCCTGCCCACCCCCAGATTCATAAGAATATGCAATATCAATACCCTTCTTTTAACCTTTAAATCCCTTTGCTCTGCTGCACCTTCCTACTTATCTTCTCTCTTGGTCCCTTATGTCCCAGGCCGTGCCCTTCGCAAGGAAATCTATTCCACAGACCCCCTAATAACACTGCTGCCTCCCACCTTAAACCATTCTCTCTTTCTGCTTCCTACCTTTGGAACTCTCTTCCTCTCTTGCTTCGCCTGGTGACATCCATTAATACTTTCAAATCTAGACTGTTATCCTACCTTTCTGAGCATCAGCACAACAAATGATTGTTAGCCCTTTTAAGTCCTTTGTACCCATCCCCCCACTTGTATCTGTATGTTGCCCCCCCCCCCCACTTAGATTGTAAGCTCTTCGGGGCAGGGATCTCATTCCTAATGTGTCAAGGCTTGTTGCACTTATATCAATATATCAATTTATACATAATTTATACATATATGCTTTCTTAACCGATGTATGCAATTGTATTTAATTTCATTTTTATCTATTTGTATAATGGCTAATCCCCTTGTTTGTATATTCTATTTTTTAATGTACAGCGCTGCGTACCCAAGTGGCACTTTATAAATAAAATTATACATACATACGCTTTTCAGAAAAAAAGAGCAGTATTTTTTTCATCCCAATGACCTTAATCTGCAAATTCAGCATTTTGTCTGAATATAAATAAATGCAACCGAAATACTGACTTCCTGTTTGCAGGACCCCCAGTAGAGACCGTTATGGTCTTGCCCTTGACCCAGTGCCTAGGTTGATTAAGTTGCTCAGTCGGGATCTTTGCATCTTTGACCCATCCAACAGCGGACATGGCCGCATTTGGATGCGATAATTCGGTCCGATCGACCGATACACTGAACTATCTCTGTGTGTACCCAGCTTTAATGTTCCTGATTATCTCGGCTCCCATTGTTTTAATGCCCTTTCACACTGACACTTTCTGATAATTTCAATGTCGCTCCCTAAAAACACATGTTCTGTGTTGTAATTGGCACATTGCTATGTAGTAGTGTGCGGACTATAATCTTTTATACTTTGGGTCCATGGGGATATATTGGGGGGGGGGGGGGTTAGTTTATATATAGAGTAACCTAAGGGAGAAAAGGTTATTCTCCCTCTTTACAAAACATTGGTAAGGCCTCATTTGGAATATGCAGTGCAATTTTGGAATCCTGTGTACATAAAGGATATCTTTGAAATGGAAAGGATTCAGAGAAGGGCAACTAAATTAATAAGGGGATTAAGGGAGCTTGAATATGAAGAGAGGCTGGATAGGTTACAATTATGAGAAAAGGCACTTGCGTGGGGATATGATTACTGTGTATAAATACATTAACGGGCCATACAATAAACTATCTTCTGGGGCATTGTTCACCAATGTCAGAGGACACACAGACTTGAAAAAAAGAAGTTTAGTCTTCAAGTTTGGAAAGGGTTTTTCACTGTACGAACAGTAAAGCTATGTAACCGTCTTCCAGTAGACGTTGTTATGGCAGGTTCGTTGGACAGGTTAAAAAAAAGCTGGATTCGTTTCTGTAAACAAAGAATGTTTTAAGTTACTGGTATTGATACATAAAGTAGAGTTAATCCAGGGATATTTCCGATTGCCACTTGGAGTCAGGAAGGAATTTTTTCCCTTCATAAATTTGGTGGGTTTTTTTTGCCTTCCTCTGGATCAACTGTTAGGCAGAAAACTAGGGTATTGCTAGATGGGTAGGACTGGATGGACCTATGTTTTTATTCAACCTCAAAATACTATACAAGTTATCCTAAATCCTAACAATTCCATGTCTGCATAACTGTATAGATCTTTGCATCCCTACAAACTACATTAGCTTTCCTTGCACATCCTTGTAAAACCAGAATAGCTAGAGGTAGATCCCTACCTCTAAACATGCCCATTATATGCTTAAGAGCAAAAGTCCAATATCCAGATGCTTCTCTGGGATACTAGACAGCATTAGGAGACAGAAAAATATGTGAGTGGCCACAATGGACATAAACAGCAACTGAGCCTGGCTAGTAATTGTATATGCTTCATCCAATTTGGAAATGCAGCAAACTCTTCCAGAGTAATAATCCTGTAATGCATGGAATGCTGTGTACAAGTCATTTACATATAATTATATATAGGTAAACTAGATTATTTTTTAAATCCATTATTAATGCACTAAAAGGATTAGGTAAAAACCCAGAAATTCACTCTTATGTTCCAGATAAAATTAATGAAGAAATGGCTTGTTTTTTTACATTCACTCACTAAATTCATAGGCTTATATATTTTCTTATTTTATGCATCGATTCCTTTTGGAAAATATCACTTTAGTTGAAGAATAATGGGGAGATTCAATATCGCCGCTCCCGTAACTTACCTTAGCCCGATCCCGCGATACAACTGACGTAAACGAGATTACGTCAGTTATTGCATCGCGGGATTGGGCTAAGGTAAGGAGCGGAACTTTAACGCTCCACATGCCGTAGCGTTAAGTTTCACGCTACAAAGTAGTGCAAAACTTAATGCTATGGGTTTCGGATCGTTAGCACAGCGCTATTTCCAAAAACATTCGGAAATGGCGCTGTGCTCTAAAATCAGTCCAAAACCCACGTTAACCCAAAAAATGTTCAGGGCCATATTGAATCTCCCCCTAAATATTTATCTTGTTTTAGAATAGTAACTATAAGTGATAAGGAAGAATACTTTATATGAAAAGTACTCACGTCTTTCAGAAGAGCTGAAAATAATATTAGTAGCAAGATATCTGCACATGTATAGTTAGGGGCACTATGATCAAACTATGAGAGTTTATTAAGTGGTGGTGGCCTTTCTATTTGTTGTTAATTATATATGTACATGTTATATAGTCATAAAAAAAGGTAGCTACAATTGTCCTTAGCAGGGTTTTTTATGAAAATTAAAGGGGGACTGTGGCCTCAATACAATCAAATACCTTTCTAACAATCTTAGGATGTTTCCCTGGTAAAGGGATTTGATCAATCTCATGGGTGTTGAGCTGAACACAGGACTTGACTAAGTGAGTAAGAAAGAAACTTTTAAAGACTAAAGGTAGGGTATAGGAGGGTCCTAGAAGAAAAAATACACTTTACATGTAAAGCCTAAGCTATCTAGTAATACTAAGTTGTATTTACAGTGTACCTACCCTTCTTTCCCAGTATGACCACAGATCTAATAATCAGTATTTAAAGGGCATCTATACCGAAAAATAGGTTATTTTTAATTGACCATAACTGGAAACTATAATTCTTCCCAACCACCATTGTATTATTTTTCTTTGATCTGCCACCTATTAGTTTAGATATCCAATCTAAAACTTCTTATATTTCAGCTGTCAATCAAGTTCCTTGCTCTCAAAAACTATTCTTCTGTGGGTAATTTTACTGTAGCTGGAATGGTGACAGAGTTTTGACAGTTGGAATGCTGTATGCTGTGTGCAGTCTTGACAGTTGGTTTGAGGGAAAAAGTCTGGTCGAATAGAAGTGGGAGTGGTTAAAAGAGTGAGGGGGGATACTGCTCCTAAACAAAATGTGTGCTGGATTAAAGGCATGCAGCAACACACGTAAATCAGAGTAAGTGCTACTTACATGTATTCAATTAAAGATTAAGATGAGTTATTTTTTCAGTAGTGTCCCTTTAAGGCCGTCATACAGTCAGGGGGCATCATGGGGGGGTTCCCCTACTCATGACACATAAGAGAAAGTACGGTGCAGTTGAGGACTAAAAACAGATCCAGATCCAATTTAAATAGCAGGATGTGTTTCACTCAGAACACCAGTCATACAGGAGCTTTCTCAACTGCCAGTTTTGATGCCCTCTTGCCCATCCCAGACTGGTAAATATAAGATGCCCTCATTCCCAGGTACATAAAAGTTTACCCACAGCGACTGGTACATTTAGGGTTGCCCACGCTGATTGGTGCATAAGGTTTGCCTACAGTGACTAGTACATAAATACACATGATGGAGACGTTCTCCGAAATGTTGTGTGTTTGTGTGATGCAATAAACAGAATTTTTTCTGAGAAAGTGTGCACTTCCATCAACCCTTTTCTGCTTGTGCTATAGCTTGGAGTCCTTGAGGTAGAGGACAGAGGGAAGCAGCACCTGGAATACACTGGCACATTGCCTGAAGGAGTGCCTAGGGCCATGTCTATGCAAGTGAAAGGCAGCATTACTTTTACCGGTAAGTTTAAAAAAATAATTCTGCCGCCCTCATGTGAACCACATGGGTGTTCCCTGAGCAAACTTTTCAGTTTGCTTCATGGTAGGTTCACCCCTGGTTTGGGGGTAATTTAGCCATTTACAATTTTCATTTGAGGGGTGGCCTTGTCCTTTAAGACTTCATATTCATGTATGTTTGCGTTTTCTAATGCTGCAGCGTCTTCCAGAGTCAGATGACAAAGAAAAACACAAAGGTTTGTTTAGAAAACACAATGCAACAATGTGAATGTAAATCATGACCTAGTAGGACTCACAATACAATGGGAATGAACCCAAAGTGGTTTACACTGGGGTCCCGGTGTGTTCTTCATTGCTACAACCATTTTATATTTTAAGGCCATGATGAGGTGCAGCTGTCAAGCAAAAGATTGATATTAATTGTTCCAGTTTCTAATTCAAAATTCTTCTTTCCTTTAAAATTCCACTTGATTCTATGTAATGAGAAAATCAATGAACAATTCGCCCTTTTAGTCCTTCGCACGTGTAACTATAGCCTGTGCCCGCCAATGGCCGACTTGCAGGAGCAGGATAGCACGTGGTCCCCCGGCCTGCGCGCCTCTGGCAACACAAGCTGCCTTGTTCGACCTAACATTACCCAGCATCCATCGCGAACTCCCCGTTTAGCAGCCCGGCACTGCTCTAGCGAGCGCGTTATTTGCCCACCATACGCTCCGCCATAACTGCGCAACGGCCCGAACACGGTAAGCATTTTGCCTCTCTTTCCCTTCCCCCACCCTCTGAGAAGCCGCTTGATTTTAGTGCTGCGTCTCCGGCCCTCCTTCATTTCATGGTTTGGGATTGACTATTAGGGGAGACACACTGGGTGATGGTTTGCCGACTCTTGCCTGTACTGAACGCCATCTTTGGTTAGTTCGTGTTGTTGCTCTTTTTTCCGTTGTTGTGTAAACAAGACAGGCGGGTGGCGGGAAAGACTAATAAACGTCACTCGGGTTTCCTGTAATTAGGTTGACGTAATCGGGAGCTGTTATAGACAGTGAGGCAGCGCGGTACAATACGGAGGGGGGGCTCACTCTCTTCCCCCTGTCAATCGCTTCCCCCTGTCCTCCCAGCGCTGCCACTCGGCACATTGACTCCCACTACCTACTGCTGATAGGAATTTGTGCCCGTCATCTTTAGGAACTCATTGTGTGTGTGCAAACAAATCTGGAGGGGAGGAGAGAGGAAGATGTCTCGGTTCCGCCCTCATCACTAGTTCAGTAGCTATTGGAGACGTGAAAAGGATTGTTGAGTGTTTACAGTCTGGAAGACATTTAAAGGGGAACTGTAGTATACGTGGAAGTTCCCTTTATACCATTAAACTTGCCTTAGGTTCTCCTTTCTGTGATTGTAATCCAGCTCCCACTAACCTCTTTCAGGGCATGTCCACAAGAACAAACCAGATATGTTTAAAAGAATAGTTCACACAAGAAGTGAACTATTCCTTTAAAGGAGTGATTGAAGACCGGGAGGTAAAGGACCTATTCCTTACCTTCCGTTCTTCAATCACTTCACCAGGATCCAGGACCGAAGGTAAGTTTAATTACCTTGCGCACGATCCACCGCGGCTCCATTGATAACTGCCGACTGCTTCCTGGTTTAGTTTACTATAGCGCGCAATATCGCGCATGTGCGCTATAGTGCAACTAAACAAAACTAAACTGATAGATCAACAAAAAAATTATACAGTGGTGGTTGGGAAGAATTATACTTTCCAGTTATGGTCAATTTAAAATAAACTTTTTTTTTGTGTAGATGCCCTTTAAGGATAATTATTATTTTGCTATTTTACTTAAAGGGGAACTAAGGTCTCCAGAAAAATTGTCCCAATAGATAGAACACAATTACAAACATACAACAAGCTGTTTCTCGACTCTCCCTTTGCTGTGGTTGCTGGGTGATTTATGAAATTAACCTGTGGGTATTGCATGCATGTATGTATATGTTTTTGTACAGCGCCACTAGGGGACGCAGCGCTGTACAATATTGAATACAAAAAGTCTTAAAAAAGGGACAGTAAATAAATACATAAATAAGTATTAGCATCTCTAAATATACAAGTGCTTAAAACATGTAACATGAGGAAAGAGGTCGCTGCCCCTTAGAGCTTACAATCTACTTAGGTGGGTAACATACACATACATAGGAAAGGGTGGAAGTGCTAAAGTAATAACTGGGGCAGTGTAAACAGTCCTATGTTGTGCTGTGCTCAGAGAGGTAAGATGAGAGGTTAGATTTAAACTTGTTTATTGAGGTTTCTTGACATAGAGAGAGGGTAATAGAATTTCAGAGGACGGGAGCCAAAAGAGAAAAAGGTTTAAGGCGAGAGGAGGCAGTGTGGGTGGGGGGGTCTATAAGATGGTTCTGTGATGATCGGAGGGTACAGGCAGGGACATGTGGGGACACAAGAGAAGAAATATAGGAAGGGGCAGAAGAGCGAAGGGATTTAAATGTTAAGAGAGGGATTTTGTAGATAATGCGTTGTTTAATGGGGAGCCAGGTAGATGTGCAGCAAAGAGGAGATTTAATATCCCGATTGTTAGACAGCGAGACAATGCGTGCGGCAGAGTTAAGTATCGACTGAAGAGGAGAAAGATGGGAAGCAGGAAGACCAGAAATTAGAAAGTTGCAATAGTCCAGACGTAATAGGATGAGAGCATAGAAAAGCATAGCAGTAGTTGGAAGAGAAAGGAATCTACGGATCTTCGCAATGTTACGAAGAAAAAAGCGACAGGTTTTAGCAACATAGTTAATGTGATTGGAAAATGAGAGAGAGGAGTCAATACTCCCCTAAGTAACGTGCCGACTGAATAGGGTAAATGGGGGTGTTGTCCACAGAAATGGAAAAAGGTGGGATAGGACCAGGTTTAGGTGGGTAATTGATTAGTTCTGTTTTAATCAGGTTTAGTTTGAGGCATCGGTGCACTATCCATGAAGAGACAGTCGGAGATGCGTGATTGGGTGTCAGGACAAGGGAATCAATAGCATCAGTTAGGACAGAGTTATAGGAGTTAAGAAGAAAGTCAGGGTCAGAGTCGCACATAATGGTAGAGAGACTAGAGGAGAGAGAAGAAGCCAGCACCGGAAGATCTATGGCCTGGGTATTACTGACATACACACAAGAAGGAGGATAAAGAAAAACAGGAGAATGTTTAGCAAGAAAAGTAATAAGATGGTGATCTGAAAGCAAATAGGGGTTACTTTCAAAAGATGAGACAGAGAGGTTTTTACTGAAGACAAAATCCAAGAAGTTGCCATCCTTATGCGTACCGTTAGTTATCCACTGATAAAGATCAAAAGAGGATGTTAAGTGAAGGAAACGAGAAGGCCAGGATAGAGCAGAGTTGTCAATGTGACAGTTGCACTGCTCTAATCTCCAGCAATGCTCTCCCCCCTCTCTTAGTTTAAAGCAAAAGGTTCAGACACACAGGACTGGGAAATTAACTAATTAGCCAATCAACATGTCGATAAATAACTGTCTGGGGGGAGGAGACCCATGGGAGGACTGGTCCAGTAGGCTGAGGGGCAGATGCCACCTGGGCTGGTCTCCAATGAAAAATTTGGGCTGCCACAGAAGCTCTTAGTAAGTTACGTGCTAAAATGGCACCGCACACGCCCCTAGCTTTAACATAGGCAAAGAACTGAAAACCTCTCTTCTTTCAGATTAATAGAAGCAACTGTTAGTCAGACTCCCAGTTCATTAGCCAGTGTTAGCCAGCCCTCCAGATCATTAGCAAGTGTAAGTCAGCCCCCATGTTCATTAGCCAGTGTTAGTCAGCCCTCCAGATCATAAGCCAGTATAGTCAGCCCTCCAGTTCATTAGCCATTGTTACATTAGCCCTCAAGATCATTAACCAGTGTTACATCAGCCCTCCAGTTCATTATCCAGTGTTAGTCAGCCCTCCAGTTTATTAGCCAGTCTTATTCAGCCCTTCAGTTCATTAGCCAATGTTATGTCAGCCCTCCAGTTTGTTAGCCAGTGTTATGTTAGCCCTCCAGATCATTAGCCAGTGTTAGTCAGCCCTTCAGTTCATTAGCCAGTGTTAGTCATCCCTCCAGATCATTAGCCAATATTAGTCATCCCTCCAGATCATTAGCCAGTGTTAGTCAGCCCTCCAGATCATTAGCCAAATTTAGTCAGCCCTCCAGGTCCTTCGTTAGTGTTGTCAGTCCTCCAGATCATAAGCCAGTATAAGTCAGCCCTCCAGATCCTTCGTTAGTGTTGTCAGTCCTCCAGATCATTACCCAGTGTTGTAAGTCCATCAGATTATTAGTGTTATTAGCCTTCCAGATCATAAGCCAGTGTTGTCAGCCCTCCAGTTTATTAGCCAGTGTTGTCAGCCCTCCAATTTATTAGTTATCTAAACCACATCATACACTTGAAAATGTTGCAGGCAACCTTATAAAATGAGAATAGTAGTCTTAAAGGGGAACTGTGGTCTCCAAACAAGTTGAGTTTAAATTAAAGGCCAGTTTCCTACCTTTAAAACGAGCCACCAACCACCTCTCTATGTGCTCCACAGCCCAAGATATAAAGAAATGACTGACCAGAAATGGGTGGGAGGCCGACATGTGACATTCCTAAGGCTTCTCCTGCACATTGCCACCGGCGAGCACAGCCTCAGACTCCCTCAGAGTGTGAGGGAGACAGGAAGTCCCTCCTCCTCTCTGCTGTGTGAAGTCCTGAAAGAGTAGATAAGGGAATCTACAGCCCTTCTTTCCCACTGTGGGAAAACATATTTTTCAGGCAGAGTTCTCACTCTGCCTGAAAAAGGCTATTTCCACTGAGTTTTCTGGGGGGATGGGTTGGGGTAGTCTAAGTGACCCTCGTCACCCGCTAGTGGGCAGGGGTTATGCACCCGTGGCTTATGCACCCATGAGTGGGTGTGGCTTATGCACCCATGAGTGGGCGTGGCTTATGCACCCATGTGTGGGCTGGGCTTTTGCGCCCTTGGGTGGGCGGGGCTTATGCACTCGCGAGTGGGTAGGCAATATGCATCCTTTGGTGGGCAGGGCCACATGGGGCTGTAAGAGAATGGGCCAAGGGGGGCCTGCAACTGGAGGGACCATGGGGTCCATGAGTGGGAGGGACCAGGGGGGCTGCAAAGGGGAGGAGGAGACGCAGGGAAGATTGACTGACATGGTTTCAGAGCAGGAAGCAGGAAGTGCAGGTGTGAGCAATTCCTATCAATTTACCTAAAGTCATTTTTGGACCACAGTTCCCCTTTAAAAATGGGCATAACTGAAACAAAGTGTGTGTGACCTTGGTAAAGTGACTGTGGTCAAACATTTTGTGATCTACCGTGAAAGGGCCACTTGATTGTATTTTCCCCCCAGGCCAAAATGTCCCAGTCCTCCCCTGAGGAGACCAGTACAAAGTGAAGAGAGCAAAGTGTTACAACAAAAGGTAAATTACAGAAAATTATACACTTTTACAGTAAGAGCAAATGCCAAACAATATAATACAATACACAGACAAAGGTTGGTATAAATTGAAAAATAATATAGAACCCGTACCTGGGGAGAGAGAGAGAGATGGGTGGCAAATCAATAACTTCTTAAATAACTCCTTTGTTAAACTCCTCTTTTAACTTAGCTCAAGATTTACTTCCCATGCACTGTAGTGATCATTGTATCAAATCAAAACCCAGATGAACCTACCATAAATCACATAACAAACACATCCAATGCTCCTGATATAATCCTTTGCTTTTCATACAGAAAAAGTAATCTTTGCAGTATATTTCACAGCTACTGTGGATGCAAGAAACATTAACATGTCAGTAAAAATAGTAAGTCTGGGGAATTAAACCTGCAACCTTGTGTACTTTGTATTGCTAAAAGTTTTAACCCCTAATCTAACAGACATACTATGTGGAACACATTCCCTTGTGGGCTGTGTGTTTCTAAAACGTGCTTTAGCAGGTGAGCCACCACAGTATATGGAAGGTAACCGGGAACATTTAGAATCTAAATTAAAGGGCATGTCCACCCCCCAAACTAAAATTTGCCAAACTGTGTAGTGTTGAAAAATCCTTGCCTTTCTCCTCTGCGTATGGTTGTACTGCAGTGACTTCTGAAAGTCTAGAGAAGTGAAGAGTGGGAGCCTTGTGTTTAATCTGTAACTGTCCCTTTCCTGTCAATACTGTTTAAGGTGTTAAATTGCTATGGTTTTTTTTTTTCACCCGTGAAGTGGGCATGGCTTGGGTTTGCATCATATAGAAGAGCCTCCATGTTTGTCCAAACAAACTTCTAATGTGCATGAATACACTGGGGAAGGGGCGCAGTGCAAATGGCACAGGTGAAATTAAAGGGCATGTCTATCCTTTAAAAAAAAAACTTGTTGTTTCTTTGCCTCTAACCCCCAACGGCTAATTTTAGCACTTCATTACTTGCATTTTCAAAGGTATTTGAAGTAGTATTGTCCCTTTTCTCTCGCTTCCCTTTCTGGCAAAGGATGCTGGCTCCTCCCTCTCATGCTGTTAATCAAGGCCCCGACTGGTGACATCACAGCCAATGATTAACTGCTTTCACCCATTTCATCCACACATGCTCAAGCTTATAAAAAAAGCTCATTGATGAGGTAGATTTACTGAGAGTCGAAAACTAAATATATAACCCCTTAAGTTAAACAAAGCAGTTTGCGGTGATTTATCATAACTTAGCATGAGGTACTGTTCTTTTTGCTAGTCTACAGATTTCAAAAGATATGCCACATTTTAAGACAAGATAGGTGGATTGTGACATAACTTGTTACATTTCTAATGTCATTAAGGGTTAGGCCACACAAGTTTACAGATATTTTCGGAGCACATGTGATCCTTTTTCGTTGATCACAGCACAAACGGAAGTCAGTACCCAATTTCAACATCATAGTGTGGCCTCAGCCTGAAAGTTGTTCTTTGGAACTTTTCTTCACATTATATCAATTGTTGTGTACTGCAATTCAATTTCAATATATGTGTTTTGAATTGAATAAGCAAAGGAACTTAGCACAACGTGTCATCTTATTTTTTTTTTCTTATACAGTATGGCAATGTGTCTTTTCATTAAGTATTCACACATTAAAAAGTCATCACAATTAAAGGGTATCTCCACTGTAAAAAATGACATTGACTATTATAGCAGTTTATAGGTAAACTAAGTCATACCTGGAATGTTAGGTTACTCTGTTGCATATGTGCTCCGATCTGCTGCCTTTACACGGTGCTGCCGCAAGATTCCTCTGCCTGACATCCTATTCTGCGGACGCGTGCGCTCCCGATGGACATGCGCACTAAGTCCCTTCCGTAGTCGGGATAAGCTGACCCCGCGTTTACTGCCGACAGCCAATGGGAACGTAGGCGTCACGTTCCCATGGCAACAAAAGATATACGGTATGTAAGGAGGGGAGAGAGAGAGAGAGATATGGATAGATAGATAGATAGATAGACAGACAGATATGGATAGACAGACAGACAGATATGGATAGATAGATAATAGATAGATAGATAGACAGACAGATATGGATAGATGGATAGACAGACAGACAGATATGGATAGGTAGATAGATGATAGATAGATAGATGATAGATAGACAGACAGATATAGATAGACAGACAGATATGGATAGATAGACAGATATGGATAGATAGATAGATGATAGATAGATAGATAGATGGTATTGGCTTTTTGTTTCTTGCTCCAAGGAATAGCATCTCCCAGATCCCTCTGCAATACAGCTAATGACACTCCCAGCATCCCCTCTGAAATACACCTACTGTCTCCCAGGTCCCCCTGTAATACAGCTAGTGACAATCCCAGCATCCCCTCTGAAATACACCTTCTGTCTCCCAGGCCCCCCTGCAATACAGCTAGTGACAATCCCAGCATCCCCACTGAAATACACCTTCTGTCTCCCAGGCCCCCTGCAATACAGCTAGTGACAATCCCAGCATCCCCTCTGAAATACACCTTCTGTCTCCCAGCTCCCCTGGCAGATCAGGCTGTACATGTGACAATCCTCATGCATCCCCACTGAAATACACCTTCTGTCTCCCAGGCCCCCTGCAATACAGCTATTGACAATCCCAGCATCCCCTCTGAAATACACCTTCTGTCTCCCAGGCCCCCCTGCAATACAGCTAATGACAATCCCAGCATCCCCTCTGAAATACACCTTCTGTCTCCCAGGCCCCCCTGCAATACAACTTGTGACAATCCCAGCATCCCCACTGAAATACACCTTCTGTCTCCCAGGCCCCCCTGCAATACAGCTAATGACAATCCCAGCATCCCCTCTGAAATACACCTTCTGTCTCCCAGGCCCCCCTGCAATACAACTTGTGACACTCCCAGCATCCCTTCTGAAATACACCTTCTGACTCCCTTAAAAACACACACACCTCCCCCCTATTTGATTCCTATAAATTCTATTACTTTTGCAATTGTTAAAAAAAAGTCTCCTTACATAAAGCTGTGTGCTGAACCTTATAACTTCCCCCCTCTGTCTCTCCCTGCACTATCAGCTGTGAATAGATCATGCAGAGACAGGGAGGAAAGGCTTTGTTTACATTAGGCATCACTGGGGTCAAGTGGGTGTGGCAGAAATCATGAATATGCATGTGATGATGCAGATTGACTGTGCCCAGCACAGTAGCAGACACACCCCCAGGAGCTACACAGCTTCCAGAGGCTGCTGCAAAGGAACAGAGCTGATTTTTTGGGGGGAAAAGGTAGGAGGGGGGTTGGGGGAAGGTGAACTTTCATATAGGTAAAAAAAAAAAAAAAAAAAAGTTTTTCCATCAGTGGAGATACCCTTTAAAGGGCATCTATAGTGGGAAAATGAACTTTTTTTCTTTCTTTCCATGTGTTCTATAATTCCCCACCACCCCCAGAGTGTCATCACTTTGTTCAGATTCCCTCTCTGTCCTGAGATACACCAGTTAGAAGAATACATGATTGCATTCCTCTACTCCTACTTGGACTGTCAATCAAATCCCTGTGACTTGATCCCCCCTCCCTGCTCTGTAATAAACATAGAGATAACAGCATTAGCAGGGGGAGAAAGGTAGCTTTGATGTTAGATATAAGGCTGCACTTGACCCCCCTTCTTAATAGCTTTCACTGATTGATGATGGGTCACAAAGTGAGAGATCGTAAACTGTACTGATCTCCTTCTTCCGTGTCTCCAGGACAGCTTGCTTTCTATTGGTCACTGTGCGTGGGTGTGTTTTTCAGGATGTTGAACTTTTAACTCCTACTGCACATAAAAAGCTTGTCGGTTAGCCGGAGCTGAGACATGGAGGAGGTAACAGAGGGGAGGGAGAAGGGGGGAGTGCTGTACATAGATCTGACACCGTGGTTAAACAGAGTCAGTGACAGATATAGGATTAAGGCAGCACAGAGTACATGAATTTAACTTTGCAAAGAGGCAATGTGTTTTTTTCACTATAGATGCCCTTTAAGTTTGTGTGCATGTTTGTTATTTGTTGTATTTATTCTGTTTTGTTTTTTATAAGCTATGTATGGTTACTAAATTTAGAATTTCAAAGATTAGTAACAGTAATTGAGGTTGAATTAAAACGTATGTCCATCAAGTCCAACCTATTCACCCCCTTTTTTAAAGGGTATGTCCACCCTTAAATTTTTTTTTTAACCAAACATTCCCCCTGTCCCCCCAGCCCCAACCGCTATATTAGTATTTTCAGAAAATGCCCAAAACTTTACTTACCTTCCCTCTTTCCTCCGCCGCGCTGCCAGGCCCTCTGCTTGCGAGAAAATGCAAGCAGAGAGGCGGGACTGGCAGTCGCGTCTGTGATTGGCTGAGCGGCAGCCAATCACGGACTCGGCTTCCGGGAGTTCAGTGCGGCAGAGGGAAGGTAAGTAAAGTTTTGGGCATTTTCTGATGATACTAATAGAGCGGTTGGGGCTGGGGGGACAGGGGGAATGTTTGGTAAAAAGGGTTTTATCGTAGGGGGAGGGAATCCTAATCGGGAGGGGGAGAAGGGCTGCAGTACGCATGCCAAACGGAGGCAGAGTCGTATATGGACTCTGCTATCCTCCTGGTGGGCAGTTTTTGGGACTTTGGTGGGGGGGACTACAGGAGAACCTGATGGAGCTGGGATGTGAGGTAAGGATTAAACTACACTACACAATGGGGCCAGTAGTGGGGGGGATTATAGTTTTGGGGGTGGACATGCGCTTTAACCCTACAGTTGATCCAGAGAAAGGAAAAAAAACAGTTCCTTTCTGACTCCAAACAGCAATCAGAAAGTATCACTTGATCAACCAGAACTACAGTATATATATTAAAGGGCATGTCCACCCCCAAAACTAAAATTTGCTCCACTGCTAGCCCCACTGTGTAATTTTTTTTAACACGTTTAACACAAGTAATAAATCCTTACTTATTATTAAAGGGGAACTGTGGTCTCCAAACATGTTGAGTTTAAATGAAAGACCAGTTTCCTACCTTTACAAAGAGCCATCAACCACCTCTCTACATGCTCCACAGCCCAAGATATAAAGAAATGACTGACCAGAAAGTTAATGGGTGGGAGGCTGACGTGACATTCCTAAGGCTTCTCCTGCACAGTGCTGCCGGCGAGCACAGCCTCAGACCCCCTCAGTGAGTGAGGGAGACAGGAAGTCCCTCCCCCTCCCTGCTGTGTGAAGTCCTGAGAGAGTAGGTAAGGGAATCTACAGCCCTTCGCTCCCACTATGTGAAAACAGCCTTTTTAGGCAGAGTTCTCACTCTGCCTGAAAAGGCTGTTTCCACAGAGTTTTCTTTAGGGGTGGGGTGGGGGGTCTGAGTGGCCCACAGCACCCGCAAGTGGGTGGGGCCTGCGCACCCACGAATGGGCGGGGCTTATGCACCTATGGGTGGGCGGGGCTTACGCACCCACGGGTGGGCGGGGCCACATGGGCTGTAAGAGAATGGGCCAAGGGGGGGCCTGCAACTGGAGGGACCATGGGTTCCATGAGTGGGAGGGACCAGGGGGGGCTGCAAAGGCGAGGAGGAGACACAGGGCAGATTGACTGACATGGTTTCAGAGCAGGAACCAGGAAGTGCAGGGGACCTGGTGATGCTGCTGCCATATCACACACAAAAATATAAATATCTTCAAAACTATGCAAAATAAACAATGGAAATAAATTGCAAAACTTCTCAGGAGAGCAATTCCTATCAATTTACCTAAAGTCATTTTTGGACCACAGTTCCCCTTTAAGACAAATATCTAAACACAGAGTTATTAGATTCATAACAATATGTCTGGTGACTGGTATAGCTGATCAGAATTATATAGTGGATAATCTACTCCCTACTGTAAATTATTAAGATATTAGAAGTCACAAGGACTTCCGTGACCATATAAAAGTATGAGGCCCCCCCCCCCACACACACTCTTTACTTTTCATGCAGACTCAAAGACCCCCTCTGAATCTCCCCCATCCCCTCCTTCCCCCTGCCTTTTTTGCATTTTTTGCATAAAAAAAAATCACACTGACATTACTGATCCTTCGTTCTCTCCTGCCCCATGTCACTGCTGTTTCTCCAGCAGCATTACGAGATCAGCTGACCCCTTCTCCTCCTGGTAGATAGCAGTCACGGATCCTGATTAGACCACCCACCTGCTCCTTTCAGTGTTCCGGATTCTAGCAGCTTAGACCGCACCCCTTCTGCTTCCTCCTGGATTCCCTCACACACACCCGGCTTCTCAAACTTGCTTCGTTACATCAAAGGGTAAGTTCTCTGAGGCACTTCCGTGTTATAATCGGCTTACTACGTAGTAGTAGCGCGCTGATTATAAGGATATTATTTACAGTTTATCCCCATAGGGATCAATGGAAGGGGTGGGTTATAATTATATTAAAGAACTATTTACAGTGTAATATCAAGTGATTACTCGAAGTTTTGAGATCCTATCTGTGCATGAATGTTGTAGTAAGAGTTGAGTCTACATCCTGCCGAGGCACTTCCGGTCTGCCCTGCCGCGCAGCTTCAGCCCGAGTAGGTATTTTGAGTTTACCACAGAATTTAGTTAAAGGGCATGTCCACCCCCAAAACTATAATCCCCCCAGTAATGGCCCCACCATGTAGTGTAGTGTAATCCTTACCTCACATCCCAGCTCCATAGGGTTCTCCTGTAGACCCCCTAAAGTCCCAAAAACAGTCCACCAGGAGGCTAGCAGGGCTCTGCCTTCTACCTTGCCTCCGGTAGATATTTGTCATGCGTACTGCAGGCTTCTCCCCCCTCCCTCCCCCTCCCTCTCCCTCCCGTTCTACTCTCCCTCCCCCTAGCATAAAATCTTTAATATGTGTCCCCCATGTCTGGTAGCCCCAACCGCATGATTAGAATTTTGCAAAGCTCCCCAAACTCTACTTACCTCTCCTCTTTCCTCCGCTGCACTGAATGACCGGCAGCCGCGTAAGGATTGGCTGCCGCTCAGCCAATCACAGACGCGACTGCCGGTCCCGCCCCTCTGCTTGCATTCTCGCAAGAGAGGGCCGGCAGTGCAGCGGAGGAACGAGGGGAGGTAAGTAAGAGTTGGGGGCTTTGCAAAATAATAATCATGCGGTTGGGGCTACCAGACATGGGGGAGCAGCATATCAAAAGTTATTTTTAAGGGTGGACATGCCCTTTAAGTTATCGATTCAATGTGGGGGAGGTCCGCATTAATAATCTTGATCCATTTTTTAAGTTTGGGAGTTTTGTTAGACATCCAATTTAAGATGATGGTTTTTCGCACATAGAATAATGTGGATCGCAGGAAACGTAGCTCTCCACCAGACCATATATCGTATATGTGTGTTATATAGTTTGGTCCATTGCTCCTCTAATAATTTTTCTAGATGGGGTGCCCATTTAGCTTTGATTGTCACGATGGATGGGAGTGATTTAGTGGATGAGGTGGGTGCAGAGGTTTGAGATAATTCCTCGCAAGCCCTGGGTGCGAATTACTCCTATACTGAGGTGTCTAGTTATCATATCGTATGAGGCAGGGAAGATTGTCTTAAGGGCATGGTGGATCTGTAGATAGCGGAAATGTTCTGTGTTTGGTATGTCATGGGATTTTTGCAGATCGTCAAAGGAAATGGTCTGTTTGTTTTGTATTAAGTCTCCTAGTGTGTGAAATCCTGAGTCTTTCCACTGGTTCCGGCCTGGCAAACTGTGTAGTTCTGGGAGTAGTCTGTTGTTCCAGAGGGGGGTATGTTCATAGTATCCATTTATTTGCAGGAGGATATTGATGAGGTGCCATATTCTGGTAGCTTGTTTTTGTAGGGTTGTTCCAGCTCTTATCATATGGAGTTTGGGTGCAGCTAAGTAGGCCAGTAAGATATGAAGCCATCATCAGGTCTGATGGGGTAGGGGGGGGTTATCGGGTTGACCCAGCATTGCAAATGCTTGAGCTGGGAGGCCCAGTAATATACTTGTAGGTTAGGGTGGGCTAGTCTGCCCATTGTTTTGGGGGCTTGTAGTGCTGTCATTTTAACTTTGGCTTTTATGTTGTTCCAGATAATTAGACTGTTTAAGTTTTGTAAAGAATGATTTAGGTATGTAGAGTAAGCTATGCTGTATTGTCTATAGAATTTTTGGTAATAGATTTTCGTTAGTTAGATTCTTCCCCAGAGGTTAAGTGGAACATGTTTCCATGATAGTGTTTTTTGCCGAGTATATTAGTAGACTAGTTATGTTTAGGGAGTAAAATTGTTGGGGAGATTTTGTGATCATGATTCCCAAGTATTTAAAGTGATTGGCTATGGATAATGGTACAGAGCTGGGAAGTCTATGGGTTGGGAAGTTGTCTATAGGTTATATAGCGTTTTTTTCCCAATTGATTCGAAGACCTGAGTGATTTCCAAAGTTGTTAATAAAAGTAAATATTGTTTCAAGGGATTGGTTAGGGTCACCTAAGTATAGAATAAGGTCATCTGCATATAGCCCTAGTTGTTCTTCATGTTGTCCTACCCGGAAGCCTTGTATCTGTTTATTAGCGCCGATTGCTATAGCAAGAGGTTCTATAGCTATGGAAAAAAGATAGCGGACAGCCTTGCCTTGTACCTCTTTGCAGTAGATAAGTTGTTGATAGTGTGCTGTTAATCAATATTTGGGCAACCGGGATGTTGTAAAGAAGTTGTATCCATTTGATGTATTGTTGGCCTATTCTGAATCATTTTAGTACTTCCCAGAGATATATCCATTCAATTGAGTCAAAGGCTTTACAAGCGTCGAGGGAGATCATTATTAGTTCTATTGTGACTTATTTGTGTTTGAATAAGAGTGTGGCGTATGGTTGACGATTTAGTGGGCATAATTCCAGTCTGATCAGGGTGAATTATATTTGTTATTACATTTTTAAATCGTTATGCAAGTACCTTTGCTAGTATAGTCAGCTGTCAGTAGTGAGATCGGTCTGTATAAGCCGCAGTCTTGTGTATTCTTGCCTGGTTTGGGGATCATGACTATTGTAGCTAAAGGAAGCAAAGGGGGGGAGGGTTGGAGTTGTAGGATTTATTATACATAGGAATACAAGTCCTGGGGTTTTCCCATTGGGCATTTCCGCTAATGCAGAGAGGAGTTAGCTGTGTGTCAGATGTGCGTCCAGTGTATTTCTTTGGGTTTGTGTCAGAGTGGGAAATTGAAGTCCATTTAGAAATTCTTCAAATTCTTGTTGTGTTATCCTGAGTCGGGTGGAGTATAAGTCACTATAGTAGTCAAGAAATGCAATTAGGATTTGTGGAGTAGAGTGTACGAGAGTTTGTTGTATAGTTTGTATGCAGGTTATTATATTTGATTGTGTATTATTTTTAACAAGGTATGTTAATAATTTATCTGATTGGCCGCCGTTTTCAAATAAGTTTTGTTTAATGAAAAATTGTTTACGGGAGGCTTTTTCAGCCATTAGGTTGTTGTATTAGCAATGCGCTTGGATTGTAGGTGTTTTCCACTGTGTAGTTTAAAACAATTCTTACCTTACTTTTTAGCTCCTTATGGTTGTCCTGCAATGTCTGTGCAAAGTCCAGGAAACTGAAGATTAGGAGGTGTCTTCATGTCAAAAGTTTTTTTTTCTGTTGTAAAAGTGGGTCCTTTTTGGGAGTGGGTTTAGGTCACTGCTCAGTTTGGTGTCCTTGGGACCGGACAGTCAGGTATTTTATTTCATTATTTTATCAGACTGTCTTAGTCGGCATTATATATTTGAGTAGGGGGACATTGTTATTACTCTGTATGGGATACACACGTTGGACTCTTGTATCCATATTGGAATTGAAACCGTTTAATTTTTATCTAGACATTTGGTTGTATCTATTTTATTGTATGTGATTACATGGTGCCTTTTATAGTGTTTAGTGGATCATTCCTATATTAAATTGTTATTGTTTTATCCCTGCTATTTATTATGGGAAACTTATGACTTAAAGAATAAAGCTTGTTCTCCTATTTTATTTTGAATAATCATTTGCAGTGAACCCAGAGTGTATTTAAAGGGTATGTCCACCTAAAAAATTGTATATTTGTATATGTTGCTTATTTGATAGCACCAACCTTAAACGACCATGTTGATTTTTCCAAAAAACATTTGCTTGTCCGATATTACATGTGCTATACATCAGGCCGCACCAAGCCTGCATATCCGCTCCATTAGATCTCCTCCGTGACGTTAGCTGACCCCGCGTAATAAAAAAAATCACATTCCTCCTCTCGCGCGTATTCCTGAATGCGAGAGCCAATAAGAACACGGCTTTTTTCGGAGCTGTGTAAACAGATCAGAGAGCTCCGTAAACACAGTGACGCTGATTTATGACGCTGATTTATGCCAAATTTGTTATTACAGCCTTTCCCGATATTATTGCCATGTCTGCCAATTAAATCTATTACTCACCAGAGCTACAGAGTTGTTTGTGTGTGTGTGTGTGAGTGACTCTGTATGTGTGATTATGGGTGTGTGTATGTGAGAGAGAGTGTGTGTATGAGTGTGGGTGTTTGTGTAATTGTGTGAGTGAATGTATGTGAGTGTGTCAGTATGTATGTCTGAGTGTGTCTGTATGTGTATAGTCCGTCTTTACATTACCTACTGTAAATGAAATACAAGGTTAGAGATCGCGATCCATCTGTCACAGACTGATCAGTGCAGAGTGGAGCAGAAACAATTACTTCTATCAGCTGTGGCAGCGTGCAAATTCAGTCTTTCTTCCATACACAAACCAATAGAGCTGCTGATTGGTGGATTTTCAAATAGGGCGGGATCCTGGGGTCAAAACATTGTGAGATGGGACTTCCTCTGTGCTCGCTGCTAGATACTAACAGACATGCGCGAGAACATGAAAAGAACACAGGCGAGGTGACGTACCCTGTTTCTGTGAAACGCTGGACTGGTCCATGCTGCAGGAATATGCCAGCTAGAAGAGTGAGTTACTTTGGAACCGCTGGACCGATTTAAAAGCTGTAAAGCTTGTTTTGAAGCTATTCTTTTGGCCAAATACATGTAAAAAGTAAGTTTGGGGGGTGGACATTCCCTTTAAGCTCCCCTTCTTTCTTTTTGTTTGATGACCTTTGATCGACCTTTTGGAGTGACGGGTCTGTGGCATTAGCACCCTGACCCCCTATCTTACTTTGTTATAAAATTATTGACTGATACGATGGGACTAATTGGGAGAAGGGTCTGAGGCAAGGCACTCAGACTACACATGGCTCTAAGTAAGTTTACTTAAAGGGTATGTCCACCCTAAAACATCATTTTTAATATGATGTTCCCCCATGTCTCCCAGCCCCAACCGCATGAATGATTTTTTCAGAAAGCCCCCCAAACTCTTACCTCCCCTCGTTCCTCCGCCGCACTGCAGGCCCTCTGCTTGCGAGAATGCAAGCAGAGGGGCGGGACCGGCAGTCGCGTCTGTGATTGGCTGAGTGGCAGCCAATCACGGACGCGGCTGCCGGTCATTCAGTGCAGCGGAGGAAAGAGGAGAGGTAAGTAAGAGTTTGGGGAGCTTTTTGAAAATAAAAAATATGCGGTTGGGGCTGGGAGACATGGGGGAACAACATATAAAGGGGGATTTATGCTAGGGGGAGGGATAGTAGAACGGGAGGGAGGGGGGAGAAGGGCTGCAGTACGCATGACAAATATCTACCGGAGGCAAGGTAGCAGGCAGAGCCCTGCTATCCTCCTGGTTGTTAGTTTTGGGACTTTGGGGGGGAGTCTACAGGAGAACCCTATGGAGCTGGGATGTGAGGTAAGGATTAAACTACACTACATGGTGGGGCCAGTAAGTTGGGGGGGATTATAGTTTTGGGGGTGGACATGCCCTTTAAGGTGGCCATACACATGCGATCCCACTGCATGTGTTCCAACAGATCACATTGGTATCTGTCAGCACATATACTGTGGGAACAGCACACACTGACCCGACCAACCCCATACGCGGTATGGGGATGGATTGGCTGTGAAGCCATACACCGCACCATTGTATCGGTTCCCTGTACTTCAAGTAAAGGGAACCGATAACGACCAATTTCATTCCCAATCGATCGTAGTGTCGACTGGTCGTTCATCTGCGCTCCGATCGGTCGGGTACAGCCCCTACACACTAATGATAATAGGTAAATCCTGTCGTTCCCAGATGGGATTTACCTATTGTCGTTCATATGTATGGTCACCTTTAGTATCCACCTGCTGCTAATTGATATATTAAGTTCTATTTATAATTAAGTGATTTGCATGTGCTACGATCCATGGAAATCACTTGGATCGCAGTGTAAAGCTGAGGCCACACTGCAACGCACAGGAATCGCGCACAAAATTGTGAGTGCTTTTTCCGAATGCGATTTTGCCATTTTCCATTATGGTAACGCATACGTTAATGCACCAAAAATGGTGAACGCATGCGTTACTAAAACACGAACGGCCGTGCAATCGCATGCGCATCGGAAATCGCGAGAAAAAAAAAATCGGAAATCGCGAGTGCAAACTCGGTGTCTAAATGTTGTTTTTGGTTTTTCTAATATAGGAAAGTCCTTTCACTTGTGTGATATCACTGTACATGCTGGGATCTGTATGCTCTGGTAAATGGTATCTCAACCACCCCCCAAAAAAAGCCAACAACTTTGGTATCTATCCCAACCCTTAACGCTTTGTTTAAAACACCTAAATCAGCCCCTAAATGTACTTACCGGCCGTTGTTCCCTCGTTCACAGCCTCTTCTGCTGCTTCCATGCACAGAATAGCAGAAGGGGCCGGACCTTTTTAACAAATCATTTATCCGGTTGGGGCTGGGGGAATGTAACCTAATTTTTGGCAAAAAGTTAGTGAAAGGGGTGGACATGCCCTTTAAGTGATTTTTATCTGTAGACCTATGGGTAGCAATTGGAAAACTAATTTCTAAATTTTATTTATTGCAATTCAACAATGGTCCCCAACCACTTTGCCAATGGACTGGTATAGCATAACATATAATATGACATTGCATTTTTTTGATATAGTGGCTATGGAACAGTTCCGTTGTGCAAGAAAAGGTTGGAGGAGGCTGCAGTTAGGCATGTAGGGAAGGTACTGATAAGTGTTGTTAAATGTTTTTTTAAAGGGGTGTTAAACTATTAATAAACATTTAAAAAGCATGAATAATAGATTTACAGGGAGGTAGGAGACCATAGGGCACATGCATTCCTGTGTCAGATGGAAGACAGGAGCAGTGTAAGGCCATCTTTCAAGAGGTATAACTGCTGCAAGGTAAGATGGGTCCTTGGAAATGATTCTTTATGCAACTTTAATATGACTTTTACTAGTTTTAGTGCACATTTTGAAGCGCCCCTGTTTATTGGTATGCTGTAAATCATTAGTGCCTCATTACATTATGATTTTGTCTTATTCCTATTAACTGTGACCTAGGCATTTAGTACATAGCTTCCTGGGGTGCATGACTGTGTTTGTATGCTGGTGCGCACATTGTAGAGGGGGACGCTCCAATGGATAATATTAACGTTGGATACAAATTCCGGTGCTGGAAAGGGATGGATTGTTTGCTATCTTTGCTGGGTGGATTATCCTTATAACTAAGAGCAAAGAATCGTTTGACTATTATGCTGAATATATAATCCCTAGTGGTATACTTACCTTCTGTGGTGAAGTGAAGTGGCATGCACGATTCTTGAAATTATATGATAACTGTATTTGGACTCCTTCCTTCCACATATTGGTTTTATAGTTGTTAATAATTGTATTGGGATTAAGGGTTTAATAAAAGGGTAATTTGCATATTTGAATGTGGTCGGTTATATATAAAATAAAGTAGTGAGATATTATCACGTTTTATCTCCCTTGTAATACGGCATTGAGTGCTTCATTATGGGACTTATCCCTTGCCTTTTGGTTTTGGTAAAAAAAGCTTGGAGGGCTTGAAAAGGAGGCAGAATTTTTTTCAGAAGCAGAGGGGGAAAGGAGAACATAATTTTGGTGCAGAACAGATTAGCATTGTAAGCTAATTTATTGTAATTTTGGGGGGTGATTTACCTACATATATTTTTTTATTTGAGGAGTGAACATGTCCTTTTACCCTATTAAAGTTACTTTGAATTTCAAAGATACATAAACTCTTAAAGGACATCTATAGTGGGAAAATTAAATTTTTTCTTCTTCTTTCTATGTGTTCTATAATTCCCCCCAACCCCCAGAGTACATTTATTTTCTTCAGATTCCACCTCTGTCCTGAGATATACAAGTTAAAAGAAGTAAAGATTTCAATACACCACTCCTGCTTGAGCTGTCAATCAAATCCCCTAACAGCATGCCAGTATAGTGTGTAGGCTTACACAGGACTTACAGCAAGTCTCCCAATGACTCCTTCCTTCTCAAAAATGCTTGGCAAATACTGGGTTAAAAACAGAAGTAAAGGGAAGAAGAAGTCCCCCTCCTCCGCAAGCTTTTACCGATTTATTGCCTGTCAAAAGGAGGCACGGGCTGCAGTGATTCAGGACTTGGTCTCTTCAAACTCCTCCCCCCTTCCCTCCCTCCCATTCCTTAGGTAGCAGTGGCACTATCTTCAGAACAACGGAGAAACTTCCTCTCTACAGGCTTACATACCGAGTTTTTTTGTTGTTTTTATTTACAAAGGTTAGAGTGATGTGTCATGTGTAGGAGGATTAATGCGCATAAGCGGCTTGTTTCACAGGCTTAATTTACAGCCGGACTAAATGAACGGGGGAATGACCAGAGAGGGGAGGGGAAGTGGGGAGCCCTGCAGTAAATCAGACAGTGTGCAAACAGAGGAAGGTAAGAATAAGGTAGAATACACTAACCTTTTTTATGTCTGGATTGGAGCAATGTATAAATTTCACTATAGATGCCCTTTAATTTCAATATACACATATTTAAAATATACTTATCTGTTGTATTCAATTAGATCAACTGGACTTGAAGTTTAGTCCTTGAAGACGTTTCGCTAGTCATCCGACTGGCTTTCTCAATTCAGAATGACTTGTACAAGAATCTGTGGCAATTAGCATATCACAGCCGGTGTTAAGGGCGTAATTGGATAGTGGCTAAGAGGTGTTCTAGGAACGCCCAGAGTAAGGTGTCAAAACAGCAACTGTCTGCCATGTACAATGCTGTTTTGACACCTTACTCTGGGCGTTTTAGCCACTATCCAATCATGCCCTTAACACCTGGCTGTGATATGCTAATTGGGATTTTTCAGGGTACATAATTGCAACAGATTCTTGAACATGTCATACTGAATTGAGAAAGCCAGTCGGATGACTAGCGATACGTCTTCAAGAGCTAAACTTCAAGTCCAGCTGATCTAATTGAATACAACAGATATACCATGACCTGGATGAATGAGTACCTTCACAAGCTTAAAATATACTTACACAAATTTAAAAACATTTCAAGTCACACACGCACAAGAATATAATTATAATTTCCAAACAGAATAATAGAATAACAAAAGAAACTAATTACACTTTTTCTATCTGAATGGCATCTACCTGCACATTTGACATCTTGCTCAGGTCTGCCCACTAGGTACAATTCAGCAAACCAACAGAGGATACAGGATGCTTAAGTGATAAAAGGATATCGCTACTGAGAAATAAAACATTGCCTCAAATATTAGTCTAAGTTAAATTATACACATACCCTGAATTTCAGCTCAATCTGTGCAATACTTCAGAAGATCTGAAGCTTCTGATGCCTGTACGTTATGCAGGCATCCGATCCTCCTCCTTCTCGTGCCAGCCTGCTTGCTAATCTTTCAACGCACATGCACCATTTCGCACATGCGCACTAAGACTCTTCCGTAGTGGGGACAACTTGACCTTGCACCATCTTCCAATAGCCAATGAGAACGTAAGCATTACGTTTCCATGGCTGCAAGAACATTCTGCACGGTCTCTTACTGCTTCGTATTCCGACAGCCAATGGGAACGTAAGCATTACATTCCCATGGCTACAAGACCTCTCTTCTTGCCCTCAGAGCCTTTCCTCACTGTCTCTGCACGATCATATTCACTGCAGGTCATGCAGGAAGAGACAGAGGAGGAAGGAGTGATACGGAAGGAGGGGATCCTGGGAGTTTTACAACCTGTATTGCACACAAGTTCCCCCAGCCTTCTTACAGCAGTGTGGCAGAAGCTTTCAAACCTTCCTCCTCTGTCTCTTCCTGCACGATCTGCTGTAAATATGATCGTGCAGAGACAGGGAGGAAAGCCCCCGTTTCCAGTAGACTTCACTGGGGTCAAGTGGGCGTACCAGCAATCATGATGATGCAAACTGACTGACAACTCACCCAGACAGGAGAAGACATGCCCCCAGGAACGAGCTAAACTTCCCCAGGCTGCTGCAGGAACAGAGTAGATTTTTCATAAAAAAGGGTAGGAGGAGGTTTGGGGGAAGGTTTACTTTCAGATAAAAAAGAAAGAAAAGTTTTTTCATCAGTGGAGATACCCTTTAAGCATAAAAGTTAATAACTCTTAATTGTGGCACACATATGCACAATAAAGCATTATTACCTTTAACCCTTTCACTGCCAGGAGAATTTCATTTTTTTTGCATTAACTGCCAGAAGAATTTTCAGGATTTTGCTCTTAATCACTTTAGACTAATTTTACAGTAGAAAACCTTGCAGTAAATCAGGAATAGTATACATTGTTTTTTTCAGCACAAAGTGTACTTTAACATGGTAACAGAATTTTGTAACTTTTCTGGAAATTTTACTGGAATTATGGGTAAAATATGTAAAAAAAATGAAAAATTTGCAAATTTTCATGGATGTTTCCCATTTTTACTTATAGTTATCTTAAGGTTACACACAAAAATCTTACTGTTTCTAAAAGCTCTGATACTCCCGAGTACAACGATACCAGATATATGTAGGTACCCGACTTTTCCTGTACAGGAGACCCCCCCAAACTAAAACTGCACCTTCTAGAATATTACACCAAATTAAAATGTATAACCACTACTGACAGTTAACATAGAATATCTACCAAATGAACTAAAATATCCCCACAAGTGAGATATTTTTCGAAACTACACACCCACAAGATTTTATGAGTGAGGTTAGTTTCGATCAAAATGCAGATACCCGGATGCAGCTCTTCATCCAATTGTTAGTTATTTTCTCACATTTTTTTTTTCTCACTTTTTTTCCTCAACTGTAAAATCAGAGACAAAATCAAATGCGAATTTCAGCTAAAAACTGTGGAGGAAAGTTCAAACGCATCTCAAATATGAAAGCCTTACCCCTCCCAAATAAAACGGTATGCCACATTCATGGGTGTACCCAGAGACATGGCTACCAACTAACCCAGAGCGTGACCAGTGCCAAATGTCAGTAGCAGCAAAAACAAATTAGACAGTTTTGTATTTGAACAGTCTGCAGTTTTTCCACAAAACACCCCCCCAACTCAGAAATATCCCCTACAAACGCTGTAGTTCGTTCATTCATGCCATCAATGGTGTGGGCGCAGTTCTTCGTAGAAGTTTGCACTTTTACCAGAGTTTCCCAAAAAATTAACATCAAACAACATTCAAAAAGGTAGAAATCATGCCAAAACCCCATGGAATGTAAAAAAAAGGTACCAAATATCAATCTCCCAAATGTCCTGAATCAAACGGTATGCCATATGTGTGATTACACACGCAGACGTGGAAGCGAAAAGCCACAAAGTGAGACAATGCGCGATGGCTCAGAAACAGCGAAAATATTTAGCCAACTCCGAATTTGGACAGTCTGCAGTTTTTTCCACAAAACACCCCCGTAACTTAGAAATAACCCCCACAAACTATATATTCCTGAAATCTACACACCTTCAGCTATGTAACACTGTAGTTTGTTCATTCATACCATCAATGGTGTGGGCGCAGTTCTTCGTAGAAGTTCGTATTTGTCTGAAAAAATGAACATCAAACACCCTCAAAGGTAGAAATCATGCCAAAATCCCAAGTAATGTAAAAAAAAGTTACCAAATATCAATCTCCCAAATGTCCTGAATCAAACGGTATGCCCTATGTATGGTTACACACGCAGACGTGGAATCAACTAGCCACAAAGTGAGCCAATGAACAATGGCCCAATTACAGCAACTTTTCAGATTTGTCAGACTAAACACCCCTCTATATTAGAAATACCCCAAACTATATATTCTTGGAATCTACACACCTTCAGCTACACAATGGTGTGATTCCTTTATACATACCACCAATGGTGTGAGTGCAGTTTCATGTAAAATTTCGCTTTTTTACCAGATTTTCAGGACAAATTTATAAAAATACAATTCAAAGTTAAAAATCATGGCAAATTTCCATGTCATGTAAAAAAAACTTGTCAATTATCAATCTTCCAAATGCCCTGAATCAAACGGTATGCCATATGCGTGGATGTACACAGGGACATCGCCACCAACTAGCTCAAATGGGACACATGCACAAGTGTAATTACAAGAAAAAAATCAAAGTGGTCTGTAATTTCAAACCGCCCCAAAACTCGGAAATGCCCCCCACAAATAAAACCCCCAACTAAATATCAATCTCCCACATGTTCTGAATCAAACAGTATGCCCTTTGTGTGGATGCACACAGAGACGTGGCCATCAACTAGCTCAAATGAGACGCATGCACAAATGCAATTACAAGAAAAAATCAAAGTGCTCTGTAATTTGAACAGCCTACCCCTTTTCTAAGGAAACAGTCCAGAAACATGGAAATTCCCCCCACAAACTATATATTTTTGGAATCTACACACCTTCAGCTACGTTACGATGCCATGCTTTCATACATACATGAAGAATTCCAGACCCAGTGATCCAAAGAACTCTGTGTTTTTAGGAGGTTTTGTGAAAAATAAAATAAGATGATTTAAGGATTGAAATCCTACCTAAACCCACTTGTCAAGTAAAAAAACCCCACTAAATGGCAATCTCCCACATGTCCTGAATCAAACGGTATGCCATAAGGGTGGGTGCAAACAGAGACGGGGCCACCAACTAGCTCAAATGGGATCCATGCGCAATTGCAATTACAAGAAAAAATTTAAAAAACGCCACAATCCACCCCCCAACCCTATCCCCACTCCCCTTTTAGTGGTATATTAGTGAAAACCAGTTAGTACGGCGAGTCACACAAGTTTTTACACACTTTACTTATCCTAAAAATTCAATACGGTCTTTTTTTGGTACTCTGCAAAATTTCCTACTAAAATAGGCTTAGTTTCCCTTGAAATCCAACAAATATTTACCGATATCACCGGGGACATTGGGAAGCTTGCAGAAGACAAGTCCTTTTTGCTAATTTATAGTTTTAGGGTAAAAAAAAAAAAAAGGTGTGTGTATCACTTTAAGATTTTTTTGTGTGCATTTCCCCTTTTTTTTTTGGATCATTCCCAAAGATGATCACCAAATCATCTTAGGGAATGATACCGAACTTGGAATACGGGCATAAATGCCCGTTTCCAATTCGAAATCCGATCGGAAAAATCACTTCCCGGAAATCATTTTCCAGGAAGTGATTTTTCATTCATTGGCAAAAATCAATAATTTGGTGATCAGAAGTCTTTTTTACTTTAAGTCTTCGCTAAGTAGCAAAGACTTAGAAAAAATCCTATAGTACATATAAATATGTACATATAAATGTATAGTAAGGCTGTCAAGCATGACAGCTTGTACTATACCGGTACTGCAGCATTATCTATATGGAGATCACACTGCAGTACCTCTACTAGACCACCAGTATCAGCATGGTACACTTCTTAGGGAAGACCCCGGTGAAGGAGGAAGTTCTGTGAGTCACCGGGGTCTCCCTTTCCGTTTTTGAAGAGCTCCTCCTCACCTCCTCCTCGTGGGACCGGCTGATGGACCATAAAGGTACTGTTATCTCCTGATCCCCCCCTCGGATTTGGACGAAACCGAGGGGGCTAGGGGGGCAGTTGAATGCTGCCCCCCGGTCACCCCTAGCAGGGGGCAATTTTTTTTTGGGAGGGGGGGAAGCCACAGATCGTGTATTCATGATCTGTGGCAGTTTGTGCATTCACTGCACAGATCGTGAATATACGATCTGTGGCAGTGAAATGGTTAAAGCTCAATTGCTAATGCATTCTGTATCCTTGTTGATTTTCTAAATACTATAATAGTCTATGAAAACAAATACATTTGGGCAAGGCGGAAAATTGTTGGTCTACCCAGAATCTATCTTCCATAGTTTTCAAGCTGAAATATACAGACCGGTGGCATAAGGTGGGTGGATTACGATAACCGATCGGATTTAAAAATAGGAGTAAAAATAGGAGTAGAGGAATGCAATCACATCTTCTTCTAACTTGTGTATCTCAGGACAAAGAGGGAAACAAAATACAAACACTCTGGGGGCTGGGGGGAATTATAGAACTCATGGAAATAAAGAAAAAAAAGTTCATTTTCCCACTATGGATGCCCTTTAAAGAATACACAAAAAAGTAATCTCATAAGTAATGCTAGAAGGTCTTTCTGATTTAAAATATTATGTTTGTATTAAAGACACTGATCGATTATGTGTATGATAAGTAGATTGCAAGCTCTTCAGAGTGGGAATTAATGTTCTTTATAATATGTTCAGTGATATTTAAAAAATAAATACAAAACACAAATGGAAGTGAATCCTAATTTTCATTTTTTTGTTGCCCCTTTATTTTGGTGTCTCATGCTGAGCGTCCTAAAACGCTTGTTTTCTTTAAATGAAAAATTGGACTTTTACAAATGACACAACTGCTACTCGTGCAATAGCTTTCAAGTAAATATGTTTAAATAAGTAAAATAAATATCCTCGGTTGTTGAAGTTTTTTTCATTCAGTTGCATAACATACAAACTGGTCATTTTAATTTTTAATTACGTTTTTTTAGTTTAAAATGGCGGAACTGTTAATGGAATGTGAGGAGGAAGATCTAGAACCATGGCAGAAGAGATTAAAGGAAGTTGAAGAGGATGATGACGATGAACCAATTTTTGTTCGAGAGATTACTGTGTCAAAGCAAATCCCTGGTAAGTGTTTCATTAAAGGGGAATTAAAGGGGAAGTTCAGTGCAAATACATATGCTTTTCAGAAAAAAGAGCAGTATTTTTTCATCCCAATGACCTTAATCTGCGAATTCAGCATTTTGTCTGTGTATAAATAAATGCAACCGAAATACTGACTTCCTGTTTGCAGGACCCCTAGTAGAGACTGTTATGGTCTTGCCCTTGACCCAGCGCCTGGGTTGATTCAGTTGCTCAGTAGAGATCTGAACATGTTTGACCCATCCAACAGCCAATCAGTAGAAATAACTGTTAGGAACATTCCAAGGATGTGGTGCATCCTGGGAAGAAGAAGGACCGTTAGAACCTGAAATGTCAGCTCACTAATGTCAACAGCAGGGAACAGCAAAGGGTATGAAATCAACTGATTTTTCTAAATGGGAGAGAATATGTAGAATAAATAAGAAGGCATTACACAAACTAACAATTTAACAAATATTGATCATTTCCACTGAACTGTCCCTTTAAAGCCTGCAGACAACAATGCCCCTACACTTCAGAGGAAGCTTTCCTAATGTCTTGGAAGCTGACAGCCAATCATTACAGCTCATAGATCATCCCTCGCTCTGGCACAGAACAAAGATTTCATTGCAGTTTTTGTGTAAAAACATTACAAATGCTCCCGTCCCTAACAATGAAAATTCATTTGCTTTTCATACAAAAAAGAAAAGTAATGTTTGCAGTTTATTTCTTTGCTAGCATGGATGTATGAAACAGGATATTAACATTTCAGTAAAAAACTTATACTGATTGCCACAGATTCTTGTACAAGTCATTCTGAATTGAGAAAGCCAGTCGGATGACTAGCGAAACGTCTTCAAGAACTACATTTCAAGTCCAGTTGATCTAATTGAATACAACAGATATACTGAAGTTACTGAACTTATACTGTGTCTTGCTAAAAAGAAAGCTTTCTACCTCTGACACAAGGGCTACTAGGAGTGATATCAGTACATATAGAATCTCTATCTTTTGCTAGAAATATAACAAAAATAAAAAAGTAAACCTGGGGAATTAAACCTATATTTCATTGGTCTGTTTTATTTTCAAAACCAGCACTGCACATGCAATAGATGTAATTACATTTCAGTAAATGTAAAATTAGTTCACTATTGTGTATTGCTCCAGGAAGGCTGTCGGCAATTTATGCTAGTTGGTAAATAAAATAAAACTTTATCTTTCGCTAGAAAGAGAAGCTGGGGTGAGGGGCGTGCCTCTTTGAAGCCAACCTGGGCTATCAGTTGTACTGGCAACAAAATGGAAGTTTTCTTTGTTATAGAATCTATTACTTACATATACTGTGCAGTCCCTGTCAGTTGTTGTCTAAAGGTTTATGACTTATCGTCTGACTTCCATGAGTGATAGTTGATGAGGCAATAGCAGGGAAATAATCATTATATACATGGTCCTTATTAAGGGAAGGGAATGACATGCCACAAGCCTTTCTGAAATGTGAGTCATTGCCTTATGCAATTATATGCCACTAGCATTGTCATTAGTACTTATTGATTTCAGATCAGAATCTGTGTCTCTCGCAGATGCAGCAGGTTGTGTGTCCAACAAGAAATGCTACAATGTAATATATATATGTTGCCACAAAGTATCCCATATATATTAAGACGCAATCTCCTGGTGGGGTGGGTTACACAACCCAAGGGTCTCTATCTAGAAAACAAAAATTGGTCTAACACAAGTGGCTAGACAAAGGTCTGACTGGACTTTTTTTTGTTGACATCATGGGCTGTGAGTTGTACCAGCAACAACATGGAAGCATTCTTAGTTACAAAATCTATTGTACTAAATGCAACTTACTAGAGCGGAATCTTACAATGTATTGGTGTTCTGGGGAGAAAAACTTTCACATTATGTTTTAAAAAATGTAAGTTTATTTCTCCTTTAAATAATAAAAAAAGAAATCCAATTTGTTTTGATTCCTTGGATGAGAGAAAGTCGAGCAATTGGATAACCTTAAACATTTAAGTGGCTCCTGGGTTCAAAAGCACACCTCCTGGGTGCTCCTGTTTCCCCCACAATCCTAATGGTTGTACTTGTAAAATAAAGTGTGTAGATTGTAAGCTATTCAGGCCAGGGCCTGTTGTAAATGTATCAATGTAATTGTTAAGTGCTATGGAAGATGCTGGTGCTCTATAAATCCATAATAGTAAAACAGATGTTTTTTTAACCTTAGAAATCTCAGTTGCCTAAAAATTGATGTAGTTTATGAGTGCTGTGTCTCCTTTTTCCCCCCTATGAGACAAATCTATATTTCACTCTTTAGACTTAAATAGTGGCTTGCATCTGCAGAAGCAGGACCATTGAAAATGTAAAGAGTGGGGCATCAATATTTGGAATGAGTTAGTTATTTAAAAATAAAAAATACAGCTGGTAAGATCCTCATTACACAGGGAATAACCTAAAGTTAGAAGATAATAGGGGATATTAATCAATCAAGTAATGAGTATTTGTGTTATTACAGTCAGGAAGAAGATGACGTAGTATTTTTGCAAAAGCAGAAAGGTTTAGGAGAAGTTTCTTTCCACAGTTGATAAGAATGTTAAATCAAAGTGGGTTGGAGGGATGAAATTGTAATTAATGTGTTTTTAAGGATGCTTGTGAAGGTTCTCATTCATCCATGTCATTGTATATCTGTTGTATTCAATTAGATCAACTGGACCTGAAGTTTAGTTCTTGAAGATGTTTCGCTAGTCATCCGACTGGCTTTCTCAATTCAGAATGACTTGTACAAGAATCTGTGGCAATTATGTACCCTGGAAAATCCCAATTAGCATATCGCAGCCAAGTGTTAAGGGCGTGATTGGATAGTGGCTAAGAGGTGTTATAGGAACGCCCAGAGTAAGGTGTCAAAACAGCATTGTACATGGCAGACAGTTGGTGTCGAACCCCCCCACCTCTATTTAGGCTTTGTTTCTTTATTTTCACATAAATGGCCTCCTTAACACCTCTCTTGAACCAGTCACATTCCTTTGCCAATATGTTAACATTACAATCTTCAAAGGTATGTCCTTTATCCTTAAGATGCAGGTACACGGAATTGGCTCTTCTATGCTGGGCCATACGTTGATGCAGTTGCTGTTTGGTCTCCCCCACATACAAATCAGAGCATTCTTCACTGCACTGCGTATATGATGTCGCTTTTCTTGTGTTTTGGTATTGGGTATTGTTGCCTCAGTGTGTTGTTCGGTTTAAAGCAGACAGGGATACGGTGTTTTTTGAAAATTCTTCTTAATTTCTCGGAGACCCCTGCTACATATGGGATGACCATGTTCTTTCTACTGTCTTGCTTTTCCCCTTCACTGTTGGTATTCGTGTTCTTTTCTTTCCTTCTACTTCTTTTGACAAAGGCCCAGTCTGGATATCCACAAGTTTTAAGGGCTCCTCTGAGATGTTTCATTTCTTTAGCCTTCGCCTCTGTGCTAGTGGGGATGTTCTCTGCTCTGTGTTGCAGGGTTCTGATAACACCCAGCTTGTGATCTAAAGGGTGGTGGGAGTCAAACATCAAATACTGATCTGTGTGTGTTGGTTTTCTGTAAACCTCTATTTCTAGTTTACTATTTTCCTTAACTTCTACCAAGCAGTCCAAGATAGCCAGTTTGTTGTTTTGTACCTCTTCGCTTGTAAATTTGATGTTTTGGTCTACCGCATTAATGTGTTCTGTGAACGCTTGTACTTCCTTCTGGTGGATTTTAACTCAGGTGTCATCCACATAGCTGAAACAGTGGCCTAAAAAGAGGTGGGGGGGTTCGACACCAACTGGCTGCCATGTGCAATGCTGTTTTGACACCTTACTCTGTGCTTTCCTATAACACCTTTTAGCCACTATCCAATCACGCCCATAACACTTGGCTGTGATATGCTGATTGGGATTTTCCAGGTTACATATTTGCCACAGATTCTTGTACAAGTCATTCTGAAATGAGAAAGCCAGTCGGATGACTAGCAAAACGTCTTCAAGAACTAAACTTCAAGTCCAGTTGATCTAATTGAATACAACATATATGTTTTTAAGGATGTTTTTTAGGGTATGTTTTATATGGAGCAGTAGGGAGTACATTTCACTGCTGTTGTTTCTTCTAATGACGTATGTGACAAAATATTATTATTATAGTGATTTATAGAGGTGTATCAAAGCACTTGTTTAGTTCAGTGAAGTTTATAATATATAATCTATGTAAAAATTAATCCATAACCTGTAATACCTGAAATAACCTGCACTATTAATTTATTTCCCTCCTAATGTCAAAACATATTGTATACTTATTTATTTATTTGAGATGATTTTAGGTTGAATTACTGTTTTCTTGTTTGTTGTTTGTGTAATACTTTTGTAGATCACACACCAGAAACTCACCCTAGCTCTTTTTCACAAGTTGAAAATGGAACACCTACCAGAGGTATTCATCTTAATTATAATGTATATGTAATCATTTGATTTATTGCAAACTAATGATATTTTTTTTTTTCTGTGTAGGAAGTACTGGTTCATTCCATCCTTCCAACAACCACTATAAAACTATTTCCGCTGGAAATTCTGTTACTCAGTCTGTTAGTACAATAAATCTGCCTATATCTAGGCCTGTAACCAGTTCTGCAATAGTCCAACCATTGCCAAGATCAATTGGTTCTCCTGAGCCTATAAAGAGACCTCTTACTGGATGTTTATCCACACCTCTTACACCAAGACCTAGAGCAGCAATTCTCCAGCCTGTTTCCAGGCCTGTAACTGTTCCTTCAAATGTTCAGCCGGTATGCAGAAACATCACATTTCCTGTAACTTCTCAACCAGCTCACAGACCAATTGCCACCATTACTGCACAGCCAGTAATATTGAATCAGGTAATTGAAAAAATATTACATATTTTTTGCTTGTTATCTGTAACCACATACTACCAAGTTTCTTTAGAAATGTAAAACTTTGTCAGGACAACCTTAATGCATTTATGTTTGTTGTCAGATAGTAAAATTAGGACCTGATCATTTATTAAAGGTTCCACTGGCCCGGCAGTCTGTCAGTGGTGAGGACCTGGCAGTTTAGGTCCTCGCGGCTTGGATCACCTTCTATCCTCTGTAATACTTACTTGAAGTTTTGCTTGGTTTAGGCCCTCACTCTGTGGGTACTACATATCGGTGGACAGTGGTTTAGGTGAGTATACATGGGCATGGGCATTGGTGAGTACCGTATGTCCTTGAAGTGTCACTTTCTGAAGCTTTTGCTTTTATACCAGAAGTTCTTGCATATCATATGGCTTATGAATATCATGGGGCTCCATGCCCAGAAATTGCTATTTTCCAGTCACCATGGCATCAGTCGGTGTTGTCCTGTCTGAAATGAACCAAAAATGGCAATTGCGTGCTTTATAAAAAAGAAAATAATGGTTGGATAGTTAATGAAGAGAAAAGCAACTTTATTCATAAGAACCGATTTATCTGCTTGCTTGCTTTTAGACAGTAAAGTATTTGGTGTCTCCCCCTCAGGAAAAGGTAGAGCGTATTATTAAAATGTTCAACATATCAGAAAGCTTCCAAAGTCCTTGGAAAGATGGTGCTCTTTCTTCTTTTTTTGCAAGTTTCTCTGACAACAAATTCCGAGGCAGGCCAAGGAACACATTTGGGAGTAAACCTTCATCATTGGAGAACCTGCAATATTTTTTTCTGCCCTTTTTCGAACCTGCAATATTTTTTTCTGCCCTTTTCCCTTCAGAAAGTTTGTCTTGACAATGGTCTTTATGTATATATGAATACGTTTATTTATATAGCACCACTAGGGGAGGCAGCGCTGAACAATATAGGATACAAAAAGTCATGCTAGGGGGACAGTAAATAAATAAATACATAAATAAGTAAGAGCATCATGAAATATACAAGTGCTTGAAACATATAGCATGAGGAAAGAGGTCCCTGCCCCGTAGAGCTTACAGTCTAATTAGGTGGGTAACATACAGATACATAGGAAAGGGTGGAAGTGCTAAAGTAATAACTGGTGCAGTGTCAACAGTCCTATGCTGTGCTGTGCTCAGAGAGATAGGATGAGAGGTTAGATTTAAACTTGTTTATTGAGGTTTCTTGACGTAGAGAGAGGGGAATAGAATTCCAGAAGTCTACTAGCAGCCACTTGGAAGCAACCCAGCCCCAGCAGAGATATGTTAATCAAGCGTATTTGGTGGATACACAACAATGAATACCTGGCCTACAATTTAAAAAACAACTTAAAACAATGGTCAGTGGTGTGGGATGTCTGGGTGCTGCACATGGGGCCCCCCCTGGGGGAACCTACCCTCCATTCAGGCTAACCCCTGTGGGTAGGCCATCCAAAAATCTAGAAATTGCTCAACAAGGTCGAGTAGAACGACTAAGACCAAACAAAACAGAAAATAAAATCCTTACTATATATATCAGTGGAGTGGTGATGCGTCCGCGGTGCTGGACTCAATACAGGGTAATTAATGTATAATCTGTGTTATTTGTTAATATGTATTACAAATTAGTTAAGTAAGAGACATTAGGAAGACGGACCAAAAGTCGATATATAGCAAAACAATAAATGTATAAAAATCCAGAGGATAACTAAAACAAATGAATGTAAAACAAGACTTTGCAAAATATGTTTATTACTTAACTCTGTCAACCTGTTTGTTAAATGTTACACATTGGAAAGAAAATCAAAAAGTTAAAGAAAGAAAACAAAAATAAAAAAAATGATTGAACAAAAAAAAAAGAATTCCAGAGGATGGGGGGCCAGAAGAGAAAAAGGTTTAAGGCGAGAGGAGGCAGTGTGAGTGGGGGGTCTGTATAAGAGATGGTTCTGTGATAAGCGGAGGTTACGGGAAGGGACATATGGGGACACTAGAGAAGAAATATAGGAAGGAGCAGCAGAGTGAAGGGATTTAAATGTTAAGAGAAGGATAATGCATTGTTTAATGGGGAGCCAGGTAGATGTGCGGCACAGAGAGATTTTTAGAGCCGAAGGAGAAAGGAATCTACAGATTTTCCCAATGTTATGAAGAAAAAAACGTCAGGTTTTAGCAACATAGTTAATGTGATTGGAAAAGGAGAGAACAGAATCAATAATAACCCCTAAGCAACGTGCAGACTGAATAGGGTAAAAGGGGGTGTTGTCCACAGAAATGGAAAAAGGTGGGATAGGACCAGGTTTAGGTGGGAAAATGATTAGTTCGGTTTTAGTCAGGTTTAGTTTGAGGCATCAGTGCGCCATCCACGAGGAGACAGCACAGAGACAGTCAGAGATGCGTGACTAAGGACTAAGCGTGGGGGTGGAAAAATATATTTGCGTATCATCGGTATACAGGTGGTAGTTAAACCCAAATGAGCTGATGACTTCTCCCAGGGAAATAGTATAGAGGGAGAACAGCAGGGGTCCAAGAGCAGAGCCCTGCGGAACCCCATCATTAAGAAGAACCGGAGAGGATGTTTTATTATCATATGACACAGAGTAGGTTCTGTTCGAGAGGTAGGATCGTAGCCACGATGCCGCTTCATTCCAGATGCCCAAGTAGTGAATAATTTGATTTAGCGATGCTGATTTCGCATTATTTCTTGATATGCTGATTTAGCATTATTCCTTGATAGCTAAATCAGGGGAACATATATCCCTGATGGGCTTTAATGGAAGAAGTTAACATATTTAGGTTGTCAACCAACTCTTATAGAGTTTCTTTAAAAATCTAATTTTAAACTTCTGAAAAATATTTCTGAATATGGAACCACTAGCTAAAGTGTGCCCGTTGGTGCACAATGGAAATTATGTGTGTGTTGTTTTGCTATGTGTGGATATAGTGGATATAGAATCTTTACACAGGTATATTTTAAACTATTACTCAGACAGTCACCAGCTTCCAGAGGAACCAAATAGGATAATCCTGCAGGTCTGAGAGTAGACCCAGGCAATCCTGCCACACTGTGTGGTTGAAACTAAACATGCTAGGTTAATACTTATTAGTATTCACCACGGCAAGTGGTGATGGTACCTCATATATTATAACAGAAGGTACCTCACAGCGTCATGTTATTATAATAGCATTGCCCTAATAATCTAACATATAAACAAACATTTCTCATTCCCAGTTTACCTAAAGAAATGGATCTATCCTTTATATACTCTTTTATACAGATCTAATTGAAAAAAATAGCTTCAGAGCAATTTTTAATAACTGCTAACTACTTTTTATTTCAGTATTACAGTAAATCCTTGGTTTACCTGCCTGGCTTTACCATTAAGCAAAAGGCTAAGGACTAAGCGAGCACCTTCCTCCCAACCATTAATAGTGGCTGCCAATTTAAATTGTTCTAGCCAATCAGTCCACTCCCTTGTTACCCAATGAATCAGGTTTAAAAATAGGTTTGGCAATTGGGCCTGGTAAAGCTACTGAGTCTAATTGGGGAATTTTATCTGCAGGTACAAGGACAGGAGGCTTTAAATCAATACTTTCAGTAGCAGCCTCCATAGCTTAATACAGAGAACAAACATACAAAGAATACAGGGAGAATAAATGGTATTACCAGCACCACTGCCACCAATTTGTACCAGATCACTGTTTTATGGAATGATTATGGGTAGCATGGCACACAGTGTGTTACTTTGGTGGTCTGTGCATATAGACAGGTTCCCCACATAACATATGCAGTAATCAGGGGTGTCCCTGTCTATGGTGCACCACTTTAAATATTGACCACGCCTGTATATTGTGTGTCCTTGTAAGTTGGTGTAACTTGTCTGTCCAATAAGCTGTCCTCCCAACAGGTGGTAACAGGGTCTTATACACAGGATCTTGTGTTGCAGT
Organism: Hymenochirus boettgeri; assembly: GCA_019447015.1. Taxonomy (NCBI): domain Eukaryota; kingdom Metazoa; phylum Chordata; class Amphibia; order Anura; family Pipidae; genus Hymenochirus; species Hymenochirus boettgeri. Next base: position 186,144,042 of record CM033471.1, read on the forward strand.
CAATATTTCTCGACACACCACAATCTACTTTCACTTTCTCTCCTCCTAGCCATAGAGAGCAGGGATTTCTTGTCTTATATCACTCCCTGACACCACCTGCAGGCTGGAGGTGGTATATAAGGTGCCTTGGTGTATATGTCCATTACAATACACATCACATCCTGTGTATTAGACAGAAACATTTTTTGGATTACACTTCCTTGGAAGCAGACACCGGTGTGGTTTAACCTCCTATTTTGACCAAATGTTGAGCTTGTGTATGTTCACATGCATCTAGAAGGTGTATTCAAATACATTTTAAAGATCCCCTGGGTTACAAGCTTATTTCACCAGAGCACTGTACCTAAAGAAATCAATTCCAAAGTCCCCCCTCATTTGATTCAAGCATTGAATCAAACTTTCATTATAACAAAAAACACTAGGTGAATGCTATTGGCTGTTTGAATGCACAGTTTATCACCACTGCACATGCTCCCCATTCTAGCTGTGCTTTTTGTTGAACAATGCAGCAGATAGTTGATTGTACGGACCATTAATATATTTGTATAAAGTGATCATATCCCTGTGCAAATGTAATCAGCCCTAACTTGTCTAATCTGCCTGCATAAGCACCCTTATTATTGTAGTTGCCCATCTGAACTCCTTACATTTCCAAGATGTCCCTTTTGTATATATGGGATTCCAAAACTGTACCACAGGCCTTACCTGTGCCTTGTAAAAAAGGAGAATAATATTTTCCTCCCGTGAATCTATTCCCCGCTTTATACAAGACAATATCTTTCTAGCTCTATTTGTGGCTGTCTGGTAATGTTTACTACAGCTAAGCCAGTTATCTTCTACATCCCTCAAATCTTTTTTCCATTAGAGATTTACTTAGCACAGAATTATTTATGGTTTAGATGGCACAAGGATTATTAAAGGGAAACTCTAGTGCGTATAAAGTTTTTTTTTAAAAAACACTTAAAATAAAAAGTACCTGAGGCAGGGAGGTAGGATTGTTGTTTTTTACCTCCCAAAATCTTTTCTATAAGGAGCAGCAGGATGAAGAAAACTGCTTCTGCCAGTCTTCCTGTATGCTTCAGCACTTTATTTAATACAGAATATCCCAGGGCCATAACCTGGCAGATGAAAACGGTATGTGCTGTAGCTCCACAACAAAACAATATTGGGAGGTGGGAATAATCAATCCTAACTCCTTGCCCCAGGTGCTGTTCATTTTTAAAAAGTAAATTTTTACAGTATAGTTGTCCTTTAAACCCCAAATGCATCACCTTACATTAATGATTTCTGCAATGGTGACAGTCATCCTTCATTGCAGCATTTATTACTGCCCACCCTTCTTTTTCTAGCTAAATAGACAAAGTGTGATTGTGTGGGTGGCATGTTTAACATTTATTTTGTCTGTCATGAATAGAGAATTTACTGAAATTCTGTTCGTTTCAGAACTTCAGTTAAAGTTCGGAAGTTCAGAAACTAACCCATTAAAGTCAATGGGGCGCTAATAATTCGAAAAGTTTGGATTAATCACAGATAAACTAACAATGGTAACTTACTGTAAATGGCTGTCACCTGGGAAATGATCTGGGAAACATGCACCTGTCACTAAAACCTGTTTAAAGGGCAACTGTGGCCTCAAAACAAGTTACAGTTGAATTAAAGCCTGGAGTATTTCCTTTAAAATGAGCTGACAATTACATCTCTGGCTGGAGCCTGTGAGAAATTACATTGGGGTGAATGTTTAACCTACTGCTTCCAGTAGGTTGAGTGACATCACCAGTCCTCTGCCCCACCCATCTGCCTCATGGGAGAAGTATGCTTAGTTAAAACTTAATGCTGGGGAAATCAGGAAGTACCTGGGGGGAATAATTGACAGTTGAGAAGAGGAGCCTATTAATGCGGGCAGAGGCTGCTCACATGACTTCAAGCTGGTCACATGGCTGAAAACAGGAAGTGTTCAAGCAAAAGTAATATTGCTGTACCATTCCAGCAATAACTTTTAACACAATTTTTATCTAGAGATGTGATTTAGTTTTTTTTTTAAAGTTATTTAAGGTTTGATGGAAGGATTTTTATAAAATTCTTACTAGTTTGGAAGAATTCGAGACCACAGTTACCCTTTAAACACTTCTTTCTTAATGATCGGGTAATTGTCGGTTTTGAGCAAGCTACACTCGAGGGTTATGGACAATTCGGGTGTTACCGAAAATAGAACTATACATTTGAGGGTTATCGAATAATATATTTAAGGGTTAGCGAAAGTGGAAGGCTACAATCGAGGGTTAGCGAAAACGAACATTACATTCTAGGGTTAGCGAACTGCTCATAAATTCGCTAATTATCGAAAATATAGCCGCAAGTTTGTAAAACTGATCTCGAAAGTTCATCCCGAACTCTGGTTCGAGTTCGGGTCCATTAATAGTCATGAATAGAAACTGGGAAACTTAAATAATGTGAGGTTTTTATTTATAATTTCTTGGTTCAGAATTGTTAAATTTTTCCTACCCACCAATACCATTCAATTTTGGCTGTCAATATTAATGCTGAGACACGGTGGAGGACCTTTATACTATCAATAGGGGTATCTAGATTTAACATTTATTTGCATAACAATGTTGTATTTTGCAAGTCTTAAAGGGTAACTGTGGTCCAAAAATGACTTTAGTTAAATTAGCAGTAATTGCTTTCCTGAGGATTTTTGCAATTTACTTTCATTATTTATTTTACATATTTTTGAAGATATTTACATTTGTATGTGTGATATGGTTGCAGCATCACCAGATCCCCTGCGCTTCCTGCACTGAAACCATGTGACAGTCACTATTTTGTGTTTCCTCCTCCTCGTGGGCCTCCATGGTCCCTCCCCTTGCAGCTCCCTTGGGCCCCTCCCACTCGGGGGCCCCGCCACTCGGGCTCCAGGCAAGTGGGGGAGGGGCCACAGGACCCGCAAGTGTGCGGAGCCACAGAGTCCATGAGTGGGAGGGGCCACAGGGGGCTGCAAGGAGAGGGGACACAGGGCCCACGATTGGGAAGGGCAAGCAAGTGGGAGGCATTTAAAAAAGCAGTGCTGTGGGCTGTGCTGTTCTCCCCACCCCCTTCTACCCTTCAGTCATGCACTGAGCATGTGCCAACCGCAGATTAGAGGAGGAAACAGTATTTCTGACCGCAGATTCAGAACCTCCCACCTCCTAACTTTCTGATCAGTGATTTCTTCATATTTTGGGCTGTGCAGCACGTAGAGAGGTGGTTGATGGCTCGTTTTAAAGGTATGAATCTGGCCTTTCATTTAAAATAAACGTATTTGGAGACCACAGTTCCCCTTTAAAGTAAGTATTGCAGGGCTTCTGTAAAGTACCCAGAGGTGAGGACTTAGCGTGTTAGGTCCTCACCCTGGGTTCTTTGCAGGAATGGAGGAAGAGCAACGAGGGAGATGAAAGTATAAATGTCTTTTTAATGTAAGTTTATTGTTGTATTTGAAAAATAATATTTTCTAACATTGCATTTTTATAATTGAATTGTACACAATTATCATTATCGTATGGTTATGTATCGATATTTCATTGTACTTTTGTTACAGTTATTGATGACTTCAAGTTATCAATAGTCAAAGTTAAAGTTAACTTTTTAAAATGTATTAATTTGTCTTGAAAAAGCCAAATTACTGTTCTTTCTATTTTTTTCTTCTTTTTTCTTTTTCCGTTTTAAAGGACAATTATACTCACCTTTTCCCCGATCCACTGCAGCATAGTACCCAGGGTGAGGACCTAAAATCGCTAAGTCCTAACCCTGGGTACTGTCCCTAACTCCTGACACTATTTAACGAAAATCTGCGGGGGGGGATCGTCGAATCCAACACTTTTCACCTCCTTCTACTGTCAGTGACAGTCGCGAGGCAGCCAATTGTAAGACACGCTTCCTTGCAGAGCGTATCTTCCTATTGGCTGCCTCGCGATCTGTCACTGTAACAGGAAGAGCGGAGGAATGGAGCGATCGGCGAAGCAGATTTGCGGTAAGTAGTGCAGGAGTTAGGGAAAGTACCCAGGGTGAGGAGTTAGCGATTATAGGTCCTCACCCTGGGTACTATGCAGCTATGGAGGAAGAGGAGCGAGGGTGAGGTGAGTATAGTTGTCCTTTAATCTTCCCCTTTTTTGGACTGTATCTCCTTCCACAGTTTTTGAGCTAGAGACATGAAATTCAGTACAGACGTGCAGGGCATATAGAAGATAGGAGAAGGAGAGTGTGCTGTCTTCTAGCTAAGGAATCCGCGGAAGCGTTACAGCGTTATCTGCAAATTTCTGGACATTTTTTCCCATAGACTATAATGGTACAATCCTCAAATGTGGATATTCAAAACCGTTTGTTTCATGGTCTAAATCAAATGGTGATACCCGCAACCCCCACACAGACACAGGTACACCCACCTACTGACCTACCTTTCCATTCCCATGGAACTATATTTAAAGGGTAACTAAAGTAAAAAATAATTAGATTTATCCTCAATAAAAGATAGTTTTATTGGTTGTAAACACAAAAAAAGACATACCCCCTCAACCAGACCCAGTGTACACACACATATACTGATCTACTTATCCATTACTGTGCAGCCATACTTAAGGGTAACTAAAGTAAAAAAAAAAAAAAAAGATTTATCCTCAATAAAAAATAGTTTTATGGTTGTAAACACAAACTAGAAAGGGAAAGTTTAAGTATAAACTTTGAATTTGGCTACTTACCCTTTAAATATGTCACATGCATTAAAGGTGGTCAGTTGGTGTGTGTGTATTCATATCAGGTTGGGGATAAAATACTAACTTTTTTGATGATTGGTCAAATTTGCTTTTTTTGACTTTAGTTACCCTTTAAAGTATGGCTGCCACAGTAATGGATAAATGGATAAGTAGATCAGTAGGTGTGTGTACCTGTGTCGGGTTGAGAGTTAAAAAAAAAAAAAATCTTTTTTTATGATTGGTCAAAATATTTTTTTTTACTTTAGTTACGCTTTAAGTATGGCTGCAACAGTAATGGGGGGGGTTAAGGTCAGTAGCTGTGTATACCTGTATCACATTGGGGGTTAAAAAAACAACGTTTTTTGATGATTGGTCAAAATTAGTACTTAGTATTTTTACTTTAGTTACCCTTTACGTATGGCTGGGATAAGTAGATCAGTAGGTGTGTGTACCGTGTTGGGTTTAGAGTTAAAAAAAAAAACTTTTTTGATGATTGGTCAAAATTAGTTTTTTTGACTTTAGTTACCCTTTAAGTATGGCTGCAACAGTAATGAGGGGTGGGTCAGTAGCTGTGTACCCTGTATCACGTTGGGGTTAAAAAAACAACGTTTTTTGATTATTGACCAAAATTTGCTTTTTTGACTTTAATTACCCTTTAAAGTATGGCTTCCACAGTAATGGATAAGGAGATCATAGTGTGGTGTGTACCTGTCTGGTTGAGGGGTATGTCTTTTTTGTGTTTACAACCATAAAACTATTTTTTGAGGATAAATCTAAATTAGTTTTTTTACTTTAGCTACCCTTTAAGTATGGTTACCAGCCTGCCACTGTAATGGATAAGTAGATCAGTAGGTGTGTGTACCTGGGTCTGGTTGAGGGGGTATGTCTTTTTTGTGTTTATATCCATAAAACTATCTTTTATTGAGGATAAATCTAAATTAGTTTTTTTTTACTTTAGTTACCCTTTAAATATGGCTGCCACAGTAATGGATAAGTAGATTAGTAGGTGTGTGTACCTGGGTCTGGTTGAGGGGGGTATGTCAGTTTTATGGTTGTAAACACAAAAAAATCTTTTATTGAGCATAAATCTAAATTAGTTTTTTTTTACTTTAGTTACCCTTTAAGTATGGCTGCCACAGTAATGGATAAGTAGATTAGTAGGTGTGTTTACCTGGGTCTGGTTGAGGGGGTATGTCTTTTTTGTGTTTATAACCATAAAACTATCTTTTTTTGAGGATAAATCTAAATTAGTTTTTTTGACTTTAGTTACCCTTTAAATATGGCTTCCATGGGAATGGAAAGGTAGGTCTGTAGGTGGGTGTACCTGGGTCTGTGTGGGGGGTTGAGGGTATCACCATTTGTATTTATGACCATGAAACAAACTGTTTTGAAGTATCCACATTTGAGAATTGTTACCATTATAGTCTATGGGAAAAAATGTCCGGAAATTCGCCGATAACGCCGTAACGCTTCCGCGGATTCCTTACCTAGAAGATAGCACACTTCTCATATATGCCCGCACGTCTGTGCCGAATTTCATGTCTCTAGCTCAAAAACTGTGGGAGGAGATACGGTCCAAAAAAGCGGAAGAATAAAACGGAAGAAAAAGAAGAAGAAATAGAAAGAACAGTAATTTGGCTTTTTCAAGCCAAATTAAAAAGACATATCCCCTTAACCAGACCCAGGTACACACACCCAGCCATACTTAAAGGGTAACTAAAGTCAAAAAAGCAAATTTTGATCAATAATCAAAAAAGTTTGTTTTTTTAACCCCCAACGTGATATAGGTATACACACCTTCTGACCTACCCCTCCATTACTGTTGCAGCCATACTTAAAGGGTAACTAAAGGCAAAAAAACTAATTGTGACCAATCATCAAAAAAAGTTTGTTTTTTTTAATCCCCAACCCAACACAGGTACACACACCTACTGATCTACTTATCCATTACTATGGCAGCCATACGGGTGACTAAAGTAAAAAAACTAATTTTGATCAAAAATCAAAAGTTTGTTTTTTTAACTTCCAACCTGATCCAGGTACACACACCTACTGACCCACCCTTCCATTTCAATGGCAGCCATATTTAAGGGTAACGAAGTAAAAAAAAAAAAAAAAAAAACTTTTGACCAATCATCAAAAAGTTAGTATTTTATCCCCCAACTTGATATGAATAAACACACACCAACTGACCTACCTTTAATGCATGTGACATATTTAAAGGGTAAGTAAAAAACAACAATGTCCTCTTGATTGACATTATTGAGTTTTTTAAATCTGCAGCACAAACACACAAATTCCCTTCCAAAATGCAGTCTTTCAAGCTCAAAGTTTATACTTTCCCTTTCTAGTTTTATTTAAAACTGTTACCTGTCTCACATTTTAATAAAATATCTAACTATTTTGCAAAAGGATTTTTATATCTATTGCAATTGCCCATTCTATACAGGTTAAAAAAAGGTATAAAAATAATGGGGAAATGAGACCTTGCTCTATATTAAAGGACAACTAAAGCCACAGAACAACACTGAACCAGAAGGCAGAACACCTTGATATAAAGCCAGTAATCTGTGTCTTACCTCTCATTTTGATATGGACGCTGGGAAATTTACCTAAATAATATATGGTTTGTGCTTAACATCACAGCATTCTAATATCACACAGTCTGGTCAACGACCATTATGTTCTGCACATGCTCAGTCCTTAGCTATGGCAGAAACTTGTTACAGTTGGTCACACCCATTAATAATCTCTAGCCAATCCTTTTACAGGACAGATAAAGCAAGGAAGCATGTGACTGAGGTCAGGAGGTGTGGTCTCACATTGCACATACACACAGATACTTCATCCAGTTCTTAACAGGCTTAAATTTATTTTAATACAATTTACTGAAGTCATATTATATAGCTTATTGGTATTTTTAGGGGGGTTGTTTTCAGATTCTGGAGTATAAAAAATGGATTTAGTTATCCTTTAAATAATAGACTGAGCTCACACTTTCTACCTTAAGTAAAATACCTTGTAACATATACAGTTTCTGACAAGTCTTGTCGCCTGTGTATTTTGCAGTAACTCCTGCTATTAACCTGATTTTTAATTGATCAATTGGTGTTAGAAATAGCTCATATGAAAAGCTAAATCCCTCCCAATTAATATTAAATGTACTGGTAAAAAATAGTTTCACTGAAAAAAGATTTATCATTTAATCAAGACAGAAAGGTAAAAATGTTGCAAGACAAAAGTGTAGTCGCCTATACAAAAAAATGATCTACTTTACAGCCAATCCAAAAATGTGTCAGCAAATTAAGTAGTGGTGCTGTGAGATCCAAATTTAATATCTTGTATTACTTCCATGAGCTTGAGGGACATCATCCAATGTGGTTTGGCAAGGATTCATACAATTTATTGATGAAATCATCAGGAATAGCCAAGAAAACTTGCATGCCTCCCAGAGTTCTTCAATATTCTTTCGTTTCGTCTTCCATGTTTCCTCTTTCATCCTACCCCACATACGCTCAATGATGTTCATGTCAGGTGATTGGGCTGGCCAATCCTGAAGCATCTTGATCTTCTTCGCCTTAAGGAACTTTGATGTGGAGATGGAAGTATGCGGTGGAGCACCATCCTGCTGCAGAATTTGGCCTTTTTATGGTTGGGAATATATGAGGTAGCTAAGATTTTTTGGTATTTTACACTATTGATGTTGCCTTCAACCCTGCAGATCCCTCGCACACCCCCATACTGGATGTAACCCCAGACCATGATTTTGCCTCCACCAAACTTCACAGTTTTCTGGGTAAATCTCTGCTCCATGCGGGTTCCAGTAGGTCTCCTGCAATATTTGTGGCGACTATGGTGTAATTCAACAGAAGATTCATCTGAAAAATCCACCTTTTGCCACTTTTCCAGCGTCCATCCTTTTTGGAGGCTGTGGGACTTGGCAAATGCCACATGGTTTTTCAATTGTCTTTTGTTTAGTGCTGGCTTATGGGCACTGATTCGACCATGGAGACCATTTCAAGACAGAATCCGACAAACTGTTCTCGTTGACACAGGGATTTCAGGTGACCAGGTCTCCTGGAGCTCTGCTGCAGTTGAAAATGGGATTGCCTTGGATTATCGAGCCAACAAACGGTCCTCTTGAGCAGTTGTCTAGCAGGGTATGCCTGACCTGGGCTTGTCAAAAACTTCTCCAGTCTCTTCAAATCTTTTCTTTATCCTCTGAACTTAACGCTGAGAGACATTGAAGGTGTGCACCATATCAGCAGTGGATTTGGTCTTCAGCCTCTTGATAATCAACACTTTAGTCTTACCTAATTGATCCATTATTAGTCACAGGTGAAGCCCATATGACAAGGCGACAACACTTATGTCTTTGTGAAAATTGACTCAATGGGCTTTACCTAGCTGTGAATATTAGAATCATTTTTGTTAGTTTTGTTTTGCATTGAAACATTATTACAAAAGCTGTTTGGGGTAAAATTAACCATTTCTTGAAACAAAATCTGCATTAGAATTATTGTTAAGCGGCACTTCAGGTCTATTAGTACACAAGTGACAAGACTTTTGCAAGAAACTGTATATAGTCCACGATGTGGGCACTCTGTCCCAAAGATAACCAAAATACTAATGGAAATAAATACCCTGGTGCATCCAGTAGATAAATATAAATAAACCAACAGAGTCAAGTGCACACGTAGGGATTTTATAAACAAACTGCCTTTCAATTGGCTAAATCACATATACACACTTGTTGCTGTAACATTGCCCTATATGTGATTTAGCCAATCAAAGAAAGTTTGTTAATGTGTTTGTTACGTGTGCACTGGACTCGGTTGGTTTATATATATACATATATATATATAATCCAAGCAAAATGGTAGGCACACTCCCAGCGGAAACAGGTAAGTGGAGACAAGGTACCCTGGTGCTACAAGAAGATCAAGTACATAAAGGGTTCAAAAAGAGTCCCGTGCACTCAGGGGTTTTCCAAACGAAATACAACTTTATTGTGTTAGATAAAGGCAACGTTTCGGCTCACGTCTAGAGCCTTTCTCAAGCCTATCCAAACAAACACACTTCTGTGAAGACAATAAATAGAGTAAGGGAGACTCCTCCCATGTAAGTGATATCAGTGAACAAAACATGTCACCAAGCTTCCATGACACAAATATACAATTTGTAAATAGTTAAAGTGCTGCTAGTGCAAAAAAAAATTTTTCAGCAAAATATTAAAGACTAAATAGATAGTGTTAAAAGTTAAATATTAAAAAGCAAAGCTAGGTGTAAACAGGGCTGGTAAAACATTATTATTAGATTATGAAAAGGACACAATGTATATACTATATATAAGTAAAATATGAGAATCAAAGTGCAACATTCTGATAGATAGTGTCTAAAGTGTAAAAAAAAAAACAGATCTAAAATACGCTAAACATACGCTAAAAATTGTATAATGGGATTGCTAAGATTATATTCAATGGAAATGGTTAATATGAGGAATAGGCAATATACAAAGTATCCAAATAATACACTTAGGTATCAATTATCAATAGGACTCCTGAAGCAGATTATATTATACAGTCTTATCTTTCATCCAAAAAGCATCGAAGGGGACATTGTTCGTTAAGGCCTCTAGGACTCGTCGTATCCAAAAGTTTGATCCAGTAAGCCTCTCTTCTCAAGAGGAGTTTAGTTCTATCACCCCCCCCCCCCTGCGAGGCAATGGAACATGATAAATGGCTGTAAATTGAAATGCAGACTCCCCATGTCCTACCTCCAGAAAATGCTTTGCTACTGGTTTATTTGTTTTTTGGTCTCTGATTGCTGTATTGATAGAAGATCTATGCCCATCAATGCGCAATCGTAGGGCCAGATCAGTCTTTCCAATGTAGGACAACCTACATGGGCAAGTAACCATATATACCACATGTGTAGTATATTTTTAATATTTGTATATCCTGTATGCGGGTGTTTAAAAGAAGTGCCTGACCTCATATATTTACACAAGGTACACTTTGAGCATTTTTTTTACACTTAAGACACTATCAGAATGTTGCACTTTGATTCTCATATTTTACTTAGTATATACATTGTGTCCTTTTCATCTAATAATGTTTTACTAGCCCTGTTTACACCTAGATTTGCTTTTTAATATTTAACGTTTAACTCTATTTAGTCTTTAATATTTTGATAAAAATTTTTTTTTGCACTAGCAGCATTTTTAACTATTTACAAATTGTATATTTGTGTCATGGAAGCTTGATCAGATGTTTTGTTCACTGATGTCACCCCTGAGTACACGGGACTCTTTTTGAACCCTATATATATATATATATATATATATATATACACACATACATACATACACCCAGTTGACAGAGTCACACTCGCAGGTCTTCGGCAAAGTAAGGAGGGGCCATCAGGTGGGAGGAAACATTCCTATTTTAATATGGGATAGTCAAAATGGGAGGTTAAACAACACCCCTGTATGTTTGTATGTATGTATAGTTTATCTATAAAGTGCCACTTGGGGACGCAGCACTGTACAGTAACAAAGTACAATAAAGTCATACAAGGGGGATAAATACATAGATAGTGCAATACATAAATATATATTTTTATGTAAATATAAGTGCTAGAGCTTTGCAACAAAAGGAAAGGAGGTCCCTGCCCCGTAGAGCTTACAATCAAGTTAGGTGGGTAACATACAGATATAATTGAATGGGTATAATTGCTGGAGTGAGACGTATGCAGTGTAAATAAAACAATTATATACTGTGCTTGTTACCAGATAAGTATGATGTAAGGCTAGATTTAAACCTGCAAATTGAGGTTTCCTGACATAGAGAGAGGGAAATAGAATTCCAAAGGATGGAAGCCAAGAGAGAGTAAGGTTTAAGGCAAGGAACATATGGGGACACTAGAGAGGATTAGTGACTGCAAAGGGGTCTCCATGTGGATACAGAAAGGACGTGGTAATGTCAGTATAACATCCAATGATGTGCTGTTTGTAAAACATGCAAGACTTAGCCAATCAAAATAAATTTCTGTATGCTACACAGGAAGTGATGTGTATGTAGGAAAGAGAAAATAAAGGATGTATTGATAAACTGTTAAGCTCATTTGATAAATCTGCTGTATATGAAGAGGATCAACAGGGTTAACAGATAATCCTATTGAGATGGGAGGGGCTTAAATGGTTTTCATCTGTATTAAATGATATGATATAAAGCATTACAATATGGCTACCTATCCTGGCTTGAGAAAATGTTAGCAAAAGTGTGCTGTTGGTTCACAGAGGGAATTATTTAATTATTTGTGTATATGTTTGGCTATGTGTGGATACAGTTAAGTATTCCACCCCTCCCAGCAGCTCTGGGAGGGCACAGAGCAGTCCTGAGGTGGTCTCCCGAACACTGTGACACTATAGAAAACTCCTGAAACCTAGCCAGGAACTTAGAGGAAAAGGTATGAAAATGGGATTTTCCCGGAAATTGAAATTGCCAGGGTGGAATGTCTGTACAGTGGATATAAAAAATGTACACACACTATAAAATGACAGGGTTTTGTTTAATAATAATAAAAAAGAAAGGCAAATATCCGTTGTTTCACCTTTATTGTTAAATTACCATCTGTCTAAAAAAGAAGTCTAAAAGAAAGCCTAGAAATCCTGGTTGCATTAGTGTGCACTGTATTACTGATTTTGTCACTATATTGGTGTATCCTAGATGCACAGCTACTTCTGCTGTTGTGTATCACCTATTGAACGGTGGTGCTCCAGGTGTATATCCACATATATACTATACCAACTAAAGGAACTCCCATAGTACACCATATAGAAGCACTAACACTGTTAAACAGCTAAAATAATAAATTTATTTAATCATACATAATAATCTATGCAACATATGCAAATAGTGCAAAAGAACCCTCACCTATAAAATACAATACAAAAATGGGGCATCCTTCGCACAATAAAATCAAGAGGCCTAAGATCCCTATGTTAGAGTTCGGCATGTCAAGCCAAAATGAGTAGCAGGGCAGTTCACTTAAGCCACATATATCCAGATGCACCAAAAATAATATTACATCCACTTGTTGCGCTTGGGTATTACTCACGTCCCCCGGGTTTTGGCCTGTGACCGACAGGGCTTCTATGCTTCAGCTGTTGTCCTGGCTTGCTGCCACCTCTGGTTCAAGCGTCACCACCCAGCACTCCCCAGCGCCGCTCTTCACCCGTCCAAGTCACAGCCACGGCGCAGGGTTTCCGGAGTTAATATACCGTTTTTTATCCTCCTCTGCCATACCACTGATGAATTACGCTGACATCCGTCCTGCAAGCTATACATGCCGGACTCCTAGGGATCCCTCCAGCACCTATGTGCGGTTCTCCCTTATGTTGTTCCTCACGGGCTTCCTCAGGGTGCTACATCATAGCCCCGTTGCAGATTTTAACACCAATCTGAAAATATGACGCAAACTGAAATTAAGATGAGAAAGAAACGCAAGTTTTTAAGGGACAGCGAGGACTACAGAAAAGGGGAAGTTTATAGAGGGACAAGGAGAAAATCCCACGATAATACATTAGATGAGGAAACTATGGACAAAGGGGCCACTTTAGGGGAAAAGGTTGGAAAAGTGTTAGAAGAGGAAAAAGAAAGAAAAAAAGAAGGAAAATGAATATGGTCAGCGTTACCCCCGCAGATTGAGAGAATGGAAGAGGGGAGCATTTTCCAAGAGAAAGTAATCCCAGAAAGAAGTGATAGTCTGAGAGTGATTAATTATAGTGACCAACAGTTAGATGAACATATTATATTAGTGTTACGTAAGGGACTATCATTTGCCCCCACGAGTAATGTAAACAAATTTGAATTTGTTTAAGATCTGAATTTATTTACCCGGAAATTAATCCTCTCTAAAATTATGTTGAGAAAAGAAAAGGAGGATAAAGAGGGACATTATTTGGAAAGTTAAATAGATAGGAGGGCACTTAGAGTCTTGGAAATCCTCTTAAATAAGGAAGGCGGGCAACAAGAATCGGCAAGAATCGGATGGTCACTTTGGTAATTGGCCTAAAAAATTCAAAAACAAGTCCTCTTGGTACCCTTCATATCAAATGGCCCCCAATAAAGCAATGTTTTTAAAATTGGTAACACAAGAAGTAGAATCTCTCCCAGAAAGATGTATAATAGAAGGTTGTCTGACTAAATCTGAGAGCAGGGAGCTACGAAATCTCGAAACTAGGAACAACCTGATTGTGCGCATTGCAGATAGAGGCCGCAATGTGGTCATCATGTCAAAAGATCAATACAAGTGGGAGGTATTGTGCCAGCTCTCACAGAGGGACCAGTATGAGGTCCTCTCTTGTAACCCATTGGGTCAGATTCAAAAACTGTTATGGGAAATTTTGTCCACAGTAACAACGCAAAACTCCCTTCTTTCTATACCATCCCCAAGGTCCACAAGAAAAAGCGTTTCCCCCCAGGACGCCCAATAGTGGCAGGGCTGAGGGGCCCTACAGAAAACAGACGCTTTGTGGATTCTGTATTACAGCCATATGTTAAAAGCCTCAGCTCATTTGTTTTGGATTCTTCAGATGTGCATAGGAAAATTAATGATATAAGGGTAAAGGAATCGACTTTTAATCGCCCGGGATGTGGAGGGATTATAACCTTCAATACCACACGAAGTGGCAATATTGGCATGTGAACACTTTCTAGAGTCTGCTGGAAAACGGCTCACGTCAAAATTACTTTGTGAAAACATTATTACGTTTTATTCTGAAAAACAATGTATTTATATTCAACAATAAATACTACAGACAGGTGATAGGCATGGCTAAGGGGGCGGCTTGCGCGACCTCATATGCCTGCCTCCACCTTGGGCTGTGGGATCATCTAGAGGTACCTGAAGTTGCCGCACAAATGGGGGTAGATCACCACATCATAATTTGGATAGGATACATAGACGATATCTTGTTATTGTAGAATGGTCCCCTAAGGGAATTGGAGGAGTTCATTGGGGGACTTAACCAGAACCAGAGAAACATTACACTGATTTATGAGGTCAATGCACAAATTGAAATTACGTTTTTAGACTTTCAAAAGGAGGAGGTAAATTGATGACTTCCACCTTTCGTAAAGTCACAGCAGTAAATTCGTTGCTTCATGCAACTAGCCATCACTCAGAGAGCACTAAGAAGGGGGTCCCAGTTGGACAATTCCTTCGAATTAGAAGGAATCGTTTCAATGATGCCAGCTTCAAAGTACAAGCAAAAGAACTGGGGACTAGACTGCTGCAGAGAGGGTACAGTAATAATAATAGTCAGAAAGGGTCTAATTTGGGCTCAGCAAATAACGCAACATGAACTGTTGTTTGGAAATAAAAAAGCATTAAATCAGGAAGAAAGAAATAAAATCTGATTGATCTCCTTATTTAATCAAAAATGGGCTAACCTTAAAAGTATTTTAAACAGACATTGGTACCTTCTGTCAGAGGATGAGGAGATAGGGGCCAAAGTTGGTAAATTCCCCACATTAACAGCTAAGAAAGCTAGAAATCTAAGAGACAGGCTGTCTAAAAGTCACTATGAAGAAAGATCCAACACAATAGATACCTGGCTAAAATGCACCCCTATAAGTGGCAATAGGAGGTGTGGGAGGTGGTCCTGTTGTAACTTTATGAATAATAAAAAAGATAATGTAATTTATCCCAATGGCACCGTGTTCAAAAGGAAAGAGTTTATTACATGCCAGACAACACAGGTGATTTATTTAGTCACCTGTCATTGTGGTAAAAGGAATGTAGGAAAGACTTGCAAAAAGTTGTGTGTGCGTATGGGAGAATACATACGAGCAATAAAAAAGGGGGATACCCAGTGCAGCAGTGTGGCCAAGCATAATGATCGAGGAGTATCACTGTAGAACCCCTAGACTGAAATTTATGGGAATACAAACCGTAAATTTGGGAAAAAGGGGGGGGGGTAATCTGAAAAAGAAAATGCTGCAAATAGAGACCAGATGGATATATAATCTAAATACGGTGACTCCTCATAGCATTAATGAGGAGATATCATATGCCAGCTATTTGTAATAAGGTAGTATGTAAAACATAGCCAAATTAATATAATACGTGGGTACTCTTTTACTTACCTATCAAAATCCCAGGGGATATAAGTATAATTTGATGCAGGTAGAGTTAAATGTATCAGAAATATTCTACATGGTGTCTACTCACAATCTGTGGAAATCCCAGTCGATACAAATAGGATATGTGTGTAAGTGCTTAAAGAGCACCCATTAAAATAATTTCACCCACTACTGGCCCCACTGTGTAGTGCATAAAATTCCTTACCTTACATCACAGCTCCAAATGGTTCTCCTGTAATGTCCCTCCAACGTCCAGAAAACTGGCCACCAGGAGCCTGGCAGGGATGGAAATTGTTTCCGCCTCTGAGACGTCCTCTCAGAGGTTTTTGGCATGCTCAGACCAGCCCTACCCCCTCCCTCTCCCACCCTTTTGCTCTCCCTCCCCCTAGCTACAAAGCCCTTTGATATATAATAGGTCTCCCTCCCCCATCTCCAACCGCTATAATAGATTTTCCAGAAACTCCCCCGAACTCTACTTACCTTATGTCACCAACTTACCTGCTGCTCCGGTCCCGCGCTGCTCTGCACTTCCGGGTGGACGGCGTCGTAGACGTCACGACGCCGACACGCCGGGTGGCGGGAGAATTCAAAAGCCGGCATCCTCCTGGACCCGGTGCCCGATAGTAGCGTTAGCTACCCCTGGCTCCTTGTACTCACCTGCCTTGGATCCTGCTCCTCTCCTGCTCCAACTACTTACCTTTCCCGCTCCAGAGACTACCTACCTTGCCTGCTCCTGTGTCCACTTAGCTAGCCTGTTCCTGTGCCTTACCTTGCTTGTTCCAGCATTCAGCCTACAGTTCCCAGCAGCACCTTGTTCCTGTTTCCAGCCTACAGTTCCCAGCAGTACCTTGTTCCAGCATTCAGCCTATAGTTCCCAGCAGCACCTTGTTCCAGCCTACAGTTCCCAGTAGCTCCTTGTTCCAGTATTCAGCCTACAGTTCCCAGCAGCACCTTGTTCCAGCATCCAGCCTACAGTTCCCAGCAGCTCCTTGTTCCAGTATTCAGCCTACAGTTCCCAGCAGCACCTTGTTCCAGTAACCTGCCTACAGTTCCCAGCAGCACCTTTTTCCAGAATCCAGCCTTCTGTTCCCAGCAACCTCTGTGTCCTGCATTTTCCGGACTATCCGCCTCCTCCTAAAAGCGTACTTGTAAGTACCCCAGCCGTCAGGCCGTTTATTACAGTACTATCGGGCCAAGCTTTGTCCAAATGTATGGACATGTTTGAACACCATCAGGGCCAGTTGGCTCAGTTCATGGGTACCCTCGCTGTCCAGCTACCCCCAGCTTCTGCCTCTGCTCCGGGTTCTACGCCACCTCCTTCTACGTCCGGATCCGGTGATCCTTCTCTTCGGAGAGAGCCCCGCATACCTCCGCCCTCACGGTTTGATGGTCACGCCTCAAGGACGAATTAGTATCTAGGGAATTACCTGTCCCATTGGAAGACTTGATTACGCTATGCATCCAGATTGATACCCGTTTTCGTGAATGGCAGGCAGAAAGGTCTGCAGCTCGTTCCAGCTTCCCTAAGACCTTTCCTAGGCCTGCTCAGACCTTTCCGCAACCAATATCTTCGGGTAAAGAGCCGATGCAAATTTGTGGCACCCGAGGAAAAGTCTATCTATCACCCGAGGAAAAGTCACGCCAACGTACCAATGGACTTTGTCTCTATTATGCTGGGCAAGGATACTTTGTGAGAAATTGTCCCCAGAAGTCGGGAAACTCCATGACCTAGAAGTTAAGAAAGAGCTCCTTCTAGGTAACGTTAAGTCTCCTGCCAAATTTGAACCACTGAAACTCTTTCTACCAGCTACTATCACCTGTAATGGTAAAACTTTTTCCTCCCAGGCCTTTGTCGATTCCGGTGCAGCTGGAAACTTCATTGATTCTACCTATGCAGCACAATTGGGGCTTCCTCTCCTTCACTTGCAGCAACCTCTTCGAGTTCTGGCTATTGACACTAACCCGTTGGCTTCTGAATTCATCTTTAAATCTACATACGAAGTCCTATTCCGCATTGGCATATTTCACCAAGAACGTTTATCTTTTCTTGTCATCCAAAGCCCTTCCGCTCCCCTGATTCTCGGACTTCCATGGCTCAGATTACACAACCCTGTTATAGATTGGTGTAACAATGAACTCAAGTCTTGGAGTCCTTTCTGTTTTGAAAATTGTTTTTCTACTCATTGCACCACCATTACCTGTGAAAATAAATCATGGAAGACATTTGAGATCTTCATAGTAGGTGGCAACTCAAGACGGAAAGCTGTAGGACTAATTATTTCGGAGATAGAAAAGGGGCCAATGAATTTGGGACCTAATTTAGGGGTTGGTACGTGAGGATGAATATTTTGTGAGGATAGCCAAACTCTTATCTCCAATGGAATATTGAGGAGCAGGCCTTCGTCTTTTGTCTGCAGCTTTTTTCTGAATGAGCGAGGATTTCAAAAGGTTATTCCTTGTAGAATCCCAGATAGCCTACATATGGGCAAGCATATCGTCAGCGGCTGGATTATTGGCAAAGAGAAAATCTTGGGGAAAACACATTGGATTCTGGCCCATATTACAAAAAAAAGGAGAAGTCCCAGAGGAAGAGTGTGGGGAATTATTATATGCAAATTCCGCCCATGGTAACAAGTCAGACCAGTCATTTTGAGAAATGGAAATATGACACCGGAGGAACTGTTCAAGAGACTGATTAATCCGTTCAGCAGCACCATTGGATTGTGGATGATATGCAGAGGAAAATTGAAGTTTAATGTTCAAGGATTTACATAGGGCTCTCCAGAATTTGGAAATGAATTGTGTTCCTCTGTCGGAGACAATTTCTGCAGGTGATCTATGTAAACGAAAAATGTGGGAGATAAATAAATGAGAGAGTTCCAGTGCTGAGGGTAACTTGGGTAGAGGAACAAAATGAGCCATTTTGCTAAAACAATCAATAGTCACCCATATTACCGTATTTTTCTTGGATGGAGGTAAATCAACAATAAAATCCATGGATAGATGTGTCCAAGGACGAGAAGGTGTGGAAAGTGGTTGAAGAAGTCCATAAGGAAGATTACGGGAGGATTTGGACATGGCACAAATGGAACAGGATGCTACAAAGTTCTTGACATCTTTTCTTAGATCAGGCCACCAAACAGAACGAGATAGAAGTGAAATGGTTTTTTGAACTCCAGGATGACCGGCCTGTTTAGAACAATGAGATATTGATAGTAGTGGTGTGCGTAGGGCAGGGGGAATGAAAACTTTGTCAATGGGAGTAGTAGAGGGGCAAGAGTCCTGAGCAGAATTAATTTCGGCAGACAACTGAGGAAGAATAGTACCCAGAATTTTGGATTTGGGAATAATAGGGCCTTTGTCAATTAATGGGTGGACTCAGCGAACCAAAGGACCTGGATAAGGCGTCAGCCTTCTTGTTTTTTGTTCGGGCGAAAGGTGATGGTAAAATTAAGCGTGAAAAAAAAAGTGCCCAGCGGGCTTGTCTGGGATTCAATCTTTTAGCGGTTTGAATGTTCTAAATTTTTATGGTCAGTGAATATAGTTATGGGTTGACTTGTACCTTCCAGAAGATGTCGCCACTCTTCAAGAGCAAGTTTAATGGCCAGTAATTCTCGATTGCCAATGTCATAATTTCTCTCACATGGAGTAAATCTCTTAGAAAAGTAAGCACAAGGATGAAGTTTTCTTTTTATTCCGTGAGTTTGAGATAAAATTGCTCCAGCACCAAATCAGAAAGCGTCAACTTCAACGAAAATGGCAGATGGTTATCAGGATGGACTAAAACGGGTGCAAGGCAAATGCCGTTTTAATCCTTTCGAAGGCTTCTATTGCTTCCTCCGTCCAGGCATTAGGTTTGCCCCCTTTACGAATGAGGTCTAAGATGGGAGAAATTAGGGAGGAAAAGCCTTTGATAAATTGCCTATAATAATTGGCGAACCCGATAAACGTTGAATGGCTTTAGAGAGGAAGAGGCCATTGAGAATAGCAGACACTTTGGAGGAATCCATTTCAAAACCCTGGGCAGAGATAATATAACCAAGGAACGGGACTTTAGTAACTTCAAACAGACATTTTTCCAGCTTGGCATACAGATGATTGGCACGTAATCGGACAGAACTTGACGAAGATGAAACGATGAGAGGGTAAGTCTTGAGAAAAAACTAAAATATCATCTAGGTAGACTACTACAGAACTGCCTAAAAGATCTCTGAAGATATCATTGACAAATTCTTGAAAAACTGCTGGGGCATTACAAAGCCAAAAAGGCATTACCAGATACTCAAAATGGCCATCAGGGTATTAAAGCTGTTTTCCACTCATCCCCTTTTCTGATCTGGATCAAATTGTAAGCTCCTCGAAGATCAAGTTTAGAGAATATTTTGGCCCCTTTTAATTGATCAAACAATTCGGTGATCAGGGAAGGGATGCGATTCTTCACCGTAATCTTGTTTAATCCCCTATAGTTATGCAGGGGCGTAAACCTCCATCTTTCTTTTCGACAAAAAAGAATCCGCCCCAGCAGAGAAGTGGAAGGACGAATGAATCCTCGGACAAGTTATCCTGAATGTATTCCTTCATGGCCGTGGTTTCAGGCTGAGATAAGGGTAAGTCCGTCCACGAGGGGCATGTTTCCAGACAGGAGTCAATGGAGCAATTGTAGGGTCTATGATAGGCAAGTCTCAGCTGATTTTTTACAAAACACATCATGAAAGTCTTTATATGGTTCAGGAAGAAAAGAAGGTCCTTTTCTGGAAGAAGAGTGGAGCAAGAAATAGTTGGTAAGGAAAGACAATGGAAATGCAGTTAGACTCCAAGCAACTATTTCTCCCGACAGCCAATCAATAGACGGGTTATGGAGTTGAAGCCAGGGAAGGCCTAAATAATGGGTGTGGAGGACAATCAATGACAAAGAAGAACAACTTTTCATTATGCAGGGCCCCAGTCTGGAGGATAACTCTGGAGTGATTTGAGTGACATATTCTGAAGATAGGGGTCTATGTCAATAGCCAGTACACGAAGGGTTAGATAATGATCGAGGGGAATATCATGTTGTTGAACAAACGAAGAATCAATGAAGTTGCCTGCGCGCCTGAGTCCAGGAAAGCGTCCCTGGATAGGACTTTAGCGTTGAATTTTATGGTTACAGGTACCAGAAGACGAGGAGAAGGTTTCTTTTTGCCTAGAAGATTTTCTCCTCTAACCTCTAGGCAGAATAGTTTCCCGGTTAACAGGGCAGATTTGGCAAAATGTCCTGAGCAGCACAAATAAAGACACAGGCCCGAGATCTCCTATGTTTTTTCTTCTGGAATAAACGAGTTCCCCAAATCTGCATGGGTTCTTCGGTGTGGCGTAGGAGCAGAAAAGATAGGTTCACCTGGGCGAGGAGCAAGTCTGGGAGGTAACTGACGATCTCTGTTTCTCTCGACCTGCCGCTCCCGATACCGTGTATCAATACGGATGCAAAGAGCAATTAGATCTTCCAACAAGGAAGGCATGTCTTGGAGACCCTGTAGAAAGGCCGCCACAAGAGCCTCGTTATTCCAGAGACTTCTGCTGCAAGTGTACGGAACTCAATGGCAAGTGTCCAACAGAAGATTGCCCTGTTGTAGTTGCAACAAACGGGTGGAAGCACTTATTTTACGACCAGGAGCGTCGAATACCTTACGGAATGTAGCAAGAAAATTGGTGATGTCAGACACTAAGGGGTCATCGTTCTCCCACAGAGGAGTGGCCCAGGCTAGGGCTCCACCTTCCAACAAACAACAATATAACCCACTTTTGCTCTATCTGAGACAAAACGGGAGGGTTGTAGTTCAACCTGAATTTGACATTGATTAAGGAACCTCTACAGCCTTGGGGGTTCCCATCATACAGGAGGAGAAGGAATACGGGGTTCATGGCCAACTTGCATTGCAGGTGCAGATTAGACGGGAGAGAGTGCTGTGTCAACAGTGGATAGGCGTGAGGCCAGTGAGTCCATAAATTGTGCATATGGTTCTGTTGGTATTCAAAAACGTCCATCTGGGTAGATAAGGCTTGGAGAGTTTTAGATATTTCGGACATTACTCCTCAGAGGCATCCATGGCCCGCTTGTACTGTAATGCTGCCCTGACTCCGTTGGGGTAGTACAGGGAAGACTCACGTTTTAGTTGGATGAAGGAGGAAGTATGTGGAACTGGTGCTGGAATGCACTGGAGACTGGAGCGGATGCTGGAGTACACTGGCAGGATAGGTGGTAACAGGAACAATGGCTGGATACAATGGCTGATGGATGGTAACAGGACAATGGCGGATACAATGGCTGGATACAATGGTAACAGGAACAATGGCTGGATACAATGGCTGGTAACAGGAACAATGACTGGATACAATGGCTGATGGCGGGTAACAGTAACAATGGCTGGATACCATGGCTGATGGCTGATAACAGGAGCAATGGCTGGATACAATGGCTGATGGATGGTAACAGGAACAATGGCTGGATACAATGGTAACAGGAACAATGGCTGGATACAATGGCTGGTAACAGGAACAATGGCTGGATACAATGGCTGATGGCTGGTAACAGGACAATGGCTGGATACAATGGCTGATGGCTGGTAACAGAGCAATGACTGATACAATGGCTGGTAACAGGAAATGACTGGATACATGGCTGATGGCTGGATACAGGAAACTGGACTGCACAGTCCAAACAACAAAAACCCTAGACGCCAAAACAACTGACAAGCGGGCGTCTAGGGATGGACTGAGCGGACATGAGCGCAGGATGCGTGAGCGAGCGTCGGCGTCACAGGGGCTGGGCGCCGCCCAGCGAACGTTGCTGAGCGGACACCCGGGTAAGTACCTTACACACTGTCTCCCTCTAAACTCTAGCCATGAAGAGTACATTACTGAACATTTGTCTAGGGGTTTCATACAACCTTCCACTTCCCCTGCTGGAGCTGGGTTTCTTTTTGTTGAAAAAAAGAAGAGAGGTTTAAGACTCTGCATTGACTACCGTGGGTTAAATAAAATCACATAAAGAATCAGTATCCTCTTCCTCTCATCTCTGAACTGTTTGACCAGATAAAAGGAACTAAAATATTTACCAAACTGGATCTTCGGGGGCATACAATCTGATCCGTATACGCAAAGGTGACGAGTGGAAAACCCCTTAACACCTAGGGACGGTCACTACGAATATCTCGTAATGCCCTTTGGCCTTTGTAATGCTCCAGCGTGTTCCAAGAATCGTGAATGACATTTTCCGGGATATGTTGGGAATCTCTGTAGTCTTAATCTCGATGACATTTTAATCTTTTCTCAAGATCTGCCCTCACACCGCCTCCATGTTAAACAGGTGTTACTACGTCTGAGAGAGAATAGCCTATATGCCAAACTCAAAAAGTGTCTTTTTGAGTGTTCGCAAGTACCCTTTCTGGGCTACATCGTATCTGTGCAAGGTTTCCAGATGGATCCTGTTAAAGTTTCAGCCATCCAAGATTGGTCTCTTCCTATGGGAACCAAAGCTATTCACAGGTTAATTGCTTTGCCAATTATTACAGACAATTCATTCAAGGGTTCTCTTCTATAATTTCTCCCGATATTAGCCCTCATCAGTAAGTTGGTAGCTCATTTATGGACCCCTGCAGCCCTCGAAGCCTTCAAACGACTCAAGGAGGCCTTTGCTGATGCTCCTGTTCTAGTACATCCAGATCCTAGTCTTCCCTTCTACATCTAAGTTGATGCCTCTGAATTGGGCGCTGGAGCCGTCCTTTCCCAAAGACAAGGCCCTAAAAGGAAACTCCATCCCTGTGCTTATTTCTCTAAGAAGTTTCTACCCAACGAGCGAAACTATGATGTTGGAAATAGGGAACTTCTTGCCATCAAGCTGGCCCTCAAGGAGTGGCGTCATCTATTAGAAGGCACCTCTGTACCTATCACCATCCTTACTGACCATAAAAACTTTGAATACATCCAGAATCTTAAAAGGTTAAATCCCCGTCAAGCACGGTGGTCCTTATTCTTTTCCCGATTCAACTTTGTTATCACTTACCAACCTGGTTCCAAAAACAAAAAAGCTGACGCCCTTTCCAGATCATTTGTTGCTTCCGACTGTATTAATCAAGATAAGGGCTCCATTATCCCAACCACTTAAATCATGGCTTCTATATCTCCTCAAGATTCAAGCCGCACAAGATTCTGCTCCTCCAGACACACCCTCTGGCAAAATCTTTGTTCATGTTTCACTTCGGAAAACTATCCTTCTTCATACTCACTGTTCCAAGCAAGCTGGGCATCCCGGTGTTAACAAAACTTTTAATATTCTTGCCCGTTCCCTTTGGTGGCCCAAAATGAGAAAAGATGTTAAAGACTTTATTCAAGTGTGTACCAGCTGTGCTCAATCCAAATCTCCTAGAACCCTCCCCTGTGGTCTTCTTCAACCCCCATTCCGTCCAGACCTTGGACCCATCTATCCATGGACTTTATTGTGGAACTTCCGCCTTCCGAGAAAAACACGGTTATATGGGTGACAGTAGACCGCTTCAGCAAAATGGCCCATTTTGTTCCCCTCCCCAAACTACCATCTTCAACGGAGTTAGCTCAATAGTATCTGACAGAGGTGCTCAATTTGTTTCCAAATTTTGGAGAGCACTTTGTAAATCCATGGACATCAAGTTACAATTTTTTTCGGCTTACCACCCACAGTCCAACGGGGCTACTGAACGCACTAACCAGTCTTTGGAACAATATCTTCGTTGTTACATTTCCTATACTCAGGATGATTGGGCTGACCTTCTGCCTTGGGCTGAGTTCGCCCATAACAATTCACCTCATGCTTCTACTGGGAAATCTCCTTTTTATGTGTCTTGGGGACGAATCCTAAGATTTTCTTCTCACACAAGTACCCGCTGCCAATGACTCTGCGGCCCAGATGACCGCTATCTGGCATGCTACGGAAATCAGCATTCAGAAATCTGCTTTGGTACAAAAACTGCAGCAGATAGGAGACGTAGAGAACCCCCAGCTTATTCTGTTGGAGATAAAGTATGGCTCTCCTCTGTTCATATTAACCTACGGGTTTCTTCCTCCAAACTGGGACCCAAATTTATTGGTCCTTTTCCTATCCTGGAATTAGTCGGTCCAGTGGCTGTTCGCCTCCAACTTCCTTGCAGCATGCGGATTCCTAACGTGTTTCATATTTCCCTCATCAAGCCAGTATTCTCTAATCAGTATTCCACATCTGTACTACCTCCCGTTCCAATTTCCTTTGATGGTCAGCAGGTGTTTGAGGTCGAGAAGATCTTGGACTCTAGATTCTTGAGGAGGTCTCTTCAGTATTTGGTCCACTGGAAAGGTTTTGGTCCAGAAGAAAGAGCTTGGATTAAACACTCTGATTTGCACGCTCCTCGTCTAGTCAGAGCTTTCCACAGGAGTTTTCCAGGGAAACCTGGCCCATTGGGTCCCGTGGCCCCCCGTGAGGGGGGGTGGGTACTGTCACCAACTTACCTGCCGCTCCGGTCCCGCGCCACTCTGCACCTCCTGGTGGGCGGCATCGTAGATGTCATGAGGTCACGTCGCCGACACGCCGGGCGGCAGGAGAATTCAAAAGCCGGCGTCCTCCTGGACCCAGTGCCCGATAGTTGCGTTAGCTACCCCTGGCTCCTTGTACTCACCTGTCTTGGATCCTGCTCCTCTCCTGCTCCAACTACTTACCTTTCCTGCTCCAGAGACTACCTACCTTGCCTGCTCCTATGTCCACTTACCTAGCCTGTTCCTGTGCCTTACCTTGCTTGTTCCAGCATTCAGCCTACAGTTCCCAGCAGCACCTTGTTCCTGTTTCCAGCCTACAGTTCCCAGCAGCACCTTGTTCCAGCATTCAGCCTACAGTTCCCAGCAGCACCTTGTTCCAGCATCCAGCCTACAGTTCCCAGCAGCTCCTTGTTCCAGTATTCAGCCTACAGTTCCCAGCAGCACCTTGTTCTAGCATCCAGCCTACAGTTCCCAGCAGCCTCTGTGTCCTGCTTTTTCAGGACAATCCGCCTCCTCCTAAAAGCGTACTTGTAAGTACCCTGGCCTTCCGGCCGTTTATTACACCTTACCTCTCTCCCTCACCGTTCTGTGCAGCCGGCAGCCGCACCCGTGATTGGCTGCCTCTCAGCCAATCACAGGCGCGGCTGCCGGTCCAGCCCCCTGCTTGCAGTTTCATGCAAGTACCTCATAGTAGGGGATAACATGCAAGTACCTCATAGTAGGGGATAACTTATATTTTTTTAATTTGTTTAGGAAAAATATATAATTGACGTGTTATGGGGTCAATGATGTCATAAAACCTAAGCAATCCAACTGATAAACATGTTCTAAAGCTTTCTGGATTTGTACTATATGTGATCCTGTTGGTCTGAGAGATGGGTTGTATTAGGATATTCTGGTTGTTAGTGATCTTTTAAAATAAGACTAGCTTTTGAGTGGGACTATCCAACGAATAATCCATAGGATGTATGGGTTAGCATTTTCTTCTACCCATCTTGCTCTAGGTGTGTGGGGGCTGTCCAATCATCATAAATAAAATAGCTTTTAAGGTCGGGTACTGCCAATACTTCATGTGATCAGTAATGACTCATCCCCGACTCATAATCTTCATATTCAGTGAGTTTTTTGACCCCAAATAATTTTTAAGATATTGGGAGTGTGGCGAATAGGTACAATAATTTTATTATGTATTGAGTATTGTTATTGTTATTGCTACTGTATGGCCGAACCAGGACAGCAGCAATTTTTGACATTGGTCCAAATATGCCCTAACAAAAATCGGTTTGAGACATGGATTGGGCATATTGAGAGGGAGGGCCTTTGGATTATCCTGATTAGCCAAAAAGGTCTCCATAGAGTTAAATCTCATGTTTAAATTTGTGAGAGAGGGTCTCCTAATTACTTTTTTGAATATTGCATATTGTGTATGTATTTGTGTATAAAAAAAATTTTATGTTCAGCATTTGTAATCTTTACCCCATGAATATCAGGAGAGGATTGCATTTTTTTGCTCGATAAATAAATCATGTCATGTGGAATAATAGTACATTTTGGAGTTGCAGTTTGCAGTTATATAAGCTATTGTAGATTTGTTAAAATTCTGCAGCTATTTGATCTGGGTGGTTCACTTGACTACCCTTGAAGGGTTTATCATGGAGAACTATCTGAGGTGTTGACTCTGGTTGGCCAAAAGGTTATGAGCCTTGTTGGCTCTTTTTGTAGAAACTTTGTTTGGGCCAGGCTAGTGGTTTTTATACCCTGTCGAGAGCTAGTTATTTTAATTGAGCTCCAAGGGCAATCACTTTCTGTAACTTTGTAATCGTTGGTCTTAGATATAAGTCTCCTTTCCTATGTTGTAATTCAATACTAAATTTTACTTGTTGAACTTATTTGTTCCATTTATTTATAGGTCCCCATTGAATTAGAAGCCCATGCATGATGGCTTTATGTGCTACCCAGATGATTCCAAGAGTGGGTATGGAGCTGGTGGCGTAAATACAGCCCCAGCGACAGTGTCTGATTAGAGTTCTGTGGGCAACTGCAAAACTATTCCCCACATCTCTACTTAAACAGACACCCAACCCGCACCTGCTTTACCGGTAACTGCACCGACCCAACCTGTGAAAATGAAACAGACCTGCAAGCAGACCCACACCCCACTATGTGATCCGACCCTCATCTGCAGCAACCTGCACCCAAAATGTAACCGATTCGCACCTGCTACCCATCATAACTAGCACCTGCAGATTGCTAACCGAACCTTACCTGAAACAACTAACTGTGATTCACCCAAACCTGACCTACAAATATGATAATCCGTGGGTATCTAACCCGATGCAGGACTCTAGGTCAGATCTCATCCTCAATTAACTTGAGGGTGCCCAACCCATACAGCCTTATGCGTTTCCTGACGACAGTCACTTCCTCAGAAGCTGGAATCTCACCCGGGCAAACCCTTAAATACAGCTATATTGGTGTATCTATGGAGGAGCTATCTCATTACATTAAAAGCATTAAAATTGCATAAATACAACTTCACAGCTACATCACATTCTGAGATTCCTGCTTCTGAGAAAGTGAATGACATCACGAAATACGTAAAGCTAAACCTTAAGATGGTTTGACTTGTTGCAGTTGATTTTACGGAACAAATAAAAGTGAAGATTTACACACATCTATACAGTGTGATGGCCGTTTTTTGTTAAGGCTGTGGCCCCACTTAAGTGCACGGGAGAATGCGCATCCGCTATTAGCCCTTTTGGAGCACAGGTGATCCGCACCAAAAATTGTGATTGCATGCTCTATGATAGCTCGTTGAAACGCAGTGCATGTAGTGAGACTGGTCCCATAGGATTCTGCATGCCCTGCCCTTCCACTAGCACTATCAGATAGTAAATTGGATCTTTTCAACATGGCGTTTTAATCCTCATTTTATGTGGATTTTGGGTTTGTTTTCTGATTTTTGTTGCATCTGCTGCATTTTTAACTCTATCTACTAAGAGGTATTGAAAACAAATGACTTGAGTGATTTTAATCATTATAAACATGAGCTTTATTTGTGAACAGCTAAAAATATAACTGCCAAATCACAAAAATAAGAAGGACATTTTTACTCTCAAGCAATGTAAAACAAATGCTTAGAGTCTTTCATCTCTCTCTGGTTGTGGAAATAACTGCTGGTAAATTCTTTGTAAATGTTGTTTTTGAGTACAGGTTACCGGTACTTTTAAAGGAAAACCTCTCATGTATGCAAAAAGATCCATGCCTGGAATTAATATTTAAAGGGCATGCCCACCTAAAAAATTATATTCTAATATTTTTGGTTGTGGGAATAAGGGACTTTCTCAAGCAAGGTAACTTGAACACCTGTAACTAGGAAAGTTTCCTCCTTCAAGCAGTCTGCTGATCGGTGAGTAAATCACTGCTGTCTGCTTTTATAATTCTCCATTCATGCTGTGTGTGCTGAAGGCTGTAATTTAGTAAGGGCTGCAGGTTAGGGGTGATGAGGTAAAATGTATGTTTTATGGTGGGAAAAGTTTCTCTATCCTTGTTGTCTGGCAATCCATGAAATTATGGGGGGGGTTCACCTCCTTGCTGTGGTCTGAAATACATGATTATTAGGGGGAAGAGGATGTTGTCATATTTATTAGAACACAGCAAGGTGGGAGACCACCCCCTTCATAATAACATGGATTGGCAGACAGCAAGGAGAAATTTTCCCACCACCATGCATTCCACCTAATCACCCCTAACCTTCCACTTCCTAAATCTAAGTGACCAGCACACACAGCATGGAGGGAGAATCATGGCAGCATGATGATGATGTAAATGGCGAGTGCCTACGCATGCCCATGATTGTCAGCTCAGGAGCATGTAGGCCTGAGTTGTAACGGGATGAATAGAAGGAGGCTTCTCTACAACATAATAAATTTTAGGTTTTGTGGTGGACATGCCCTTTAAGTATATTAGACTATTTTGCTTTATCTGTGTTTTCAGCATTTGATATGCACACCTTTTTGATCATGTCTGTTTGCTGCCCCAGGACCACCTTTTTGATGCACTGAGAGCTAAAATGCTTATTCTGCCCTCTTAGACCTGGTAGTTGCGTAGCAACTTTGGGGTCTCTAAGACAAACCTGGCAAGTTCCCAGATATGAATGACTATGCCCAGTAACTTTATAATGAGTAATTTACAGTGAGATGTAATATTAGTTCTTATCGTTAAAAATGGTGCTAATTTTTCCCCAACCAATAAGATGTTATGTATCATTTGAAAGCTAACATCTGATTGGTTGGGGCAGAATAAGCACCATTTTTAATGATAAGAATTGTTATTACATCTCCCTGATAGTGTCACATTCTTAATTTCTAAAATACCATTGTTAAATATAAATAAGAGTTTTCTGCCACAATTTTTCTTTTTGCATGATGCTCTATAAACTCACAATTAAATATGTTCTACTAGACATGAAATATAGTTGCAGAGAATGTAACTGTAGACAGCATTTTTTAAGGTTTTACATCAGATGTTGATAATAAGGTTTTTTCCATAAACAATTGTTTTAAAAATTACATTTTGCTTTGCATTTTACAGGGTTATATTGTGAATTCACCCCAAGTTACATCAAGTAGCACTTCAAATGTAATGTATGCTTTGCGACCAAACACAACAATAGCACAGTATCAGAGTGTGCATCCTCTCACTACTGCAGGTTTGTATTTACAAAGTCAAGTATGTATATCATTGTAAACATAACCTTATGGCTTGTTTGGTACTATAAAAAAAGGCTAGCCATTGTGTTTAAAGGCCTCCTGAAACCTCACATAGGTATTCTATATTCAGAGTTTAGTTTATAACATAAAAGCTAGTATTTTATATTATCCAGGCTGTTTCCATAATTCCAGATTTTTGTTTTTCCTTTCCTTGTGAGACAGGCAGACAGCAGAACACAATATAATAGTTATTTACCGGTATATGGTTGTTTGACCGCCACAATGATTAAGTCAATTAGAGATCACTATTGGTGATATCATCAAGCAAAGATTGTGCTCAACAATAGAATACCATAGTGCAAAACAGATTTGACTTTTATGGAATGATTTCAGTGCATAACAGTTCAGATTTATTTGTAAAACTACAACAATATACATTTTTCTTTTGTTTCGTCCTTTTGTAAAATCAGATTTTTTTACAAAAATGGTAGGGTGCTGTTCTATGAATGTGTTTCTCTAGTGGCAAAAATCTGGAACCACTCGGAAAAACTTTTTGTCTGAAAGAAGCCTTAATCTATATACGCACCTTGCGATATTTCAGCCTGATCAACCGTTAGATCAGAGAAATATCGGACACAGTGGAAAACTGCGCCCAGTCATGCAGTCCTCTATGGATCGCACGTTTGGTCATGGTAAACTGTCGGCAGCGGCCGACAGTCTTTCCTCCTGGCCGACCGGTCAGAAGAGCCGAATGGTCAGTCAGGAGGAACCATTGCATGCTGTACCATGCTTTACATTCAAAATCCCACACACCTTTACAGCTCTCTACGTACCTTCAGTCCCCTCTGAATCAAACAAACAATAGTGCAAGCAAATCTCTTTAGACATGTTTTAAATGGAGCTTGGACATTTTCTTTTGTTAATTGGAGAAAAAAAATTTAAATCTTTATGAAACCAGCAAGTCAAGGTTTTAAAATATGATCTAAACTAACACCTACCAATTGGTTTTTCTGGTCTAGGCCACAGAAGTAAACAGAAGATTTTTAATTTTTTCTCAGGTCTCAATGGTTTGATACATGGATTATACAAATAATATATTGTAGTTTTCTATCTGTGCCTCACTTTTTATAATGTGACAAATAGGAAGCCTTTTAATAGGATGTCTGTTACACTACTACCTTACAATATCTTCAGCAGCAACAAAGAAAATTACTCTTTCTTTAAAAGGTATCTTTACTTTAAAAAATCGAATTTTCAAGTGTATACAGCAGGATCCCACTGCTTCAAAACTTCTTTTGGATTTAAAATCTGAGCTGTAGATTTTGAGAAATCATCTTTGAAAACACAGTATTTAAAGGGAAAAACCTGCCACTCCATAAGTTATAATATGTGACCCATGCCTGACCTCTTTGGATGCCTGCCAGCACACTTTCTGCAACATTTAAGAGAATCAGCAGAGAAAAGAAGGCAGGGGGGAGGTGTGTAAGCAGAGCAGTGTCCATAGTGAGGTTGTGCAGAACTTATAAGTGTCGCAGACACTACAAGAAGGCAGTGAGTAAGGCTGGGTACACACGGAGGGACTTTTTGTCCCGACCGAGCGCTCGTTACCAGATATTTGCTTACTCTTGGACAACATACCGTAAGTGAAGACTGTTTTTAAAGCAGCACAATGTGCTTATGTACATACTTACTATGAAAACTTTAAAATCAAGCTTTAAAGGGGAAAAAAGAAATGAATTATTTATAGTACACTGCTCTAGGTATTCTAAATGTTCTCTTTATTCTTTGATAAATGAATGGATTTCATCTTTTGCTATGCCCTGCTATGGTTAGTAGTCAGTAGAGATGTCCGAAACTGTTGAGTTTTGTTTTCAAATTGAAATTTCGATTTTTGAAAATCGTTTACTTTCGATTTTCGAAAATAGTCTTCTTTCGATTTTCGATAATTATCTACTTTTGATTTTCGATAATTATCTACTTTTGAAAATTCGAAAAATTCGGGGGAGTTCCGAAAGTTTTGTAGGGACTTCGAAACCCTCAGATTCGATTCGAAACTGGGTTCTAATCGAACCCACATTACATCTCTAGTAGTCAGTCGCAACAGTGCTTCTGCTTCCAAGGGTGTACATTTCCTTGGAATGTTCCGAACAGTAATGTTTACCTCATTGGCTGCTGGATAGGTCAAACATTCTCAGATCTTTACTCAGTCAAGTTAAAGGAACTGTAAACTTGAAAAAATAAGTGTTTGTCAATCATTTCTATTATTCACAGGGAGGTGAGAACGCTTATTCTCACCTCCCTGTGAATAATAGTTTGCTCAGGGGACACAGTGGCACTTACCTTACCTGGCGCTCCACTCGCATGTCCTTTTGAACTGACAGCCGTGCTGTCCTGCTCTCCCGATCGCACGCCTATCTTTTGTATTGGCGCGCATGCGCCATAGATAGGCACGTGGTCGGGAGACGGGCAACGTGGCTGTCAGATCAGAAGGAGCGAGTGGAGCGCCAGGTAAGGTAAGTGCTGCTGTGTCCCCTGAGCAAACTATTATTCACAGGGAGGTTATAATAAGCGTTCTCACCTCCCTGTGAATAATAGAAATGATTGGGAAACACTTATTTTTTAGATTTAAAGTTCCTTTAAAGAAAAGCCGCTATTAGGGGTCCTGCACACTGAGAGTCATTAACTTGGAAACATTTATTTAAGCACAGAGAATTCACTGGACCTGTAAATGAAGCTTAGTAGAGTGAGGATTTTTTCTTTCTTCCTTGAAAACATATGTATTATACTGACCTTCCATTTTTACATTAAAGGAGAACTAAGGAGCATTTTTTCAGGAGTTAAATGTACCAGCCTTCCTGAGGTCCCATGCTGAATCACACCTCTCTGTAGCCTGGATATTCTTTAATGTTCGTTAATGTTTCTGAGTCTTTGTATGAGTCTATCACGTGATCGTTACCACCAGCATCTTAATGGCATCATTAGATGTGTGCAGGAATATGGTAATGATAATTAGCTGCAACAGTCTAGCACCTGGCAGATGCTGTCCTTTTCTTCTTAGTATCAGATCTTTAGAGGTCTGTATCCCTGAAAATGCCAATACTACTTGTGTGATACTAGTGGGTAGCATCTTACAGTTCTATAGGTAGAATTTGCTTTTAGTAGATTTGTTTCCTGCTTTTTTACCAAGATTGGCTAATGCCATGAAAAGTGATGAGGGAATTGCATCATGTTAGCCATTAATGTAAGGAAGGACATTTTGGATATAAAGTAATACCTTTTAAAAGGAAAGGTAGAATGTAAACAACAGTAATTGTATTGTATTGTAAAAGTAATGCGCCAGAACTTGTTAAAAAAAAAGTTGTATCAATGAAAATTTGTATCACCATGTCATGCTCTTGTTGATACTTTTTAATGGCTAACTAAAATGTCTGAATAGAGATTTTGATAAAGATTTTTTTTTTTAAATTCCCATGGCTATCTGTACTTCAGTATTATTATGTTTTTTACTTTTAACACACTTCATAATACTAGAGTGAAGTTTCTACTTATTTTGTCAGTTACCTGGATAATCGGATATTTACATGTAGTTCATTTAGAAATTAAACAAACAAAAAAAAAAAAAAGAGTATGTCCACTGAAAAAATGGACATACACCTTTTCACATTAATTGAAGTATGGAAGGAAAAGTTTTTCTTTTCAATTAATCAATCAGGAGCCAAGGTGTTAAACCTGCCTATATAAAGTATAGCGAGAACATATCAATGTTTGTAGCCCATTTTATAGCTGATGACAGACTGCTTCCACTGAAACTTGTCTTTCATCTGTTATAAATCTTTGATGAATGTGCACAGATTAAGATTTGCCATATTTTTCTGTGTTTGTTGACAAGCCCTAACATAAGATATTATCTATTTGATAGGAAATGCTACACAGTTAGTTCGGCCAATACAGCCACTGAACCAAAGTCACCTTGTTTCAACCCCTGCAAGGACAGTAAATACCTATATGCATAAGCCTCCTGCTCAGATGCCAACAGCTACTCGGAGTTTAAGCTTTGTAGCTGTCCCACAACAATCTTTTCAACTGAATTCACAGAAAACACTACAAGGAATTCAACCTCAATATTCTGAAGGTAAAACACTTATAGACTAATGGCTTCAAACTCCTATTGTCTCATCTATTTTTTTTATTTAAGAAAGCTGTTGTGTATAATTAGAGAACTTAAAGAAAAACTAAACTTTTTTTTTTAATTATTATGTGAAAGCTTTTCCACCTAGAACCCTTGTACTTTGCAAGATTCTTCTCTAATAAATTTCATTTACCGTATGTGTATGTGAGAAATAGATTCTGTAACAAAGAAGGTTTCCATGTTATTGCCAATACAAATTACAGCCCATGTAAGAAAAATTTTACTTATAGTTATCTTAAGGTTACACACAAAAATCTTACTGTTTCTAAGAGCTCTGATACACCTGAGTACAACGATACCAGATATATGTAGGCACCTCACTTTTCCTGTACAGGAGACCTCCCCAAACTAAAACTGCACCTTCAAGAATATTACACCAATTTGAAATGTATAACCACTTCTGATGGTTAATATAGAATATCTTTAAAATTAACTAAAATATCCCCACAAGTGAGATATTTTTAGATACTACATACCCGCAGGATTTTATGAGTGAGGTAAGCTTCGATCAAAATGCAGATACCTGGGTGCAGCTCTTCATCCAATTGTAAGTTATTTTATCACATTTTTTCTTTTTTTCCTTAACTGTAAAATCAGAGACAAAATCAAATGCGAATTTCAGCTAAAAACGGTAGAGGAAAGTTCAAACGCATCTCAAATATGAAAGCCTAACCCCTCCCGAATAAAACGGTATGCCACATTCATGGGTGTACCCAGAGACATGGCTACCAACTAACCCAGAGCGGGTTCAATGCCAAATGTCAGTAGCAGCAAAAAAAAAAAAAAAAAACTAGACAGCTTTGCATTTGAACAGTCTGCAGTTTTTCCCACAAAACACGCCCTAACTCAGAATTACCCCCCACAAACTATATATTCCTGAAATCTACACACCTTCATCTATGTAACGCTGTAGTTCGTTTATTCATACCATCAATGGTGTGGGCACAGTTTTGCAGATTTTCTAAAAAAAAAATGAACATCAAACAATATTCCAAAGGTAGAAATCATGCCAAAACCTCATGGAATGTAAAAAAAAGTTACCAAATGTCCTGAATTAAGCGTGATTACACACGTGGACATGGAAGCGAATAGCCACAAAGTGAGACAATGCATGATGGCTCAGAAATCGCGGAAATATTTAGCCAACTCCAAATTTGAACAGTCTGCATTTTTTTTCACAAAACACCCCCCTATCTTAGAAATAACCCCCACAAACTATATATTTCCTGAAATCTACATACCTTCAGCTTTGTAACGCTGTAGATCGTTCCTTCATACCATCAAGGGTGTGGACGCAGTTCTTTGTAGAAGTGTGCACTTTTCTGAAAAAAATTAAAGGGCAATTCCACCCTCATAAGAACATCTTTTTGAAAGAATGGCCTCTTTAAAATATGTTGATATATCATAGTTTTTTCCTATGAATTCATTACTGTATACCTGCTATGCTTCTGGATGCCTCGCTATTTAAAAACCTGTACTGAGCCTGGGCATGCTCAGAAGAGGCAGACGGGATTAAAATTCAGTCATTGGCTGTGATGTCAACTGTCAAGTCCATAACTAACAGTTGCTAACTGGAAGAACCAGGAAGCAGAAACAGGGGAAACAGGACAATTTGCAGGATTTCAGGTTAGACTTATATATTTCAGATTTCAAGCGATTACCGTTTAGGGTTTTGGTGGGTGATTTACCTGTATGTAAGTTTTCGTTTTGCCCTTTAATAAAAAACTTCAAAAGGTAGAAATTATGCCAAAACCTCACAGAATGTAAAAAAAAAAGTTACCAAATATCAATTTCCCACATGTCCTGAATCAAACGGTATGCCATGGTTACACGTGCGGACGTGGAAGTGAATAGCCTCGAAGTGAGACAATGCATGATGGCTCAGAAACAGCGAAAATATTTAGCCAACTCCGAATTTCAACCATCTGCAGTTTTTTTCCACAAAACGCCCCTCACAAACTATATATTCCTCGAATATACACATTTTCAGCTATGGAACGCTGTAGTTCGTTCATTCATATCATCAATGGTGTGGGTGCAGTTCTTCGTAGAAGTTTGCACTTTTCACTGATTTTCTGAAAAAAGGTAGTAGTAGAGAATTGTACCGTGTTAGCCATAGATGAAGGTGAAGACATCTTGGATATAAAGTAATAACTTTTATTGGCTAACTAAAATGATTGAAAATGCAAGCTTTCGAAGCACTAGGCTTCTTCCTCAGGCATGATACAATACTGAATCTTGTAAAGCACTCTATTTTATACATACTAGAACAAAGAATTTCTGACATTACACAGATGTTATCTTTTGCCCCCATGCCTGATTGGCAATGGCTGTCGTAAATAAAACAGTAAATACACATTCAATGATCACACGCAGTAATAAAAGAATTAGCAAGGGTTAAACAAACAATCAGATACACTTCACCTCTAGTGTCCATGTAGGTAACCTTCAGCTATGTAACTCTGTAGTTCGTTCATTCATACCATCAATGGTGTGGGCTCAGTTCTAGATGTTCGCACTTTTCTGAAAAAATTAACAAAAAACAACTTCAAAAGGTAGAAATCATGCCAAAACCTCATGGAATGTAAAAAAAATGTACCAAATATTAATCTCCCAAATGTCCTGAATCAAATAGTATGCCATATGCATGGTTACACACGCGGACGTGGAAGACAAATATCAATCTCTCAAATGTCCTGAATCAAACAGTATGCCATATGCATGGTTACCCATGCGGACGTGGAATCGACTAGCCACAAAGTGAGCCAATGCACAGTGGCCCAATTACAGCAACTTTTCAGATTT
The DNA here is from genome assembly GCA_019447015.1 of Hymenochirus boettgeri. Classification (NCBI taxonomy): domain Eukaryota; kingdom Metazoa; phylum Chordata; class Amphibia; order Anura; family Pipidae; genus Hymenochirus; species Hymenochirus boettgeri. Next base: position 186,181,141 of record CM033471.1, read on the forward strand.
GTCAGACTAAACACCCCTCTATATTAGAAATACCCCCCCCAAACTATATATTCTTGGAATCTACACACCTTCAGCTACGCAATGGTGCTATACTTTTATGCATACCACGAATAATGTGGGGGCGCAGTTATATGTAGAATTTTGCACTTTTACCAGATTTTCTGGAAAACTGTACAAAAATAATTTCAGTTAAAAATCATGGCAAATTCCCATGTAATGTAAAAACAACTTGGCAAGTATCAATCTCCCAAATGCACTGAATCAAATGTTTTGAATCAAAAGTTTCTGTTGTGTCCAATCTATTTTTTGGCCAAATCTGGCAAAATAATTGGTCGAAAAGCTTGCTTGCAGCAAAATTTAAGCCTAATTGGCTAAATTATGGTGTAGGTGGTTGATTGGGCCAAATATCAGAACATGTGTACACAGCCTAAAACAAAATTGTGAGAGCCATATACAGCTCACCAACATACAACTGCCTGGATTGATCATTTTGCAAACTGAAAATAAAATACAACTTTACTTTAGAGCATATTATTTGCTCTAAAGTGGTGCATTCATGTTTATTTTTAATTACATTCTACATTCCACTGGCAAAGCAAATTCTAGTCACAGCACACATGTCCTTTTAATATATATCTCTTGTGCTATTGTCACCTGGTTTCTTAAAGGGTATGCTGTGACACACTGATATGCCTTAAAAGAGCCAGTGGTGTGGCTTAAAATTGGTGGAAGTAGAAAAAAATGTACTTACATTTTTGTTTTATTTTAATAATATTTCAATGGAGTCAATGTAGTGTAACTTTACAGTACATTGATTATAAACAAATCTGCTGAAAATGTATAATATTATTTGCATACAATATGGGTGGTTACAATTAAGCGCAACATTAAGAATAAGTTTTGAAAAACAAAGATTGAGCTTGCACTTTCCTTACATTGCTGGATTAATCCCAGGAGCTAGGAAGCTAATGGTTGTAGATATGCGTACCTAGGTTTTCTGTTGAAAAGCCAATCAACCTAAAAAGGTTTTGGTGTAATTTGTCTAAATAAATCTTTACTTCACAGCAGAGAATGTGGTGGAACGTCTCTCCCTATCTAACTTTTTTATCTATTAATATATATGGAGTATATGTGGATGACTCTACAGATGGAGGATATGACTGGATTCTAATATTGCAGTATAGAGCACTCAATATATTTTTTGCTTATTGTAAATGTAAGCCTGTTTAGAACTGGATGAAATAACTGTTTGTGCAGTGTCTGGCTACATTTTCTGAACATGCTCCCTTGCCTAATCTGTCCTGGAAAAGGATTTGCTACAGAATACTCGTAGGCGTGGCCATCTGTAACACGTTTCTGCAGTAGCTTAGGACTGAGCATGTGTAAAGAAGATAATGGTCATTGACCAAACTGTGTGTTACTGGAATGCTCGAAAATATAGCACAAACCCCATGTTAGTAAGGTAAATTTCCCATTAACCATAGCAAAAGGTAAGACACATATCACTGCTTTTATGACAAGGTGCTCTGCTTTCTGATACAATGATGTTCAGAGGCTTTAGTTGTCCTTTAAAATGTTAACTTACCAGCGGAAAAGGCAATGACTAGCATAGTTGCAGTTTGTGACTTTTCTGCCCATAATTAGAACAGCTTGCTGGTTACTGAGACAATACATATTAATCTTTTAAAAGCTGTGACGTGCAGAATGATACGACATTGGTTGAGGATGCTGCTTTGGTTCCTTATAAAGGGTCAGGCCACACTGGCACAATTTAACTTGCATTTAAAAGCACACGCTAGCGTTGGTCAATTGTTCTGGCCACACTAGGTGTGCTGCCCTGCATTGTATGCACAGTGCACGCTAGAGCACTTGAAACACGCATACTTTCAGTGCGTTGGGATGCACTTTAGTGTGGCTTTGGCCTTACTGTTATTTTAAAGTTTTTATACTGTAGTTCTTCTTTAAATCTGTGTAAATTGACTAAAAATGGAAAATAACTGTAGTGTTGTTTATTTTGTTTTATAAATAGTATATTTATATATACTTTTGTATTTTAAGCAACTATTGGGTGCAATGATAGCACATTAAAGGAGAAACGACCAGCTCCAGCTGAGGTTTCTAGTATTTCACCAAAAAAAACAAAGATCAGAGAAACTGAAGGGGAAACTCAATTGGTTGCATTAACAAACAGACCTCCAACACTATCACAGCCTTCTCCTGTTAAAGGTAAATTCATGTTAATTATATTGATATCAGTTGCTGTGCTTTCAAAGAAAGGAATTTCTTACCAGAATTGTATTTTATCTGTTACTAGGAAATGCAGCTACCAGTTCAGGAACAATTCTAAAAAATGGGCCTCGGGTTTCAAGAGCATGCCCAAAGTGCAACCTACATTTCAATCTTTCAGAACCCATGAGAAAACATATGAAGGTAAAAGGCATATCCTTTACTGTTATTATGCAGTCACCTATCATTTGTGTTAAAAACAATCAGGTTAAAATTCATTGTTAAAAGCAATAAGGCAGGTAGGGCGATTCAATAAAAGTTCTTATTGTTAAAAATGGTGCTAATTTTGCTCCAACCAATCAGAAATTATTTAATATTTGATAAGAACTTTTATTGAATAACTCTGTTGGTTGACAGATAAAATGTAAGATGCTTCAGATTGGATATCTAATGAAATAGCCAATCAGTCAAAATTGTACAGTGAAGAATAATTGTAGTTTACAGAAATGGGCAATTAAAAATACCACATACCCTTTAAAGGGCAAATCCAGCCATGAAATGAAATTTTATATATAGGTTAACATTAATTGTTTTTAACGAACACTCGCCACCTAGGTGCTTCCTGGTTAAGTCTATCAGGTAATTGGCCATGATGTAACCATCACGCCTTTGACTGACAGCCGCGACCAGTAGAGTAGAGACTAGTAGCACAGCAGAGCGGCATGGGGCCGGGTCAGGTAAGTTTCTTCGGGGGCATCTTTCTTAAATGCGAATAATGCGAAAATTAGGTTTGAAAGAGTTCTGAACCTACTTTGAAAATGTTATTTAATTGCTGGACACGTTCTTTAAATAACTTAAGATGATAAGTTTGATTTAGATTCCATGTTTAATTAAAAAAAAAAGGTTCTCATATGAGATAATGTATTTAAAGAAGCAGAAAATGAATGCAGATGATAACTCTAAAAGGCTCTCTAGCTTTGAGTTTAGAGAGGTAGCAATTAAAGGTTTTGTCTGGGGAGAAACCATTCTAGGGTAGGGTAGGAGCAGGCAGCACACGGAATGTAAAAATTAATACTTTATTTCTTCATATTAAAAACAGTTTATACAAACATAACAAATGTGGCCATCCACCATGTTGTATGCAGAGAGGGTGGGAGGAGACGTCAGGCGCGTTTGGGGACTGACAATCACTTCATTAGAAACCATTCTAGGTCTGAGCTTAAACATTTAAGCTAGCCATAAATGGACAGATGTTCTTCCAATCGGATTTCCAATCAAGTGCAACAAAGTTGAGTTGCCAATCTTTCTGCAGATTTCTCATTGAAATATGCAAAGAGAAGAGGACTAAAGGGGAGGGGGGGGGGGGTTTAGACACACCAGCGAAGATTTTTTGTGTTGGTATGAAAACCTTTTTCATAAGGATGTAGCGCAGATAATTTGAACAGAGATACCAGTGATTTACTTGGGTGTGCATTTAAAGGCATTATAACTATATTTTATAACTATCTTTGCAGCTAATAATGCCTGGATGCGTGACTCCTCCCAATCAGCCATAGGTAATGAGAGAATACCGTATTTACTCAAGTATAAACCAACCCGAGGTACTTCTTTTTAACTGATAAACTAGGAAAACTGCTTGACTCGAGCATAAACAGTGGGTTGACTTTCTCCCATAGGCAACCCCATAGATAGTTCCACAGACAGCACCATAGAAAGTCCAATACACAGCCCCATAGAAAGTCTTATACACAGCCCCATAGAAAGTCCCATACACAGCCCCTTAGAAAGTCCCATACACAGCCCCTTAGAAAGTCCAACACACAGCCCCATAGAAAGTTCCATAGAAGGTTCCATACACAGCCCTATAGAAAGTCCAATACATAGCCCCATACACAGATGTGCCCTGCATAACTTTCTGTGCAGCCTGAACACTTAAAGATTGTTTTTCCTATTCCTTTGCAGTCTGGGCTGATCTGAGTGAGCAGGACAACAATTTCCTAACCCACTGAAATCAAGAGGATTCTCTGTGTTACTGGGTACAGATTTTGTTTTCCCAGGGCTATATGTTTTTAACCAGCAGCATCCAGATCAGCACAGACCAGAGAATAAACAGGGGAGAGGGGAGACTTTCAGGATGATTTTAAAGGTAAAATATCTCGGTTTATACTTGAGTATACATGGTATGTTTAGACCATTTACTCAGTATAGTAGGTGTGTCTGACAGTGCTTTTTGTCTGTTGAGAAGGGAGAATAGTTGTGAGACTAATCATTTCTTGCCAGAACATTTAAGTGGCAGCTGTGGAAATAAAGATTTTTCAGATTTACATGTTGCAAGCAATGCAAAATGCTTAAAGCATTTTGTACTGGAATGTGGGAAAAAAGCAGGGCTTAAAATTGATACAAAGGAAATTTAAAATATAATAAGAAGTGCTAAAAACAAAGAAAACGTAATATAATGATTTTTGGCCTTTTTGGATTTTTTAGCCTGGCTTTCCTGAATGGGTATTTTTTTGTCATCAGTTACAATGTGGGAACAGATAACAGTAAACACAATTGAAAATTATTTTTTGACAGATTTGCTTTAATTCTAATTATTTGCTTCTAATAGAATACATTTCCATGTTCCTTTTTTGTTTTTTTCCCCTCTAGTTCTGTTGCCCTGACAAAGTTGACCATTTTTTCAGTGGATTAGTAAGCACAGAGTTACCAGGAACAGAGGAGGAAACTGACAGAAAGTTAATTATGCTAGTCAGTGATTTCTATTATGGCAAGTATACAGGAGACCCTCACTTGGCTCAACAAGAGCAGAAGACCCATACAACTTTTAAATGTTTTAGCTGTCAGAAAGTTCTAAAGAACAATATAAGGTATGTAAATATTTCTCCCAACTTATTTTGATAGTGTCTGTGACAGATGCTATATACCAATTTTTTAATTATTATTGTTTATATAGCGCCAACATCTTCCATAGTGCTTTACAATTACATGTTTACATTCACAAGCATTTTTTTCACTAGCATAGATGAAAGAAATATTAACATTTCATTTAAAATAAAAGTAAGTCTGGGGAATCGAGTCTGCAGCCTTATGTACTGTGTCTTACTAAAAGCAGAGCTTTTTACCACTGTCCAAGCAAACAAAGGTGATGGAAGCGCACACTGTTCCTCAGAAAATTCTGTTTATTGCATCAAACAAACAGTGTTTCGGAGATCACTTCCATCACCTTTGTTTGCTTGTGCTATAGCTTGGAGTCCTTAAGGTAGAGGACTGAAGGAAGCAGCACCTTTAAATACAGTGGCAAATTGCCTGAAGGAGTGCCTAGGCCCAAATTTATATTATACAGACTTTTTACCACTGTCCCAACAAAGCTGCTAAAGTCAGTTCACATACAGGGCTATGTACCGAGAGCTGTTACCGCTCTTTCTTGCCTCCACTAGGCAATGCACTGAGCCGATAAGGTCTCTCAGTAACGTCTCTCAGTGCATAGCGAGACTTTTACACCAGCTATTTGCTGAAGTCTCTGCCTTAAAGAGCCGTTATCAGCTCAGTACATAGCCTGCGGCGGTTGTGCGACATAGTTTTTGTGTAACGCCACAATGGCCTTTAGTTATGTCTTAAAGTCAGTGCCGCCTCACTAATGAGGCAGGGTGCAGCACAATGCAGAGCGGCACCCTGTAGGAAAGCGGCACTCTGCCGCACTGTCACTGAAATTTTTTTTTATTAAATGGAGGCCGGCATCTCCTGGCTGCCCAACTCCCTCCTTAATCTGTTGGGGGGGGGGGGTGTCCGGACCTACCTACATTAAAAGCAGTTACAGACCTTCTCTTGGGAGAAGACCGAAGTCCGATCCTGGCTGACTCCGCCTCCATCCACTCGTTGCGTGCGCTGCGTCGCCGGCCCATGACGTAGTGACGTCAGCGCTCAGCGCTGAAAGAGAGCGCAAGTTGTTCAGCCCGCGCAATGCATGCCAGGACAACAGTCTGCTGGGAGGCCGCCCGCCTGCGTGTGGACAGGACAGTGGACAACAGTGTTGAATGTCCGACAGTCCAAGTGTGTCCCGTGACTCCTGTCCCGGCCGGCCATCCGAGTGATCTCCTCTGCTCCAGTGCTCCTCGTCATCTGAGATCTGACTCTCTCTCTCTCTCTGAGACAGGCAGACAGTGACTCATTGCGGTTGCGGATTCAGTGACACAGTGAGTTACATTGATTGATTGATAAATGTAAATTATTATAATATATAAATATAACAGAATTATGATGAATTTAATTTTTAATTATTGAATTGAATCCTCCTTCAGCCCCTTCCTAATCCTATCCTATAATAAGGCAACTGTGGCAACAGCCATCAAAACACTTTTAGGGATGGCTGGGCCTGGGGTGGCTGGGGGGTTGTGTTCTGTTCCTCTCTGGCCCAGAGAGAAAACAGAACCACACCCCCCAGCCACCCCAGGCCCAGCCATCCCTAAAAGTTGTTTGATGGCTTTTGCCACAGTTGCTTATTATTCTGGGCCCAGTGACTTGCAGCCTGCTGCCTGCAGGCAGCAACCAATAACATAATGTACCCAGGGCCCCAGGCAGCAGGCCTAGCAGTAGCATAAATAATTATAGCCAGATCATGATGAGATATAATAGATATATAGACGAATAGATAGAATGGATTATAGATGATGATAGATAGATAGGATAGATGATGATGATAGATAGATGATAGATAGATAGATGAATGATAGATAGATGTGACAGATAGATAGATAGACAATACTAGATAGATAGATAGATATAGATAGTAGTGATGATAGATAGTGATGAGTGATGATAGTAGTAGATGATAGATGATGTGGATGGATGGATGTGTGTATGTTGATGATGATAGATGATAGATAGATAGATTGTGATGATAGATGAGATACTAGATGATAGATAGATAGATAGATAGATAATAGATAGATAGATAGATGATAGATAGATAGATAGATACTAGATAGATAGATGATAGATAGATAGATAGATAGATAATAGATGATAATAGATTGCTAGATTGATGATAGTAGATAGATGATAGATGATATATAGATAGATGGATAGTGATAGATGATAATAGAGGATATAAGATAGATAGATATATAGATAGATAGATGATAGATAGATAGATGATAGATAGATAGATAGATAGTAGATAGATAGATACATAGATAGATAGATACATAGATGATAGATACATAGATAATAGACGGATGGTAGATAGATAGACAGACGGACAGACAGACAGATAGATGATAGCTAGATTGATGATATATATATATTATATGTATAGATAGATAGACAGACGACAGACAGGCAGACAGGTAGATAGGTAGATAGATGACAGACAGACAGATGATAGATAGATAGGTAGATAGATTTGATAGATAGACAGACAACGACAGACAGATAGATGATAGATAGATGATAGAAGATAGATAATAGACGTATGATAGATAGATAGACAGACGGACAGACAGATGGTGATAGATAGATTGATGATAGATTATATATATATATATATATATATATATATATAATATATATAGATAGATAGATACTTACAGGCTGAATTCCTAACAGCAGTGCAGCGCTTGTGGCCTAATAAGACTCGGAGTGTCCTGTCCAAATTGCTCTAAGGCAGTCAAGTCTGTAAATGTAATAGGATGGGTTCTTACTTTACCCACCTCAAGAGAGATGATAGATAGCATAGTTAGATAGATAGATAGATCGATAGAGAGCAGAGATAGATAGATAGATAGATAGATAGATAGATAGCAGAGTTTGATAGATAGATAGATAGATAGAGATAGATATGCAAGTTAGATAGATAGATAGCAAATGAGTTAGATAGATAGATAGATAAGAGATAGATAAGATAGATAGATAAGATTAGATAGCAGAGTTAAATAGATAGATAGATAGTAGAGATGAATGATAGATAGATAGATAGCAGAGTTAGATAGATGAAGATGTCAGAGTGAGATAGATAGATAGATAGATTAGATCAAAGATAGATAGATAGATAGATAGATAGATAGCAAAGATAGATAGATAGTATAGATAGATAGATAGATAGATAGCAAAGTTAGATAGAAAGATAGTATAGCAAAGTTAGATAGATAGATAGATATAGCAAAGTTTAGATAGATGATAGATCGTAGATAGCAAAGTTAGATAGACAGATAGCAAGTTGATAGATAGATAGATAGCAAAGTTAGATAAAGATCGATAGCAAGTGATAGATAGATCGATCAGTAGATAATAGATCAAGTTAGATAGATAGATAAATAGATAGATAGATGATAGATAGATAGACGTGTATAAGACGATAGATAGATCAACGTGTATAAAGCCCCTCCCACTTCTTGACAAGCCACATCCCACTTCCGACAAAGCACCACCCACTTTCAATTATAAAACCACACCCCTTCCGGTGGCAAGGGGGCGGCATTTGGAATTTTGTGTCAGGTGGCAAAAAGTCTAGAGACGGCCCTGCTTAAAGTCCATTACCCCTTGGTACATGGGTAACGTGACATTTAGACGGAAAAAGATGTTTTCAGCTTTCGTACATAGCCCTGATAGAAACTTTCCATTTTTCTAAAAAAAAAAAATTGGGAACAAACAAAATACAGTAAATTCGCCAGTTACTTTGTTTAAATTGTTTTATAAGTAAACCAGGGGATTTGAACGGTAACCAAGTCCAGCCCAAAAATAACTTGTCTTTAAAATGTTTATAACCCCCCCCAAACCCCCACTTTCACAAGGTTTATACATTGCAAAGTTTCCCCGAACTTACTTACCTGACCCGGTCCCTCGCCGTTAAGTCCCGCCCCCTGCTCCTGTTTCGAGCTCGAGTTAGCAAAAACAGGAGCAGGGGACTTCTGCGCCAACAGCCGCTTCAATTCCTGGTCACCGCCACCAGAAGTGGATCGCTGTCAGCAGCAGCCGCGAGTAGAAGCGGCGAGGGACCGAGTCAGGTAAGCCAGTTCTGGGGGATCTTTGCAATGTATCAAGCTTGTGAAAGTTGGGGTTTGGGGGCGTTTATCACATTTTAGACAATTATTTTTGGGATGGACATGCCCTTTAGACTGTGTGTTTCTATAAATAGATTATATGGTGTGCCACCAAGTACCACAAGAAACTAGAGAATTTGCTATGAGAAAAAAAAAGGAGTGAAATCAGCTGACTTTTGTGGCTATTTTATATTTGTGTGGACCATCTGTATAAAAAATATGTGCATAGAGACAGTGAATAGTTGGGTCAGGTACACATGCTAACAAAACTTCATGGGCTTAATTGCACTAGTAACAACATGGAAGCCTTCTTAGTTACAGAATCTATTTCTCACATGTACAAAATGCAACTTACTAGAGAATTATTCTTAGAATGTATACTTTTCTGCGGAGAAAAGTTTTCCCATTAGGATTAAAAATAATAATAATAATGTAAAAATGGACTATTCTTCTAATCTATTACTTTGTGTTTGATGTTTATATGTAGGCCGCCAAAGCATGTTTATAAACAAAATAGGAAATTTATTTTACTTTCTGTGATTTTTGTGTCCTTGTCATCGTTAATGGCAAAAGTCACCAAGGGGTTAAATTTCCTTTATAGGCCCAGCCAGAAAATTGGAAATGAGTTAAGCCTAAAATTATCACGTGAAGTTTGGTTTTTTTGCTTACCTTGATCATAATAGCATTTGTCACAAGGGGATGTACAAAGCACAAAGAAAAACTATTTATTTAACATACAACTGCTTGTAAGACATTCCTTCCATACTTTTGCATATTGAAAGTTAAGGCATGCAGATTATTTGCTTTGAGTTTTTGAAGAGGACTACCTCTCTAGCTTGAATGTCTTACAAGATTCTTACTTTAGAGTTATTAATAAGGGCTAGACCACATTAGTGTCTTTTAAGAGTAATCTGATTGTGCTTTAAAAAGCGCACATTAGTGTGTCACAATTTTGGTGGCATACTAGTGTGTTGCTGGGCTTCTGTGCTGCAATTCATTAATCGGAGCGCAGTGGATCTGTATTTTCTCACCCAATCGTATGCGATCACATTGCTAACATTGTGCGATCACAGGGCACACGCCAGAAACACGTTTGCGTGCACGTTCCCGGAGCACCAAGAAGTGCTCTGGTGTGGCCCCGACCTTAAGGGCATCTATTGTGGGAAAATTATGTTTTTTATTTTCTTCAGATTCCTCCTCTTTCCTGAGATATATAATTTAAAAGAAGTGAAGATTTCAACACACCACTCCAGTTGAGCTATCAATCAAATCCCCTAACAGCATGCTGTATAGTGTGTAGGATTACAACAGTTTTACAGCAAGTCTCCCAATGACTCCTTCCTGCTCACTAAAATGCTTGGCAAATACTGGGTTAAAAACAGAAGGGAAGGAGAAGTCCCCCTCCTCTGCAAGCTTCATCACTTATTTATTGCCTGTCAAAGGAGATCAGGCAGTAGTGATAAGGCAGGACTGGGTCTCTCCTGCTCATCAGAACAACAGGGAGACTTCCTCTCCAGGCTTACATACCGAGAGTGATGTCATGTGTAGGAGGATTAATGCGCATGAGCGGATTGTTTCACAGGCTTTTTACAGCCGACGACTGAACAGGGGGGGGGGGGATGACCAGAGAGGGGAGGGGAAGTGGGGAGCTCTGAAGTAAATCAGACAGTGTGCAAACACTGAGCCACAGAGGAAGGTAAGAAAAAGACAGCATACACTGACCTTTTATTATGTCTGGATTGGAGCAATGTATACATTTTACATAGATGCCCTTTAATAGGGATCATTTTGAGTCATCTGTTTTCTTGATTGCTAAAATGAAAGGAAATTAAATTTACTTTCAAATCCTTAAGATAATAAACACCTTGAAAATCTCTCGTACTCTATATAAATGACCCTTTCATTTCAAGTTTTCAACTTATTTGTAGAGAAGTTAATTTACACACATATATCTTTTTGTTCCTAAAGCTCAATTTTTCTGGGTGCAGCAATATCTGCATAAATAGGCACCTTACTGTTCCTGTCCAGGAGATACTCCAAACGTAAGCCTCATACACTTGTACGATAGAGAGGGGGTATATAAATAATAGATGGATAGATAGATAGATAGATAGATAATAGATAGATAGATGATAGATAGATAGATAGATAGATAGATAGATAGATAGATAGATAGATAGATAGATAGATAGATAGATAGATAGATAGATAGATAGATAGATAGATAGATAGATAGATAGATAGATAGATGATAGAGAGAGAGAGCGAGAGAGAGATAGATTAATAAATAGATAGATGATAAATATATAGATGATAGATAGATAGATAGATAGATAGATAGATAGATAGATAGATAGATGTCCGGACCTACCTACATTAAAAGCAGTTACAGACCTTCTCTTGGGAGAAGACCGAAGTCCGATCCTGGCTGACTCCGCCTCCATCCACTCGTTGCGTGCGCTGCGTCGCCGGCCCATGACGTAGTGACGTCAGCGCTCAGCGCTGAAAGAGAGCGCAAGTTGTTCAGCCCGCGCAATGCATGCCAGGACAACAGTCTGCTGGAGGCCGCCCGCCTGCGTGTGGACAGGACAGTGGACAACAGTGTTGAATGTCCGACAGTCCAAGTGTGTCCCGTGACTCCTGTCCCGGCCGGCCATCCGAGAGTGAATCTCCTCTGCTCCAGTGCTCCTCGTCATCTGAGATCTGACTCTCTCTCTCTCTCTGAGACAGGCAGACAGTGACTCATTGCGGTTGCGGATTCAGTGACACAGTGAGTTACATTGATTGATTGATAAATGATAAATTATTATAATATATAAATATAACAGAAATTATGATGAATTTAATTTTTAATTATTGAATTGAAATCCTCCTTCCAGCCCCTTCCTAATCCTATCCTAATAATAAGGCAACTGTGGCAACAGCCATCAAACAACTTTTAGGGATGGCTGGGCCTGGGGTGGCTGGGGGGGTTGTGTTCTGTTCTCTCTCTGGCCCAGATGAAGAAAACAGAACACACACCCCCCAGCCACCCAGGCCCAGCCATCCCTAAAAGTTGTTTGATGGCTTTGCCACAGTTGCTTATTATTCTGGGCCCAGTGACTTGCAGCCTGCTGCCTGCAGGCAGCAACCAATAACATAATGTACCCAGGGCCCCAGGCAGCAGGCCTAGCAGTAGCATAAATAATTATAGCCAGATCATGATGAGATATAATAGATGATATAGACGAATAGATAGAATGGATTATAGATGATGATAGATAGATAGGATAGATGATGATGATAGATAGATGATAGATAGATAGATGAAGATAGATAGATGTGACAGATAGATAGATAGACAGATACTAGATAGATAGATAGATATAGATAGTAGTGATGATAGATAAGTGATAGTATGATAGAGTAGATGATAGATGATGTGATGGATGGATGTGTGTATGGATGATGATAGATGATAGATAGATAGATTGTGATGAAGATGAGATACTAGATGATAGATAGATAGATAGATAGATAATAGATAGATAGATAGATGATAGATAGATAGATAGATATAGATAGATAGATGATAGATAGATAGATAGATAGATAGATAGATGATAATAGATTGTAGATGATGATAGTAGATAGATGATAGATGATAGATAGATAGATGGATAGTATAGATGATAGATAGAGGATATAAGATAGATAGATATATAGATAGATAGATGATAGATAGATAGATGATAGATAGATAGATAGATAGATAGATAGATAGATACATAGATAGATAGATACATAGATAGATAGATACATAGATAATAGACGGATGGTAGATAGATAGACAGACGGACAGACAGACAGATAGATGATAGCTAGATTGATGATATATATATATTATATGTATAGATAGATAGACAGACGACAGACAGGCAGACAGGTAGATAGGTAGATAGATGACAGACAGACAGATGATAGATAGATAGGTAGATAGATTTGATAGATAGACAGACAACGACAGACAGATAGATGATAGATAGATGATAGAAGATAGATAGATAGACGTATGATAGATAGATAGACAGACGGACAGACAGATGGTGATAGATAGATTGATGATAGATTATATATATATATATATATATATATATATTATAATATATATAGATAGATAGATACTTACAGGCTGAATTCCTAACAGCAGTGCAGCGCTTGTGGCCTAATAAGACTCGGAGTGTCCTGTCCAAATTGCTCTTAAGGCAGTCAAGTCTGTAAATGTAATAGGATGGGTTCTTACTTTACCCACCTCAAGAGAGATGATAGATAGCATAGTTAGATAGATAGATAGATCGATAGAGAGCAGAGATAGATAGATAGATAGATAGATAGATAGATAGCAGAGTTGATAGATAGATAGATAGATAGAGATAGATAGCAGAGTTAGATAGATAGATAGCAAATGAGTTAGATAGATAGATAGATAGAGATAGATAAGATAGATAGATAAGATTAGATAGCAGAGTTAAATAGATAGATAGATAGTAGAGATGAATGATAGATAGATAGATAGCAGAGTTAGATAGATGAAGATGATAGAGTAGAGATAGATAGATAGATAGATTAGATCAAAGATAGATAGATAGATAGATAGATAGATAGCAAAGATAGATAGATAGTATAGATAGATAGATAGATAGATAGCAAAGTTAGATAGAAAGATAGTATAGCAAAGTTAGATAGATAGATAGATATAGCAAAGTTTAGATAGATGATAGATCGTAGATAGCAAAGTTAGATAGACAGATAGCAAGTTGATAGATAGATAGATAGCAAAGTTAGATAATAGATCGATAGCAAGTGATAGATAGATCGATAGTAGATAATAGATACAAGTTAGATAGATAGATAAATAGATAGATAGATGATAGATAGATAGACGTGTATAAAGACGATAGATAGATCAACGTGTATAAAGCCCCTCCCACTTCTTGACAAGCCACATCCCACTTCCGACAAAGCACCACCCACTTTCAATTATAAAACCACACCCCTTCCGGTGGCAAGGGGGCGGCATTTGGAATTTTGTGTCAGGTGGCAAAAAGTCTAGAGACGGCCCTGCTTAAAGTCCATTACCCCTTGGTACATGGGTAACGTGACATTTAGACGGAAAAAGATGTTTTCAGCTTTCGTACATAGCCCTGATAGAAACTTTCCATTTTTCTAAAAAAAAAAAATTGGGAACAAACAAAATACAGTAAATTCGCCAGTTACTTTGTTTAAATTGTTTTATAAGTAAACCAGGGGATTTGAACGGTAACCAAGTCCAGCCCAAAAATAACTTGTCTTTAAAATGTTTATAACCCCCCCCAAACCCCCACTTTCACAAGGTTTATACATTGCAAAGTTTCCCCGAACTTACTTACCTGACCCGGTCCCTCGCCGTTAAGTCCCGCCCCCTGCTCCTGTTTCGAGCTCGAGTTAGCAAAAACAGGAGCAGGGGACTTCTGCGCCAACAGCCGCTTCAATTCCTGGTCACCGCCACCAGAAGTGGATCGCTGTCAGCAGCAGCCGCGAGTAGAAGCGGCGAGGGACCGAGTCAGGTAAGCCAGTTCTGGGGGATCTTTGCAATGTATCAAGCTTGTGAAATTGGGGTTTGGGGGCGTTTATCACATTTTAGACAATTATTTTTGGGATGGACATGCCCTTTAGACTGTGTGTTTCTATAAATAGATTATATGGTGTGCCACCAAGTACCACAAGAAACTAGAGAATTTGCTATGAGAAAAAAAAAGGAGTGAAATCAGCTGACTTTTGTGGCTATTTTATATTTGTGTGGACCATCTGTATAAAAAATATGTGCATAGAGACAGTGAATAGTTGGGTCAGGTACACATGCTAACAAAACTTCATGGGCTTAATTGCACTAGTAACAACATGGAAGCCTTCTTAGTTACAGAATCTATTTCTCACATGTACAAAATGCAACTTACTAGAGAATTATTCTTAGAATGTATACTTTTCTGCGGAGAAAAGTTTTCCCATTAGGATTAAAAATAATAATAATAATGTAAAAATGGACTATTCTTCTAATCTATTACTTTGTGTTTGATGTTTATATGTAGGCCGCCAAAGCATGTTTATAAACAAAATAGGAAATTTATTTTACTTTCTGTGATTTTTGTGTCCTTGTCATCGTTAATGGCAAAAGTCACCAAGGGGTTAAATTTCCTTTATAGGCCCAGCCAGAAAATTGGAAATGAGTTAAGCCTAAAATTATCACGTGAAGTTTGGTTTTTTTGCTTACCTTGATCATAATAGCATTTGTCACAAGGGGATGTACAAAGCACAAAGAAAAACTATTTATTTAACATACAACTGCTTGTAAGACATTCCTTCCATACTTTTGCATATTGAAAGTTAAGGCATGCAGATTATTTGCTTTGAAGTTTTTGAAGAGGACTACCTCTCTAGCTTGAATGTCTTACAAGATTCTTACTTTAGAGTTATTAATAAGGGCTAGACCACATTAGTGTCTTTTAAGAGTAATCTGATTGTGCTTTAAAAAGCGCACATTAGTGTGTCACAATTTTGGTGGCATACTAGTGTGTTGCTGGGCTTCTGTGCTGCAATTCATTAATCGGAGCGCAGTGATCTGTATTTTCTCACCCAATCGTATGCGATCACATTGCTAACATTGTGCGATCACAGGGCACACGCCAGAAACACGTTTGCGTGCACGTTCCCGGAGCACCAAGAAGTGCTCTGGTGTGGCCCCGACCTTAAGGGCATCTATTGTGGGAAAATTATGTTTTTTTATTTTCTTCAGATTCCTCCTCTTTCCTGAGATATATAATTTAAAAGAAGTGAAGATTTCAACACACCACTCCAGTTGAGCTATCAATCAAATCCCCTAACAGCATGCTGTATAGTGTGTAGGATTACACAGTTTTACAGCAAGTCTCCCAATGACTCCTTCCTGCTCACTAAAATGCTTGGCAAATACTGGGTTAAAAACAGAAGGGAAGGAGAAGTCCCCCTCCTCTGCAAGCTTCTCACTTATTTATTGCCTGTCAAAGGAGATCAGGCAGTAGTGATAAGGCAGGACTGGGTCTCTCCTGCTCATCAGAACAACAGGGAGACTTCCTCTCCAGGCTTACATACCGAGAGTGATGTCATGTGTAGGAGGATTAATGCGCATGAGCGGATTGTTTCACAGGCTTTTTACAGCCGACGACTGAACAGGGGGGGGGGGGATGACCAGAGAGGGGAGGGGAAGTGGGGAGCTCTGAAGTAAATCAGACAGTGTGCAAACACTGAGCCACAGAGGAAGGTAAGAAAAAGACAGCATACACTGACCTTTTATTATGTCTGGATTGGAGCAATGTATACATTTTACATAGATGCCCTTTAATAGGGATCATTTTGAGTCATCTGTTTTCTTGATTGCTAAAATGAAAGGAAATTAAATTTACTTTCAAATCCTTAAGATAATAAACACCTTGAAAATCTCTCGTACTCTATATAAATGACCCTTTCATTTCAAGTTTTCAACTTATTTGTAGAGAAGTTAATTTACACACATATATCTTTTTGTTCCTAAAGCTCAATTTTTCTGGGTGCAGCAATATCTGCATAAATAGGCACCTTACTGTTCCTGTCCAGGAGATACTCCAAACGTAAGCCTCATACACTTGTACGATATAGATGATAGATAGATAGATACATAGATAGATAAGATACATAGATAGATAGATAGATGGATAGATAGATAGATCGATACATAGATGGATGGAGGTAGATAGATGGATAGATAGATAGATGATAGATAGATAGATAGATAGTAGATAGATAGATAGATAGATAGATAGATAGATAGTAGATAGATAGATAGATGATAGATAGATAGATAGATAGATAGATAGTAGATAGATATAGATAGATACATAGATAGATAGATGACATAGATATATAGACATAGATAATGACGGATGGTGGTAGATAGATAGACAGACGGACAGACAGACAGATAGATGATAGCTAGATGATTTGATATATATATATAATGTATAGATAGATAGACAGACAGACAGACAGGCAGACAGGTAGATAGGTAGATAGATAGACAGACAGACAGATGATAGATAGATAGGTAGATAGATTTGATAGATAGACAGACAGACAGACAGACAGATAGATAGATAGATAGATAGATAGATAGATAGATAATGAGACGTATGATAGATAGATAGACAGACGGACAGACAGATAGGTGATAGATAGATTGTGATAAATATATTATATATATATTATATATATATTATATATATATATAGATAGATAGATACATTACAGGCTGAATTCCTAAACAGCAGTGCAGCGCTTGTGGCCTAATAAGACTCGGAGTGTCCTGTCCAAATTGCTCTTAAGGCAAGTCAAGTCTGTAAATGTAATAGGGATGGGTTCTTACTTTACCCACCTCAAGAGAGATAGATAGATAGCAGAGTTAGATAGATAGATAGATCGATAGAGAGCAGAGTAGAGATAGATAGATAGATAGATAGATAGATAGCAGATTAGATAGTTAGATGAGAGATAGATAGATAGAGATAGATAGATAGCAGAGTTAGATGATAGATAGCAGAGTTAGATAGATAGATAGATAGATAGATAGAAGATAGATAGATAGTAGATAGATAGCAGAGAAATATATAGATAGATAGATAGAGATAGATAGATAGATAGATAGATAGCAGAGTTAGATAGATAGATAGCAGAGTTAGATAGATAGATAGATAGATAGATAGCAAAGATAGATAGATAGATAGATAGATAGATAGCAAAGATAGATAGATAGATAGATAGATAGATAGATAGATAGCAGAGTTAGATAGAAAGATAGATAGCAAGTTAGATAGATAGATAGATAGATAGCAAAGTTAGATGTAGTAGATAGATAGATAGATAGCAAAGTTAGATAGACAGATAGCAAAGTTAGATAGATAGATAGATAGCAAAGTTAGATAGATAGATCGATAGCAAAGTTAGATAGATAGATCGTAGCAAAGTTAGATAGATAGATAGACAAAGTTAGATGATAGATAAATAGATAGATAGATGATAGATAGATAGACGTGTATAAAGACGATAGGAATCAACGTGTATAAAGCCCCTCCACTTTGACAAGCCACATCCCACTTCCGGACAAAGCACCACCCACTTTCAATTATAAAACCACACCCCTTCCGGTGGCAAGGGGGGCGGCATTTGGAATTTTGTGTCAGGTGGCAAAAAGTCTAGAGACGGCCTGCTTAAAGTCACATTAACCCTTGGTACATGGGTAACGTGACATTTAGACGGAAAAAGATGTTTTCAGCTTCGGTACATAGCCCTGATAGAAACTTTACATTTTTCTAAAAAAAAAAAATGGGGACAAAACAAAAATACAGTAAATTCAGCCAGTTGACTTTGTTTAAATGTTTTATAAGTAAACCAGGGGATTTGAACCTGTAACCAAGTCCAGCCCAAAAATAACTTGCTTTAAATGTTTATAACCCCCCCCAAACCCCCACTTTACAAGGTTTATACATGCAAAGTTTCCCCAGAACTTACTTACCTGACCCGGTCCCTCGCCGTAAGTCCCGCCCCCTGCTCCTGTTCGAGCTCGAGTTAAGCAAAAACAGGAGCAGGGGACTTCTGCGCCAACAGCCGCTTCAATTCCTGGTCACGCCACCAGGAAGGGGATCGGCTGTCAGCAGCAGCCGCGGAGTAGAAGCGGCGAGGGACCGAGTCAGGTAAGCCAGTTCTGGGGGATCTTTGCAATGTATCAAGCTTGTGAAAGTGGGGTTTGGGGCGGGCGTTATAAACATTTTAAAGACAATATTTTTGGGATGGACATGCCCTTTAGACTGTGTGTTTCTATAATATAAGAATTATATGGTGTGCCACCAAGCTACCACAAAGAAACTAGAGAATTTTGCTATGAGAAAAAAAAGGAGTGAAATCAGCTGACTATTTGTGGCTATTTTAATTTGTGTGGAGACATGTATAAAAAATATGGTGATAGAGACAGTGAATAGTTGGGTCAGGTACCATGCTAACAAAACTCATGGGCGTAAGTTGCACTAGTAAAAACATGGAAGCCTTCTTAGTTACAGAATCTATTCTCACATGTACAAAATGAACTTACTAGAGAATTATTCTTAGAATGTAACATTTTCTGCGGAGAAAAGTTTTCCCATTAGGATAAAAAATAATAATAATAATGTAAAAATGGACTATTCTTCTAATCTATTACTTTTGGTTTGATGTTTAATGTAGGGCAGGCCAAAGCATGTTATAAACAAAATAGGAAATTGTATTTACTTTCTGTGATTTTTTGTCCTTGTCATCGTTAATGCAAAAGTCACCAAGGGGTTAAATTTCTTATAGGCCCAGAGCCAGAAAATTGGAAATGAGTTAAGCCATAAAAAATTATCACGTGAAGTTTGGTTTTTGCTTACCTTGATCATAATAGCATTTGTCACAAGGGGATGTACAAAGCACAAAGAAGAAAACTATATTTTAACATACAACTGCTTGTAGACATTCTTCCATATCTTGCATATTGAGAAGTTAGGCAGAGATTATATTGCTTTATGAATGTTTTTGAAGAGGACTACCTCTCTAGCTTGTATATGTCTTACAAGGATGTCTTACTTTAGAGTTATTAATAAGGGCTAGACACATTAGTGCTTTTAAGAGTAATCTGATTTTGCTTTAAAAAGCGCACATTAGTGTGTCACAATTTTGGTGGCATACTAGTGTGGTGCTGGGCGTCTGTGCTGCAATTCATTAATCGAGAGCGCATGTGATCTGTATTTTCTCACCCAATCGTATGCGATCACATTGCTAACATTGTGCGATCACAGGGCACACGCCAGAAACACGTTTGCGTGCAACGTTCCCGGAGCACTCAAGAAGTGCTCTGGTGTGGCCCCGACTTAAGGGATCTATTGTGGGAAAATTTGTTTTTTATTTTCTTCAGATTCCTCCTCTTTCCGAGATATATAATTTAAAGAAGTGAAGATTTCAACACACACACTCCAGTTGAGCTATCAATCAAATCCCCTAACAGCATGCTGGTATAGTGTGTAGGATTACACAAGTTTTACAGCAAGTCTCCCAATGACTCCTTCTGCTCACTAAAATGCTTGGCAAATACTGGGTTAAAAACAGAAGGGAAGGAGAAGTCCCCCTCCTCTGCAAGCTTTCACTTATTTATTGCCTGTCAAAGGAGATCAGGCAGTAGTGATAAGGCAGGACTGGGTCCTCCTAGCTCATCCAGAACAACAGGGAGACTTCCTCTCTACAGGCTTACATACCGAGAGTGATGTCATGTGTAGGAGGAAAATGCGCATGAGCGGATTGTTTCACAGGCTTAATTTACAGCCGGACGACTTGAACAGGGGGGGGGGGGGGATGACCAGAGAGGGGAGGGGAGTGGGGAGCTCTGAAGTAAATCAGACAGTGTGCAAACACTGAGCCACAGAGGAAGGTAAGAAAAAGACAGCATACACTGACTTTATTATGTCTGGTTGGAGCAATGTATACATTTTACTATAGATGCCCTTTAAAATTAGGGGATCCATTTTGAGTCATCTGTTTTCTTGATTGCTAAAATGCAAAGGAAATAAATTTACTTTCAAATCCTTAAGATAATAAACACCTTGAAAATCTCTCGTACTCTATAAAATGACCCTTTCATTTCAAGTTTTCAACTTATTTGTAGAGAAGTTAATTTACACACATATATCTTTTTGTTCCTGAAAGCTCAGATTTTTCTGGGTGCAGCAATATCTGCATAAATAGGCACCTTACTGTTCCTGTCCAGGAGATACTCCAAAACGTAAGCCTCATACACTTGTACGATCTTACACAGACAAACTACCTCCAACCATGAGGCAGACGGCGGCGAACGGCTGTTTTAGCTGAGATGGTACGTGTGTATGCCATGGCACATCAACGTACAGGGCCAGAATGAACCCATACAAAAGTACGATTATCTGACAAAATGCCGTTCGTCGCGCGTGTGCACGCACTTGGGGGCGTTCCTCTGGATTATGTGCGTGCAAAGCTTAAAACAGTACTTTGTTGTATTGTAAACCAAATTAAAATGTATAAGTCCTTTAGATGGTTAAAGGGGAACTGTGTTCTTCTTACAATTGTATTAATAAAAGCTACTCCTATGTTTAAAATGACTCCAGGATCATGCTGCTAGCTGCAGTCCATTCAGACTTGCAGCCATATACGGTCTGGTGCTTCCTTCACAGTATGAGCTCTGATACTACAGCAACTATTACTCCGCCACCTGCATGCCCACATGTGGCCTAATGCTGGGAGGGTAGATGCATCTTCAGCTGAATAACAAGCCCAGCCCTGAAATTCTTTATTGTTGTTAAATTTAGCCTCAATTCTAAAAAAAATATAATATTGAATAATTGGAATAATTGCAAGCCTGCAACTAAGTATATAAAAGACCAGTTTTTGGAGGTGAGGCTTATCACAAAGGTCATGCTGTATCTTTAACAGCATGGGGGGGAGAGACAATTCAGACTAGGAAATAATTTTTTTAATGCCTAAATCTTTGTTTAGATCCACACCAGCTTGAGACATCTTCCTAGGCTTGTTTGAATGGTATGAGCAAGCTCTTTTCTTGGTATTGAGGGCACTTGTGTGAAGACCACAGTTTAACATAGAATAACTTACAAAGTAAAAGTGGATTTATACTACATACCTGTAAGATTTTATGAGACACAGCTGTTCATCAAATTGAAAATTCCTCATTGTAATTTTCCTTTTTGCAAAAGATAAACAATTACAAACAAAATCAAAGGGAATTTCACAAAAAAAACAAAACCCACAATTACAAGAGGAAAAAAGTTAGCTCAAACTGTATTTTTGGAACTTCCACACCAGTGGCAGTCATTCTTTCGTACTTGCAATGCATCCAAATTCTAGATGCAGTTCTTCATTGAATTTCCTGCTTTTAGGAGATCTTCTTAAAAAAAAAATGAAGTAAAGATTATTTAAAGTTCAAAATATTGCCTAAGGCTACATAAGTAAAAATCCACTATATATCAATCGCTATATGTCAAAATGAAATTGTGCAAATAGACCTAATGTACCCAAAGAGCTCTTGCTCGGCTAAACACTCCTTACCTTGGAAAAAACTCCACAGGGTGACCTATATACTTTATCTATTTAATAGCGCTATTCTTCATACATACATGCAGAACTCCAGAGGAAGTTTTGCAGGAATTTTTCAAAAAACTTAAATGAAAAGGTTGATTAAAAAATCCACGACTGGTAAAAACCCTAGTAACTATCAATCTCACACATGTCCTGAATAGAATGGTGTGCCATGCATGTGGTAACCAACTAGCCCCAAATAGGACCAAAAAGTGCAATCATAGCAAAAAATTCCATGCATTTTCAACAACCTCCAGCTTAGGTTGCACTTACCGACTTACCATCAGTTAGTGCAATGTTAAGCCTTGCTTTGCGGCGGCTGCGCGAGTACTGGAATAGGCACTCACCCGGCCGTCGCAAAATGAGCTGGCCTTAAATAACTTAAATTAGCTGCCGTTAGATACCTACCTGCGGGTGGATCACCTAGAGTTGCCAGCCTCTGGTAAATCCGTAAACATTTTGCCCAACCCCACAGCAAACCCCCCCCAGTACAAGTAAGATAGCCCACTAAACTTTGACTCATGTCTTCTGAATAGTGCAGTACCCCATTCATCACTGCTCACAGAAACATGGTGACCATAGCTCCAAGGAATCTAATGCATAACTCCCTGCAGTATTTCACACTTTTAGCATTTTGAATCTTTTGTTTAATTATTTTCGAAACAAAGTTACAAATTAAGTCCAAATCCCAGGTCGATTTACTGGGGCACACTATTGACCGAAATTCACCAACAGGTCAGATATTTTATTCCCCCAATTTAGATTAAAATGTGGCAATCATTGGCTGTGATATCAACTGTCATATCCATGACTGACGGTTGCTAACCAAGAGAAACAGGAAGCAGGTAACAGGACATCGGGCAGTATTTCGGTTTGTCTTATATCTCTTTTTGGGGGTGATTAGCCATTCTAAAGTTTTGAGGGGTGGGCTTTCTCTTTTAAAGACAGAATTCCAAAAGCCTGTTCAGCAGGCCATACTACTTGCAGCACACTATGCAACACCAGCAATGTCGTTCAGGGGAATGAAAGAAAGTGGCTTAAATTCCTCCTGGACAAAAACCATAATGGCTGGTAAGCAATACTCTAAATACAGCAAACAGGTACTGTGGACCTTTAATGGAAAGTTAACCCTTGGTGGCTGTTACCATAATGGACGAGAAATAATATATCTGCATATATTTCATGATCCATATATGTGAGAGTGGGCCTGTTTTAATTTGAATAAATATAATGTTTTGTAATATTTAGAATTTATCACCTTAAAAAAAAACTTAACGTATAACCACGTCCATCTTGCCTACTTTGTGATGGCCCTTACCTGAGTATAAACAGTCAATGTTATGTTACAAATAAAAATGGAGCAGAACCTTCTTATAACAGAAGGCAGTCTCATTCTACAGAATAGTATTGCCCACAAAATCTAAGAAACAAGAAGTAATTTCTTACTCCCAGTTTCCCCAAAGAAGGGGCAGAGATATGCAAAATTTGCCCTTTATGTCCTTGCCTATGATGTGTCCAGAACCGTGGCTTAATAACATGCAATATAGCCTATTGTATAGAGCCCATCATCTGACCTGCAGACATGCATGTTTAGACTTGTTAGTGCAAGATACAGATTCATGGCTACGGAGGGACTCTCTTGCATCCCAATATTTTTGCAGAATACAGTATTTTTTGAAAAATTTACTTATATCTACGTTTATGAATTTTAACTTATTTTCAAGTTCATCTTTACTTAAGGGCATGTCCACCCCATTTTTGGACTTTTGCCCAAATAGTAGCTATCCTTCCCCCAACCCCAACCGCCATAAAAGATTTTACAGGAAGTCCCCTGATCTTCTTACTTACCTCTTTCCCGCAGCTTACTGTATCGGCAAGCAGGGTCGGGACCGGCAGCCACGTCCGTGAATGTCTGAGAGGCAGCCAAACACGGACGCGGCTGCCGGCAGTGGAGAACGCCGAGGGAGAGGTAAGGTAAGTAAAGTTCGGGGGAGTTCCTGTAAAATCTTCTATGGTGGTTGGGGCGGGGGAAGGATATCTACTATTTGGCAAAGGGCTTAATGGTAGGGGGAGGGCTTGCAAAATGGAGGGGGGGGAGGCCTGCAGTGCGAAGGACAAAATTCTCGCGGAGGAAGGACAGGAGGCAGAGTCCTATATGGACTCTGCTATCCTCCTGGTGCCCAGTTTTTCAGATTTGGGGGGGGGGGGGGATCCAGGAGAACCATTTGGAGCTGGGATGTAAGGTAAGGATTTTTATTCACTACACAGTGGGTTGGACATGCCCTTTAAACATCTGTGTGCGTTTTTTTTTTAAAATTACAAAACAATTAAACCGGTTTAAGCAAGAAAAGTTGAGAAACTAAAATGAAAAGCAGTATCACACCTGTTATGTCATTGTTAGGTTTATGAACCACATGAAACACCATTTGGAGCTTGAGAAACAGAGCACCGAAAGTTGGGAAAACCACACCACCTGCCATCACTGTATCGACAGTTTCCCACACCTTTTCAGCTACAATGCCACATTGAAAGTTCTCATACACTTATGAATCAACAAGTAAGATCAATTGGAAATTTCAATTTTAAGGTGATTTACATTAGGTAGGTTATATCTATATATTAAGAGTAATATTATAATATAATAGTTTTCTGTGGAGAAACTTTAATTAATTAAAGAACTCAAGTCTCTTCCTCCCCCATTCTATATCGAGTTTCATCTAAAGAAAGAAAATATTGGGTAGGTTAAAGGGCATCTATACCGAAAAATAATTTTTTAAAATTGACAATAATGAAAACTATAATTCTACCAACCACCACCGTATCATTTTTTTGTTGATCTGCCCCCTATTTCTTTAGATATCCAATCTAAAACTCTTATATTTCAGCTGTCATCAAGTTCCTTGCTCTCAAAAGCTATTCTTCTGTGAGTAGTTTTACTGTAGCTGGAATGGTGACAGAGTTTTGTCATTTGGAATGCTGTATGCTTTGTGCAAGCTTGACATTTGGTTTGTGGGGAAAAAAGTCAGGTCGGATAGAAGTGGGAGTGGTTAAAAGAGGGAGGGGGATACTGCTCCTAAACAAAATGTGTGCTGGATTAAAGGCATGCAGCACACACACAAATCAGAGTAAGTGCTACTTACATGTATTCAATTATAGTTTAAGATGAGGCAAAGTCATTTTTTTATTATAGTATCCCTTTAGTAATCAACTGCAGGGCATGCTCTAATTTAATGGAAGGGCATCTTTTAGATTAGGAGTCATTTAGAAAGGCAAATTATACATTGATATAACAACTACTTCTTAGTCTGTAACACAATAAAAAGTAAAAATTTCTTTATTCTCTAACACGTGGGTTTAACAAGATAAATGATGTGCACAAGGCAAAAATGCTATTTACTGATACCTGCAATGTTAAGGTAATGCTAAACATTGGAATTAAACAGACTTTAAAGGGCAAATAGTGAGAAATTGTTTTTTTTTAATTCCTTCTAATGATCCTATAAGTCATCCAACCACCGGGTACCTTTAGTTTCTCTCTCCCCCTCTGCCCCTCCCTTAGCATATTGCTACTTTCTCCCACACTTTGCTTGCTTGCAGTCTATCTCTGGAAGGGAGGGGTCAACAGGATGTCAGCACTTCATTTAAAGTGCTTTCAACTGAGCATGCCCGGACTTTTCATACAGCTTACTGCTTGAGGGGCACTAGACAGAAAGGGGAGGGGGGGCTACACAGCTTGGTTCAAACTTCTGCCAGTGTGAAGAAACAACCCACACAGCAACATGAAAGTCAGGCAGCTTATACTAAGTGATTGTACATTGTTATAGACAAAATGTTTTTTTCACTATAATTTTCCTTTAAGAATGGGTTTGCAGAAGAAGCCCTTACGACCTCTACAAGCAATTTAATTGTGGCACTTTTTTGTATTATTTTAATGCAAAACCACATAATTGGCTTTAAAGTTGGGTAGGGCCCATGTACCGCTCCAAACATCATGTCCGGTTTTTGGAGCATTAGTGCATTCACATCCTTTTTTTAATTTAAATTGAGTTTAATGACAACTCATGCGATGCTCACCAAGAATGGTGATCACATGTGTTGTCAAAACAGCAAAGAGTAACTGGGTAAAATATTTATTTTAGCTTATTAAATACTGAAACACAATATTTATTTTAATGTTTTTATGTTCAATATGCTTCAGTATAAGAAAATTTAAGATAATATTTTGGAATTCCTTTAGCTATTTGCAAGATATGTGAACTGTCTCCTTGAATCAGAGCAAATTCTTTTGCAACAACTGAAAGACAATCACAAGCCTGGTGAAATGCCATACGGTGTTCAGGTAATGGCCATTTTATTTATAGTTATGTGTCTTTTAGACCTAATGATTCTATACCTTCCAAAAGTGGCAGACATATGTTTATTTTAGAACTTCTTAACATTACTTGCTGTAAGCTATATTGTGAATATTCTAACTGTAATATTTAAAGGATATCTCCACTGGTAAATTTTTTTGCATTCAGTTTATTGAAGAACAGGAGGTAAAGGAGCTGGTCTTACCTCCCATTATTTTTTTTTTTTAAACTTCTTTTTATTATAAAGGCTTCACATTTTACAAAAAAAAAAAGAAGTTATATACGATCATTGTACATTGATGTCATATACATTGATCTTAGCATTTTATAAATATAAATATATTAGGGATAGATAACATCTATATAATATGCATTGGGGCTGATTTCTGTGGATACAACGTTGGTTCATTGTTATTCAGTAACATGGGGTCTTAAGGAGTAGAAGTGTGGTCTGAAAACTACAAGGCCTATTATTTTGTTGCAAATCACTTTGTTGCAGCATGGTTGCTGTGGGGAGTTCCCCATGTTTTGATATAATTTTTGATTTTTGGTTATGATAGGGGTATTTACTGGGGGTGTCTTTTCGGTTCCCAGGTGGGTTTAGGTGGTAAAGTCTAAGTTGGAAGTTTTCAGCCACGAAAATAAAGCAGTATCTTTGAAGCCTAGAAAAGGAAGGAAACCATATATCTTTATTACATTAATCCATTAGAACATTAAAACTTTAAGGCGTTGAGGTAGTAGTTTCCTCCCATTCTTAATAAAATCTGCAGGAGCCAAGTGAGAAGATTCGTAACTTACCCGATCTCTCCCTCCACCACAGTCCTCCGACAGGTCCCGACTTTTTACGCTATCTGCATGCGCAATTGGCAAAAAATTAACTTACCAATAGAGATACCTTTTGAGTTTGGTGCAATATTTTTGCAAGTAATAGTGTTGATTATTTTTAGAATTCAGCTAGGAAAAAGATGAGGTCCTTGCACAGTTTACATACAAACAATGACTCTAGTGCACAAACAATTCTAATTGCTATAAAGTAGGCTAGATATCCATTGGTTGCTGCTTCAAAGAGCCTGCCATGAACCATACTTGCACAGGTTTTTAAAGGGAACTTTGGTGAGAACACGTAAGTGAAATTGGATTTGTTATTGAGTCTTTACCTTCCACAGTTGTTGATGCTGTTATTATTGTGTAACTGAATGCATGTTGGTAATTCAATGTTGAAAAATAAAAGGATTGTGGGCGTTGCCATGTTTATTAAGGGAGAGCCTCAGCCCGTACTTTGGTTACAGGAAGTCTTTTGCCTTGACCCCAAACATCACAACCATCAGGTTTGTGTGCTTCTGTGAGCGTGGCTAAGTAGGGTAGATGTGGCCAAACCAGGAAGTAAACAAGTGAACAGTGCTGCAGATCTGAACAATAGCTGGTGGGAGGGGGAGGGGAGAGAGAGGGGAAGGTGTGTTTGTGTTTTCTCAAGTCAACTACTGCCTGCTTCAAGAGGGAGGGGGGTCTTCTAAAGGGCAACTCCAGCCTCAAATTAAAACTTTCAATTGTGTATATTGCAAAACTGCATCCTCCCACAAAAATAAACATGTGAGGGGGGATGAGAAGTGTAAAATAGATACAGCTTGTTAGTGTTCATGGTGTCCTCTTGCTGAGCTGCTGATTATCCTGACGTCTTGTTGCTGATCCTGGTCTCCATTGCCGGGATGCTGCTGATCAGTGGCGTAAATACCACCCCACCAACCCCGCAGAGGGCCCGACGGTAAGAGGGCCCCAACCTCCCGCGATCACCTGCTGTTTTTAACAGCAGATCATGCGTATTAAGAAAAAATGCAGAATCAGCTGTTTAAAAGACCGGAACCAAACCAAAAGTTTGCATAAAAAAGTGTGCATATGTTTCCTTGATATGCGCTATCGGCTGTTTTAAACAGCTGATCGGTGACCTATGGGGAGGAGCGTGGGTCAGGGGCCTGGCCTACAAATTCACAGGGGCCCAGGCCCCTGCTGCTGATCCTGGCATCCTCTTGCTGGGGGCGCTGCTGATCCTGACATCTTTTTGCTGTGGGTGGGGTTGTGTTGATTTACTGCAGGTGTTAAATATGCTTAACGGTGGCCGCTTAGATCCTGGTCGTACAATATTGGGATATCCATATCATACAATCATCGGATTGTGATGGACGATTGTTGAAAGATCGTTCAATGATCTTCCAATAATTTCCCCATCGAGCCAGTTTCAAAATTTTTGCCCGAACAGCAATCCGATCATATGACCCACAGATTGATAATCAGTTTGTAGTATCTATGGCCACCATAAGCTGGGTACACACATTTCTGATAAAAGGCCAATCCCGTTGATACCAAGGGGATTGTTCCTTTATTGGAAAGTGTGTTGGATTGTTTCCGACACTGACAAATGTTTCTGTGTCGGCATCTGAAAACGCTTGTTTCAAGCAAAAAATTTCCACCGGCCGCGGCCCGCCCCCTATGCTAAAGTATAGGGAGTTGGTTGCAATTGTAGGGAGTATGGCAGCCACGAACATTCTCCCTGTACTTTATATAGAGAGAGTGATCATGACTGTGTGTAGCCCATCTGTCAAAGATTACAGACGAACTTGACAGATTGGTAATGTGTGTACCAGCTTTAATCTAAACTCACTCACTGTAACTCCTATGTGGGAGTAAACATCTCCTTTCTCTCTATCTATATGTCTATCTATTATCTATCCTCTATCTACATATATATCTAATCTATCTGTCTGTCTCGTATGTAAAAAGACACACACCCTCCCTCTTGTATGCCTTGTATCTTTGTGTCATTGAGAGGGTCTGAGGTGTGCATGTGACAGCATAATTTTATGAGAGGGTAATTGCAAGTTTGAACGTAGCCTAACAAAAGGAGAGAAATACAAATGAGAGACAGTGTGATTTTGAAACAGAGTAAAGGTCCGTGCACACATCCGACTAGACGACCAATGAACAACCCCCAAAGCAAGACACCCGAGTGACGAACGCTCTGTTTGGATTCATGTGTGTCTATGTGTTCGGTCAGACATTGTTCGTTCATCCGTCATGGCATAGAGAGAACAAACTAAAAAGATATAGTCACAGTGGGCAAACTTGCATTTGCGTCCCACGTGGACAAACTTGGATGTACCAGTCACACTGGTGAGCTGACCTAACAGTGTCTCCTGGACTGGAGGGCGACCTAACAGTGTCTCCGGAAACAGAAGGGCGACCTTAAAGGTCTACTGAACTCAGGGATGGAGGGTTCAGCAGCCACTTTTTGGTCAGCCCTCAATTTCAACAGACACCTTACTCTGTGAGAGGGAGCGGAGGACTTGCCATCGGGATTGTGGGGTCCAGTCTGCGCATGCGCAGATGTCCGACAAAGGGACACGCACCCACTAAGGGACTGAAACAGCATTTAGGGTTTTATTATATAGGCTACTCACTCAAAAGTAGACAATTATAATTTTCCGTCTGTACTCTAAGGTCATCTTTGGATTCAAACAATTGATTTTACTTCATAAAGCCCCTATGGTTATAAAATGTCAGAGCGGCAAATAGTTGTTAAGGCTAGGCTGCATCAAAGCCTTTTAACCCGCGATCCGATTGCGTGTTAAAAAGCGCAGACTAGTGTGGCCACACTAGGTGTGCTGCAATCCACATTTTTTGGCAATCACAGTGTATGCACGGCACTATGTGTTTCCTCAGCCTTATAGAACATACTCAAAGGCAAAAAAAGATTAAGTAGATATGTCATTATTCACAAGGAAACACAAAGCACCACTAAACATTTTAGTATTGGTTTAGAGAATGTTAGGAGCCAATTTTTCTCATGAGTTTTACTTAATTTAAATTTTTATTGAAACGCCAATGTTCTTTTGCACACTTGCTTACTGTATCCAAAAATAAATTTAATATGACCTTTTTAGTACCTGTGAAATTTCCTAATAAAGGCTTAGTTTACCTTGAAATCGGTGGAGGGAGTGGGTGTTGGCTTTGTGAGAAGACCAATTTCCTTAGTAATAGTTTTACTGAGATAAAAAAAAACTGTATATCACTTTAACACTTTGTATGTTTATAGTATTTGAGATACGTCATCCAGTCAAAAACCCATCTAGCATATCCTCATTTCCTGCCTAACTGTTGATCAGAGGAAGGCAAAAAAAAAACACACCAAATTTATGAAAGGGTTTTTTATTTTTTATTATATTAACATGTATATATTATGTGTGTTATGCAGGCAAACACACATGCATCCATATGCACATATATACAGACAGACACATGCATGCACACATGGATACACGTGCATGCAGAGAAACCATACACTCATGCATGCATGTGTGTTTTTGTCTGCATGCTTGTGTGTCTGTATGAATGCATCTGCATGCCACAACAGAACATACATGCACACACATGCATGCAGTGTGTCCGCATGCATGTGTGTATGTGTTTGTCTGATGCATGTGTCTGCACGCATGACAGAACATACATGCAGACACATGCTGAGAGATGCACATACATATAGACACATACATGCTCACGTGTGCATGTGTCTGCATGTATGTGTGTCTTTTATGCATGTTGTGGTGTTATGCATGTTATACATTTGCATGCACACACATGCATGGAGATGCACTATGCATGGAGATGCACACATGCATCCAGACATACACACATATGCACAGACAGATGCATGCAGACACGTGCACGCATGCAGAGAGAAAGGAGTGCAGCTCTCTAGAGGAAGGGCCATACATGGCATGATTTTCAGCCAAAAAGGCCTGCATACACATCGTACTTCGCCAGTTGGCACCCGCAGTCCCACATGTGTATAAGGGTTTTTTATTATCTAGCAATCCTAATTCTGTCCAGAATCGTCCTTGCTACACGTGCCCTCCCCGTGTGACTCGCGCACAACCTCTTGTGCACGCACACACATCCGCATCAAATGGCAAGGGCAAGCAGATGGGTCCAGCGTCCATGTACAAAACCTTGCTTTAGTATATAAGATAGTATCATAAAATGGCGTTTTCCTGTTGAAACCCGACGGAAATATCACTTCGAGAAAGCATTTTTCAGAAAGTGATTTTTCATTCATTGGCACTAGAGATGGGATCCGGGTCTGACTCAGTTCCAAACGTTCCATCCAAAACCGGTGGGATTGTTTGGATTTCGGTACTTCGTAACACATTTTCGAGGGTTACTGAGCGTACAAGGTTATTTTCGCCAACCCTCAAAAATAACCTAAAACGTTTGATACCGTATAACTCGAGAGTATAAGCCGAGGTTTTTAGTTTAAAAATCACATAAAAACCTGCCGGCTTATTCTCGAGTCACAACACTTACCTCATCCAGAAGGAGCCGCGAGTCCAGCGGCAGTCACAGTAGTTCTCACGGTTGCGCAATGATGTCACGTCACGCTGCGGGATAAGTCATCGCGCAGCGCGAAGAGTACTGGAATGCGCCCGACCGCGGGCTTCTGGATGCGGCAGCGGCAGGAGAGAAGACTGAAGCCAGTATGGTAATGAGCTGGGGGGGACTGGGGGAGGCTGGGGGGACAGCCATGCAGACACCCACATTACCTTTTTACTATGGTGGTTGGAAACTACAACTCCAGCAACAAGCATGCTGGGAGTTGTAGTTTCCAAACATCTACAGTGGAAAGGTATAGGGTGGGGGACAGTATGCCATACAGAACCCCCAATACCTTTCTACTAAGGTGGTTGGAAACTACAACTCCCAGCAACAAGCATGCTGGGAGTTTGTAGTTTCCAAACTCTACAGTGGAAAGGTATTAGGGTTACTGTATACCCTTAGCTTATACTCGAGTCAATCATGTTTTTCTAATTTTGGAGGCAAAAATGGGTGCCTCGGCTTAATAGAGTCGGTATACTCGAGTATATACGGTAATTCTCAAAAATCCGATTGGAAACTCGCAAGTATTTTGAGGGTTATCGAACAGTTTTCCGAGGATTACCGAAAATAATCTTGTATTTCGATAACACTTGAAAATGTGACTTGAACCCAGAAAGACTTTCCGTTTTTGGATTTTCAGTTTTTTTCGAGAACGTAACAAAACTAATGAGTTTCAGCATCTCTAATTGGCACAGATCAATAATTAGGTGATCAGAATGATCACCTAATATGACCTGTGCCCCATATTTTTTCAAAGTCTTTGCTACTAAGCAAGACCCAGGAAAAAGTATATTTGTGAATGGAACTCTGAGCACCATTCACAAATACATATACAGCAGTCACACTGACTGCTTGTTATAGCACGTACTGCACTGCGATTGAATGGAGATGCAAGTGCAATCACTCTACTAGACCACCAGGGGCATCCAAGGAAGACTCCGGTGAAGGAAGAGTCCTCTGACCTAAGCAAAGCTGGGAAATCGGCTCCACTGTACGATCCGGCAAAAATAGAGTGCTATCTCCAATCCCACATCAGGTTCGGCGAAACCAATGGGGGAGGGGGGGGGGAATTGTGCAGCAAAAGTGCCACAGCACTTTACAAACTACATTGGCAGTCCATTGATCTGGCAGAAATGGGGCGCTATCTCCCGATCCCCAAGGGCATGGGCGGGCCAGCAAAACGAGCAGTCAGATTGAGGGAGCAAAAGAAATTAAGTGAAAGCAATGGCAGGGTAGACAGCTGCTGGCTGGGTTATGGAGACTCAAGGCCAAAACAGGGGGGGGTCCGCTGGCACAAAAGCCATAGGCCAGAAAGAGGGGCTATGCACCAAGGACTCCCAGAAAAGGGATCGTTATTGCTCCCGCCGGTGTCATACACAGCCCGATTTAGGAATCAGCCGGGAGAGCTCACTGCAAAAGCCGGGGAGACATCCCTGTGCCCAGACTCCCAGGGGAAACCTCTGCCATTCAGTGACAATTGACCGAGTTGCAAACTTAACTGATGTCCCCGTCAGGGCTCGCATAGATAGATCCTCACCCGGGCTATACCTAGTACCTCACCTCAGGGGCGTAGCTAAC
Organism: Hymenochirus boettgeri; assembly: GCA_019447015.1. Lineage (NCBI taxonomy): Eukaryota > Metazoa > Chordata > Amphibia > Anura > Pipidae > Hymenochirus > Hymenochirus boettgeri. Next base: position 186,214,970 of record CM033471.1, read on the forward strand.
GGGTGCAGGGGATGCGACCGCACCAGGGCCCTTGGCAAAGAAGGGGCCCTATTTTGTGCTAAGTTTCCAAACTACTGTCTGTGGGCCAACTGTTTTACCAGTGTTCTTGTACAAAGCATTTTACTATTGTCTGTGTGCCAAGCATTAACCAGTGCCTGGCTGTTTGCAGTGCCAGTTTCCCACCAGTATCAGTGTCTATGTCAAGCATGATACCAGTCTTTGTGCCAACTATTTACCAGTGGTTATATACAAGCATTGATGATTTGGTTGCAGTGCCGATTTGTGTTGCTCGGTGTTGGGGGGGGCCATGCTCAATTTGCATCAGGGCCAATAAGTGTAGCTACGCCACTCACCTCGTGTCCCTCACCCGTACTGCTCGTCACTCCCAGTAGCAGTTACTCTTAAATCCCCTCTCCCATTCTATTTATTACCCTAATAAACGTGTCTTTTCTTCGCATGGGTGGGAAGCAGAGCTGGGGCTCCCACTCCCAGGCCCCTCCTGGGAGTCTCGTCCTATGACACAGTTGTACCCCTGACGTCTCACTTTGTACATACAGGTCAGGAAACCCAATGGGCCTGCGGAGCCCCACCGGGTACTTCTGTGTCTGGCGTTTAGCCGGTCTCCCATTAATTAAATAGCGAGCTGCTATTGTCTGTTTCGCATTGTAGGCAGAGCTCCAGGGGTCAAAACCAATACAGAGGACGTTGTTCTCATCCTCTGTGACTCTGCATTTACAACTAGCTGGGATGAATGCACCGCATATTCAATCAGCGGTGCAGTGAGTGGGGTAATAACAGGTCTGCCTTGTGGGGGTTGCTTTGAAGGCCATCAGTATCAAGGATATCTCAGGAACGGCTGCAGAGAGAGGCACAAAAGTTGGAGCATTGGAAATTAGGAAATAGGCTGTTAATAGGGCTTTAGTGTTTTCACAAAGTGCCCTAAGCATCAGATAGCTTTTTAATGTAAAATTTAGTATGTTTTGCTTGATCAAATCTTTTAATAGCATTATTATACTTTTTAAAAGCTTGTAGAGTTAGAAATGTCTATTTCCTTTTTTCCCTTAGGTTTGCAATTACAGATCTTCAACTTTTATGATGTTGATACTCATTTTAGGAGTGCTCATGAAAATATCGAAAAGCTTGCTCTGCCCTTTTGCCTTAAAGTTATTAAGTGTGGAACACCATATATGCAGCATTATATGAAAAACAAGAAGTAATTATATTCTGCAATAATTATTTTTTTGCAAATTCTGATCCTCTCTCTCTTCATATTCTGCATCCTATATGCAACCCCTAAAATATTTCAATGTAATATCTTTTAATTTAGAACAAAGGGGTGTATGAGATGTGCCAAATGCAGACTGCAGTTTTGAGTTGTAAAGAAAAAATGGATCATAAAACTCAGCATCACAGAACTTTTAGAAAGCCCAAACAATTAGAAGGTCTTCCTCCAGGGACAAAGGTAAAATACTATTGATTCCAAAGATTAGTTTTGCAATTCTCTCAAATTATTCTAATAGGAATCTTCATGGAATTCTAATGCAAACTCATTATTCTTTTTGGTGAGAAGGTGTTTTTTGCCAGTAGGTGCAAATCTGGTTTGTCAGGGCCATGCATCCAAGTTTTAGTGTAATAATATGTATATATTATTATATGTATATTTTTTTGATTCGCATAATTGTAAATGTTTAAAGCCACTGTTAGGGCTTGTTTACACTAGGCGCGTTTTTGTTTTCGGGCATTTTCTAATGCATGTGTTGGGGAAAAAAGCAAGGACATAAATTTCAACATGTAAGTCAGAATACCATCACATAATGCGTTTTGTAACGCCTTCTTGCAGCAGTTTAGTGCGTTAACACACTCAATGAAGGTCTATGGGGAAGAGGAAAAAAACGAATAAAAAGTCATTATTCACCCCCTTCCCTGAAATAGAGAAACCTACTGAATTCACCCACAAACTAGCCAGCAGCAGAATGTTTTGAGGTCTGTAAATGAGGACCATGTTTAGAAATAAGAAAATGACTGTTTAAAGCAAAAAATATGGTCCAGACAAATTTCTTTTACTTAGCAAGCATTGCTCAATTTTATTTACCTTACATGTATCATTGTTTTGGAAAGTTACATGCTGGACATTACTAATAAAAACATATTTAAAAAAAAAACAAAACTTGTTATATGCGTTTTTTGCTATTTAACTCAGAAACATACTAAAACGCACTGCATAAAAACGCATTGAAAAACGCAACCCAAAGCGTAAAAAACTCATTAAAAAATGCTTTAAATCGCAATGCAATTTACTGCATTTTTTATGTGTGTTTTTGTAGTGTGAACGTAGCCTAAATGCAAATCCAAAGGCTTTTTATGCCTCTTTTAGGTTTCAATCTTGAGTAACCAAATATTTGAATGTTTATTGTTTGTTTTGTTTACCTTTTAAGAATAAGCAGGTAATCATGTATACCTTTTTGGGATTTTCATTGGAAAAGATTTGCAGGGGATGCAATAAATTTGCGATCACAACTTATCTGAACTTGATCCCGCAATGTATTAAACACTTTGAGCCTGTTGATACATCACAGAAATGTGTTTGGTAACTTGCAGGAATTTGTTCGGCTTTAAAGACACAAATGAAAAGGTGTTAATTTTTTTGCACACAAAACTAGTGCAAAACCAGTTGCAAAATTTATTGCATCGCTTGTGCTACACTAATATAAAACATTTGCGATATGTGGCCGACAGTGCAACAACCTGCTTACCTGTAAGTACATTGGTTAGGGCAAGCTTTAGCTTATTTTCCCCGTTGGCACAGAATATTGCATCTCATTGTGTACATGCATTTATCAAAAAAGTTAAATGTGTTCACGGTTTGTACTCTTCAGGTTACAATTAGAGCTTCTGTAGGATCCATCATCAACGCTGTCCCTTCTCTACTACCACAACTTGCACAAACCACACTTCCATTCCCCTTCAGATATGCTTCCAAAAACAAGATAACAAACTCTAAATGCTCATAATCCTTTCATTAATTAAGTGTGGAAAATGAAAAACTGAAACCACCACCTCCAAAGAGAATAGTAGCGCAAAAAACCCCAAAAGAATAAAAAATAATCAATACATATTGCAAAATCTAAGGTACGTTCTGGAAATTTTTTACATTTATATATTATGTTTTATAATGTAAAAGGAGTGAAGCAAGTGCATGTATCTGTACTGTATTTGTTGGAAGCATGTTTGCATGGAATTAATTGTGTCTTGGAGGTGTTAGATGTTTGTAGGACAAATCTGAGCACATTTTAAGGTACAATATGTACAATATTTTAATTGTTAAATGCATATGCGCATACATTAATAGTATGTCTTTGGAATGGCTATGAGCAAATCTTGGCAATATATTTCTTCTGATTTGATGGACTGATCATTGCTCTCAATTGAAATCACGCCTTCTCTGGAATTAAAATCTTTCCACAAGTCATTCTATTATTCAGGTTTTTTGCCCAATGTAGGGGTGCTCAGTTTGTGAGATGATTATAGAAAAGCTAAAAGTGAGTGGTTAGAGGTCTTACAAGTCAGAAAATGTAGTTAGCTTTTGACTTGGGTTAAATGGACTGTTTAAAATATACAGCCGTATCTTTTAGTTTTAAAAGTTGACCATAGGGTTGTGGCATATACCATCCTCCTGTTTATTGTCTCTTAGAGTGACACGAAGTGTCATAGTGATTATAAGCACAGTATTGTATTGACCCAATGTAAAGCCAGTGGTTAACTAGCAGTTTACACAGGAAATGTATTGTTTATTATGTCTGGCAACATGTCAGCATTTTTCCAGATTATTTGCTTAAAAATATTGGTTCTGCAGTTGTAGGCTGCAATAATGGCTGTTTTAAGACTATCCCATTTTTAAAAAATAAACAAAGAATTTCCTTATTCTACCACTTTCCATACTAGATAAAATTGCTAAATGCTCGCAGGGGGAAATGTTCATAAGTGCTTGACAGTAGAGGGAATGTAATCGATAACATCTGTATATATTTAGAGTTCCCTTTGTGTTAAGACTGACTGTCTATTTTACTGTATTGATCAAAGCAGAAATAACCAAACATTTTAGACTCCATAATCTGAAAGCACCCCCCAACTCCCCAGAACACCATAAACGTGTGAATACCACTTCAGTAAATGGCATTAAAATAAATGTAATCCTTGAAGAAGGATAAGATATGCACTATCTGGCCACACCTCCTGATTCAGTCACATGCTGACTGCCTAATATGGATGTAGCAGGATTGGCTAGAGACTACTAGTAGTCGTGACCGCTTAACAAGTTTCTGCAGTAGCTTAGTGGCATTGTTAAAGACCACAATGGGCAGTGACCACACTGTGCGACACTGGAATGCTGGCAAATACAACACATTTAGAAAGATAATTTCCAGCATCCATTTTTAATGAGTGGTGAGACCAGATAACTGCTTTTATATTAGGTTGCTCTACCTTCTGTTTGTGTGTTTGAAGCTTTAGTTGTCCTTGGTATTCTTAGACTTAAATGAAACTGTGGTCTCCATTTAAACACCATCAAAAGAGATGTCTTATACCTTTCAAGGAAGCTTAGAATGATGGTTCTAGCTTCTCTGGTTCTTAAGTTATAGACTGTAAACTTAAAGTCATGCTAAACAAGGAAGTGTGTGACAGTCACATGATGTGCTGTGCAAGAAGCCCCACCGCTCCAAAAAAACTGATATTTTCTGAAGCTATTTAAGGGGTACAATAGTAGGAAAAAGCTGGGCATGCTCGTGCCTATGGCATGGGGCGGGCAAAGGTGGGTGATGATTGTCTTTTATACCTGCTATAAGTTTGCATACATGCAGCTAGAAGCATGATTGGATTCATTTTGATGGTAGAACTAAAGGGCACTTGTTAGTGCACACATTACCCCTTTGCATGAGCTTTGGGTTATGTTGTTACATACTGTAACTTAGAATAGTATTGTGGATAGAATAGTAGGTCTGAATTGATTACCGGTCACTAACTAGGGGGTAGAGATCCACAGGTGCCTGTTGATCTGCATCTTCTTTCCAGCTCTGTTTTACAGATGCATAAAGGGGAAAGATATGCAGATACAGGATGTTTAATAAGAGATGAGAGGAGCAACATTGAAGAGCATAACCTAGAGTACGGAAGAATCCGCACTCAAGTTAGTTTGCCACTAAACTTTCTGTGTTACTTACAGAAATCAAGGTGGTCAAACCAGATCTTGCGTATTTCAAAAACGGAAAATGTGTGCTTAGACCATATGTGTTTATTAAAGCAAAATACTATAACAATTAAGATTACTAAAAATGTACTTTAAATTTGAAGGGTTAAGTACGGTTGTCAAAACTTGGTTATTAACTAAGGAAATTAGAAGACTGATGTGATATAATCATTCTGAGGAAGCTGAATGAAATAGAGAAGCACATTGAGTTACTGACTAATTTCTAATTATTAATTTACATAGACGCACTACCTTATAATTACGGGTTGGTAATCCCTTTAAAGGGGAACTGTGGTCTCCAAGCAAGTTAAGTTTAAATGAAAGGCCAGTTTCCTACCTTTTAAAATGAGCATCAACCACCTCTCTACGTGCTCACAGCCAAGATATTACAGAAATGCTGCCAGAAAGTTAATGAGTGGGAGGCTGACATGTAAAATTCCTGAGGCTCTCATGCACAGTGCTGCCGGCGGTGAGCACCAGCCTCAGACTCCCTCGTGTGTGAGGGAGACAGAAGTCCCTCCTCCTCTCTGCTGTGTGAAGTCCTGACAGAGTAGGTAAGGGAATCTACAGCCCTCTCTCCCCACTATGTGAAAACAGCGTTTTCGGCAGAATTTCACTCATCACTGTTTCCACAGAGTTTTCGTAGGGGGGTCTGAGTAACCCATGGCACCGCGAGTGGGCGGGGCTTAGACATCGTGGGTGGGGCTTAGGCAGCTGCAGGGGGGGGTGTGGCTTAGGCAACCCGTGGGTGGGGGGGCTTAGGGCCTGCAGGTGGCGGGCTAAGATAATGGGCCATGGGGGGCCTGCAACTGGAGGGGACCATGTGGTCCATGAGTGGGAGGGACCAGGGGGGCTGCAAAGGGGCAGGACTGTCTCTAGATTTTTGGCACCTGAAAAAAAGTCAAAATGCTGCCCCCCCCCTCGTCGCGCCCCTGAAATGGGGGGTGTGGTTTATCATTGAAATGGTGATGCTTTCCGGAAGTGTGGGGTGTGGTTGTCCAGAGTGGGGGGGCTTTATACCACATAACTGGTAAATAATGCCACAATGATCGGTAAATGATGCCCCCAGTGACTGGTATTGGATGCCCACTGGTAAATGTGACAACATTGATTTTGGATCTGCAGGGCGACAACATTGATTTTGATCAAATGAATTGCCGGGTCAGTAGGAAGGGGGAGGAAGTCGTAGCTGCATTGTTGTGCAAGAAAGTCACGGCTTCCCCTGCAATTTAAAGTGACAGTACCTCCAAAAATGTGTGGTTTTTTTACAAACAGTGTTTTGTCGGCCCTGGCAAAAAAAAAAAAATTGCCATCTAGACTGCTGCCTCCCTACAGGGTGCTGCTCTTGTATGTTGATTCACCTTGCCTCATCAAAGAGGCAGCCCTACAAAGGGGAGGAGGAGACACAGACAGATTGACTGACAGTTTCAGGAGCAGGAAATGCAGGGGACCCGGTGATGCGTGCGTGCCATATCCACACACAAAAATGTAATATCTTTCAAAACTATGCAAAATAAACAATGTAAATAAATTGCACAAAAATTTCAGGGGAGCAATTCCTATCAATGTGTACCTCAATTTACCTAATTCATTTTTGGACCACAGTTCCCTTTAATAAGGCGGTGCTTTGGGCCCATCCAAATATTAATACAAAAAGGAATGGGGAGAGAAATCAACACCCAAAGTAAAATAAGTTGACTTTTATTGCAATATACCACATATAAACATCTAACCATCAGGCGCATTAACAACATTTATAAAAATCAGTCCCATTTGTACCAAAGGAACCATCAGTTCCACTACAAGGATACAATATATATGAATATAATTATAAAGTGCTGTTTAAAAATCTCCAAAATTGGCAGGGCATTCCCTGCTTAAAATAGATTGATGGATGTCACAATGTACTAGAGCATGGTGGAGGCTCCCATGCTCCAATTTGTACAGTTCCAAATAGCAAAAAAAACGATCTTTGCAACATTCTGGCAGTCAATAAACTTTATAGCAACAAAGTATGTAGAGCACACGGAGTTGGCGACCCAATCACACCCTTTCAATAAACTTAGCTTGAAAGGCATTTGTCATCACGGCAAAAAGCATCCATTCTGATTGGTTCAAGGTTTTCAAATGCTTGGGATACAATATTATACAGTGACCAATCATATTTTGAAAGAAGAGGTCGCAACACAGGCTCTGTTGAAGTTGCGAGTGCGACGTGTCACTGGCGGGCGCCGCAGTGGACACGGCCTGGTATTGGCGACATAGCGGAGTTTGTGTCCGCGGTGAGAAGAAGAAAGACACGCCCAAGGAAGTGCTAAGAGCCAATGGGGGGGGTCCTGTTTCGAGTGCGGACCCCCTGAACAAAGGCACTTGTCACGCGACGATAGATAGATAGATAGATAGATAGATAGATAGATAGATACATAGATAGATAGATACATAGATAGATAGATACATAGATAATAGACGGATGGTAGATAGATAGACAGACGGACAGACAGACAGATAGATGATAGCTAGATTGATGATATATATATATATATATGTATAGATAGATAGACAGACAGACAGACAGGCAGACAGGTAGATAGGTAGATAGATAGACAGACAGACAGATGATAGATAGATAGGTAGATAGATTTGATAGATAGACAGACAGACAGACAGACAGATAGATAGATAGATAGATAGATAGATAGATAGATAATAGACGTATGATAGATAGATAGACAGACGGACAGACAGATAGGTGATAGATAGATTGATGATAGATATATATATATATATATATATATATATATATATATACATATATAGATAGATAGATACATTACAGGCTGAATTCCTAACAGCAGTGCAGCGCTTGTGGCCTAACAAGACTCGGAGTGTCCTGTCCAAATTGCTCTTAAGGCAAGTCAAGTCTGTAAATGTAATAGGGATGGGTTCTTACTTTACCCACCTCAAGAGAGATAGATAGATAGCAGAGTTAGATAGATAGATAGATAGATAAAAGTTTGCACTTTTCACTGATTTCTGAAAAAGGTAGTAGTAGATTGTAACCGTGTTAGCCATGATGAGGTGAAGACATCTTGGATATAAAGTATAACTTTTATTGGCTAACTAAAATGATTGAAAATGCAAGCTTTCGAAGCACTGGCTTCTTCCTCAGGCATGATACAATACTGAATCTTGTAAAGCACTCTATTTTATACATCTAGAACAAAGAATTTCTGACATTCAACAGATGTTATCTTTTGCCCCCATGCCTGATTGGCAATGGCTGTCGTATAAAACAGTAAATACACATTCAATGATCACACGCAGTTAAAAGAATTAGCAAGGGTTAAACAACAATCGATACACTTCACCTCTAGTGTCCATGTAGGTAACCTTCAGCTATGTACTCTGTAGTTCGTTCATTCATACCATCAATGGTGGTGCTCAGTTCTAGATGTTCGCACTTTTCTGAAAAAATTAACAAAAAACAACTTCAAAAGTAGAAATCTGCCAAAACCTCTTGGAATGTAAAAAAAATGTACCAAATTTCTCCCAAATGTCCTGAATCATAGTATGCCATATGCATGGTTACACACGCGGACGTGGAAGACAAATATCAATCTCTCACAATGTCCTGAATCAAACAGTATGCCATATGCATGGTTACCCTGCGGACGTGGAATCGACTAGCCACAAAGTGAGCCAATGCACAGTGGCCAATTACAGCAACTTTTCAATTTGTCAGACTAAACACCCCTCTATATTAGAATACCCCCCCCAAACTAAATATTCTTGGAATCTACCACCTTCAGCTACGCATGGTGTATACTTTTATGCATACCACGAATATGTGTGGGGCGCAGTTATATTGTAGATTTTTGCACTTTTACCAGTTTTTCTGGAAAACTGTACAAAATAATTTCAGTTAAAAATCATGGCAAATTCCCATTAATGTAAAAACACTTGGCAAGTATCAATCTCCCAAATGCACTGAATCAAATGTTTTGAATCAAAGTTTCTGTTGTGTCCAATCTATTTTTTGGCCAAATCTGGCAAAATAATTGGTCAAAGCTTGCATGCAGCAAAATTTAGCCTAATTGGCTAATTATGGTGTGGGTGTTTGATTGGGCCAAATATCAGAACATGTGTACACAGCCTAAAACAAAATTGTGAGAGCCATATACAGTCACCAACATACAACTGCCTGGATTGATCATTTTGCAAACTGAAAATAAAATACAACTTTACTTAGAGCATATTATTTGCTCTAAAGTGGTGCATTCATGTTTATTTTTAATACATTCTACATTCCACTGGCAAAGCAAATTCTAGTCACAGCACACATGTCCTTTTAATATATATCTCTTGTGCTATTGTCACCTGGTTTCTTAAAGGGTATGCTGTGACACTGATTGCCTTAAAAGAGCCAGTGGTGTGGCTTAAAATTGGTGGAAGTAGAAAAAAATTTACTTACATTTTTGTTTTATTTTTAATTATTTCAATGGAGTCAATGTGTGTAACTTTACAGTACATTGATTATAAACAATCTGCTGAAAATGTATAATATTATTTGCATCAATGGGTGGTTACAATTAAGCGCAACATTAAGAATAAGTTTTGAAAAACAAAGATTGAGCTTGCACTTTCCTTACATTGCTGGATTAATCCCAGGAGCTAGGAAGCTAATGGTTGTAGATATGCGTCCTAGGTTTTCTGTTGAAAAGCCAATCAACCTAAAAAGGTTTTGGTGATTTGTCTAAATAAATCTTTACTTCCACAGCAGAGACTGTGGTGGAACGTCTCTCCCTATCTAACTTTTTTATCTATTAATAATATGGATTATATGTGGATGACTCTACAGATGGAGATATGACTGGATTCTAATATTGCAGTATAGAGCACTCAATATATTTTTTGCTTTGTAAATGTAAGCCTGTTTAAACTGGATGAAATAACTGTTTGTGCAGTGTCTGGCTACATTTTCTGAACATGCTCCCTTGCCTAATCTGTCCTGGAAAAGGATTTGCTACAGAATACTCGTAGGCGTGCCATCTGTACACCCGTTTCTGCAGTAGCTTAGGACTGAGCATGTGTAAAGAAGATAATGGTCATTGACCAAACTGTGTGTTACTGGAATGCTCGAAAATATAGCACAAACCCCATTTTAGTAAGGTAAATTTCCCATTAACCATAGCAAAAGGTAAGACACATATCACCTTTTATGACAAGGTGCTCTGCTTTCTGATACAATGATGTTCAGAGGCTTTAGTTGTCCTTTAAAATGTAACTTACCAGCGGAAAAGGCAATGACTAGCATAGTTGCAGTTTGTGACTTTTCTGCCCATAATTAGAACAGCTTGCTGGTTACTGAGACAATACATATTATCTTTTAAAAGCTGTGACGTGCAGAATGATCGACATTGGTTAGGATGCTGCCTTTGGTTCCTTATAAAGGGTCAGGCCACACTGGCACAATTTAACTTCATTTAAAGCACACGCTGCGTTGGTCAATTGTTCTGGCCACACTAGGTGTGCGCCCTGCATTGTATGCACAGTGCACGCTAGACACTTGAAAACACGCATACTTTCAGTGCGTTGGGATGCACTTTAGTGTGGCTTTGGCCTTACTGTTATTTTAAAGTTTTTATACTGTAGTTCTTCTTTAAATCTGTGTAAATTGACTAAAAATGGAAAATAACTGTAGTGTTGTTTATTTTGTTTTATAAATAGTATTTTATATATACTTTTGTATTTTAAGCAACTATTGGTGCAATGATAGCACATTAGGAGAACGACCAGCTCCAGCTGAGGTTTCTAGTATTTCACCAAAAAAAAACAAGATCAGAGAAACTGAGGGGAAACTCAATTGGTTGCATTAACAAACAGACCTCCAACCTATCACAAGCCTTCTCCTGTTAAAGGTAAATTCATGTTAATTATATTGTATCAGTTGCTGTGCTTCAAAGAAAGGAATTTCTTACCAGAATGTATTTTATTATCTGTTACTAGGAATGCGCTACCAGTTCAGGAACAATTCTAAAAATGGGCCTCGGGTTTCAGAGACATGCCCAAAGTGCACCTACATTTCAATCTTTCAGAACCCTGAGAAAACATTGAAGGTAAAAGGCATATCCTTTACTGTTATTATGCAGTCACCTATCATTGTGTTAAACAATCAGGTTAAAATTCATTGTTAAAAGCAATAAGGCAGGTAGGGCAATTCAATAAAAGTTCTTATTGTTAAAAATGGTGCTAATTTTGCTCCAACCAATCAGAAATTATTTAATATTTGATAAGAACTTTTATTGATAACTCTGTTGGTTGACAGATAAAATGTAAGATGCTTCAGATTGGATATCTAATGAAATAGCCAATCAGTCAAAATTGTACAGTGAAGAATAATTGTAGTTTACAGAAATGGGCAATTAAAAATACCACATACCCTTTAAGGGCAAATCCAGCCATGAAATGAAATTTTTATAATAGGTTTACATTAATTGTTTTTAACGAACACTCGCCACCTAGGTGCTTCCTGGTTAAGTCTATCAGGTAATTGGCCATGATTGTAACCATCACGCCTTTGACTGACAGCCGCGACCAGTAGAGTAGAGACTAGTAGCACACAGCAGAGCGGCATGGGGCCGGGTCGGTAAGTTTCTTCGGGGGCATCTTTCTTAAATGCGAATAATGCGAAAATTAGGTTTGAAAGAGTTCTGAACCTACTTTGAAAATGTTATTTAATTGCTGGACCACTTTCTTTAAATAACTTAAGATGATAAGTTTGATTTAGATTCCATGTTTAATTAAAAAAAAAGGTTCTCATATGAGATAATGTATTTAAAGAAGCAGAAAATGAATGCAGATGATAACTCTAAAAGGCTCTCTAGCTTGGAGTTTAGAGAGGTAGCAATTAAAGGTTTTGTCTGGGGAAAACCATTCTAGGGTAGGGTAGGAGCAGGCAGCACACGGAATGAAATTAATTTTATTTCTTCATATTAAAAACAGTTTATACAAACATAACAAATGTGGCCATCCACCATGTGTTGCAGAGAGGGTGGGAGAGACGTCAGGCGCGTTTGGGGACTGACAATCACTTCATTAGAAACCATTCTAGGTCTGAGCTAAACATTTAAGCTACATAAATGGACAGATGTTCTTCCAATCGATTTCCAATCAAGTGCAACAAAGTTGAGTTGCCAATCTTTCTGCAGATTTTCATTGAAATATGCAAAGAGAAGAGGACTAAAGGGGAGGGGGGGGGGTTTAGACACACCACAACGAGATTTTTTGTGTTGGTATGAAAACCTTTTTCATAAGGATTGAGCGCAGATAATTGAACAGAGATACCAGTGATTTACTTGGGTGTGCATTTAAAGGCATTATAACTATATTTTATAACTATCTTTGCAGCTAATAATGCCTGGATGCGTGACTCCTCCCAATCAGCCATAGGTAATGAGAGAATACCGTATTTACTCAGGTATAAACCAACCCGAGGTACTTCTTTTTAACTGATAACTAGAAAACTGCTTGACTCGAGCATAAACAGTGGGTTGACTTTCTCCCATAGGCAACCCCATAGATAGTTCCACAGACAGCACCATAGTCAATACACAGCCCCATAAAGTCTTATACACAGCCCCATAGAAAGTCCCATACACAGCCCCTTAGAAAGTCCCATACACAGCCCCTTAGAAAGTCCAACACACAGCCCCCATAAAAGTTCCATAGAAGGTTCCATACACCGCCTAATAAAGTCCAAATCCATAGCCCCATACACAGATGTGCCCTGCATAACTTTCTGTGCAGCCTGAACACTTAAAGATTGTTTTTCCTATCCTTTGCAGTCTGGGCTGATCTGAGTGACAGGACAACAATTCCTAACCCACTGAAATCAAGATTCTCTGTGTTACGGGGTACAGATTTTGTTTTCCCAGGGCTATATGTTTTTAACCAGCAGCATCCAGATCAGCACAGACCAGAGAATAAACAGGGGAGAGGGGAGACTTTCAGGATGATTTTAAAGGTAAAATATCTCGGTTTATACTTGAGTATACATGGTATGTTTAGACATTTACTCAGTATAGTAGGTGTGTCTGCAAGTGCTTTTTGTCTGTTGAGAAGGGAGAATAGTTGTGAGACTAATCATTTCTTGCCAGAACATTTAGTGGCAGCTGTGGAAATAAAGATTTTTCAGATTTACATGGTTGCAAGCAATGCAAAATGCTTAAAGCATTTTGTACTGGAATGTGGGAAAAAGCAGGGCTTAAAATTGATACAAAGGAAATTTAAAATATAATAGAAGTGCTAAAAACAAAGAAAACGTTATAATGATTTTTGGCCTTTTTGGATTTTTTAGCCTGGCTTTCCTAATGGGTATTTTTTTGTCATCAGTTACAATGTGGGAACAGATAACAGTAAACACAATTGAAAATTATTTTTTGACAGATTTGCTTTAATTCTAATTATTTGCTTCTAATAGAATACATTTCCATGTTCCTTTTTTGTTTTTTTTCCCCTCTAGTTCTGTTGCCCTGACAAAGTTGACCATTTTTTCAGTGGATTAGTAAGCACAAGATTACCAGAAACAGTGGAGGAAACTGACAGAAAGTTAATTATGCTAGTCAGTGATTTCTATTATGGCAAGTATACAGGAGACCCTCACTTGGCTCAACAAAGCAAAGACCCATACAACTTTTAAATGTTTTAGCTGTCAGAAAGTTCTAAAGAACAATATAAGGTATGTAATATTTCTCCCAACTTATTTTGATAGTGTCTGTGACAGATGCTATATACCAATTTTTTAATTATTATGTTTAATAGCGCCACATCTTCCATAGTGCTTACAATTATGTTTACATTCACAAGCTTTTTTTCACTAGCATAGATGAGAAATTTAACATTTCATTTAAAATAAAAGTAAGTCTGGGGAATCGAGTCTGCAGCACCTTAGTACTGGTGCTTACTAAAAGCAAGCTTTTTACCACTGTCCAACAAACAAAGGTGATGGAAGCGCACACTGTTCCTCAAAATTCTGTTTATTGCATCAAACAAAGTGTTTCGAGGATCACTTCCATCACCTTTGTTTGCTTGTGCTATAGCTGGGAGTCCTTAAGGTAGAGGACTGAAGGAAGCAGCACCTTAAATACAGTGGCAAATTGCCTGAAGGAGTGCCTAGGCCCAAATTTATATTATACAGACTTTTTACCACTGTCCCAACAAAGCTGCTAAAGTCAGTTCACATACAGGGCTATGTACCGAGAGCTGTTACCGCTCTTTCTTTGCCTCCACTAGGCAAGCACTGAGCCGATAGGTCTCTCAGTAACGTCTCTCAGTGCATAGCGAGACTTTTACACCAGCTATTTGCTGAAGTCTCTGCCTTAAAGAGCCGTTATCAGCTCAGTACATAGCCTGCGGCGGTTGTGGCACATAGTTTTGTGTAACGCCACAATGGCCTTAGTTATGTCTTAAAGTCAGTGCCGCCTCACTAATGAGGCAGGGTGCAGCACATGCAGAGCGGCACCCTGTGGAAAGCGGCACTCTGCCGCACTGTCACCTGAAATTTTTTTTTATTAAATGGAGGCCGGCATCTCCTGGCTGCCCAACTCCTCCTCCTAATCTTGTTGGGGGGGGTGTCCGGACCTACCTACATTAAAAGCAGTTACAGACTTCTCTTGGGAGAAGACCGAGTCCGATCCTGGCTGACTCCGCCTCCATCCACTCGTTGCGTGCGCTGCGTCGCCGGCCCATGACGTAGTGACGTCAGCGCTCAGCGCTGAAAGAGAGCGCAAGTTTTTCAGCCCGCGCAATGCATGCCAGGACAACAGTCTGCTGGAGGCCGCCCGCCTGCGTTGGACAGACAGGACAACTTGTTGAATGTCCGACAGTCCAAGTGTGTCCCGTGACTCCTGTCCCGGCCGGCCATCCGAGAGTGAATCTCCTCTGCTCCGTGGCTCCTCGTCATCTAGTCTGACTCTCTCTCTCTCTCTGAGACAGGCAGACAGTGACTCATTGCGGTTGCGGATTCAGTGACAGTGAGTTACATTGATTGATTGATAAATGATATAATTATATAATATAAATATAACAGAAATTATGATGAATTTAATTTTAATTATTGAATTGAAATCCTCCTTCCAGCCCCTTCCTAATCCTATCCTAATAATAAGGCACTGTGGCACAGCCATCAACAACTTTTAGGGATGGCTGGGCCTGGTGGCTGGGGGGGTTGTGTTTCTGTTCTCTCTCTGGCCCAGAGAGAAAACAGAACACGAACCCCCCCAGCCACCCCAGGCCCAGCCATCCCTAAAAGTTTGTTTGATGGCTGTTGCCACGTTGCCTTATTATTCTGGGCCCAGTGACTTGCAGCCTGCTGCCTGCAGGCAGCAACCAATAACATAATGTACCCAGGGCCCCAGGCAGCAGCTAGCAGTAGCATAAATATTATAGCCAGATCATGATGAATATAGATAGATGATTAGACAGATAGATAGAAGATAGGATTATAGATGGATAGATAGATATATAGTTTAGATAGATGTGGATGATGATAGTGATAGATAGATAGTGATGACGATAGATAGATAGATTAGATAGTAGTAGATGATAGATAGATAGATGTAGTGTAGTGTGATAGATGAGTAGTCGATAGATAGGATATGGTATGATGTGTATAGATAATGCTAGAGTTTGTAGTGATGTGTGATAGTAGTAGATGTAGATAGATAGATAGTAATAATGATAGTGATAGTTTAGATAGATATAGAATGATGATAGATAGATAGATGATAGATAGATAGATAGATAGATGATAGAATTGATAGATGGATAGATAAGATAGTAGATGATAGATAGATGATAGATAGTAGATGATAGATGTAGATATAGATAGATTAGATAGATAGATAGATAGATGAATAGATAGCATAGATGATAGATAGATAGATAGATAGATAGATAGAGAGATAGATGATAGATACATAGATAGAAATAGATACATAGATAGATAGATAGACATAGAATAGACGGATGTAATAGATAGACAGACGGCAGACAGACAGATAGATGATAGCTAGATTGATGATATATATATAATATATGTATATAGATAGACAGACAGACAGACAGGCAGACAGGTAGATAGGTAGATAATAGACAGACGAGATGATAGATATGGTAGATGATTTGATAGATAGACAGACAGACAGACAGACAGATAGATAGATAGATAGATAGATAGATAGATAGATAAAGAGACGTATGATAGATATAGACAGACGACAGACAGATAGGTGATAGTAGATTTGATGATGATATATATATATATATATATATATATATATATATATAATATATAGATAGATAATACATTACAGGCTGAATTCCTAACAGCAGTGCAGCGCTTGTGGCCTAATAAGACTCGGAGTGTCCTGTCCAAATTGCTCTTAAGGCAAGTCAAGTCTGTAAATGTAATAGGGATGGTTCTTACTTTACCCACCTCAAGAGAGATAGATAGATAGGAGTTAGATAGATAGATAGATATCTAGATAGATGATAGCAGAGATAGATAGAGATAGATAGATAGATAGATAGATAGCAGAGATTAGATAGATAGATAGATAGATAGAGATAGATAGATAGAGATAGTTAGATGATGATAGCAGAGTTAGATAGATAGTAGAAGTTAGATAGATAGATAGATAGATAGTATATAGATGCAGAGTTAAATAGATGATAGATAGATAGAAGATAGATAGATAGATAGCAGAGTTAGATAGATGATAGCAGAGAAGAGTTAAGATAGATAGATAGATAGATAGAATAGCAAAGATAGATAGTATAGATAGATAGTAGATAGATAGATAGATAGATAGATAGATAGATGTGATAGATAGCAAAGTTAGATAGAAAGATAGATAGCAAAGTTAGATAGATAGATAGATAGATAGCAAAAGTTAGATAGAGATAGATAGATAGATAGATAGCAAAGTTAGATAGACAGAAAAGCAAAGTTGATAGGATAGATAGATATAGCAAAAAGTTAGATAGATAGATCGATAGCGAAAGTTAGATAGATAGATCGATAGCAAAGTTAGATAGATAGATAGCAAAGTTAGATAGATAGATAAATAGATAGATAGATGATAGATAGATAGACGTGTATAAAGACGATAGATAGAATCAACGTGTATAAAGCCCCTCCCACTTCTTGACAAGCCACATCCCACTTCCGGACAAAGCACCACCCACTTTCAATTATAAAACCACACCCCTTCCGGTGGCAAGGGGGGCGGCATTTGGAATTTTGTGTCAGGTGGCAAAAAGTCTAGAGACGGCCCTGCTTAAAGTCACATTAACCCTTGGTACATGGGTAACGTGACATTTAGACGGAAAAAGATGTTTTCAGCTTTCGGTACATAGCCCTGATAGAAACTTTACATTTTTCTAAAAAAAAAAAATTGGGAACAAACAAAAATACAGTAAATTCAGCCAGTTGACTTTGTTTAAATTGTTTTATAAGTAAACCAGGGGATTTGAACCTGTAACCAAGTCCAGCCCAAAAATAACTTGTCTTTAAAATGTTTATAACCCCCCCCCAAACCCCCACTTTCACAAGGTTTATACATTGCAAAGTTTCCCCAGAACTTACTTACCTGACCCGGTCCCTCGCCGTTAAGTCCCGCCCCCTGCTCCTGTTTCGAGCTCGAGTTAAGCAAAAACAGGAGCAGGGGACTTCTGCGCCAACAGCCGCTTCAATTCCTGGTCACGCCACCAGGAAGTGGATCGGCTGTCAGCAGCAGCCGCGGAGTAGAAGCGGCGAGGGACCGAGTCAGGTAAGCCAGTTCTGGGGGATCTTTGCAATGTATCAAGCTTGTGAAAGTGGGGTTTGGGGGCGTTATAAACATTTTAAAGACAATTATTTTTGGGATGGACATGCCCTTTAGACTGTGTGTTTCTAATAATATAGAATTATATGGTGTGCCACCAGAGCTACCACAAAGAAACTAGAGAATTTTGCTATGAGAAAAAAAAGGAGTGAAATCAGCTGACTATTTGTGGCTATTTTATATTTGTGTGGAGACATCTGTATAAAAAATATGTGCATAGAGACAGTGAATAGTTGGGTCAGGTACACATGCTAACAAAACTTCATGGGCTGTAAGTTGCACTAGTAACAACATGGAAGCCTTCTTAGTTACAGAATCTATTTCTCACATGTACAAAATGCAACTTACTAGAGAATTATTCTTAGAATGTATACATTTTCTGCGGAGAAAAGTTTTCCCATTAGGATTAAAAAATAATAATAATAATGTAAAAATGGACTATTCTTCTAATCTATTAACTTTTGTGTTTGATGTTTATATGTAGGGCAGGCCAAAGCATGTTTATAAACAAAATAGGAAATTGTATTTTACTTTCTGTGATTTTTGTGTCCTTGTCATCGTTAATGGCAAAAGTCACCAAGGGGTTAAATTTCCTTTATAGGCCCAGAGCCAGAAAATTGGAAATGAGTTAAGCCATAAAAAATTATCACGTGAAGTTTTGGTTTTTTGCTTACCTTGATCATAATAGCATTTGTCACAAGGGGATGTACAAAGCACAAAGAAAAACTATTTATTTTAACATACAACTGCTTGTAAGACATTCCTTCCATATCTTGCATATTGAGAAGTTAAGGCATGCAGATTATATTGCTTTATGAATGTTTTTGAAGAGGACTACCTCTCTAGCTTGTATATGTCTTACAAGGATGTCTTACTTTAGAGTTATTAATAAGGGCTAGACCACATTAGTGTGCTTTTAAGAGTAATCTGATTGTGCTTTAAAAAGCGCACATTAGTGTGTCACAATTTTGGTGGCATACTAGTGTGTTGCTGGGCGTCTGTGCTGCAATTCATTAATCGGAGCGCATGTGATCTGTATTTTCTCACCCAATCGTATGCGATCACATTGCTAACATTGTGCGATCACAGGGCACACGCCAGAAACACGTTTGCGTGCACGTTCCCGGAGCACTCAAGAAGTGCTCTGGTGTGGCCCCGACCTTAAAGGGCATCTATTGTGGGAAAATTATGTTTTTTATTTTCTTCAGATTCCTCCTCTTTCCTGAGATATATAATTTAAAAGAAGTGAAGATTTCAACACACCACTCCAGCTTGAGCTATCAATCAAATCCCCTAACAGCATGCTGGTATAGTGTGTAGGATTACACAAGTTTTACAGCAAGTCTCCCAATGACTCCTTCCTGCTCACTAAAATGCTTGGCAAATACTGGGTTAAAAACAGAAGGGAAGGAGAAGTCCCCCTCCTCTGCAAGCTTTCACCTATTTATTGCCTGTCAAAGGGAGATCAGGCAGTAGTGATAAGGCAGGACTGGGTCTCTCCTAGCTCATCCAGAACAACAGGGAGACTTCCTCTCTACAGGCTTACATACCGAGAGTGATGTCATGTGTAGGAGGATTAATGCGCATGAGCGGATTGTTTCACAGGCTTAATTTACAGCCGGACGACTTGAACAGGGGGGGGGGGGGATGACCAGAGAGGGGAGGGGAAGTGGGGAGCTCTGAAGTAAATCAGACAGTGTGCAAACACTGAGCCACAGAGGAAGGTAAGAAAAAGACAGCATACACTGACCTTTTATTATGTCTGGATTGGAGCAATGTATACATTTTACTATAGATGCCCTTTAAAATTAGGGGATCCATTTTGAGTCATCTGTTTTCTTGATTGCTAAAATGTAAAAGGAAATTAAATTTACTTTCAAATCCTTAAGATAATAAACACCTTGAAAATCTCTCGTACTCTATATAAATGACCCTTTCATTTCAAGTTTTCAACTTATTTGTAGAGAAGTTAAATTTACACACATATATCTTTTTGTTCCTGAAAGCTCAAATTTTTCTGGGTGCAGCAATATCTGCATAAATAGGCACCTTACTGTTCCTGTCCAGGAGATACTCCAAAACGTAAGCCTCATACACTTGTACGATCTTACCACAGACAAACTACCTCCAACCATGAGGCAGACGGGCAGCGAACGGCTGTTTTAGCTGATGATGGTACGTGTGTATGCCATGGCACATCAACGTACAGGGCCAGAATGAACCCATACAAAAGTACGATTATCTGACAAAATGCCCGTTCGTCGCGCGTGTGCACGCACTTGGGGGCCGTTCCTCTGGTAATTATGTGCGTGCAAAGCTTAAAACAGTACTTTGTTGTATTGTAAACCAAATTAAAATGTATAAGTCCTTTAGATGGTTAAAGGGGAACTGTGTTCTTCTTACAATTGTATTAATAAAAGCATACTCCTATGTTTAAAATGACTCCAGGATCATGCTGCTAGCTGCAGTCCATTCAGACTTGCAGCCATATACGGTCTGGTGCTTCCTTCACAGTATGAGCTCTGATACTACCAGCACTATTACTCCGCCACCTGCATGCCCACATGTGGCCTAATGCTGGGAGGGTAGATGCATCTTCAGCTGAATAACAAGCCCAGCCCCTGAAATTCTTTATTGTTGTTAAATTTAGCCTCAATTCTAAAACAAAATTATAATAATTGAATAATTGGAATAATTGCAAGCCTGCAACTAAGTATATAAAAGACCAGTTTTTGGAGGTGAGGCTTATCACAAAGGTCATGCTGTATCTTTAACAGCATGGGAGAGAGACAATTCAGACTAGGAAATAATTTTTTTAATGCCTAAATCTTTGTTTAGATCCACACCAGCTTGAGACATCTTCCTAGGCTTGTTTGAATGGTATGAGCAAGCTCTTTTCTTGGTATTGAGGGCACTTGTGTGAAGACCACAGTTTAACATAGAATAACTTACAAAGTAAAAGTGGACTTTATACTACATACCTGTAAGATTTTATGAGACACAGCTGTTCATCAAATTGAAAATTCCTCATTGTAATTTTCCTTTTTGCAAAAGATAAACAATTACAAACAAAATCAAAGGCGAATTTCACAAAAAAACAAAACCCACAATTACAAGAGGAAAAAAGTTAGCTCAAACTGTATATTTTTGGAACTTCCACACCAGTGGCAGTCATTCTTTCGTACTTGCAATGCATCCAAAATTCTAGATGCAGTTCTTCATTGAATTTCCTGCTTTTAGGAGATCTTCTTAAAAAAAAAAATGAATGTAAAGATTATTTAAAGTTCAAAATATTGCCTAAGGCTACATAAGTAAAAATCCACTATATATCAATCGCCTATATGTCAAAATGAAATTGTGCAAATAGACCTAATGTACCCAAAGAGCCTCTTGCTCAGGCTAAACACTCCTTTACCTTGGAAAAAACTCCACAGGGTGACCTATATACTTTATCTATTTAATAGCGCTATTCTTCATACATACATGCAGAACTCCAGAGGAAGTTTTGCAGGAATTTTTCAAAAAACTTAAATGAAAAGGTTGATTAAAAAATCCACGACTGGTAAAAACCCTAGTAACTATCAATCTCACACATGTCCTGAATAGAATGGTGTGCCACATGCATTGGTAACCAACTAGCCCCAAATAGGACCAAAAAGTGCAATCATAGCAAAAAATTCCACCTGCATTTTCAACAACCTCCAGCCCTTAAGGTTGCACTTACCGACTTACCATCAGTTAGTGCAATGTTAAGCCTTGCTTTGCGGCGGCTGCGCGAGTACTGGAATAGGCACTCGCCCGGCCGTCGCAAAATGAGCTGGCCTTAAATACTTAAATTAGCTGCCGTTAGATACCTACCTGCGGGTGAGATTCACCTAGAGTTGCACAGCCTCTGGTAAATCCGTAAAACATTTTGCCCAACCCCACAGCAAACCCCCCCCAGTACAAGTAAGATAGCCCACTAAACTTTGACTCATGTCTTCTGAATAGTGCAGTACCCCATTTGCATCACTGCTCACAGAAACATGGTGACCACATAGCTCCAAGGAATCTAATGCATAACTCCCTGCAGTATTTCACACTTTTAGCATTTTGAATCTTTTGTTTAATTATTTTCGAAACAAAGTTACAAATTAAGTCCAAATCCCCAGGTCGATTTACTGGGGCACACTATTGACCGAAATTCACCAACAGGTCAGATATTTTATTCCCCCAATTTAGATTAAAATGTGGCAATCATTGGCTGTGATATCAACTGTCATATCCATGACTGACGGTTGCTAACCAGAAGAACCAGGAAGCAGGTAACAGGACATCGGGCAGTATTTCAGGTTTGTCTTATATCTCTTTTTGGGGGTGATTAGCCATTCTAAAGTTTTGAGGGGTGGGCTTTCTCTTTTAAAGACAGAATTCCAAAAGCCTGTTCAGCAGGCCATACTACTTGCAGCACACTATGCAACACCAGCAATGTAGCTTCAGGGGAATGAAAGAAAGTGGCTTTAAATTCCTCCTGGACAAAAACCATAATGGCTGGTAAGCAATACTCTAAATACAGCAAACAGGTACTGTGGACCTTTAATGGAAAGTTAACCCTTGGTGGCTGTTACCATAATGGACAGAGAAATAATATATCTGCATATATTTCATGATCCATATATGTGAGAGTGGGCCTGTTTTAATTTGAATAAATAATAATGTTTTGTAATATTTAGAATTTATCACCTTAAAAAAAAAACTTAACGTATAACCACGTCCATCTTGCCTACTTTGTTGATGGCCCTTACCTGAGTATAAAACAGTCAATGTGTATGTTACAAATAAAAATGGAGCAGAACCTTCTTATAACAGAAGGCAGTCTCATTCTACATGAATAGTATTGCCCACAAAATCTAAGAAACAAGAAGTAATTTCTTACTCCCAGTTTCCCCAAAGTAAGGGGCAGAGATATGCAAAATTTGCTCCTTTATGTCCTTTGCCTATGCATGTGTCCAGAACCGCTGGCTTAATAACATGCAATATAGCCTATTGTATAGAGCCAATCATCTGACCTGCAGACATGACATGTTTAGATCTTGTTAGTGCAAGATACAGATTCATGGCTACGGAGGGACTCTCTTGCATCCCAATATTTTTGCAGAATACAGTATTTTTTAAAAATTTACTTATATCTACGTTTATGAATTTTTAACTTATTTTCAAGTTCATCTTTACTTAAAGGGCATGTCCACCCCATTTTTGGACTTTTGCCCAAATAGTAGCTATCCTTCCCCCAACCCCAACCGCCATAAAAGATTTTACAGGAAGTCCCCTGATCTTTGCTTACCTTACCTCTTTCCCGCAGCTTACTGTATCGGCAAGCAGGGGTCGGGACCGGCAGCCACGTCCGTGAATGTCTGAGAGGCAGCCAAACACGGACGCGGCTGCCGGCAGTGGAGAACGCCGAGGGAGAGGTAAGGTAAGTAAAGTTCGGGGGAGTTCCTGTAAAATCTTCTATGGTGGTTGGGGCTGGGGGAAGGATATCTACTATTTGGCAAAGGGCTTTAATGGTAGGGGGAGGGCTTGCAAAATAGGAGGGGGGGGAGGCCTGCAGTGCGAAGGACAAAATTCTCGCGGAGGAAGGACAGGAGGCAGAGTCCTATATGGACTCTGCTATCCTCCTGGTGCCCAGTTTTTCAGACTTTGGGGGGGGGGGGGGGATCCAGGAGAACCATTTGGAGCTGGGATGTAAGGTAAGGATTTTTATTCACTACACAGTGGGGTGGACATGCCCTTTAAACATCTGTGTGCGTTTTTTTTTTAAAATTACAAATACAATTAAACCGGTTTAAGCAAGAAAAGTTGAGAAACTAAAATGAAAAGCAGTATCACACCTGTTATGTCATTGTTAGGTTTATGAACCACATGAAACACCATTTGGAGCTTGAGAAACAGAGCACCGAAAGTTGGGAAAACCACACCACCTGCCATCACTGTTATCGACAGTTTCCCACACCTTTTCAGCTACAATGCCACATTGAAAGTTCTCATACACTTTATGAATCAACAAGTAAGATCAATTTTGGAAATTTCAATTTTAAGGTGGATTTACATTATAGGTAGGTTATATCTATATATTAAGAGTAATATTATAATATAATAGTTTTCTGTGGAGAAACTTTAATTAATTAAAGAACTCAAGTCTCTTCCTCCCCCATTCTATATCGAGTTTCATCTAAAGAAAGAAATAATTGGGTAGGATTAAAGGGCATCTATACCGAAAAATAATTTTTTAAAATTGACAATAATTGAAAACTATAATTCTTACCAACCACCACCGTATCATTTTTTTGTTGATCTGCCCCCTATTTCTTTAGATATCCAATCTAAAACTTCTTATATTTCAGCTGTCAATCAAGTTCCTTGCTCTCAAAAGCTATTCTTCTGTGAGTAGTTTTACTGTAGCTGGAATGGTGACAGAGTTTTGTCATTTGGAATGCTGTATGCTTTGTGCAAGCTTGACATTTGGTTTGTGGGGAAAAAAGTCAGGTCGGATAGAAGTGGGAGTGGTTAAAAGAGGGAGGGGGGATACTGCTCCTAAACAAAATGTGTGCTGGATTAAAGGCATGCAGCAACACACACAAATCAGAGTAAGTGCTACTTACATGTATTCAATTATAGTTTAAGATGAGGCAAAGTCATTTTTTTATTATAGTATCCCTTTTAGTAATCAACTGCAGGGCATGCTCTAAATTTAATGGAAGGTGCATCTTTTAGATTAGGAGTCATTTAGAAAGGCAAATTATACATTGAATTAACAACTACTTCTTAGTCTGTAACACAATAAAAAGTAAAAATTTCTTTATTCTCTAACACGTGGTTTAACAAGATAAATGATGTGCACAAGGCAAAAATGCTATTTACTGATACCTGCAATGTTAAGGTAATGCTAAACATTTTGGAATTAAACATGACTTTAAAGGGCAATTATAGTGAGAAAATTGTTTTTTTTTTAATTCCTTCTAATGTATCCTATAAGTCATCCCAACCACCAGGGTACCTTTAGTTTCTCTCTCCCCCTCTGCCCCTCCCTTCAGCATATTGCTACTTTCTCCCACACTTTGCTTGCTTGCAGTCTATCTCTGGAAGGGAGGGGTCAACAGGATGTCAGCACTTCATTTAAAGTGCTTTCAACTGAGCATGCCCGGACTTTTCATACAGCCCTTTACTGCTTGAGGGGCACTAGACAGAAAGGGGAGGGGGGGCTACACAGCTTGGTTCAAACTTCTGCCAGTGTGAAGAAACGAACCCACACAGCAACATGAAAGTCAGGCAGCTTATACTAAGTGATCTGTACATTGTATATAGACAAAATGTTTTTTTCACTATAATTTTCCTTTAAGAATGGGTTTGCAGAAGAAGCCCTTACGACCTCTACAAGCAATTTAATTGTGGCACTTTTTTGTCATTATTTTAATGCAAAACCACATAATTGGCTTTAAAGTTAGGGTAGGGCCCCACTGTACCGCTCCAAACATCATGTCCGGTTTTTGGAGCATTAGTGCATTCACATCCTTTTTTTAATTTAAATTGAGTTTAATGACAACTCATGCGATGCTCACCAAGAATGGTGATCACATGTGTTGTCAAAACACAGCAAAGAGTAACTGGGTAAAATATTTATTTTAGCTTATTAAATACTGAAACACAAATATTTTATTTTAATTGTTTTTATGTTCAATATGCTTCAGTATAAGAAAATTTAAGATAATTATTTTGGAATTCCTTTAGCTATTTGCAAGATATGTGAACTGTCCTTTGAATCAGAGCAAATTCTTTTGCAACACATGAAAGACAATCACAAGCCTGGTGAAATGCCATACGTGTGTCAGGTAATGGCCATTTTATTTATAGTTATGTGTCTTTTAGACCTAATGATTCTATTACCTTCCAAAAGTGGCAGACATATGTTTATTTTAGAACTTCTTAACATTACTTGCTGTAAGCTATATTGTGAACTATTCTAACTTGTAATATTTTAAAGGATATCTCCACTGGTAAATATTTTTTGCCATTCAGTTTTATTGAAGAACAGGAGGTAAAGGAGCTGTGTCTTACCTCCCATTATTTTTTTTTTTTTAAACTTCTTTTTATTATTAAAGGCTTCACATTTGTACAAAAAAAAAAAGAAAGTTATATACGATCATTTGTACATTGATGTCATATACATTGATCTTAGCATTTTATAAATATAAATATATTAGGGATAGATACATCTATATAATATTATGCATTGGGGCTGATTTCTGTGGATACAACGTTGGTTCATTGTTATTCAGTAACATGGGGTCTTAAGGAGTAGAAGTGTGGTCTGAAAACCTACAAGGCCTATGTATTTTGTTGCAAATCACTTTGTTGCAGCATGGTTGCTGTGGGGAGTTCCCCATGTTTTGATATAATTTGATTTTTGGTGTATGATAGGGGTATTTACTGGGGGTGTCTTTTCGGTTCCCAGGTGGGTTTATGGTTGTAAAGTCTTGGAAGTTTTCAGCCACGAAAATAAAGCAGTATCTTTGAAGCCTAGAAAAGGAAGGAAACCATATATCTTTTATACATTAATCCATTAGAACATTAAAACTTTAAGGCGTTGAGGTAGTAGTTTCCTCCCATTCTTAAATAAAATCTGCAGGAGCCAAGTGAGAAGATTCGTAACTTACCCGATCTCTCCCTCCTCCACCACGTCCTCAGACAGGTCCCGACTTTTTACGCTATCTGCATGCGCAATTGGCAAAAAATTAACTTACCAATAGAGATACCTTTTGAGTTTGGTGCAATATTTTTGCACAGTAATAGTGTTGATTATTTTTAGAATTCAGCTAGGAAAAAGATGAGGTCCTTGCACAGTTTACATACAAACAATAGACTTCTAGTGCACAAACAATTCTAATTGCATATACAGTAGGCTAGATATCCATTGGTTGCTGCTTCAAAGAGCCTGCCATGAACCATACTTGCACAGGTTTTTAAAGGGAACTTTGGTGAGAACACGTAAGTGAAATTGGATTTGTTATTGAGTCTTTACCTTCCACAGTTGTTGATGCTGTTATTATTGTGTAACTGAATGCATGTTTGGTAATTCAATGTTGAAAAAATAAAAGAGATTGTGGGCGTTGCCATGTTTATTAAGGGAGAGCCTCAGCCCGTACTTTGGTTACAGGAAGTCTTTTGCCTTGACCCCAAACATCACAACCATCAGGTTTGTGTGCTTCTGTGAGCGTGGCTAAGTAAGGGTAGATGTGGCCAAACCAGGAAGTAAACAAGTGAACAGTGCTGCAGATCTGAACAATAGCCTGGTGGGGAGGGGGAGAGAGAGGGGAAGGTGTGTTTGTGTTTTCTCAAGTCAACTACTGCCTGCTTCAAGAGGGAGGGGGGTCTTCTTTAAAGGGCAACTCCAGCCCTCAAATTAAAACTTTCAATTGTGTATATTGCAAAACTGCATCCTCCCACAAAAATAAACATGTGAGGGGGGGATGAGAAGTGTAAAATAGATACAGCTTGTTAGTGTTCATGGTGTCCTCTTGCTGAGCTGCTGATTATCCTGACGTCTTGTTGCTGATCCTGGTCTCCAGTTGCCGGGATGCTGCTGATCAGTGGCGTAAATACCACCCCACCACCCCCGCAGAGGGGCCCAGACGGTAAGAGGGCCCACAACCTCCGCGATCACCTGCTGTTTTTAACAGCAGATCATGCGTATTAAGAAAAAATGCAGAATCAGCTGTTTAAAAGACCGGAAC
This sequence comes from Hymenochirus boettgeri, assembly GCA_019447015.1. NCBI lineage: Eukaryota > Metazoa > Chordata > Amphibia > Anura > Pipidae > Hymenochirus > Hymenochirus boettgeri. The sequence goes on from CM033471.1 coordinate 186,242,866, forward strand.
CAAACCAAAAGTTTGCATAAAAAAGTGTGCATATGTTTCCTTGATATGCGCTATCGGCTGTTTATAAACAGCTGATCGGTGACCTATGGGGAGGAGCGTGGGTCAGGGGCCTGGCCTACAAATTCACAGGGGGCCCAGGCCCCTGCTGCTGATCCTGGCATCCTCTTGCTGGGCTGCTGCTGATCCTGACATCTTTTTGCTGTGGGTGGGGTTGTGTTGATTTACTGCAGGTGTTAAATATGCTTAACGGTGGCCGCTTAGATCCTGGTCGTACAATATTGGGATATCCTCATATCATACAATCATCGGATTGTGTATGGACGATTGTTGAAAGATCGTTCAATGATCTTCCAATAATTTCCCCATCGAGCCAGTTCAAAAATTTTTGCCCGAACAGCAATCCGATCATATGACCCACAGATTGTATAATCAGTTTGTAGTATCTATGGCCACCATAAGCTGGGTACACACATTTCTGATAAAAGGCCAATCCCGTTGATACCAAGGGGATTGTTCCTTTATTGGTAAAGTGTGTTTGGATTGTTTCCGACACTGACAAATGTTCTGTGTCGGCATCTGAAAACGCTTGTTTCAAGCAAAAAATTTCCACCGGCCGCGGCCCGCCCCCTATGCTAAAGTATAGGGAGTTGGTTGCAATTGTAGGGAGTATGGCAGCCACGAACATTCTCCCTGTACTTTATATAGAGAGAGTGATCATGACTGTGTGTACGCCCATCTGTCAAAGATTACAGACAGAACTTGACAGATTGGTAATGTGTGTACCCAGCTTTAATCTAAACTCACTCACTGTAACTCCTATGTGGGAGTAAACATCTCTCTTTCTCTCTATCTATATGTCTATCTATTATCTATCTCTCTATCTACATATATATCTAATCTATCTGTCTGTCTCTGTATGTTAAAAAAGACACACACCCTCCCTCTTGTATGCCTTGTATCTTTTCTGTCATTGAGAGGGTCTGAGGTGTGCATGTGACAGCATAATTTTATGAGAGGGTAATTGCAAGTTTGAACGTAGCCTAACAAAAGGAGAGAAATACAAATAGAGAGACAGTGTGATTTTGAAACAGAGTAAAGGTCCGTGCACACATCCGACTAGACGACCAATGAACAACCCCCAAACGCAAGACACCCGAGTGACGAACGCTCTGTTTCGGATTCATGTGTGTCTATGTGTTCGGTCAGACATTGTTCGTTCATCCGTCATGGCATAGAGAGAAACAAACTAAAAAGATATAGTCACAGTGGGCAAACTTGCATTTGCCAGTCACAGTGGACAAACTTGGATGTACCAGTCACACTGGTGAGCTGACCTAACAGTGTCTCCTGGACTGGAGGGCTGACCTAACAGTGTCTCCGGAAACAGAAGGGGCGACCTTAAAGTGTCTACTGAACTCAAGGGATGGAGGGTTCAGCAGCCACTTTTTGGTCAGCCCTCAATTTCAACAGACACCTTACTCTGTGAGAGGGAGCTGGAGGACTTGCCATCGGGATTGTGGGGTCCAGTCTGCGCATGCGCAGATGTCCGACAAAGGGACACGCACCCACTAAGGGACTGAAACAGCATTTAGGGTTTTATTATATAGGCTACTCACTCAAAAGTAGACAATTATAATTTTCCGTCTGTACTCTAAGGTCACTCTTTGGATTCAAACAATTGATTTTACTTCATAAAGCCCCTATTGGTTATAAAATGTCAGAGCGGCAAATAGTTGTTAAGGGCTAGGCTGCATCAAAGCCTTTTAACCCGCGATCCGATTGCGTGTTAAAAAGCGCAGACTAGTGTGGCCACACTAGGTGTGCTGCAATCCACATTTTTTGTGCAATCACAGTGTATGCACGGCACTATAGTGTTTCCTCAGCCTTATAGAACATACTCAAAGGCAAAAAAAGATTAAGTAGATATGTCATTATTCACAAGGAAACACAAAGCACCACTAAACATTTTAGTATTGGTTTAGAAGAATGTTAGGAGCCAATTTTTCTCACTGAGTTTTACTTAATTTAAATTTTTTATTGAAACGCCAATGTTCTTTTGCACACTTGCTTACTGTATCCTAAAAATAAATTTAATATGACCTTTTTTTAGTACCTGTGCAAATTTCCTAATAAAGGCTTAGTTTACCTTGAAATCGGTGGAGGATGTTGGGCATTTTGGAGAAGACCAATTTCCTTAGTAATAGTTTTACTGAGATTAAAAAAAAACTGTATATCACTTTAACACTTTGTATGTTTATAGTATTTGAGATACGTCCATCCAGTCAAACCCATCTAGCAATATCCTCATTTCCTGCCTAACTGTTGATCCAGAGGAAGGCAAAAAAAACACACCAAATTTATGAAAGGGTTTTTTATTTTTTTATTATATTAACATGTATATATTATGTGTGTTATGCAGGCAAACACACATGCATCCATATGCACATATATACAGACAGACACATGCATGCACACATGGATACACGTGCATGCAGATGGAACACATACACTCATGCATGCATGTGTGTTTTTGTCTGCATGCTTGTGTGTCTGTATGAATGCATCTGCATGCACAACAGACATACATGCACACACATGCATGCAGTGTGTCCGCATGCATGTGTGTATGTGTTTGTCTGCATGCATGTGTCTGCACGCATGACAGACACATACATGCAGACACATGCTGAGAGATGCACATACATATAGACACATACATGCTCACGTGTGCATGTGTCTGCATGTATGTGTGTCTTTTTATGCATGTGTGTGTGTGTATGCATGTTTATACATTTGCATGCACACACATGCATGGAGATGCACTCATGCATGGAGATGCACACATGCATCCAGACATACACACATATGCACAGACAGATGCATGCAGACACGTGCACGCATGCAGAGAGAAAGGAGTGCAGCTCTCTAGAGGAAGGGCCATACATGGCATGATTTTCAGCCAAAAAGGCCATGCATACACATCGTACTTCGCCAGTTGGCACCCGCAGTCCCACATGTGTATAAGGGTTTTATTATACTAGCAACTCCCTAATTCTGTCCAGAATCGTCCTTGCTACACGTGCCCTCCCTCCGTGTGACTCGCGCACAACCTCTTGTGCACGCACACACATCCGCATCACATGGCAAGGGCAAGCAGATGGGTCCAGCGTCCATGTACAAAACTCTGCTTTAGTATATAAGATAGTATCATAAATGGCCGTTTTCCTAGTTGAAACCCGACGGAAATATCACTTCCGAGAAAGCATTTTTCAGAAAGTGATTTTTCATTCATTGGCACTAGAGATGGGATCCGGGTCTGACTCAGTTCCAAACGTTCCATCCAAAACCGGTGGGATTGTTTGGACACCCACATGCAGACACCCACATGCAGACACCCACATTACCTTTTTACTATAGGTGGTTGGAAACTACAACTCCCAGCAACCAAGCATGCTGGGAGTTGTAGTTTCCAAACATCTACAGTGGAAAGGTATTAGGGTGGGGGACAGTATGCCATACAGTAACCCCCAATACCTTTCTACTATAGGTGGTTGGAAACTACAACTCCCAGCAACCAAGCATGCTGGGAGTTGTAGTTTCCAAACATCTACAGTGGAAAGGTATTAGGGTTACTGTATACCCTCAGCTTATACTCGAGTCAATCATGTTTTTCTAATTTTGGAGGCAAAAATGGGTACCTCGGCTTATACTCGAGTCGGCTTATACTCGAGTATATACGGTAATTCTCAAAAATCCGATTGGAAACTCGCAAGTATTTCTGAGGGTTATCGAACAGTTTTTCCGAGGATTACCGAAAATAATCTTGTATATTCGATAACACTTGAAAATGTGATCTGAACCCAGAAAGTACTTTCCGTTTTTGGATTTTCAGTTTTTTCTCCGAGAACGTAACAAAACTAATGAGTTTCAGCCATCTCTAATTGGCACAGATCAATAATTAGGTGATCAGAATTGATCACCTAATATTGACCTGTGCCCCATATTTTTTTCAAAGTCTTTGCTACTAAGCAAAGACCCAGGAAAAAGTATATTTGTGAATGGAACTCTGAGCACCATTCACAAATACTATATCAAGCAGTCACACTGACTGCTTGTTATAGCAAGTACTGCACTGCGATCTGAATGGAGATCGCAAGTGCAATACCTCTACTAGACCACCAGGGGCATCCAAAGGGAAGACTCCGGTGAAGGAAGAGTCCTCTGACCTAAAGCAAAGCTGGGAAATCGGCTCCACTGTACGATCCGGCAAAAATAGAGTGCTATCTCCCAATCCCCACATCAGTTTCGGACGAAACCAATGGGGGATTGGGGGGGGGTAATTGTGCAGCAAAAGTGCCACAGCACTTTACAAACTACATTGCAGCTCCATTGATCTGGCAGAAATGGGGCGCTATCTCCCGATCCCCAAGGGGCATGGGCGGGCCAGCAACAACGAGCAAGTCAGATTGAGGGAGCAAAAGAAATTAAGTGAAAGCAGATGGCAGGGTAGACAGCTGCTGGCTGGGTATGGAGACTCAAGGCCAAAACAGGGGGGGTCAGCCTGGCACAAAAGCCATAAGGCCAGAAAGAGGGGCTATGCACCAAGGACTCCCAGAAAAGGGATCGTTATTGCTCCCTGCCCGGTGCTCATACACAGCCCGATTTAGGAATTCAGCCCGGGAGAGCTCACTGCAAAACGCCGGGAGACATCCCTGTGCCCAGACTCCACAGGGGAAACCTCTGCCATTCAGTGACAATTGACCGAGTTGCAAACTTAACTGATGTTCCCCGCTCAGGGCTCGCAGTAGGATCCTCACCCGGGCTATACCTAGTACCTCACCTCAGGGGCGTAGCTAACGGGTGCAGGGGATGCGACCGCACCAGGGCCCTTGGCAAAGAAGGGGCCCTATTTTGTGCTAAGTTTCCAAAACTACCTGTCTGTGGGCCAACTGTTTTACCAGTGTTCTTTGTACAAAGCATTTTTACTATTGTCTGTGTGCCAAGCATTTAACCAGTGCCTGGCTGTTTGCAGTGCCAGTTTCCCAACCAGTTTATCAGTGTCTATATGTCAAGCATGTAACCAGTCTTTGTGCCAACTATTTTACCAGTGGTTATATACAAAGCATTGATGATTTGCTTTGCAGTGCCGATTTGTGTTTGCTGCGGTGTTGGGGGGGGCCCATGCTCAAATTTTGCATCAGGGCCAATAAGTCTGTAGCTACGCCACTCACCTCGTGTCCCTCACCCCGTACTGCTCTGTCCACTCCCAGTAGCAGTTACTCTTAAATCCCCCTCTCCCATTCTATTTATTACCCTAATAAACGTGTCTTTCTTCCGCATGGGTGGGAAGCAGAGCTGGGCCTCCCACTCCCAGGCCCCTTTCCTGGGAGTCTCGTCCTATGACACAGTTGTACCCCTGACGTCTCACTTTGTACATTACAGGTCAGGAAACCCAATGGGCCTGCGGAGCCACTCGGGTACTTCTGTGTCTGGCGTTTAGCCGGTCTCCCATTAATTAAATTAGCGAGCTGCTATTGTCTGTTTCGCATTGTAGGCAGAGCTCCAGGGGTCAAAACCAATACAGAGGACGTTTGTTCTCATCCTCTGTGACTTCTGCATTTACAACTAGCTGGGCATGAATGCACCGCATATTCAATCAGCGGTGCAGTGAGGGTGATATAACAGGTCTGCCTTGTGGGCGTTGCTTTGAAGGCCAGTCTATCAAGGATATCTCAGGAACGGCTGCAGAGAGAGGCACAAAAGTTGGAGCATTGGAAATGTAGGAAATAGGCTGTTAATATGGGCTTTAGTTGTTTTTCACCAAAGTGCCCCTTTAAGCATCAGATAGCTTTTTAATGTAAAAAAATTTAGTATGTTTTGCTTGATCAAATCTTTTAATAGCATTATTATACTTTTTAAAAGCTTGTAGAGTTATTTTAGAAATGTCTATTTCCTTTTTTCCCTTAGGTTTGCAATTACAGATCTTCAACTTTTATTGATGTTGATACTCATTTTAGGAGTGCTCATGAAAATACGAAAAGCTTGCTCTGCCCTTTTTGCCTTAAAGTTATTAAGTGTGGAACACCATATATGCAGCATTATATGAAACATCAAGTAAGTAATTATATTCTGCAATAATTATTTTTTTGCAAATTCTGATCCTCTCTCTCTTCATATTCTGCATCCTATATTTGCAACCCCTAAAATATTTCATATGTTAATATCTTTTAATTTAGAACAAAGGGGTGTATAGATGTGCCAAATGCAGACTGCAGTTTTTGAGTTGTAAAGAAAAAATGGATCATAAAACTCAGCATCACAGAACTTTTAGAAAGCCCAAACAATTAGAAGGTCTTCCTCCAGGGACAAAGGTAAAATACTATTGATTTCCAAAGATTAGTCTTTGCAATTCTCTCATAAATTATTCTAATAGGAATCTTTCATGGAATTCTAATGCAAACTCATTATTCTTTTTGGTGAGAAGGTGTTTTTTGCCAGTAGGTGCAAATCTGGTTTGTCAGGGCCATGCATCCAAGTTTTAGTGTAATAATATGTATATATTTATATATGTATATTTTTTTGATTCGCATAATTGTAAATGTTTAAAGCACTGTTAGGGCTTGTTTACACTAGGCGCGTTTTTTTGCTTTTCGGGCATTTTTCTAATGCATGTGTTGGGGAAAAAAGCAAGGACATAAATTTCACATAGTAATGTCAGAATACCATTCACACTACTGCGTTTTTGTAACGCCCTTCTTGCAGCAGTTTAGTGCGTTAACACACTCAATGAAGGTCTATGGGGAAGAGGAAAAAAACGCATAAAAAAGCTCATTATTCACCCCCTTCCCTGAAATAGAGAACCTACTGAATTCACCCACAAACTAGCCAGCAGCAGAATGTTTTGAGGTCTGTAAATGATGGACCATGTTTAGAAATAAGAAAATGACTGTTTAAAGCAAAAAATATGGTCCAGACAAATTTCTTTTACTTATGCAAGCATTGCTCATATTTTATTTACCTTACATGTATCATTTGTTTTGGAAAGTTACTATGCCTGGACATTACTAATAAAAACATATTTAAAAAAAAAACAAAACTTGTTATTATGCGTTTTTTGCTATTTAACTCAGAAACATACTAAAACGCACTGCATAAAAACGCATTGAAAAACGCAACCCAAATGCGTAAAAACTCATTAAAAAATGCTTTAAATCGCAATGCAATTTACTGCATTTTTTATGTGTGTTTTTTGTAGTGTGAACGTAGCCTTAAATGCATAATCCAAAGGCTTTTATGCCTCTTTTTAGGTTTCAATCTTGAGTAACCAAATATTTGAATGTTTATTGTTTGTTTTGTTTACCTTTTAAGAATTAAGCAGGTAATCATGTATTACCTTTTTGGGATTTTCATTGGAAAAGATTTGCAGGGGATGCAATAAATTTTGCGATCACAACTTATCTGAACTTGATCCCGCAATGTATTAAACACTTTGCGACTGTTGATACATCACAGAAATGTGTTTGGTAACTTGCAGGAATTTGTTCGGCTTTAAAGACACAAATGAAAAGGTGTTAATTTTTTTGCACACAAAACTAGTGCAAAACCAGTTGCAAAATTTATTGCATCGCTTGTGCTACACTAAGTATAAAACATTTGCGATATGTGGCAGACAGTGCACAACCCTTGCTTACCTGTAAGTACATTGGTTAGTGCAAGCTTTACGCTTATTTTCCCCGTTGGCACAGAATATTGCATCTCATTGTGTACATTGCATTTTATCAAAACGTTAAATAGTGTTCACGGTTTGTACTCTTCAGGTTACAATTAGAGCTTCTGTAGGATCCATCATCAACGCTGTCCCTTCTCCTACTACCACAACTTGCACAAACCACACTTCCATTCCCCTTCAGATAGCTTCCAAAAACAAGATTACAAACTCTAAAATTGCTCATAATCCTTTCATTAAATTAAGTGTGCAAAATGCAAAACTGAAACCACCACCTCCAAAGAAGAATCCAGTAAGCGCAAATAACCCCAAAAGAATAAAAATAATCAATACATCATTGCAAAATCTAAGGTACGTTCCTGGAAATTTTTTACATTTATATATTATGTTTTTATAATGTAAAAGGAGTGAAGCAAGTGCATGTATTCTGTACTGTATTTGTTGGAAGCATGTTTGCATGGAATTAATTGTGTCTTGGAGGTGTTAGATTGTTGTAGGACAAATCTGAGCACATTTTAAGGTACAATATATGTACAATATTTTTAATTGGTTAAATGCATATGCATGCATACATTAATAGTATGTCTTTGGAATGGCTATGAGCAAATCTTGGCAATTATATTTTCTTCTGATTTGATGACTGATCATTGCTCTCAATTGAAATCACAGCCTTCTCTGGAATTTAAAATCTTTCCACAAGTCATTCTATTATTCAGGTTTTTTGCCCAATTGAGGGGTGCTCAGTTTGTGAGATGATTATAGAAAAGCTAAAATTGAGTGGTTAGAGGTCTTACAAGTCAGAAACTGTAGTTAGCTTTTGACTTGGGTTAAATGGACTGTTAAAATATACAGCCTGTATCTTGTTAGTTTTAAAAGTTGACCATAGGGTTGTGGCATATACCATCCTCCTGTTTTATTGTCTCTTAGAGTGACAGAAGTGTCATAGTGATTATAAGCACAGTATTGTATTGACCCAATGTAAAGCCAGTGGTTAACTAGCAGTTTACACAGGAAATGTATTTGTTTATTATGTCTGGCAACATGTCAGCATTTTTCCAGATTATTTGCTTAAAAATATTGGTTCTGCAGTTGTAGGCTGCAATTAATGGCTGTTTTAAGACTATCCCCATTTTTAAAAAATAAACAAAGAAATTTCTTATTCTACCACTTTCCATACTAGATAAAATTGCTAAATGCTCGCAGGGGGAAATGTTCATAATTGCTTGACAGTAGAGGGAATGTAATCGATAACTATCTGTATATATTTAGAGTTCCCTTTGTGTTAAGACTGACTGTCTATTTTACTGTATTTGATCAAAGCAGAACTAAACCAAACATTTTAGACTCCATAATCTGAAAGCACCCCCCAACTCCCCAGAACACCAATAAACTGTTGAATACCACTTCAGTAAATGGCATTAAAATAAATGTAATCCTTTGAAGAACTGGATAAGATATGCACTATCTGGCCACACCTCCTGATTCAGTCACATGCTTGACTGCCTAATATGGACTGTAGCAGGATTGGCTAGAGACTACTAGTAGTCGTGACCTGCTTTAACAAGTTTCTGCAGTAGCTTAGTGGCATGTTAAAGACCACAATGGTCAGTGACCACACTGTGCGACACTGGAATGCTGGCAAATACAACACCATTTTAGAAAGATAAATTTCCCAGCATCCATTTTTAAATGAGTGGTGAGACACAGATAACTGCTTTTATATTAGGTTGCTCTACCTTCTGATTGTGTTGTTTTGAAGCTTTAGTTGTCCTTTGGTATTCTTTAGACTTAAATGAATAACTGTGGTCTCCATTTAAACACCATCAAAAGAGATGTCTTATACCTTTCAAGCAAGCTTAGAATGATGTTTCTAGCTTCTCTGGTTCTTAAGTTATAGACTTGTAAACTTACAGTCATGCTAAACAAGGAAGTGTGTGACAGTCACATGATGTGCTGTGCAAGAAGCCCCACCGTCTCAAAAAAACTGATATTTTCTGAAGCTATTTAAAGGCGGTTACAATAGTAGGATACAGCTGGGCATGCTCGTGCCTATGGCATGGGGCGGGGCAAAGGTGGTGATGATGTCTTTTATACTGCTATAAGTTTGCATACATTGCAGCTAGAAGCATGATCCTGGATTCATTTTGATGGTAGAACTAAAGGGCACTTGTTAGTGCACACATTTACCCTTTAGCATGAGCTTTGGTGTTATGTTGTTACATACTGTAACTTAGAATAGTATGTGATAGAATAGTAGGTCTGAATTGATACCGGTCACTAACTAGGGGGCTATAAGATCCACAGGTGCCTGTTGATCTGCATCTTCTTTCCAGCTCTGTTTTACAGATGCATAAAGGGGAAAGATATGCAGATACAGGATGTTTAATAAGAGATGAGAGGAGCAACATTGAAGAGCATAACCCTAGAGTACGGAAAGAATCCGCACTCAATTTAGTTTGCCACTAAACTTTCTGTTACTTACAGAAATCAAGGTGGTCAACCAGATCTTGCGTATTTCAAAAACGGAAAATGTGTGCTTAGACCATATTTGTTTATTAAAGCAAAATACTATAACAATTAAGATTACTAAAATTGTATCTTTAAATTTGAAGGGTTAAGTACGGTTGTCAAACATTGGTTATTAACTAAGGAAATTAGAAGACTGATGATTATAATACTTCTGAGGAAGCTGAATGATATAGAGAAGCACATTGAGTACTGACTAATTTCTAATTAATAATTTACATAGACGCACTTACCTTATAATTACGGGTTGGTAATACCCTTTAAAGGGGAACTGTGGTCTCCAAGCAAGTTAAGTTTAAATGAAAGGCCAGTTTCCTACCTTTAAAATGAGCCATCAACCACCTCTCTACGTGCTCCACAGCCCAAGATATACAGAAATGACTGACCAGAAAGTTAATGAGTGGGAGGCTGACATGTAACATTCCTGAGGCTTCTCCTGCACAGTGCTGCCGGCGGTGAGCACAGCCTCAGACTCCCTCAGTGTGTGAGGGAGACAGGAAGTCCCTCCTCCTCTCTGCTGTGTGAAGTCCTGACAGAGTAGGTAAGGGAATCTACAGCCCTTCTCTCCCACTATGTGAAAACAGCCTTTTCAGGCAGAATTCTCACTCAATCACTGTTTCCACAGAGTTTTCTGTAGGGGGGGTCTGAGTAACCCATGGCACCCGCGAGTGGGCGGGGCTTAGACATCCGTGGGTGGGGCTTAGGCAGCTGCAAGGGGGTGTGGCTTAGGCACCCGTGGGTGGGCTGGGCTTAGGTGCCTGCAGGTGGGCTGGGCTTAAGATAATGGGCCATGGGGGGCCTGCAACTGGAGGGACCATGTGGTCCATGAGTGGGAGGGACCAGGGGGGCTGCAAAGGGGCAGGACTGTCTCTAGACTTTTTGGCACCTGAAAAAAAGTCAAAATGCTGCCCCCCCCCTCGTCGCGCCACTGAAATGGGGTGTGGTTTTATCATTGAAAATGGTGATGCTTTGTCCGGAAGTGGGGTGTGGCTTGTCCAGAAGTGGGAGGGGCTTTATACACATAACTGGTAAATAATGCCCACAATGACTGGTAAATGATGCCCCCAGTGACTGGTATTGGATGCCCACTGGTAAATGATGCCCAACATTGATTTTGGATCTGCAGGGCTGACAAACATTGATTTTGATCAAATGAATTGCCGGTCAGTAGGAAGGGGGAGGAGTCGTAGCTGCATTCTGTTGTGCAATGAAAGTCACGGCTTCCCCTGCAATTTAAAGTGACAGTACCTCCCAAAAATGTGTGTTTTTTTTACAAACAGTGTTTTTGTTGCCCCCTGGCAAAAAAAAAAAAATCTGCCATCTAGACTGCTGCCTCCCTACAGGGTGCTGCTCTGTAATGTGCTTCACCTTGCCTCATCAAAGAGGCAGCCCTACAAAGGGGAGGAGGAGACACAGGACAGATTGACTGACAGTTTCAGAGCAGGAAATGCAGGGGACCCGGTGATGCTGCTGCCATATCACACACAAAAATGTAAATATCTTCAAAACTATGCAAAATAAACAATGTAAATAAATTGCAAAAATTCTCAGGGGAGCAATTCCTATCAATGTACCTCAATTTACCTAAATTCATTTTTGGACCACAGTTCCCCTTTAATAAGGCGGTGCTTGGGCCCATCCAAATATTAAATACAAAAAGAATGGGGAGAGAAATCAACACCCAAAGTAAATCAGTTGACTTTTATTGCCATATACCACATAAAACATCTAACCATCAGTGCATTAACAACATTTATAAAAATCAGTCCCATTTGTACCAAAGGAACCATCAGTTCCACTCACAAGGATACAATATATATGAATATAATTATAAAGTGCTGTTTAAAAATCTCCAAAATTGGCAGGGCATTCCCTGCTTAAAATAGATTGATGGATGTCACAATTGTACTAGAGCATGGTGAAGGCTCCCACTGCTCCAATTTGTACAGTTCCAACTAGCAAAAAAACGATCTTGCACAAATTCTTGGCAGCTCAATAAACTTTATAGCAACAAGTATGTAGAGCACACGGAGTTGGCGACCCAATCACACACCTTTCAATAACTTAGCTTGAAAGGCATTTGTCATCACGGCAAAAAGCATCCAATTCTGATTGGTCAAGTTTTCAATGCTTGGGATCACATTATTATACAGTGACCAATCATATTTCTGAAAGAAGAGGTCCGCAACACAGGCTCTGTTGAAGTTGCGAGTGCCGACTGTGTCACTGGCGGCCGCAGTGACACTGCCTGGTATTGGCGACATTAGCGGAGTTTGTGTCGCGGCTGAGAAGAAGAAAGACACGCCCAAGGGCTCTTCTAAGAGCCAATGGGGGGGTCCTGTTTCGAGCTGCAGGACCCCCTGAACAAAGGCACTTGTCACGCGACCACCCGCGGCACAATCTTTTCCCAGCAGCCCCTCCCAGCCTTTGAGGGGCTGCTGGGAAGGGTGTCAGCTGCCGCCGGGGAGGGGGAGGGGGTGCGCTGTGTTGCACACACCCCCGGCTGTCTCTCAAGCTAGGCCGTTTTCGCGAATTGAAACATCTGAACTTAACGTGAGAATGCAGTTACCGCCGCCTTATAAATAGAAGCGAGCGGTAACTGATGCGATGTCAGCAATTTGGCGGAAAACTTATCGCTGCGATGTTTCCACCAGGTTTCGGCGTTTTATAAATCACGTTAATTCTAATTTTGGCGGAAATGGCGGTGGTGAAAAGTTAACGGCCGTTTATAAATATGTTGTTTATAATATGCCCCAAAAGGGCTATTTTTGCCATATTTATAAAAACGATAATTTTTGCTTTCGTTGCAGTGATGTGTGACGGTAGTATCGGCAATGTACGCTTACAACTTTGACTTATTCTTGCATTAAAGGAACTGTAAACCTAAAAAAATAAGTGTTTGCCAATCGTTTCTATTATTCACAGGGAGGTGAGAACACTTATTCTCACCTCCCTGTGAATAATAGTTTGCTCAGGGGACACAGCGGCACTTACCTTACCTGGCGCTCCACTCGCTCCTTCTGATCTGACAGCTGCGTTGCCCCTGTCTCCCGACCACGCGCCTATTTTTGGCGCATGCGCGCCAATGCAAAAGATAGGCACGCGATCAGGAGAGGACAGCGCGGCTGTCAGTTCAGAAGGACCTTCTAGCGGAGCGCCAGGTAAGGTAAGTGCCGCTGTGTCCTCTGAGCAAACTATTATTCACAGGGAGGTGAGAATAAGCGTTCTCACCTCCCTGTGAATAATAGAAACAATTGGCAAACACTTATTTTTTTAAGTTTACAGTTCCTTTAAGCAAGAGAAATTGCTCTTTAGCATCGGCCATTACCAGACCAGAGAAGGTGAAGTTTCACAGCTATTTTGGTCATTTTTAATTTAACGCTATTTATAAATAGGTGAATTTTCGCCTTTTTGCCACCTTTTCTGCCTTTTGTTGCATTTTATGCAGTTTTACCAGAATTTTCGCCAAACATCATTACTTACTGGAATGTTCCATTAACATGACTATTTCTTACACGGCACTATGGTATGTTCCCTTATTAATGTAACTGGTTTGATAATTAGCTGCAGTTTTCTGAAAATAAGCAATACTAAAAAATGATTACAATTAATAAAATAGAGAAAATCTAGGTGAGTTGTACATTCTTTATCATATCTTTTGCTAAACAAACACCAAATGTGCTATTTCAAATAACAAAGATAGGTGTTTAGTGTGTATTAACCAATTTGATACTACTTTGAAAATCCACCAAGGAGTATTACTTATTTACCATCATATGTACTGAACTTTTTCAATATTATTAGTGCTGCTTTTTGCTATGTAATTTTCGCCTTTGATGAAAATTTGTCGTTTTAATAGCTTTTTGATGAAAATAGTCGAACACCCCCCTGGGTAATTAGTATTGAGAAACTCTTCACAATGTACTGACGCCTTCCATGGACCCATTGGCAGGCTAAATAAATGGCGATTTATGCGTTTTCGACACTTCAGACGTGGCAAATTTGAATGGCTGAACTTAACGCAATACAACACTTTTTTCACCGTTTTATAAATATGCTTGAGCGTTTACAGAAGCTATGTATACCAAAATAGTGAAAAGTACCAGTAATGACTTTTCGCCACTGGTTATCACTTCTTTATAAATTGCTAAAAGTCCATATTTGGCAAAACAGAGGCCAAAAATTTAACGAACCTTTATAAATATGCCCCATAGTTGAGAAATCCTGAAACCTAGAACAAAATATCCTATACACGTGAAAGCGTAACCTTTCATGAGGTTAATCCTCATGCATGGATGGGCACAGAGACATGTCAACCAACTAATCCCAAGTGGGATCACTGCATACTGTAAGTGAAATCTATATTTTGAACATCTTCTGTTTTTTCAAATTAAACACCCCTTAAACTTATTTTTGAACTTATTTTTGGAATTTACAAACCTTCAGCTATGTAACAGCACAATTCTTTCATACATACATGCAGATTACTGGACACAGTTCTCCAAGGAATTTAACACTTTTAGGAGGTTTTCTGAATAAAAGGAAGAAAAAGATTTCAAAATTACCTAAACCTATTTGACAAGTAAAGAAACCCACTAAATATCAACCTCCCATATGTCCTGAATCAAACCATATACCATATGCATGGGTGAACACAGAGAGATGGCAACCAACTAACCAAACCCCCCACACAAGCTAAATATTTTTGAACTCTACACACCTTCAACTACATTAAGGCATCATTCTTTAATACCTACATCCAGAATTCCAGATGCAACTAGTGGATTCTCTTAAAAGGGGAAAATGATGGAGGAATTAGGATATGATGATTGGATTAGTACTGATCACCTAGTATTGATCTATATCTTTACTTTTTTGTTGATGGGCCCCATAAGAGCAACCTGAATTTGTAAAAGAGTCTCTTTGATTTATTCACATTCACAAATACTGTAATAAGTCAGTTCAATACCAGATTACTATAGTAGGTACTGAACTGCGACCAGCAGCTGATTGTAATTGAGTATTTCCACCAGTGGAAGCTGTGAGGTAGATGCCCTCACTGATGTTACAGGGACTCCCTTTTCTGCTGAAGCTCTGCATAGTAAGCCAGAAACCAACTCCCTATACAACCTGGCAGTGCAGGGGTTAAAATCAAGGAATCACCGCTTCTGTTTGACAGGAAACCCAGGTTGGAGCAGGACGATACCCCTTTTGCAGAAAGTGCTGCAGATCATACGGTTTATGATCTGCTGTACTTTGGTCATTTTGAAGGGATATTGTACGCAGGGTTTAAAGGGTTAATATGAAATGTGTTTTTTTAGGAAGTATTAAGATAATCGTCAGATTATCCCATAATTTTAAGGTTGATCAATTATTGAACCCACATTATTGTAATAAAACATAATGTCTTTGTTTATATATTTATTGCATATATTATGGTTTTATTTGAAATTTATTATTTTCCAGGTCTGAGTCAGGGCATTATAAGTGTATTGAATGCCTACTGGAGGTAAAAGATTTTGAAGGTCACTTTCATGCATATGTACATTGCAGCAAATGCAAGTTCAGTACCAGCTGCAATAAAGCTTACATGAACCATATTCTTAGGTAAGTGTTGATTTTTTTAAATATAATTCTGAAGTTAAATGTATTTATTAATTTCAGTCTTAAAATTAAATATTTGTTATAGGAACCTATTATCATTTTCAAATTTGAAAATGTTTACATTTGACATTGTTTGTTAAAATCTTTACTAAATACAAGGCTAGAACAGTTTTATTTAGATTTTACATGAAATAGATTTAAAATATAAATTGATTGGATTTTATTCCTGTAGCTTCCATGGAAGAAATTCTGTCAAAAGGTACAAGGCATTTAAAAAGACCCCAAAAGCCAAAAGGTAATGTAGAAACCTATTTCATATAAAACAATTCAGGGATACTAATTTATTGGACTACGTTTAAAGAAATATGTTTTAATTCGGTAGATATTCTTTGAAGCGTTTTTTGTTTTGTTAATTTTTAAATGACCTTAAAATTTTCTCTGTTCCTGATGTTTTCTCCCATTTAGTACTGTGAAACAGATAAAAAGTAAAGCTTCTTTCATATGAATGGCAATTGGCCATTTGCTTACAGGTCCCTGAGAGGTTCCAGATGTTTTATTGGCAGCAAAATACTACATGGAATTACTAAAAATGAAACTGTGCTATTGTTGTGAAAGTAGCCTAAAATAACGGTGCATTTCTGTGCCCTTAAAGAAGCAATGACTCTTACCTGTGAATTGTTAGTACTATCCCTAGGAAAACAAAAAAGAAAGGGCCTTAGTCAATAAGGGGGGCAACATTTTGCAGACCACAATTTTAGACCACAGTTGACCTTTAAAGGGCATGTCCACAAAAAAATGATGATTCGTCGGGTATCTGCCGGCAACCCCAACTGATATTTTCATCAGTTTGTTACATGTATTTATAACCATATATTTAATAATACCTTTTATTTCTTTGTGGTAAAGGTACCTGCCTCCTCCCTCTGCTCATTAAGCATTTTATACTTAAGCTTTTGCAGAAGAGGCAGCAGGGAAAACAGCAGCCAAGCATTGGCTGTGATGTAGGCACAGCCTGTATTGCTGCATGCAGGGAGGAGCCAGCTAGCTCTGCCAGAATGAAGGTAATAAGTATCCTTATAGTATAGTAAGTAATGGTTAGTATGGTTAGTAATATCTAGTTTGTAATGCATCTAATAAATTGCTAACTATATGTATTGTCGTTTTTTTAAATGTTTGCACCTCTTATTGAAAAACTGTTTACCTGTTTAGGAGGAAAACATTTGCATGGAGAATAAGTTGGCTCTGTGGAAAGTTTAACAACCATGTGTTCATTTGATGAACTGAAATTTTTGTGCAGTGGTGGACAAAGTACACAAAACCATCAGGGAGATTCAATAAAAGTTCTTATTGTTTAAAATGGTGCCTCTTTTTATATAAATTACTCTCAGGTACGGGATCATCTGGGTTATATTTTTCCAGCCCGTCAGTCTAGTGGTAGTGGGGGCCATGCAAGATTAGAAGCATTATAGCTCTTCTTGCATAGAATAATGCTTTGCGGATAATATTTGTTCGTGTTTATTCCAGGGCTCGTTTTCTGAGATTCCCAGTATACATAGCTTGGGATCTAGTTGCACTGGGTATGGTAGTTTGTACGTTAGACTGTTTGTGACCTTATACCAGAATCTAGAGACTTTTGGGCAGTTTCATGTTTGTGGAGTCCGCTCCCAGCTTAGCGTGTAGTGGACGTGTATATAATTTAGATACTAGACGTTTCTCCCTCCAGCTCCGAGAATTTGTATTTGTGTTTGAAGGTTAATGGTGTCGCTCTGAAATTCTGTGAGGTTAAGATTGTTTTTGAGATCTTGAAATGGAATTAATTTGTTATTTTGTATGAGGTGAGAGAAGAGAGTGACTCCTTTGGTTATCCAAAAGTTAGCTGATGGAAGCACGGCAAGGGAGGGGTATGATGGATTGTGCCAGATAGGGGTATGTTCAAGTGTACCTTTGATGTTGAGAGTTCGGTTGACTAGCTTCCATATTTTGAACTGTTGTTTGTGGATTATTAGATCAGAAATCTAGGAAAGCAAAGGGGTAGGATGGGAGGTAGGCAAGTAAAAAGTTTTCAGTGTCGTATAGTGATTTGGGTCTTGTGATATTTGGATCAGTGGAGTCTGGGATGCACCATGCTTTATAGTATTTTAACTGTCCGCCTAGGTAGTAGAGCATAAAGTCTGGCATTGCTAGTCCTGGTTTTTTTTGGCCTTTGCAGAGTTTTCAGGCGTACTCTAGATCTTCCCAAACCCCACAGGAGAAAAAGTAGTAAACCATGTAGTTTGGTAAAGTAGGATTTTTGTATAAATATTAGGCTGTGCTGAAGCATATATAGGATTTTAGGTAACAGGATCATTTTAATTAGATTGATTCTGCCTAACTTACTCCTATTGTAACCATAACTAATTAGAATCAAATATTGTATTTTGATTTCAAACCCCTGACTTTATACTATAAAAATATTATATCCATAAGCACCGTCATGTATTATATCTTTGTGCACTGGGATATGAAACTAAAATTAGAAGTTTCTTCTAGTGATTTAGATTTTTGTCATAATCTTATTATGATGACTATTCACTGTGTAATAATACTTAGACTTTAAAGAGAGACCAAACAATGCACACTTGAGTCACAATGTTATTATTATTGTTATTATTATTATTAATTTAAAGGATAAGTCCACCCCCTAAACTAAATTTTAGTATGTGGCTGGAAATGGCTATAAACCTTGACCTCGCGAGGCATCCTCTCCTATGATTGGCTAAGGCATCGCGCCTTAGCCAATCACACAAGTGGATGCTGGTCAAGACCCTCCTGCTTGACTTCCATGCACAGAAAAGGCATGGGACTTAAGCAGAAGGCGTCAGGGTAACGAAGGCTGGTAAGTACATTTGTGGGGGCCTGTCAATGCTATAACCCTCACAAGGTCGAGGTTTGTAGCCATTTCCAGCCACATACTAAATTTAGTTTGGGGGTGGACATACCCTTTAATGTAACTGTATTCTCCATACAATTGCACTGAAATGAATCCAAAGTTGAAAGCTTGTAAAGTCTCTTCCTACTCTTCACTGTGTAAGCAGGAAGCACCATTTTAAAGGTATTATACTGTGCTGTGTGCTGATTTTATTAGAGGGCACTTGAATAAAGACCACAGTTTCCCTTTAAAATTCCCAAACCCCGCACTCACTGCTAATAGACACTACTGAGTGTCTTTTATTAATTCTGCCTACAGTTATGCTCTTTTAATTATCAATGTTAAACCGGCTGAACAAGCAAGCACACTGTATTTTTATTTATTTTTTTGTCTGTATTTTTATTTATATATCTATATTGTCTGTACAGTTGATTAAGCTTTCTTAAATGTGTGTATTCTCATTCACTAGGCGTATTACTCTGGTGTGTCTCAACTGTGATTTCCTGACTGATGTGTCTGGCTTAGATGAAATGGCCAAACATTTAAGTGAAAGTCACTCTCATTCTTGTCAAGTTATACAGGAGAATGGTATACAAAGAATTAATCTCTGTTTTCATTCATTCATATCATATAGCATTTTATCATCCAGCACTGTTATTTTAGTAGTTCATATTGTAAATATTTTTGTTAAGTAAATTCATTGTTTTTTTTCTTTTGATCTCAGTTTCCATAATTTCCTCAACTCTTGAAGGAGACATTGCTAAGTAAGTTAGACTTTTACTTACTGCCCTTAAATCGTTAATCCCAACTTTTAGTAATAGTAACTAGAGCTTTAGTAATAGGTAGAATACTGATTAATATGATTTGTTTTGGCAGCTTTTTGCCTTTTCCGATTCTGCAGCCCTCCTACTAGCATGTCCAGGACACTTTTTACTTGGTTGTACGTGCTCAATGTTTTCTCAAGCTCTCCTCACTCTTTATTGCTTCCAAAACTGTCAAATAACTATTGGCTGACCTGCCTGTGACCTCTATGAAATCAAGGCTGAGCAGTCATATAACCAATCCTAACTTGCTAGGATGGGGGCTTAAGAACCAGCAGAATTACAAACTTTTTCTCCAAGATGATGCTGGTTTCAGAAGGGAACATTGCGTCAGTCACGTAGTCATAAAAATCCATTCAGACTTACTTATATTTTAGCGTTAATTTTCCCGTAATTATCAAATATAGTTATTTTACTTCAGCTTACTTAATCATTGTGGGGCAACTTTAAAACCTAAGCTTTGCTCTCTACCCTTATTTCCAATAGTATGTGGTACAAGGAATACAAATTTGCAAATAATACTTGTGTAGGTTGTATATGGTAATATAACATATAACATTTCTCATTTTCATGCCTCTATTTCACAAAAGACAAAGACAAACGGTTTTATCTCCATGTGTGGAGGGTTTTTTTATAGTAAGAAGGGTTGAAACTGTTGAACAGAAATTGTAGTTGTCTTCTAAAAATGTTGTACTCACAAATGTATTTAATGGGTTTAATAGAGGGCAATGGTAATATAACATTATGGACATAAGTACATAGTTAAAGTTACAAAGCAATCCAGAGATTCTTCCTTTATTACATGCTTTTCTAAACAGATATTAATGATAAGCATTGCCCTTGTTTTCTCCATTACCACATCCTCCCCCTGCTCAATGAGCTTTTAGGAACTTAAGCATGTAGGAAGCAGACAGCAGGGGAAAGAGCAGTGAATCATTGGCCGTGTTGTCAGAAGTTACAGCCTTGAATGTCTGCATGGAGTGAGGGGTCCTTCTCTGCCAGAATGGCAGTGAACTATTACTTTAATTCATTGATTGAAGAACAGGAGGTAAAAGGAGCTATTACTTACCTTCGTTCCCGCCTCCTGTAAAATTGATTGAAAATTGGAAGGTAAAGCGCCTGTTTTCAATACAGGCGCTACACAGCCAGATAGTTATAGACTATCTGTCCCTCTCTCTGTGTCTATATATCTGCCTCTTGTCTATCTGTCTCTATCTATATCTATCTGCCTCTTGTCTATCTCTCTGTCTGTCTGTCTATCTATCTCTCAGTCTGTCTATCTAACTCTATATCTATCTATCATCTATCTATCTAACTCTATCCATCATTTATCTATATATATATATCTATCATGTATCTATATATTCTATCTATCATATATATATATATATATATATATATATCTCCATCTATCTAACTTTATCTATCATCTATCTATCTATTTATCTGTCTCTATCTAACTCTATCAACATTTATCTATCTATCTATCTAACTCTATCTATCTATCTATCATCTATTTATCTATCTATCTCTATCTATTTATCATCTCTCTTTATCTATCTATCATCTATCTATCTATCTATCTATCTATCTATCATCTCTCTATCTATCTAACTAACTCTATCTATCATTTCTCTATCTATCTAACTAACTATCTATCTTTCATCTCTCTATCTATCTATCATCTCTCTATCTAACTAACTCTATCTACTGTATCTATCTAAGTCTCTATCTTTCTAACTCTACACTGTCAGTGTAGAGAGACTGACAGTACACTGTCAGCGACTCAGCGCAGAGGGGAGGGCAGGAGCAGCCCGTGTAGAAGGAAAAGCAGGGGCTGCCTGTAACGTGCCGCACCGGTGCATGATGTCACCACTCCGGCGTTGCGCATGACGACACCACGCCGGCTGCGCGACGTGCCGGAAGTTACAGTGCCGGAAGAAGGAAGTTCGGGGCACTTCTACTATTCAGAGTCAGTTGAAACATTCGGGGCACGTGCCCCGAATGTTTAAACCTAGATATGTCACTGGCTTTCACACATACCATATGGCCCAAACCTTCAAAATGTTATTCAGGGTATTAGCGATGACACTGAGATATTACATTTTGCAGACCTCACCTATCAATAGGTCTGAATGAGAGGGGGAATGTTAATTCTTCCAGAACACTGATTTAAGTCATTTGGTAGAGTTAACAATGTACATACAGAGTTTATTTAATGAGCCTTGAAGTCTTAATCCAATGAGTAGGATCATTTGGGAGAGGCAGAACAAACATGTCTAAAATTAACTGTTAAAGGGGACTTCTTTTGGAAAAGTTTTTAATGGTTATTGTAATTTCATGTGTACTACTTAATATTCCAAGATAAAAAAAAGTTAAGATTGTTATTCAGGGTTAGGCTTGAGTAAATCTTCCAAAAATGTAATGGATTAAAAGCCACATGAATCTGTGATGGGCAATCGACATCTGACAGTCAGATGCAAAGATGGCTGTTCTGCTGCTGCAGCACAAAGATTTTACAAACAACAACACAGGAGTTTTCTAAATGCCTGTGAGGGATTTTGCTGTGTAAGTAAGTTTAGAAGCATTTTTGGTAAAGATAAGTATAACAAAAAGCATCTTGGGGGTGCTGAAGCACTATGTAAAATTATGTCTGGTGGGTTCACATTCCCTTTAAATTAAAAATTGCCAAAACCAAGCAAGGGAATGAAACCGACCAGCAAAAATACAGTTCTAAGTTATTTTAACCAATCTAATAAACAAATTAATTTTCCGCCATAATGTTTTTCTTCAGTTTTCATGATCATTTTATTTCATACATATAAGAACTGTAATTGCACATGACTACATTATGGACATATTTCTAAATTAGTTTGTTTTGGGTGGACTTTTTTGTATTTTGTATTAGTAAGTAAAAAAAAAATGTCAGGGTTGATGATGGTGGTTTCCAATATGGCCGAAACACATAGGTGACTACAGACCTGCATGTTTGTTTGATTAAAAGTATTTTCAAAAAAACTATGTACTATAACTGTGCCCTATGTACTATAACTGTTTTTTAAAGCTCCTTCTCAATCATGTTGTTATAGATAAATAAATGAATGGGGAAATATATATATGTGTGTGTGTGTGTGTGTGTGTGTGTGTGTGTGTGTATATATATATATATATATATATAATTATTATTTTTTCTCCTAAAAAATGGGCAACACTCATAAAATTCTGCATTAATTACCCTGGACAGTTTCAATAACACCCCTTAGCTTCAATGCATCCACACTTTGCATTCAGAAGTTCCCTAACACCTGGCTTTCATATGCAAATTAGGACTTTCCAGGGTACATAATTGCCAACAGATTCTTGTACAAGTCATTCTGAATTGAGAAAGCCAGTCGGATGACTAGCAACACGTGTCCTATGATGTGACATCTCTCTTCACTTGTATACCCACCAAGGAGGCTGTTGACATGGTGAGAAAACGGCTGGGCCAAGACAGCACTCTTACCAGCAGAACTGATCTCAACCCAGAACAGGTGTGTTCCTTGTTGGACTTGTGCCTGAATACCACCTATTTCAAATACAGGGATAAGTTCTATAAGCAAAAACACGGATGTGCTATGGGATCTCCAGTTTCACCTATTGTGGCCAACCTTTACATGGAGGAGGTAGAAACACAGGCGCTTAATACCTTTAAGGGCATACGGTCATAGCACCCAGCCACTGGTTCAGATATGTTGATGACACCTGGGTTAAAATCCACCAGAAGGAGTACAAGCTTTCACAAACACTTAATGAATGCGGTAGACCAAAACATCAAATTCACAAGGGAAGAGGTACAAAACAACAAACTGGCTTTTGGACTGCTTGGTAGAAGTTAAGGAAAATGGTAAACTGGAAGTAGAGGTTTATAGAAAACCAACACACACAGATCAGTATTTGATGTTGACTTCCCACCACCTTTAGATCACAAGCTGGGTGTCATCAGAACCCTGCAACACAGACCGAGAACATCCCCACTAGCACAGAGGCGAAGGCTAAAGAAATGAAACATCTCAGAGGAGCCCTAAAACTTGTGGATATCCAGACTGGGCCTTTGTCAAAAGAAGTAGAAGGAAAAAAAGAACACGATACCAACAGTGAAGGGGAAAGCAAGACAGGAGGAAGAACATGGTCATCCCATATGCAGGGGTCTCCGAGAAATTAAGAAGAATTTCAAAAAAACATCGTATCCCTGTCTGCTTTAAACCGAACAACACACTGAGCAGCACTTGGTACATCCGAAAGACCCAATCCTAAACACAAGAAAAGCGACATCATATATGCAGTGCAGTGCAGTGAAAATGCTCTGATTTGTATGTGGGGGGAGCCAAACAGCAACTGCATCAACGTATGGCCCAGCACAGAAGAGCCAATTCCTCGGGTCAGGACTCAGCCGTGTACCTGCATCTTAAGGATAAGGACATACCTTTGAATTGTAATGTTAACATACTGGCGAAGGAACGTGACGGTTCAAGGGTGTTAAGAGGCCATTTATGTGAAAATAAAAGAAACCAAGCCTAAATAGAGGTGGGGGGGTTCGACACCAACTGTCTGCCATGTTACATGCTGTTTTTGACAACCTTACCCTGGGCGTTTCCTATAACACCGCTTAGCCACTATCCAATCACGCCCTTCACCTTGGCTGTGATATGCTATTGGGATTTTCCAGGGTACAATATTGCCACAATTCTTGTAACAAGTCATTCTGAATTGAGAAAGCCAGTCGATGACTAGCGAACGTCTTCAAGAACTACATTTCAAGTCCTATGATCTAATTGAATACAACGATATACCATGACCTGGATGATGAGAACCTTCACAAGCACAACTCTAGGAAAGCTAATTTTATGTTGTTAAAGGAATCACTCCTGCTCATAGACTGGGAGGAATTGTTCCTAGGTAAATGTATTGAGCAGAAGTGGACCGCTTTTAAAGGGATATTAAAACTATTACATTTCTAAATTTATACCTTTAGGGAACAAGTGTAAAAAAATTAGGTCCACTCCTGCATTGGCCTAATGCTCAGGTTAAAAGGAATGGAAAAAAAGAAAGCTTTTGAAATTTTGAAATCTGAGGGACACGAACAGGCTAACATGGAGTATAAAAGCTGTATAATAGTGCAAGAAAGCAATTAAACTGGCTAAAATAACAAAATAAAATACTGATAGCAGAACAAACAAGTCCAACCCCAAAATGTTTTTAAGTATACCAATAGTAAAAAGATGAGGACTGAGAATGTGGGACCATTAAATAATGGGCTTGAGATGGTTGTAGAAGATGCCAAAAAGGCTAATGTACTAAATCTTTTTTTTTTGGGGGGGGGGGGGGGGGGTTATCGGTATTTCACTATTGCAAAACCTATTCCTTATAGTAGTGGACTGTAATTATGAAGGGGTAATAAATGATGAATATTCACCTGATAGAGGATATAGTACAGAAACAATTAGACAAATTAATATCATAAAGCCCCAGGACCAGATGAAATATATTCTTGAATCTTGAAAGAGCTTACTGCAGTTTTATCTAGACCACTGTTTCTCATCTTTTCAGATTCACTTTTTGTCTTCAGATTCACTTTTTCCAATCCCACTGGATTGGAAAAAAGCCAATGTAATACCAATATTCAAAAGGTTGTTCCCAGCCTGGTAACTATAGACCTGTAAGCCTAACATCAGTGGTAGAAGGTGCAGGAAACTTTGTTACAGGATCATATCCTTGACTTGTCTCCGAACTGATCTGTAGTAGTACCAAGGATTTATAAAATAGGTAGTGCCAGAACAAATTTACTTGTTTTTTTTTAAATCCTTCTCTTGTTAAGTTAATCTGTAATGGAATAAAATTTGGGGGTTTTTGGTAGATAACATACTTAGCTGTAGCAACAATGCCTCAGCAATGGCAAGACTAACAAGATATTGTCTTGTATAAAGAGGGGAATGATTCAAAAGAGAAAAATATTTTCTCCCTCTTACAAGGCACTGGCAAGGCCTCATTTGGAAAATGCGTGCAGTTTGGAATCCCATAAACAAAAGGGACATCTTGGAAATGGAAGCCGTTCAGAGAAGGGCAGCTATAATAATAAAGGGAATGGAGGGGCTTGACTATGCAGGCAGATTAGACAGGTTAGGGCTGTTTACTTCGGATAAGTGACATTTGCATGGGGATATGATCACTTTATACAAATATATTAATGGGCCATACAATAAACTCTCTGGCGTATTGTTCACTAATAGGTCCTATCTGAGGACTCGTGGACATCCATTAAGACTGGAAGAAAAGTTTCATGTTCAGGTTAGAAAAGGTTTCTTACAGTGAGAACTTTGAAAATGTGGACGTCTTCTAGCAGATATAGCAAGTTCATTGAATAGCTTTATAAGTGAGCTAGATGAGTTTCTAAAACTAAAAAATATTGAGAATTCTGGTATTAATACATATACTGTAGTTCTGGTTGATCCAGGAATACTTTACGATTTGCTGAGTCAGAAAGGAATTGCTCTCCCCCCCCCCCTTTTTTTTTTTTTTTCCTTCCTCTGGATCAACTTTTAGATTGGGTTAAAAAGAAGGGTAAACAGGTTGGACGTATGTCTTTATTCAACCTCAATTACTATGTTACTATCAAAAAGTGAGTAGCCATCTTTTTAACCCATGAACAGGAAATTACCTCATAACATTAACCACTTATTTGCATTAGATCACTCAGAGAATCACAAACCTGTACCATATATGCATTGTAACAAACCCAATTTAGCAACAGAAAGCACGTACATGCGGTATAATCTAAAAAGAAAAAAAAAACTGAAATCACTACAAAATAATATAAACTATAATTTTTTAAGCCCATTAGTTTGCCAATGTATTTTACCCATTAAACCATCCTCCCTTTTGTTTTAACCTGAGCTCCCTGTTGCCTACACAATTGCCCAGTCCCTGTTAGGTTTGGTAAAATATTTAAATACATTGGCACCTATGGGCTTAAAAAAGATCATAATGTATATTTATTTTGAAGTCATTTCATTTTTTTTCTTGTAGGTTATACGGCATGTAGGTGCTTTCTTTGTTGCTGAATATTGGTATGTTAGTGTAATATATGTACAGGGTTGAGTGATTCCCTGAGTGATCTACAACACAACTGAGTATGTTATGAGGTTATTTCCTGTCATAGGTTTAAAAGATAGCTACTGATATTATGGTATATGTCTTTTCTTATGAGTTTGATGAAGGGGAGCGGTGGCTTTTGAAACGTCACTCTTTGATGTATCTATCTAGAAGATATTCTTCAATAAATGTATTGATATATATCTTACAAACGATACACTCACGCAACTACTAATGAAGACCTTTGTTGTTGGGTTTCCGCTCACTCAGGAGTCTGCAGAACGTTCCAAACACACCCTTAATAAACCTCCCGCATACCCTACCTACGAATTGTATATAACAAACTAAAAGCATGAATAATATTTATACCGATGTGGCTATTTCGAACACTATGGAGTAACACTTGCTCACTGCCCATTTTGGTCAATTTACGTGACATACTCACCCTACCACACCACATTGAACATACCTGATCCTCGTCACACCAGAGACACCTACACAAATACTTTTGATCATTCCGCATCACATCTCTTGTTTAAAGGGTCTTGCTAAGCCATGCCCCTTATTTGTTATTCACTTCCACCCTCTTCCTTAATGCACTCCTATGAGACATATGATGTCAATCCTTATGACCATAAAATAATGACCTATCTACTAGTGCCATAAAGCTTTCCTGTAACATTGATCCGCTTTTCTGTCTGGGGCAAGTGGTAGACTTTGCACTCCTTACAAATAATGTGTAATAGTGATAATGCTGCTGAAGAAGCAATATGCTATAGCCATATAGTAAAGATTCACCGCACATCAGATTTTGAACAAAGTTCTCTTTAATGCAGCTTCAATATCCCTTGCAGCCACACAGGGTTTTTGTCTTGAAAAAGGGGCCTTGTCGGCTCCGAAACGTTGACTCATTAAAGAGATACTTTGTTCAAATCTGGTGTGCGGTAATATATTCCTGTCTGGGGATGTGAAAAACTATTCCCTACGTAGCAATAAAGTAACTTTTTTATTAAATTCCATGAGTGATATGGTTTGCAAGATTTTACTATATGTGAATGATATTAGGGTGAATGATATTAGAAGCTGGAGTCCCTACTAAAGAAAACAACATATATTATCCCTAACAATATAAAAGATTCTGGAAAAGCCTGTAAATGTGTCATGAAGTGAGCAGGAAATATTCTTTGTAAAACCTATTTTAAATGTATATCCACCCATAAACAAAAACCTTTTTTGTAGTGTAGGGTTACCCTATCCAACCCCTAACCGCCAAGTTTGATAGTCAAAAAAATTCTTATAACTGTACTTCATGGCTTAATTTCCCCGAAGCTAATCCGCGGCCCTATTCTTGCTGGAACTGCAAGCAGGGGGCTGGACTGGCAGCCGCGTCTGTGATTGCTGAGAGGCAGTCAACCATGGATGCGGCTTTCCAGCTTTGCTGAACACCGGGGGAACAAAGCGATGTAAGTACAGTTCTGGATCTCTTTTTTTACACTCAACCCGGAGGATGGGATGGGATAGTGTGCCCTACACACTACAGAAAAAGGATTTTAAAGTTAAGGCACTATTCAACTCAGGCACTTATTCACTCAGGCACTATCAACTCAGTAGGGGGGAGGGCCACAATAAGGACAAGGAAGCATCAGGAAAGGATGACACATACAGCCCGCCCTTCAATTTGTGGAACTTTGAACAAGCACTACAGAGAACCATTTGGAGAGAGATGGAAGGTAGGATTTGTAAACACTAACGAGGGGCCATTGGCGGGTTACTTTTAGGTTTGGGGTGGACATGCCCATTATCGTACCTGTGCATTGTTTTATAGAAAATCTAAAATAACCGATTCAATTTTACAAATATAAATTATTAATACAAATTATACAAAGAATATGCCTCTTCTAAGGAATTATCTAAGTAATTAAAGATGTTTAATGTTTAGAGAAGAACATTTTATGAATCATTTAATTCATGATTAATAACTTTATGCAATAGCTTTGTGCAATAGCTAGTAGAAACATACTTCAGCATTAACCATGTACACTTTAATTCTGTCTCAGCAAAGAATAACAGTTGCTAGCTATTTATAAAGTTGTTTTTTTAAAGGTTAAATACGTTTTGAAACTGATGACTTTACAATATATTGCAGACTTTTTTTGTAAGATATATGTCTGTGAAAATCAATCATGTTGATGTTGAGAGATAAACAGAGTAATTAATGAACAATGTCAAAACATTTAAATAATTTATTTTAATTTCCAGAATCGAAATGTGGAAGACGTTTATTGATATTTAATCTTTAAATTCTGACCTTCCTATTACAGACAGATCATCTTGCCATTTGTTTAGGAAGCATGAAAGATAGACATTGAGTGTATATAAGCTTTGCCTGACAATGTGTGTAAGCAAATCTTTAAGGGCTAGGCCACACTGTTGCGTTTTTTTCATGATTGCGCTGCGTTTGGGTGTGCGTTTTTTTCATTCTACAGCAATCGCGGCAACGCATGCATTGCGATTTCCTTTGAAAGATAGTACTAGTAACTAGTAATTAAGTTGAATAAAGACATTCGTCCATCAAGTCCAACCTATTCCCTTTTTTTTTTTTTTTTTTAACCCTACCTAACAGTTGATCCAGAGGAAGGCAAAAAACCCCAGCTAAAAAAGGGGGGAAAATTCCTTCCTGACTCCAAACGGCAATCGAAAGTATCCCTGGATCACCAGATCTTATGCATTAATACAGTAATCTCAATATTTTTTAGTTTTAGAAAATTATCCAGGCCTTTTTAAAGTTATTCAATGAACTTGCCATTACCACCTCTGCTGGAAGACAGTTCCACAGTTTCACCTTCTCACTGTAAAGAAACCTCCTCCTAACTTGAAGATGAAACTTCTTTTCTTCCAACTTAAAGGATTCCACGAGTCCTCTGATATGACCTATTAGTGAACAATGCACCAGAGAGTTCACTGTATGGCCATTAATATATTTGTATAAGGTTTCACATTGTCCCACGCAACCGCGCTTCTCCAGTGTAAACATCCCTAAACTTGTTCTAATCTGCCTGCATATTCAAGCCCCTCCATTCCCCTTATTAATTTAGTTGCCCTTCCTCTGGACTGATTCCATTTCCAAGATGTCCCTTTTGTATATGGGATCCAAAACTGCACCGCATATTCAAATGAGGCCTTACCAGTGCCTTGTAAAGAGGAGAATAATATTTTTCTCTCTTGAATCTATTCCCCTCTTTATAACACAACATAATCTTGTATCTCTAGGCTTTGCTACCTGGCATTGTTTTGCTACAGCTAAGTCTTTATCTACCAGAACCCCCAAATCTTTTTCCATTCAGATGCCTTAAACACAGATTTATTATGGTGTAGGTGGCACAGGGATTATTAAATCCCAATGCATCACCTTACATTTATCAACATTGAATCTATCTGCCATTCTGCTGCCCTTTTGATATCTATTAGGTCTCTTGCAGCACTTGCACATCATTGGAAGTTTCCAAGCTCTGCTAATTTGTGTCATCAGCAAAACACAGAGACCTGCGCTCAATGACCCCTTCTCCATTTATAAACAGATAACAGAAGCGGCCCCAGTACAGAACCCTGAGGACTCCGCTTAGAACTTTAGCCCATAGATGTAGCTCCATTAACCACCCTACGCTGTTTTGCAGGTCTCATATAACCAGTTTCTCTATCCATGAACAAATGTTTTTCTTCAAGCCAACTCCTCAGTATACATTAGTGCTCTATGTGGCACAGTATCAAGGCTTTTGCAAAATCCAAATATACCACATCCACACTGTGCCCTGAATCTAACTTCTTACTACTTCTTATAAACCCAATTATAAATTTGTTGGCATGATCTATTTTATAATCCACTGCGTACTACTACTAATAAGATGATATTGTGGAGGACAAGTCAAGGATATGATCCCTGAACAACAAAGTTTCCATCCCTTCCCTACCACTGATGTTAGGCTTACAGGGCTAAGTTACCAGGTGTGAACGACTCACTTTTTTTGAATATGGTATTACATTGGCTTTTTTCCAATCACAGCGTGCAGCGAGAAATCCCCAGACAAAAGCGATCTGAAAAGATGAACACGTGGTCTTCTGGAACTGACTAAGCTCTTTTTAAAATCCTAGGATGCATCCATCTGTGTCTGGCGCTTTATTGTATTAACTTTTGTCTAATTGATTCGTTACATATCCTCTGTTATCCAATGTGATGAAAACTTTCATTTCACCCTCCCTGCATTGTTACAATCCCTACTTCAGGATTCTCAACAGTAAAAACGATGTCAAAAAAACTGTTAGCAGATTAGCCTTTTCGGCATCCTCTACAACCACCCTAAGCTCCATTATTTAATGGTCCCACATTCTCAGTCCGCATTTTTTTTACCATTTATATACTTAAAAAACATCTTGGGTTGGACGGCTTTGTTTCGTCAATCCCGTCGATTTCATTTCTATTTTAAGCTAGTTTGAATTGCTTCTTTTCTTAGACTTTTATTACAACTTTGAGTCCTTAGCCTGTTCTGTGCCGTTCTGCTTTCACAATTTTAAAAGCCCTTTCGTTTTTTTCCATTTTCCCTTTTTATACACTGAGCAGTTAAGTCATGCACGGATTGGACCTCATTTTTTTACACTTGTTTCTAAAGGGTACCGATTCTGGAATGTTGATAGTTAATACCCTTTAAAAGTGGTCCCACATCTGATCAGTATCTTTTACATCAGAAACAGTTCCCCACCAGTTATGAAGCAGGAGCGATCCTTTAAAGATAGAAATTAGCTTTCCTCAAGTTAAAAGTTTTGTTAAGCCAGTGCACTTTAGTTTTCTTTTCGCAACCTATATTGAAAGACACTTATCATGGTCCTATTCCTAGCTTCCTCCATTACCTCATCGTCCAAAATGAGCTCTGGGTTTTAGATTCACCAGATCCAACAACGCATTCTTTCTGTAGGAACTTCTACCATCTGTAAAAGAAAATGCTCATATAGGAAATTTAAAGAAACTTTATACCCCTTTTTTTGAGGTGCTGCACGGAGTTCCTGTACGTCCAATCTATTCGGGGTAGTTAAATCCCCACATAACCAAAATGCCCATACCAGTCACCTGTCGCCAACTGCGCAATCAATGCAAGTTTTATATCTCAAATAAAGAATCCCATTCAAGACTTTTTTTTAAAACTGAACCAATGAAACCTATTCCACTGAAGACACGTTTTATATTTACCCTCTTACAGAGGGAGAATACACATTTTCCCTTGATCCTACCTACCCTATCCCAGTTACAGATCAGGGATTGGTAATGTTAATAGGGTAAGCATAGCAGGAGTCTCTTATAGTGTCTTTACCGAATTACTTGGTACAAAAAATCAGTTACTTTGTCCTGGCCACTGATTACCATACGTATGGTCATCCTACAGGGACGAAAGTAAAACACACAGCCGACATTTAATAAGTGAACAATTGTGTGGTCCATAGGAGGAAGGGGCTTGTGGTGCTAACCTACGTGTCTATATAATCCTTTCGACATCAGTTTTTGGCAAAACTACAATTACCACACAAGAAATATTGGTCTGTTGGCAAGAGATAATCTGCTTGTGTGTACCACCTAAGGGTGTAAACCATCAGAGGGCAGTTATGAACATATGGAAACTGAAACATGAAAAATTACCTAGCATGTCACACCTCCAGTTAATATCCTTCCTCCCCGTCCCACACCTATTCTAGGCTAGAAAAGTCCCACAAAATGCATGAAACCATATGGACAAATTACAAGACCAATTATTGGCCCTTTTATTAATAAGTACATACGTGCAAATAGGAAACGGCCGCACTAAATCTCAGTATGCCCTTATCTGAATCCAATAAGTTGCCCCAATTACGTATTTTTATACCGCGATATAAACCGTGAATATGAAACCGAGTACATAAGTTTTAGCTAAAAAAGAAGTGAAGACCACATTGACTCGAGTATAAACCGAGGCGGTAGGTATTTGCCATAAAGTAATGTTGCGAACCTACAACCTCCCCAGCATGCTTTATTTGCGGGAGTTTGTAGTTTTCAAACATCTTAAGTTGCAAATACTTACAGAATAAGAGTAAAACCTTTGTATTTGTGCATACTGTATGACACAAATATAGGAGGAATTTACCCTATTTGCAAGTAGTTGCCACTTAAGAGTTGGAAAACTACCACTCCCGACAATAAAGCAGCGTGGGAGGTTGTAGTTTCAAACATTTAATTGGCAAATACTTGCAGAATAGGGTAAATCCTCCTTTATTTGGTGCATACAGTATGCACAATAAAGAAGGAGGTTTTACTATTATTGTTATAGTATTTGCCAATTGTGGGTATTTGCCATGTGAAGAAAAGTCTTCCCTACCTTGTCACGTGCCGGCCCGCGCGATCCGCAATCCTCTCTCCACAGCCTCTGCGGCATCCGGATGATGTCACTAGGTCCCCCGGCGCCCTCTCACTTTGCGGCGCGGGTCAGTGGACATCATCTGGATGCACAGAGGCTGTGGAGCAAGGATTGGATCGCGCGGCCGCGGACATCGGTTAGGAGATAGCCTGACTCGATGTATAAAACCACGAGGGGTAAGATTTTCAGGCTTTTTTTTAAATCCTGAAAACTTGGTTTATAAATGGAATAAAAAAAAAAACAACATTAAAAAATAATCTGTGTGTGTTGGTTTTCTGTAAACCTCTACTTCCAGTTTACCATTTTCCTTAACTTCTACCAAGCTGTTGACATGGTGAGAAAACGGCTGGGTCAAGACAGCACTCTTACCAGCAGAACTGATCTCAACCCAGAACAGGTGTGTTCCTTGTTGGACTTGTGCCTGAATACCACCTACTTCAAATACAGGGATAAGTTCTATAAGCAAAAACATGGATGTTCTATGGGATCTCCAGTTTCACCTATTGTGGCCAACCTTTACATGGAGGAGGTAGAAACACAGGCGCTTAATACCTTTAAGGGCATAGCACCCAGCCACTGGTTCAGATATGTTGATGACACCTGGGTTAAAATCCACCAGAAGGAAGTACAAGCTTTCACAGAACACATTAATGCGGTAGACCAAAACATCAAATTTACAAGGGAAGAGGTACAAAACAACAAACTGGCTTTCTTGGACTGCTTGGTAGAAGTTAAGGAAAATGGTAAACTGGAAGTAGAGGTTTATAGAAAACCAACACACACAGATCAGTATTTGATGTTTGACTCCCACCACCCTTTAGATCACAAGCTGGGTGTCATCAGAACCCTGCAACACAGAGCCGAGAACATCCCCACTAGCACAGAGGCGAAGGCTAAAGAAATGAAACATCTCAGAGGAGCCCTTAAAACTTGTGGATATCCAGACTGGGCCTTTGTCAAAAGAAGTAGAAGGAAAGAAAAGAACACGAATACCAACAGTGAAGGGGAAAAGCAAGACAGGAGGAAGAACATGGTCATCCCATATGTAGCAGGGGTCTCCGAGAAATTAAGAAGAATTTTCAAAAAACATCGTATCCCTGTCTGCTTTAAACCGAACAACACACTGAGGCAGCAATTGGTACATCCGAAAGACCCAATACCTAAACACAAGAAAAGCGACATCATATATGCTGTGCAGTGCAGAATGCTCTGATTTGTATGTGGGGGAGACCAAACAGCAACTGCATCAACGTATGGCCCAGCACAGAAGAGCCAATTCCTCGGGTCAGGACTCAGCCGTGTACCTGCATCTTAAGGATAAAGGACATACCTTTGAAGATTGTAATGTTAACATACTGGCGAAGGAACATGACTGGTTCAAGAGAGGTGTTAAGGAGGCCATTTATGTGAAAATAAAGAAACCAAGCCTAAATAGAGGTGGGGGGGTTCGACACCAACTGTCTGCCATGTACAATGCTGTTTTAACACCTTACTCTGGGCGTTCCTATAACACCTCTTAGCCACTATCCAATCACGCCCTTAACACTTGGCTGTGATATGCTAATTGGGATTTTCCAGGGTACATAATTGCCACAGATTCTTGTTACAAGTATTCTGAATTGAGAAAGCCGTCGGATGACTACAGCGAAACGTCTTAAGAACTACATTTCAAGTCCAGTTGATCTAATTGAATACAACAGATATACCATGACCTGGATGAATGAGAACCTTCACAAGCACAACTCTAGGAAAGCTAATTTTATGTTGTTAAAGGAATCACTCCTGCTCATAGACTGGGAGGAATTGTTCCTAGGTAAATGTATTGAGCAGAAGTGGACCGCTTTTAAAGGGATATTAAACTATTACATTTCTAAATTTATACCTTTAGGGAACAAGTGTAAAAAAATTAGGTCCACTCCTGCATGGCCTAATGCTCAGGTTAAAAGGGAAATGGAAAAAAAGAAAAGGCTTTTGAAATTTTGAAATCTGAGGGAACAGAACAGGCTAACATGGAGTATAAAAGCTGTAATAAGGAGTGCAAGAAAGCAATTAAACTGGCTAAAATAACAAAATAAAATACTGATAGCAGAACAAAGCAAGTCCAACCCCAAAATGTTTTTAAGTATACCAATAGTAAAAAGATGAGGACTGAGAATGTGGGACCATTAAATAATGGGCTTGAGATGGTTGTAAGAAGATCCAAAGGCGTGTACGAATCTTTTTTTGGGGGGGGGGGGGGGGGGTTATCGGTATTTCACTATTGCAAAACCTATTCCTTATAGTAGGGACTGTAATAATATGAAGGGTATAAATGATGAATATTCACTCTGATAGAGGATATGGTACAGAAACAATTAGACAAATTTAATATCAATAAAGCCCCAGACCAGATGAAATATATTCTTGAATCTTGAAAGAGCTTACGTGCAGTTTTATACTAGACCACTGTTCTCATCTTTTCAGATTCACTTTTTGTCTTCAGATTCACTTTTTCCAATCCCACTGGATTGGAAAAAAGCCAATGTAATACCAATATTCAAAAAAGGTTGTTCCCAGCCTGGTAACTATAGACCTGTAAGCCTAACATCAGTGGTAGAGAAGGTGCAGGAAACTTTGTTACAGGATCATATCCTTGACTTTGTCTCCAGAACTGATCTTAGTAGTAGTAGTCAGCAAGGATTTATGAGAAATAGGTAGTGCCAGACAAATTTACTTGTTTTTTTTAAATCCTTTCTCGTGTTAAGTTAATCTGTAATGGAATAAAATTTGGGGGTTTTGGTAGATAACATACTTAGCTGTAGCAAACAATGCCAGTCAGCAATGGCAAGAGCTAACAAGATATTGTCTTGTATAAAGAGGGGAATGGATTCAAAAGAGAAAAATATTTTCCTCCCTCTTTACAAGGCACTGGCAAGGCCTCATTTGGAAAATGCGGTGCAGTTTTGGAATCCCATAAACAAAAGGGACATCTTGGAAATGGAAGCCGTTCAGAGAAGGGCAGCTATAATAAAGGGAATGGAGGGCTTGACTATGCAGGCAGATTAGACAGGTTTAGGGCTGTTTACTTCGGATAAGTGACATTTGCATGGGATATGATCACTTTATACAAATATATTAATGGGCCATACAATAAACTCTCTGGCGTATTGTTCACTAATAGGTCCTATCTGAGGACTCGTGGACATCCATTAAGACTGGAAGAAAAGTTTCATGTTCAGGTTAGAAAAGGTTTCTTTACAGTGAGAACTTTGAAAATGTGGAACGTCTTCTAGCAGATATAGCAAGTTCATTGAATAGCTTTATAAGTGAGCTAGATGAGTTTCTAAAACTAAAAAATATTGAGAATTCTGGTATTAATACATATACTGTAGTTCTGGTTGATCCAGGAATACTTTACGATTTGCTGAGTCAGA
Organism: Hymenochirus boettgeri; assembly: GCA_019447015.1. NCBI lineage: Eukaryota > Metazoa > Chordata > Amphibia > Anura > Pipidae > Hymenochirus > Hymenochirus boettgeri. Next base: position 186,279,429 of record CM033471.1, read on the forward strand.
AAGGAATTGCTCTCCCCCCCCCCCTTTTTTTTTTTTTGCCTTCCTCTGGATCAACTTTTAGATTGGGTTAAAAAGAAGGGTAAACAGGTTGGACGTATGTCTTTATTCAACCTCAATTACTATGTTACTATCAAAAAGTGAGTAGCCATCTTTTAAAAAACCCCATGAACAGGAAATTACCTCATAACATTAACCACTTATTTGCATTTAGATCACTCAGAGAATCACAAACCCTGTACCATATATGCATTGTAACAAACCAATATTTAGCAACAAGAAAGCACGTACATGCGGTATAATATAAAAAGAAAAAAAAAAACTGAAATCACTACAAAAATAAATATAAATCATAATATTTTTTAAGCCCATTAGTTGCCAATGTATTTTACCCATTAAACCTCCCTTTGTTTTAACCTGAGCTCCCTGTTGCCTACACAATGTGGCCCAGTCCCTGTTAGGTTGGTAAAATATTTAAATACATTGGCACCTAATGGGCTTAAAAAAGATCATAATGTATATTTATTTTTGAAGTCATTTCATTTTTTTTCTTTGTAGGTTATACTGCATGTAGGTGCTTTCTTGTTGCTGAATATTGGTATGTTAGTGTATATATGGTACAGGGTTAGTGATTCCCTGAGTGATCTAAACACAACTGAGTATGTTATGACGTTATTTCCTGTCATAGGTTTAAAAGATAGCTACTGATATTATGGTATATGTCTTTTCTTATGAGTTTGATGAAGGGAGCGGTGGCTTTTGAAACGTCACTCTTTGATGTATCTATCTAGAAGATGATTCTTCAATAAATGTATTGATATATATCTTACAAACGATAGCACTCACGCAACTAAATGAAGACACTTTGTTGTTGGGTTTCCGCTCACTCAGGAGTCTGCAGAACGTTCCAAACACCTTAATAAACCTCCCGCATACCCTACCTACGAATTGTATATAACAAACTAAAAGCATGAATAATATTTATACCGATGTGGCTATTTCGAACACTATGCGAGTAAGCCATCTTGCTCCTGCCCATTTTCTGGGCAATTTACGTGACATGATCATCATCCTACCACACCACATTGAACATACCTGATCCGCGTCATGCACCAGAGACACCTTACACATGCACTTTTGATCATTCCGGCATCACATCTCCATTGTTTAAAGTGTCTTGCTATAGCCATGCCCGCCTATATTTGTTATTCACTTCCACCCTCTTTCCTTTAATTGCACTCCTAATGGATGACATATGATTGTCAATCCTTATGGACACGTGATAAAATAAATGACCTATCTACTAGTGCACATAAAGCTTTCCTGTATCTTGATCCGCTTTCCTGTCTGGGGCAAGTAGGTAGACTTTGCACTCCTTACAAATAATGTGTAATAGTGATAATTGCTGCTGAAGAAGCAATATGCTATAGCCATATAGTAAAGAATTCACCGCACATCAGATTTGAACAAAGTATCTCTTTAATGAGTCTTCAATATCCCTTTCAGCCACACAGGGTTTTTGTCTTGAAAAAGGGGCCTTGTTCTGGAAAAGCCTGTAAATGTGTCATGAAGTGAGCAGGAAATATTCTTTGTAAAACCTATTTTAAATGGTATATCCACCCATAACAAAAACCTTTTTTTGTAGTGTAGGTTACCCTATCCAACCCCTAACCGCCAAGTTTGATAGTCAAAAAAATTCTTATAACTGTACTTACATGGCTTAATTTCCCCGAAGCTCAGATCTCGGCCCTATTCTTGCTGGAACTGCAAGCAGGGGGCTGGACTGGCAGCCGCGTCTGTGATTGGCTGAGAGGCAGTCAACCATGGATGCGGCTTCCAGCTTTGCTGAACACCGGGGGAACAAAGCGATGTAAGTACAGTTCTGATCTCTTTTTTTACACTCAACCCTGGAGGATGGGAATGGGATAGTGTGCCCTACACTACAGAAAAAGGATTTTAAAGTTAAGGCACTATTCAACTCAGGCACTATTCACTCAGGCACTATTCAACTCAGGTAGGGGGGAGGGCCACAATAAGGACAAGGAAGCATCAGGAACAGGATGACACATACAGCTCCTGCACTTCACTTTGTGGAACTTTGAACAAGCACTACAAGAGAACCATTTGGAGCAGAGATGGAAGGTAAGGATTTGTAAACACTACACAGAGGGGCCATTGGCGGGTTACATTTTAGGTTTGGGGGTGGACATGCCCATTAATCGTACCTGTGCATTGCTTTTATAGAAAATCTAAAATAACCGATTCAATTTTACAAATATAAATTATTGAAATACAAATTATACAAAGAATATGCCTCTATCTAAGTGAATTATCTAAGTGAATTAAAGATGTTTAATGTTTTAGAGAAGAACATTTTTATGAATCATTTAATTCATGATTAATAACTTTATGCAATAGCTTTGTGCAATAGCTAGTAGCAACATACTTCAGCAGTTAACCATGTACACTTTAATTCTGTCTCAGCAAAGAATATACAGTTGCTAGCTATTTATAAAGTTGTTTTTTTTAAAGGTTAAATACGTTTTGAAACTGATGACTTTACAATATATTGCAGACTTGTTTTGTAAGATATACTGTGAAAATCAATCATGTTGATGTTGAGATAAACAGAGTAATTAATGAACAATGTCAAAACATTTAAATAATTTATTTTAATTCCATGAATCGAAAATGTGGAAGACGTTTATGTATATTTAATCTTTAAAATTCTGACCTTCCTATTAACAGAATGATCATCTTGCCATTTGTTTTAGGAAGCATGAAAGATAGACATTGAGTGTATATAATGCTTTGCCTGACAATGTTGTGTAAGCATAATCTTTAAGGGCTAGGCCACACTGTTGCGTTTTTTTCATGATTGCGCGTGCGTTTGGGTGTGCGTTTTTTCTATTACAGCAATCGCGGCAACGCATGCAATTGCGATTCCGTTTAAAGCATAGTAACATAGTAACATAGTAATTAAGGTTGAATAAAGACATTCGTCCATCAAGTCCAACCTATTCCCTTTTTTTTTTTTTTTTTTTAACCCTACCTAACAGTTGATCCAGAGGAAGGCAAAAAACCCCAGCTAAAAAAGGGGGGAAAAATTCCTTCCTGACTCCAAACGGCAATCGGAAAGTATCCCTGGATCAACCAGATCTATATGCATTAATACCAGTAATTCTCAATATTTTTTAGTTTTAGAAACTTATCCAGGCCTTTTTTAAAGTTATTCAATGAACTTGCCATTACCACCTCTGCTGGAAGACAGTTCCACAGTTTCACCGTTCTCACTGTAAAGAAACCTCTCCTAACTTGAAGATGAAACTTCTTTTCTTCCAACCTTAAAGGATGTCCACGAGTCCTCTGATATGACCTATTAGTGAACAATGCACCAGAGAGTTCACTGTATGGGCCATTAATATATTTGTATAAGGTTATCATGTCCCCACGCAACCGCCGCTTCTCCAATGTAAACAGCCCTAACTTGTCTAATCTGCCTGCATATTCAAGCCCCTCCATTCCCCTTATTAATTTAGTTGCCCTTCTCTGGACTGATTCCATTTCCAAGATGTCCCTTTTGTATATGGGATTCCAAAACTGCACCGCATATTCCAAATGAGGCCTTACCAGTGCCTTGTAAAGAGGGAGAATAATATTTTTCTATCTTGAATCTATTCCCCTCTTTATACAAGACAATATCTTGCTAGCTCTAGCTGTTGCTACCTGGCATTGTTTGCTACAGCTAAGTCTGTTATCTACCAGAACCCCCAAATCTTTTTCCATTTCAGATGCACTTAACACAGAGTTATTTATGGTGTAGGTGGCACAGGGATTATTAAATCCCAAATGCATCACCTTACATTTATCAACATTGAATCTCATCTGCCATTCTGCTGCCCATTTTGATAATCTATCTAGGTCTGCTTGCAGCACTTGCACATCATTGGAAGTTTCCAAAGCTCTGCATAATTTAGTGTCATCAGCAAACACAGAGACCTTGCTCTCAATGCCCCCTTCTAAGTCATTTATAAACAGATTAAACAGAAGCGGCCCCAGTACAGAACCCTGAGGAACTCCGCTTAGAACTTTAGCCCACATAGATGTAGCTCCATTAACCACCACTCTCTGTTTGCGGTCCAATAACCAGTTCTCTATCCATGAACAAATGTTTTCTTCAAGGCCAACAGTCCTCAGTTTATACATTAGTCGCCTATGTGGCACAGTATCAAAGGCTTTTGCAAAATCCAAATATACCACATCCACAGCTGTGCCTGAATCTAACTTCTTACTCACTTCTTCATAAAACCCAATTAAATTTGTCTGGCATGATCTATTTCTCATAAATCCATGCTGACTACTACTAATAAGATGATCTCTGGAGACAAAGTCAAGGATATGATCCCTTAACAAAGTTTCCATCACCTTCCCTACCACTGATGTTAGGCTTACAGGTCTATAGTTACCAGGCTGTGAACGACTACCTTTTTTGAATATTGGTATTACATTGGCTTTTTTCCAATCCAGCGGCAGAACCCCAGACAAAAGCGAATCTGAAAAGATGAGACACAGTGGTCTTGCTGGAACTGAACTAAGCTCTTTTAAAATCCTAGGATGCAATCCATCTGGTCCTGGCGCTTTATTGATATTAACTTTGTCTAATTGATTCCGTACCATATCCTCTGTTATCCAATGTGAAAACTCTTCATTTCCTCCCTGCACATTGTTACAATCCCTACTGTAAGGATTCTCAACAGTAAAAACCGATGTAAAAAAACGGTTTAGCAGATTAGCCTTTTCGGCATCCTCTACAACCACCTCAGCTCCATTATTTAATGGTCCCACATTCTCAGTCCTCATTTTTTTACCATTTATATAGTTAAAAAACATCTTGGGGTTGGACTTGCTTTGTTCGGCAATCCGTATTTCATTTTCTATTTTAGCTAGTTTAATTGCTTTCTTGCACTCTTTATTACAACTTTTGAAGTCCCTGTAAGCCTGTTCTGTGCCTTCTGCTTTCAAAATTTTAAAAGCCCTTTTCTTTTTTTCCATTTCCCTTTTTACCTGAGCATTAAGCCATGCAGGAGTGGACCTCATTTTTTTACACTTGTTTCCTAAAGGTACCGATTTGGAAATTTTATATTTTAATATCCCTTTAAAAGTGGTCCACATCTGCTCAGTATCTTTACCTAGAAACAGTTCCCCCCAGTCTATGAGCAGGAGCGATTCCTTTAAAAGCATAAAATTAGCTTTCCTAAAGTTAAAGTTTTTTTAAGCCGTGCACTTTAGTTTTCTGCAACCTATATTAAATGACACTATATCATGGTCACTATTCCCTAAGCTTCCCATTACCTTCATCTCCAAAATGAGCTCTGGGTTATTAGATATCACCAGATCCAACACGCATTCTTTCTAGTAGGAACTTCTACCATCTGTGAAAGAAAATGCTCATATAGGAAATTTAAGAACTTTATACCTTTTGAGGTGCTGGCAGTTCCATTACTCCAATCTATTTCGGGGTAGTTAAAATCCCCCATAACCAGAACATGCCCCATACCAGCAGCCTTCGCCAACTGCGCAATCACATGCAATTTTGTATCTCAAATAAAGAAATCCCATTACTAAAGACTTTTTTTTTAAACTGACCAATGAACCTATGTCCACTGGAAGACCGTTTCATAGCTTTACCATTCTTACAAGAGGGAGAATAACATTTTCCTCCCTTGAATCCATACCTACCCTATCCCAGTATCAGATCAGGGATTGGTAATGTTAATAGGTAAAATAGCAGGAGTCTCTTTATAAGTTCATTTAACAGAATACTGGTACAAAACATCAGTTAATTTGTCCTGGCCCACTGATTACCACTACGGATTGGTCATAGCTACAGGGACGAAAGTAACCACAGCCGACAGTTTATGTGAACAATTGTGTGGTCCATAGGAGAGAATGGGCTGTGGTTAACCTACGTGTCTAATAATCCTTTCGGACATCAGTTTTGAGCAAACGTAAAATTACCACACAGAAATATTGGTCTGTTGGCAAGAGATATCTGCTTGTGTGTACCCAGCCTAAGTGTTAAACACTCAGTAGGCAGTTATGAACATATGGAAATGAAACATGAAAAATTACCTAGCATGTCACACCTTCCAGTAATACTCGTCTCCCCGTCCCACACCTATTACTAGGCTAGAAAAGTCCCCCAAAATGCATGAAAACCATCTCGGACAAATTTCAAGACCAATTATTGCCTTTTTATAAATACATACAGTGCAAATAGAAACGCCCACTAAATCTCAGTATGCCACTTATCCTGAATCAATAAGTGCCCCAATTACCGTATATACGCGAGTATAAACCGTCCTGAATATAACCGGGTACATAGTTTTAGCTAAAAAAGAAGGAAAACCACATTGACTCGAGTATAAACCGAGGGGGTAGTATTTGCCACTAAAGATGTTTGGAAACTACAACTCCCAGCATGCTTTATTTGCTGGGAGTTGTAGTTTCAAACATCTTAAGTTGCAAATACTTACAATAAGAGTAAAACCTTCTTTATTTGTGCATACTGTATGCCAAAATATAGGAGGATTACCCCTATTTGCAAGTTTTGCCACTTAAGATGTTTGAAAACTACAACTCCCAGCAATAAAGCATGCTGGGAGTTGTAGTTTTCAACATCTTAAGTGGCAAATACTTGCAAATAGGGGTAAATCCTCCTTTATTTTGCATACAGTATGCACAAATAAAGAAGTTTTACTCTTATTTTAGTATTTGCCAATTGTGTGTATTTGCCCTGTGGAAGTAAAAGTTTCTCCTACCTTGTCCGCCGGCCCGCGATCCGCATCCTCTCTCCACAGCCTCTGCGCATCCGATGATGTCACACCCGGCGCCTCTCACTTTGCGGCGCCGGGTAGTGACTCATCTGGATGCACAGGCTGTGGAGCAAGGATGCGGATCGCGCGGCCGGCGGACAAGGTAGGAGATAGCCTGACTCGAGTATAAACCGAGGTAGATTTTCAGGCTTTTTTTAAATCCTGAAAACGCTTGGTTTATACTCGAGTATATATGGTATACTCTTGGACACTGAGATGTGGCCAAAAATAGGGCATAACCGCAAATACAGCAAAACATTTTGACCACATCTCTATCAGAATAGTTTCCAGTTTTTTAAACAAAACACAAATTTACCTCTAACATACCCCCAGCAAACTATTTGTAAAAAAATATTTTTTAAATATTATTAAATGCATGTTCACCTGCCTTTAAAAATTCTAACATACTATGTACCCCCCAAAACCTAATTTTCCCAAAATGTACCTTTCTCCCCAGCGATTCTAAGAAAAGATATCATACCTTACAAAAGTCCCTCATCACTCTCCGCTGTCTCCTTTACAGCTTTGTGAAATTGTACTGCTGTTGTAAATTATTGGTCGTGACATCACTGTCACAGCCGTGACTGGCAGCTGTCACACATAAGTGTGAGAAATTATGTCCAACGGGTGTAGATGAAGATTTGTCCTTTTTTCAGCTGGGTGTTTATGAATTTTTTGTTCTTTCTATGTAATGTAATTGGGGTATTTGTAACATACAGTATCAGATTTACTATATTGCTGGATGAGCCGCATGGACTTTTAATGGTAATGGGGAATTTTATGTGAGATAGTAGCTTCATGATTACAGAGTATGCATGATTTTTGAATTGGACAGTCTGGTCCCCTTGGAAAGTACTCTCTCGTGCACACAGTCTGAGGAGGTTTTTGTGATCATGGGGGAAACTGGAGTCCCCATTCTTCCCCAATACCACAATCTAGGCAGTGCAAGCAGAAATGTTTTGGGGTCATGCTTTCTTGTATTTTTTTTGTATTAATTTAACAGAAAAGTGAAGAATCTCTCAGATTACATTGGTTTGACCAGGGATTCTAAATTGAAAACTACAACTCCCAGCATTCCCTGGCGGAGGAATGCTGGAAGTTGTAGTTTTCAAAACATCTGGATGCACACCGTTTGCGAACTCCTGGGTTAGACTATAAGTGAAGATATAATTCATCCCTTTGATCATTATTTCAAACTTTTATAAACTTTTAAAGATATTGTTACTTAAACTAATATTGCTCGCACACTTAACACTTTTAGCCAGAGGTGCTGTTAGCCTTAAAATAATTAAAACTTTGTTAAGTTCATATGGCAGCACTCAGTGTATGGTTAATATGCCACTGTTATTGTGTTTGCCATATAAATATTATATATATTGTGCTTGCCATATAAATGCACTTGTATTTATCCATTCTATATGTCATGAACAATTTGATAAAACCAGACCATATTGTGAATGTTCTTCGTGTTTATTATTTGCATCAGCACTCCGTATCGCCAACACCGCTCTCTATGTGCATTTTTCATCTGGAAACTGATGTTTTTGATCATTAGAGCTACTAATTAATTTTTATTCTCCAATACAGATCAAGATCTGAATCTTCAGTAGCAGATATGCAAAAGGTAACTAATGCATTTGAGAAAGCCTTTACATTTATATTGCATATTTTTGGTGACCAACATGAAAATTGAAGTTTGTTAGCTACAAATATGTGTGTACTGCATTATTTTATATTATATAATGCTAATTATATTGACTTAAAGGATTAATCCCACTCTTCCAATTCAAGTGGCTTCCTAATTTAAGCGAGTGATAGGGAAATTCCTTAGTGTGTGTATATATAATGGCTATTTTGTCTGCCCATGTTGAGAAGACAAAGTTGCCACTCAGAGATCATATGGCACTGGACGCTAAATTTAGCAGGACTTAACAGTATCACGGCTGTGAACACCCTAAAGGGACAGTTCAGTGGAAATTATCAATATTTGTTATATTGTTAGTTTGTATAATGCCCCTTCTACATCTACTATTCTACATCGGTATTCTACATATTCTCTCCCATTTTGAAAAATCAGTTGATTTCATATCCTTTGCTGTTCCCTGCTGTTGGACTTTAGTGAGCTAACATTTCAGGTTCTAACGGTCCTTCTTCTTCCCAGGATGCACCACTTTCTTGGAATCTTCCTAACAGTTATTTCTACTGATTGGCTGTTGGATGGGTCAAATATGCTCAGATTTCTACTGAGCAACTGAATCAACCCAGGTGCTGGGTCAAGGGGAAGACCATAATGGTCTCTACTAGGGGTCCTGCAAACAGGAAGTCAGTATTTCATATGCATTTATTTATACACAGACAAAATGCTGGATCAGCATATTAAAGTCATTGGGATGAAAAAATACTGCTCTTTTTTCTGAAAAGCATATGTATTTTCACTGAACTTCCCCTTTTAGTATTAAGATTAAGAAAGGTTTTGTGAACGGTAAAGGGCATATTTTGGACACAGAGAGCAACTAATTCACAAGAGGAGTGAAAGAGGACATCTATGTCAGACTTAACAAATGTTCTTGTTGAGAAATCATCTGTGATTATGCAGGTCTCAGCTATTTCCTGATTTCTGCTGTTCTTCTAACTAGCGGGTAGTTATTGGGTTCTTGACTGCTCGGTTTTGATTATGGCAGGCCATGCAGTAGCTATTGTATTTGACAGCTCTGGCAGAGCGGGAGGAATGCTACAGTACTCACTGATAAAGAAAATGAGAAGAGCACACTACATAAGTGAATCTTAATTTATTGTGCAGAAAACATACAACTCAATTTTTTGGACTAACAATCCACTGACAATTTTCAAGCTTACCCACTTTTATTAGAGAGACTTATAGGATAGGATTAGAAGATTAAATTGGATCCTGTGTATGATGTGTAGACAGTGGACATATTGAAACAGAATAGTAGGAAGAAGAATGGAGAAGCTGAGCTGCAGATTTAAGAATGGAATTAATGGGAGGTTTTCTGATAGAACACACAGTAGTCTATTCGGCATATGTACTAAAATTTGGGTAGCCTTGTAAGGAAGGAAAGGTTAAATTATTGAGGTTTTTTTGGACAGAAAGATCAGAATCTAGAGGAGAGGATAAAGGATATTGTTGCCATTGATGATTAGTATTTTAGGTAGTTAATGGTAGCTAATTTTGCTACTTAATGAAGCATTCACCTACAAAGCCAGTGAGTCCAATGCAGTAAGTAGTGACAAATAGCATTGGGCATCTCATTTTAACAGCCCTCTCCTATTGACCCTCAACTGGAGTAAACAGGGTGTGACATCAGTTCTCCAGCTCTATGGAAGTTTGTAAGGAGATGTGTCTCAAAACAGTGCAAATATTTGGCAATAATCCAAGGTACTTAAAAAAATTTTCATTTTATCTCTGTTCCCCTTTAACACGCATGTAGGGCAATATATAAAATGCATTTCAACCTCATATTAAAATAAATTATAAATTTGGATTGTTTCTCAGTTGATTCCTCATATAATAAAGAACTTAATTCATTCTTAAAGGGTAACTGTGATCTCCATACAAGTGCCCTTTATTACAAAAGATCACATTTCTACCTTGACTCCAGGATCATGCTTCTAGCTGCAGTCTATCCAAAGTAACAGCAGTATAAAGGGTGGTGTTTCCAGCTAGCACATGAACCCACCCTTCTTAATCATTTTTAAAGCTAGCCACAAGCCTGAAAAGAAAACTTTTTTGGGGGGACGCTTCTTATACAGCACAGCATATGACAGTAACACACTTCATTGTTTATCCTGACTGTCTAAATGTAAATGTAAAAGTCTATAACTTAAGAGGAGCTACATACATCATCCTAGGTTTGTTTGAAAGGTATGAGGACACTTGTATGGAGACCACAGTTACCCTTTAAGAAAGTGAGTATTTACTTAGAACTTGGAGCAGTAGTTTCAGGAGACTTATGTCTATCGGGTGCAAGTGTGTTGCCCTTTTGGAATCTGAGGCGGAGAATCTAAATGGAAGGTTGCCTTAACACTTACTGGTAAACTGAAGGGTGGACATAGCACTGGCTGGTGAACTGGAAGGCTGGCTTTACACTGGCTGGTGAACTGAAGGGTTGACCGTGCCCACAACACAGACCGGTAAATAAAAGATGCCCCCATGCCTAGTACACACTGACTGGTAAATATAAAATGCCCCCATGCCTAGCACACAAAGACTGATAAAAAATAAAATGCCCCCATGCCCAACACACACAAAATGATAAAAATGCCCCCATGCTTAGCATACACTGACTGGTAAATATAAAATGTAAGGAGTAATAATGTGTGGGTAAATGGTTGGTGTAAGGAAGAGGAGTTTGAGAATGTGGTAGACTTTTCTGTCAGCTACAGGCTCTTTAGTAGGGATGGGTTGCACCTCACTGATGGTAGTCCAGCTGTTTTGAGGAAGAAGATGGCTAGAGGTTTGAAAGGGGATTTTTTGGAGGGACACTATCAACCTCACTGGGGTAGATCACACGGGGTAAGCAGGGTGTAGAATGGTAAATGGTAGGAGGAAAGCCTGTAAATAAATTACAGGATCATAATTAAAATGTATGTTTGCAAATGCAAAAAAAAATGGGAGAATTGGAAATCATGGCTTTGACTGAAAAGTATGATGTAATGGGTATAGCAGAAACATGGTTAAATAATTCTTATGACTAGGCTGAACATTTAGAAGGATACTCAATGTTTAGGCATGATAAAGAAAATAGGAAAGGGGAGGGGTATGTAGTTATGTTAAACAAGAGTTGAAGCCAAATTTAAAAGAAGAGATAACTTGATATTGATTTTAATGCAAAGGCATTATGGGTGGAATTGAGCAAGTTTATTGTTGGTGTCTGCTACAAGCAACCAAATGCTAGCGAAGAGGAAGTGAGTCAGTTTCATATGCAGATGTGAAGGGATGCAAGTTTGGGGCCTGTCCTGGAGTGGAACTGCCAACACAGTAAAGGGAAATTGCTTCCTAAATTTGCTACATGAACATATTCTCTCACAGGTGGTTGAAGTTCCTACTAGAAAACGCACTCTGTTGGATCTGGTTATATCTAATGACACACACCATGTAACAGATATGAAGGTATCTGGAAGCTTATTGAGTAGCGACCATAAAATATTGCTATTTAGTTTATACTATAAAAAGGGAAATTGGACTGAGTTAACAAAGACTTTTAATTTAGGAAATCAAATTTTCCTTTTATAAAAATAGCTCTTCGGCCTATAGACTGGGGTGACATATTCTCAGGTAAAGATACTGAACAGAAGTGAATATTTTCTCAATATCTAAATGTATACCCTTGGAAAAAACAATGTAAAAAAAAAAAAGTGGCTCAGTTTTTACTGTGCATGCACAGACATGAACAGTGTCTGCACCTGTCAGAAGAACAGCGGTGGAGAGCAAGACCGGGTAAGTTCTGTATCTTCGCTCCTGGCTCCTGCAGGTTTAATTGAATAACGAGAGGTAAGACTTAGCTCCCGTTCTTCAATTAAAATGAAATCCCAAAAGTTAATTTCGGGAGAGGAGATACCCTTTAATAAGAGGTGAAAAATTTCACCTGTGCTGCAGCAACCAGTCAGATGTAGAAATGTAGACCAGTAAAAAGGTATCATCTGATCATCTGCACATTTGTAAAGGATCATATTTTGGTTTTATTTGCCTGCACTAACACCACAGCAGAAATAATTGAATATGGTCTGTAACATGACAAAGAAAACTTAAAATTGCTGCTTAACTGCTTCTGATTGTTTGGTTTTCAGAAAGCACTGGATGCAAAAGAGTCTATTGAAACAAAGCAAAGGTAAATGTGAAACTCTGTGGTCAAAATCTCACTGACAATGATAAAAAGCTTATAGAAATATATCTGATTTTAAAGGAACCATGTTTTTTTTTTCTTTAGTTTATGTTTTTCCTTTAACCAATTTCACCACAATACTTAGGTTGAGATTCACGGAGAGGCACAATCACTCTGACAGGCATCCTCTACATGGATTTAATATTGCGATTGTGGTTCTCTATATTATTCTCTACAACATATTTTTGTTTTTTTCCTTGATTTTTTTTTTGCCTTTTAAAAAATGAAGCAGCCATTGTTTTTGCATTTTCTTACTCAAGTATGTAAAAAAAATGTATGTACTTTTTACAACTAGATAAAAATTGTATGGTCAAATTTAAACTGCATGTCCACTGCTAAAATGGAAAACTGCATAGGACACACACCCCTTCCACCCTCCACGCAAAACATACACACACAATTGGAACCACCGAACCAATATTGTTTCACTTCTAAAAGATAAAACTTTTTTCATTGTAGTGTTCTGCTCTGTTCTGGTTTCTCTTTCTTCTCTAAAGTAGCCACCTCCTCTGCTGACAGTATGAGCTATTTACGAACTCACACATGCAGGGTAGGCAGTTTAGGGAACAGCAGTCAGTTATTGGCTGTGGCTGACCTCTTCCTGGAACAACCAGGAAGGAGAGAAAGCTGGAAGCAGAACATTTTGGTGTAAAGAAGGTTTGTCTTTCATCCTTGAGCAGTTAACATGTTGTGGTTGATGAGTTTGGAGATTATTACCTGGGCAGAATTAGGATTGGATATACCTGCTAAACTAATTCCCTTGAAGGATAATTAAATGGATCAGGTCTGATTTAGTCTCACACATTACATTAGGCAATAAAGTATTAAAGCAATTGGTTCTTTAAACACTGGCGTACTATTTTAGACTGTGTTCAGATGTCGCCCATTCAATTGGGCAGGACTAACTAATGTGCAATCAGCATTAGAGAATATTAATCCCAGGAGATTAATTTGGTTGACAGAATGCCGTTGAATGAATGGCTAGAATTATCCAAACTGGCTCACAGAGGAAGTGGAAATTAGATGTAGTAGTAGCCATTTCCAAATGTTTCCAAAACCACTTTCGTTAAGTTTAACGCTACTTTATAAGACAAAACTTAACGTGGTTCTGTATGGGGCTTCAATCTAGCGCATCTTACCTTTACGCGATCCAACGATGCAATACCAGACATACAGGGTTATTCAATAAAAGTTCTTATCGTTTAAAATGGTGCTAATTTTGCCCCAACCAATCAGATGTTAGCTTTCAAATGTTAAATAAGATCTGATTGGTTGGGGCAAAATTAGCACTATTTTAAACGATAAGAACTTTTATTGAATCTCCTTGAAAATCTTGTTTACCTCTCATTGTATCGCGTGATCGTGCACAGGTAAGTAACGCTTTTTTATTTATTTTTTTTATTTGAAGTACAGACTCACGTTTCACATGTTTTAGTGTATGTTGTGATAGCTTATGATGAACATCATTATATTGCACATTTCATTTTCTAAAATGCTTGAAATTTTTAGGTTTGTAAAAATAATCAACATCTTAATAACAAGTAATATATTTTTTAGCAAGAAAGAAAATGATGCTCCTGTGAAGATAAATACTGAATATGTTGGAAAGGATAAGCACGGTAAAATTCAAATAAGCATATTACCATGTAACAGACTTATTACACCTATGGAGCCAGAGAAAGATTCAGACAAAACTACCCAACATGGCTGCATTGCAAACCTATTTATAGGTGAACCAGAGTCAGACAGAGAAGAGAAGAATTTGAGTAGCTCGGTAACAAAGCATATTTCAGAGGAGGATCCTTCAGAATCCAGACACATCTTAAACAATAAATCTCTTAGTGACTTATCTGAAGATGATAAAGTTTCATCTGAACATGTGATATTGAATGATGGAAAAGAAAGGAAGGACTTTGATAGGGAAGAAACCAGTTTTGTGCAGTTTTTTAGAAGAAAAGATGAACCTGAATCTATATATTCTGATGTCCATGAACGAAGCAGCATACACCTGGAACCATTAACACCTTCAGAAGTTTTAGAGCATGAGGCCACAGAGATACTTTCAAAAGGCTCTGTTGCTACTTGCCCTCCAAAGGGTGCAAGTTGTGAAGAAACTGATGCCACTAGAAAAATTAACATGATTACTTTGGATGTTGTTAAAATGAAGACAGTTAGTGAAGCAAATTAAGCTGTTGAAGATGCAGTAAGAAATCCTATGGCACACACTAGTCCTTTTTGTTTTCTATAATGGATTGTTTGTGGTAAAATTTCATTTTTTTAAATTTGTTGTTGACGAAGATACCGGGAGCTAATTTTCCTAATGACGATTGCATTGTATCTTGTTCTTTGAAAAGCCAAGGATAATTGAGAGAATAACAAAGTGGGAGACTAGAGATTAAATCCTTTTTAAAAGGAACTGGACATTTTAGTATTAGTTTACAAATATTGGGGGGAGAATGGGCGGGGGAGTTGTCCTTAATATTTAATGATTTTACTTGGAATTTACTTTGAAATTAACTGATTGGTTTCAAAGGTGTTTTGGAAGGAACCACACAAAAGCTAGGAAAAAAAACATATCAGTTTTTTTATTGTACCTCTATGCACATCTGCACAGGTGTAATCTTGCCTGTCTTCTTTCACAGTAAGCTGATATCTAACATCTCTGCTGTTAATTTGAAACTCTTAAAACCACTGTTCCTAACACGATCAGAGCTTAACCTAATGCCATTTTTTCAGCTAAATAAGGAGGTGTATTTTATCAAATGTGATTTTCGTTGACAGAGTAAAATAAACATTGGTCAGGGTATCTGACAATGATTTTTATGGCCTGGCTTTCTATTTTGCTTGTAGACACAGGAATGCATTTTATACCCTTAGCTTACATTTAAGCACTAACTCATGCCATAAATATTAAACTACTAGGATGGATTTAGAGAGCATTGATTTAGAGTTATTTAAATTGATATTCTATTGTTTTAAAATAGGTTTAAAAGAATGCTGGCAATGTTACTTTTTAAGTAAATATTTTAAAAAAAATATTGTTTTTCATGCCAAAAAAGTAATCAGAATAAACAACTAATGAAAAAAAGATGGTTCTAAACTGTATGCAAAACGTAAACTGCAGAGTGCTGTTTATAGGACAACTTGGTTGAATATATTTTGAATCTGTTTTAAAAAAGATAATATACGGTAGTTACGGTAATAAAATGGTCTGTTTCTACAATGCATTCTGTGGTGCAAATCAAAAGTCAAAAGCTGTAGTAAGGAGCAGCTGTGATGTCTTCTTTCAGTTATAGTTCACATCTACAAAATGAAAACTTCCTCTTGAGGGTTATGGTTATATTTATATGTATAAGTAGTCCTTGCTGTTCAGGTTATGCTTGATCTTAAGCATGCCTGTTTGCTATTTTGATGAAAATCCTTAGGATATCTACAGCCCTTAATGGTGAAGGGATTTTGTTGTTTTTTGAAAGAACACCATGTTTATACAATTGTCATCGACTTACAATACATGCATGTGTTGTCTCTTGGGTTTAGATATGGTACTAGTTTGGTACCTATTATTCTACAAATACTTAAACTACACATTAAATAGTAAAATCACAAAAAAAGTGGTAAAAAAACTACCTTAACATTTATATACCCAAACATATGGTTTAATTAGGGGGCTTCCTGGTAGAGATGTCCGAACTTCGCAAAATCCGGTCCGCCCAAGGATCCGCGAATTTTCGAAAAAATTTGAAAATTCGAAAATCCGCGAGCGGACCCAATAAAAGGAAAAATACCATCGAAATTACGAGATTTTTCGTATTTTCGAAAATTTCCGAAATTACGCGTTTCGCGTATTTTCGAAAATTTTCGAAAATACGAGAAAATATGTAATTTCAAAAATTTGTATTTTCGAAAATACAAGTAATCCTCGTAATTTCGCAAATTTTCGAAAATACGTATTTATGGAAAATAAGAGAAATCCTTGTATTTTCGAAAATTTTCGAAATGACGTGTTTTCTCGTATTTTCGAAAATAAGTGAAACCTCGTTATTTCGAAAATTTTCGAAAATACTAAAAATCCGCGAATCGGAAGTTCGGAAGGCGAAAAATCCGCCGTTCGCAAACGGAATAAATCCGCGGCGGATCCGGGTTCGGATCTGCGAACCGGCCATCCCTACTTCCTGGGGGGAGACAAAGGCAGTATGTGGAAAGCATGTGTAAACTGAAGCATAGTTCACAGACATTGATGCATTTGTCAGCACATTTCTTGTCTACTCATCTAGTAGACTTAAGGGCACGGCCACACTGCAACGCAATCGCATGCGATTTTTCTTCATTAACTATTGAAAAACGCACGCGATTGCGATTTACAATACGGAACGCAAATCGCAAATGCAACGCACCCGAAAACGCACGTTTTCTTTGCGTTGCGGCGTTTTCAAGGAGATGAAAAAACGCAAAAAAAGCAGTGTGGCCTAGCCCTCGTGCACATTATTTTGGAGTTATAGTGACTTTCAGTTGGAGTTCTTGTTCCAAGACTTTTTTTATTGCGGTCTAGTATATTTTGTATAGTGGGACAGGAACAATCAGAACTGAAGTCCAACATAGGATAAAGCAAACAGAAACAGGTAATTTCATATTTACAATTGCTGGTTGTGCTCCAGGGAAGGGGAGAAAAGACACCATATATAAAATGAGAAATGTACACTTATAAACTCTTATGCTGTGGTAATTTACCAGTGGTTAGATTCACAAACCAAGATTCTTGGTTTCATTTTCAATTCTTCATTTATAATCCATAAGGATAATAAAAGATAAATTAAAAAGTGTCGGTTTCACCAAAGCATTCATGATATATGATGCTTTAAAAGTGTTTTAAAACTACCCTTTCAACATGCTAGTTAAAGTTATTTATCCAGTTCATGGTACAGTATATCTGTGCTATTCAGTTAGATCAACTGGTATTGAAGTTTAGTTCTTGAAAGCATGAAAGAATGAATTGAAAAAGCCAGTCAGATGACTAGCGGAACGCCTTTAAGACCAGTTGATCTCACTGAAAAACACGGATATTCCTTTTCAACAAAATTCAGTGCATCAAATCTAAAACCACATTCTCCTAGGGCAGTAAGGGGTATAATAATCGTTGTCCATGACTAATACTGCATTTGTTAAAGGGTATCCCCACTAACAAAATTGACATACCATTATTCACTTTAATTGAAGAATGGGGTAAAGGAGCTATGTCTTACTCCCATTCTTCAATGAATCCTTCAGCAGCAGGCAGAGAAATGGTCAAACTTACAAAAAAATAGAAGCCTAGTGCACATTAAATTAATTTGCTTATATTTTACTTTACCAGTGTATTGCGAATTAAAAAGCTTGCCCTTCTCTCTAGATAAATTAAAGCAATTAGTTCAATAACTTGGCCAAATTATTTTAAGCCCAACAACCACTTCACTGTTTCTGCTGGGTCCTAACTTTTAACCTTTTTTTACCTTAGTAACTTTTTACCTTCTTAGGAGACGGAATTCTCAAACTTTGTCTTTATATCAGTACCTCCCTTTTATGAAATGAAAGTCTCTGCTGCTCTTTCGCTTGATTTCCTGGGACTATCCAGCTTTCAGTACTTGAACACATGACCCACTGTGGGCGGAGTACACATTTCCCAGAGGCTTGGTCAAACCCCCCCAATGCAACAAGCAATATATATAGATATGGGATAGTATACATCCACGCAGAGTGGTCAAACTTACCCACAATCACACTTCTTCTCTGACAGGTCCTGACATCATGCACGCTTCCTTATACTGTACATGTATGCGCTTAGGAAATATAAATGCAGAAGTCATTCACTTTTCTTTTACAGTAAGCTTATCCCCAGCATCTTTGATATTAATATTAAACACTTAAAACCTAAAAGAATCAGAGCTTAATACAATGCCATTTCCTCTGACAGGTCCTGACATCGCCCACACTCCCTTGTATTGTATCACATGCGTACAGTATAAATAATATACCTCAAATCAGGGGCGTATCTAGGGTCTAAGAAGATCAGGGGCACTCCTGGGCACTCCATGTGCCGCGCGCGGCGCAAATTTTTTTAGGTCACGCCCCTTTCTCCGCCCCAATTAGGTCACACCCACTAAGTACTTAATGAGATGGCCAAAAAGACACAGACAGACAGATAGATAACCACAAACATAGACACACAGCCCGATAGTGATAAACAGACAGAAAGACAGTGAAATAGACAGATAGAGATTTGGATAGAGAGACACGAATTAATGACACAAAGGCATAGTAAACTGGCAATATCATTACCGTATATACTCGAGTATAAACCGACCCGAGTATAAACCGAGGTACCAGGTACCCATTTCACTAAAAATCTAATAAAAGTTGTTGACTGAGTATAAACCGAGGGTAGTAAACTTGGCATTCAGAATGTTTGGAAACTACAACTCCCAGCCATAATAAAGCATGCTGGGAGTTGTAGTTTCCAAATATCTTGACTGCCACCCTCACTTGGCATTCAAGATGTTTGGAAATACAAACTCCCAGCATGCTTTATTAGCGGGGAGTTGTAGTTTCCAAACATCTTGAATGCCACCCTCACTTGGAATTCAAGATGTTTGGAAACTACAACTCCAGCTAATAAAGCATGCTGGGAGTTGTAGTTTCCAAAACATCTTGAATGTCACCCTCAAACCCAGTTAAGTTTGTACTGTGGGCTCTTTCATCCAGGATCTGTGGGCTCTCCTCCATCAAGGGCTTCCTAGGACTGTGTGCTGGTAAGTTCCTCCCAGTTCCTCTGGCAGCAGCGTCCTCTCCATTCCGGCAGCCGCACGATCGTCCATGTACTGGCGCGCCGGCTGACGTCACTAATTGGCACCAAGCCAGCGCCAATTAGTGACGTCAGCCGGCGCGCCAGTACATGGAATGATCGGGCGGCGCCGGAATGGAGAGGACGCTGATCTTCAAAGGTGAGTGACTCGAGTATAAACGAGTCCGAGCGTTTCAGGCTGATTTTTCAGCCTGAAAAACTCGGTTTATACTCGAGTATATCGGTATATACTGGTAGCAATCTGGTATTTAAACTTACTGTGTGTTCAGTTGTAGTCAGTCGCTTGGCCATACCTTGGCCAGGGAGACCTTCTTGTACCTTTTACATGGACCTCTGCCCCTATCTATCTGTCCCTCTCTCTCTCTGTATATCTATCTAACTCTGCTATCATCTATCTATCTATCATCTATCTGTCCCTCTCTCTCTGCTATCTATCTAACTTGCTATCTATCTATCTCGCTATCTATCTATCTATCTAACTCTTTATCTCTCTATCTATCTAACTGCTATCTATCTATCTATCATCTATCTATCTAACTCTGCTATATATCTATCTAACTCTGCTATCTATCTATCTGTCCCTCTCTCTCTCTGCTATCTATCTATCTAACTCTGCAATAATCTATCTATCTATCTCTGCTATCTATCTATCTATCTATCTATCTATCTATCTAATCTATCTATCTAACTCTAGATCTATCTATCTATCTATCTATCTATCTATCTAACTCTGCTATCTATTACTATGCTACTACTATCTAACTCTGCTATCTATCTCTATCTATCTATCTATACTATGCTCTATCTATCTATCTAACTCTGCTATCTATACTACTATCTAACTCTGCTATCTATCTAACTCTCTCTATCTATCTATAATCTATCTATCAACTCTCTATCTATTTCTATCTAAATCTGTATACTATCGTATACTATCTAACTCTGTATAACTACTATCTATCTAACTCTGCTCTATCTATATCTAACTCTGCTATCTATCTAACTCGACTATCTATTATCTAACTCCATATCTATATATGCTAACTACTATCTCTATCTATCTAACTCTGCTATCTATCTTATCTAACTCTGCTATCTATCTATCTAACCGATCTATCTATCTAATCTATCTAACTCTGTCTGATCTATCTATACTATCTATCGATCTACGCTGGCTATGTAGCTATCTAACTGGGCGGAGCGAGCAGAGGGACGGCGAGGAGCGAGCGAAGGCGAGTCGACGGATCGTGCGACGCGGCGAGCTAGAGCAGCGGCGAGCGATAGAGCTATGCACGACGGCGTCAGTAGACTATCTATCTACTCGTACTACTCTTCTAATCTATCTATCTACTAACCTGATTATCATCTACTACTGTCTATCTATCTGTATCGATCTATCAACTCTGGACGTATGCACTATCATCTGATACTCTGCTTATCTAGCGATCTAACTCTGCTATCTATCTATCTATCTATCTATCTATCTAACTCTGCTATCTATCTATCTAACTCTGCTATCTATCTATCTGTCCCTCTCTCTCTCTGCTATCTACGTCATCGCGCCGGCGGAGGTCCGCCGGGAGTCCTATTGTTTTCCAGTATTATACAGTATACCATTATGGTAAAAAAAAAAAAGGAGTGATATTTTATCTAACAAATTAAAGGATAACTGTATTGCCTCAAATGAGTAATTGTATGCAGCCCTCTCTATACGTTTTTTTTCCTGATTTCGAGCTTCTCTCTGCCTTCAATTAGCCACACTGTGAAGGGGGCGTTACAATTCTGTCTGCCTCTAGCTGTCACTTAAAGGGTATGTCCACCCTAAAAATGATTTTTTAATATAAGATTCCCCCTGTCCCCCCAAACGCTTTAAGAACAGTTGATCTCACTGAAAAACACGAGGATATTCCTTTTCAACAAAATTCAGTGCATCAAATCTAAAAACACATTCTCCTAGGGCAGTAAGGGGTATAATAATCGTTGTCCATGACTAATACTGCTTTGTTAAAGGGTATCCCCACTAACAAAATTGACATACCATTTTCACTTTAATGAAGAATGGGGAAGGAGCTATGTCTACTCCCATTCTTCAATGAATCCTCAGCAGCAGGCAAAGAAGAAATGGTCAACAATTACAAAAAAATAGAAGCCCTAGTGCACATTAAATTAATTTGCTTATATTTTACTTTACCAGTGTATTGCGAATTAAAAAGCTTGCCCTTCTCTCTAGATAAATTAAGCATAGTTTCAAACTTGGCCAAATATTTTAAGCCCAACAACCACTTCACGTTTCTGCTGGTCCTAACTTTTAAACCTTTTTTTACCTTAGAACTTTTTACCTTCTTAGGAGACGAATTCTCAAACTTTGTCTTTTATATCGACCTCTTTTATGAAATGAAAGTCTCTGCTGCTCTTTCGCTTGATTTCCTGGGACTATCCAGCTTTCAGTACTTGAACACATGACCCACTGTGGGCGGAGTACACATTCCCAGAGGCTGGTCAAACCCCCCCAATGCAACAAGCAATATATATGATATGGATAGTATACCTCCACGCAGAGTGGTCAAACTTACCCCCACAATCACACTCTTCTCTGACAGGTCTGACATCATGCACGCTCCTTATACTGTACATGTATGCGCTTAGGAAATATAAATGCAGAAGTCATTCACTTTTCTTTTACAGTAAGCTTATCCCCCAGCATCTTTTATATTAATATTAAACATTAAAACCTAAAGAATTCAGAGCTTAATACATGCCATTCCTCTGAAGGTCCTGACATCGCCCACACTCCCTTGTATTGTATCACCTCGTTACAGTATAAATAATATACCCTCAAATCAGGGGCGTATCTAGGGTCTAAGAAGATCAGGGGCATCATGGGCACTCCAGTGTCCGCGCGCGGCGCAAATTTTTTTAGGTCACGCCCCTTTCTCCGCCCCACATTAGGTCACACCCACTAAGTACTTAATGAGATGGCCACAAAAAGACACAGACAGACAGTAGATAACCACAAACATAGACACAAGCACGATAGTGATAAACAACAGAAAGACAGTGAAATAGACAGATAGAGATTGGATAGAGAGACACGAATTAATGAACAAAGGCATAGTAAACTGGCAATATCATTATATACGGGTAGCAATCTGGTAATTTTAAACTTACGTGTTGTGTTCGTTGTAGTCAGTCGACTTGGCCATACTTTGGAGGGAGACCTTACTTTACCTTTTACATGGACCTCTGCCACTATCTATCTGTCCCTGCTCTCTCTCTGATTATCTATCTATCGTAACTCTGCATCTATCTATCTGTCCCTCTCTCTCTCTGCTATCTATCTAACTCTGCTATCTATCTATCTATCTATATATCTATCTATTCTGCTATCTATCTATCTATCTACTCGTGCTATCTATCTATCATCTAACTATGCTATCATCTATCTATCTAACTCTGACTATTATCTTCATCTAACTCTGCTATCTATCGATCTGTCCCCGTCTCTCTCTCTGCTATCTGTCTACTAACTCTGCTATCTATTCTATCTATTCTCTGCTATCTATCTATCTATCTATCTATCTATTCTATCATCTATCTATCTATTAACTCTGCTATTATCTATCTATCGCTATCTATCTATATATCTATCTATCTAACTCTGCTATCTATCTATCTAACTCTGCATCTATCTATCTGTCCCTCTCTCTCTCTCGCTACTATCTATCTAACTCGCTATCTATCATCATCTATCTATAGATCTATCTACTCTGCTATCTATCTATCATCTATCTAACTCTGCTATCTATCTATCTATCTAACTCGCCTATCTATCTATCTATCATATATCTATTATCTATCATCTATCATATATTTAACTCTGCTATCTATTATCTAACTCTGCATCTATTATATAACTCTGCTATCTATCTAACTCTATTATATCATCTAACTCTATCTATCTATCTAACTCTGCTATCATCTATCTAACTCTGCTATCTATCTATCTATCTAACTCTGCCATCTATCTATCATCTATCTATCACTCTGCTATCATTTAACTCTGCTATCTATCTAACTCTGCTATATCTATCTCTAACATCTGCTATCATCTATCTAACTATCTATTATCTATCTAACTCTGCTATCATCTATATAACTCTGCTATCATGCTATCTAACTCTACTATCATCTATTATCTATCTAGCTAACTCTGCTCTGTCTATCTATCTATCTATCATATAACTCTGAATCATCTATCTAACTCTGCTATCATCATCTATTCTATCTCTATTATTAACTCTGCTATCTATCTATCTAACTCTGCATCTATCTATCTATCTATCTAACTCTGCTATCACTATCTATCTATCTATCTATCTATCTATCTATCTATCTAACTCTGCTATATCGATCTACTCTGACTAGCACTATCTATCTAACTCTGCTATCTATCTATCTATCTCCTATCTATCTATCTATCTAAACTCTGCTATCTATCTAATCTGTAGAGAACAGTGACACCAGACAGTCAGAGTAGGAGAAGGCCGGGAGTGCAGAGGCCGCCTGTAATGTTCTGCGCCGTCGCGCGCGTGACGTCACCGCGCCGGCGTGCGCGTGACGTCATCGCGCCGGCGGAGTCCGCCGGGGAGTCCGGAACCGGAACTAGGGGCACAAGTCAGTAAAACATTCGGGGCACTTTGCAAAACATCCGGGGCACGTGCCCCGAATGTTTTAACGTAGATACGCCACTGCCTCAAATAATAAACTATACTAATTATATCTAAATTAATGATTCTTTTAACAAGCAATTCTTTTAACAATACTGTTGCCATATTTTTTTTAACTATGCCCCTCCAGAGCCTACCTTTGTGCCTTGAAAGTTGCTAACATCTTTGTTTGCTAATTGTTAAGCTCCACCCCTCTGAGATTTCCTCTGCTTTCTCCTGCTTCAGCCTCAAACGATAATGCCTGTAAGTTCCATGCACACGCACATGCACGTAACTCACAGGCATTACTGTTTAAGGCTCAAGCAAGAGAAAGCAGAGGTAATCTTAGAGGGGCGGAGCTTAACATTCAGCAAACCAGTAACAAGATGTCAGCAACTTTCAAGGCACAAAGGTAGGCTCTGGAGGGGCATAGGTATAAAATGGCAACAGCATTTTTAAAGCTGCAGCTTCCAAATTATATGAATTGTACCTTAACATAACTAAATATTCCAAAACTAAATATAGTTTGTGGGGGTGTTTCTGAGTTTGATGGGAGTTTGAAAAACTGAAATCTGTTTATGCATTGGTCCCTTTTGGAGTTAGTGGCTGTGCCTCGATGTCTACTTATACATATGACATTAGGTATATACTCGAGTACAAGGCTTTTACTCAGGTCTGGGCTGATCTGGATGCTTGAAAGAGCAGCTAGACTAAATAACATCACCTTGGGAAAAAAAAGCTGTACCCTGTAACAAACAGAATCCTCTTGATTTCGGTGGGTTAGACAATTGTCCTGCTCACTCAGATCAGCCCAGACTGCAAGGGGAAAAAACGGGAGAAGTAACAGTATTCAACAAACTTCTAAAGGTAAAGATACTGTAACAAATGGCCGGACGGCCGGGGTACTTACAGTACGCTTTAGGAGGCTGATAGTCCGGAATGTGCAGGACACAGGTGCTGCTGGGAACTGTAGGCTGGAAACAGGAGCAAGGTGCTGCTGGGAACTGAAGGCTGGATACTGGATACAGGTAAGGTAGGTAACTGGATACAGATGAGGTGAGTAGACGGAAACTGGATACAGGCAAGGTAGTCACTGGAGACCGGCAAGGTAAGTACTGGATACGGACAAGGTGGTCACTGGCGGCAGGCAAGGTAAGTACTGGATACGGACCAGGATGTGCCCTCCAACAGATGACGCCACTCCTCGAGGGCCAGTTTGATGGCAAGAAGTTCCCTATTTCCCACATCATAGTTTTGCTCGTTGGGTAGAAACTTCTTAGAGAAATAAGCACAGGGATGGAGTTTCCTTTTAGGGCCTTGTCTCTGGGAAAGGACAGCTCCAGCGCCCAAATCCGAGGCATCAACTTCGATGTAGAAGGGAAGACTAAGATCTGGATGGACTAGAACAGGAGCATCAGCAAAGGCCTCCTTGAGTCGTTTGAAGGCTTCGAGGGCTGCAGGGGTCCATGAATGAGGCTTACCACCTTTACTGATGAGGGCTAATATCGGAGAAATTATTGAAGAGAACCCTTGAATGAATTGTCTGTAGTAATTGGCGAACCCAATGAACCTTTGAATAGCTTTGGTTCCCATAGGGAGAGACCAATCTTGGATGGCCGAAACTTTAACAGGATCCATCTGGAACCCTTGCGCAGATATGATGTAGCCTAGGAAGGGTACTTGTGAACACTCAAACAGACACTTTTCCAGTTTGGCATATAGGCTATTCTCTCTCAGACGTAGCAACACCTGTTTAACATGGATGCGGTGTGAGGGCAGATCTTGAGAAAAGATTAAAATGTCATCGAGATACACTACTACAGAGATACTGTAAGAAAACATACTTACCTGCTCCGTCGCTCCAGTCCCTCCAAGATGGCGGCGCCCAGTCTCCCGCCGCACCGACGTCAGTGCACCATGCGCGTGACGTCACAAAGGTGCGACGGTACGTTGCGTGACGTAAGTGACGTCACGGAAGTGCGCCCGGCGGCGCAAAGATTGAAAAGGAGCCGGAAACTTCAGGCAGATGCCCGAAAATAGCATCGCCTGCCCTTTGAGCTGTGCTGGGTTCCCTGCAAACTATTTGTTCCCTGGTTTTCCTTTGGATTCCCGTTTGCCTTTCCTGTTCTCAAGTTGACTTTTCCTATTAATTTTGTGCCTGGATCCTGTTAGTATTATTCGGTCTTTATTCCTCTCTCCATATTTGTAAACTTGTTCCTGTGGCTTGCCGTTCCGGTGGTGTCGACTTCCTCGTTGGTCCCGACTTCGCCTTCCTTTTACAGGTAACCTTTACAGTATTTTCGGGGCCATGGACCCACCCGAGAAGCGCTCTGGACTTGGGGAAGATCCTCAAGTATGGCGGCTCGCATGGATGCATACGAAGCCCAGCAGAATCGCATGGAAGGGCTTTAGACACGCTGCTTGCACAAGCCCCACCCGCACCCCCTACAGCTAGTGCGGCTCTGTGGCACAACTTCCTCCTGCACCTGTGGAGTCCCACAAGGAACCACGTATTCCTCCTCCTCCACGTTATAACGGAGACCCTCAAACTGCAGAGGCTTCGTCAACCAATGTCTGATTCAGTTTGAACTCCAACCTTCCCACTTTGTGTCAGACCGTGCTAAGGTGGGCTATATAATCTCGTTTGCTGGAAGGTAAACCCTTGGAATGGGCCTCACCTCTTTGGGAGGGAATTCTCCGTTGGTAAATATTGCGGTGGAGTTCTCTTGCCTTTTTTAAAACCATATTTGATGCCTGGCGCTACTACCTACCGCCTCCTCTCTCTCCCTCTTCCAATTGAAACAGGGGGTCCATACTGCTAGCCAGTATGCTATTGACTTCCGTACCTTGGCTGCAAGGTCTCTGGAATAATGAAGCGCTAGTAGCCGCCTATTGGCAAGGTCTGTCGGACAAGCTTAAAGATGACCTGTTTTTCTAGAGACTACCTACTAACCTAGATGAACTCATCTCCCTCATATCAAAATTGATACTCGTCTTAGGGAGCGTCATTCTGAGAAAGAACATGGCAGGAGATTTCCACCTTTGGCTCCCGTTTCACTCCTCCTCCTCTCTGTCTTCAGCTGATTTTCCCTCAACAGTAGAACCCATGCAGATAGAAGAGCCCACCTTTCTGAAGAGGAAAAACTTCGGAGGCGCACAGCAGGCTTATCCCTTTACTGTGGAGGAGACCCACAACTTGCAGAGGCTTCGTCAACCAATGTCTGATTCAGTTTGAACTCCAACCTTCCCACTTTGTGTCAGACCGTGTAAGGTGGGCTATATAATTTCGTTGCTGGAAGGTAAACCCTTGGAATGGGCCTCACCTCTTTGGGAGAGGAATCTCCGTTGTAATATTGCGGTGGAGTTCCTTGCCTCTTAAAAAACATATTTGTGCTCCTGGGCGATCTACTACCGCCTCCTCTCGCCTCTTCCAATTGAAACAGGGGGTCCATACTGCTAGCCAGTATGCCATTGACTTCCGTACCTTGGCTGCAGAGGTCTCATGGAAAATGAAGCGCTAGTAGCCGCCTATTGGCAAGGTCTGTCGGACAAGCTTAAAGATGACCTGGTTTCTAAGACTTACCTACTAACCTAGATGAACCATCTCCCTCAGTATCAAAATTGATACTCGTCTAGGGAGCGTCATTCTGAGAAAGAACATGGCAGGAGATTTCCACCTTTGGCTCCCCATTTCACTCCTCCTCCTCTGTCTTCAGCTGATTTTCCCTCAACAGTAGAACCCATGCAGATAGGAAGAGCCCACCTTTCTGAAGAGGAAAAACTTCGGAGGCGCACAGCAGGCTTATCCCTCTGTGGGAAGGGGTCTTTCGCGAAGAATTGCTCCCTCAAACAGGGAAACTCTCAAGCCTAGATCAAACGGGTGACTCATCTGGGCGGAATTCCTACATCACCCTACAAGACTCTTCCCGTTCCTTCCTTCAGGTTCTTCTTCAAGTTAAACCCACCACAGTCTTGGAACTCCTGGCGTTCCTCGACTCAGGAGCAGCCGGCAATTTTATGGACACAACCTTTGCCAAACAACTGCAGATTCCCTTATTGCCACTACCAAATCCTCTCCGTGTATTTTCCATTGACGAACAACTCTCTCCTCTGATGTTATTTCCATGACCACTCATCCATTATCCATGAATGTCGGTCCTTTTCATAAAGAGGAAAATCTCATTCCTTATTACCGATTGCCCCTCCACGCCCCTGGTTCTTGGTCTCCCTTGGCTCCGTCTTCACAACCCCCACATAGACTGGCATACTAACAGTATAGCACACTGGAGTCCTACCTGCCAGACCCGATGCATCTCCTCTACCTCATCAATAATTCCTGTTGGTTCCATGAACCTAGAATCCCTACCGTACAATATCAAGAATTTCAGAGACGTCTTTTGTAAAAAATCAGCAAAACTCTTCCACCTCACCGTATGTATGACTGCCCTATTGAATTACTCCCAGGTTCCTTTCCACCACAGGACGTACCTTCCTCTTTCCCCTTCCGAAACTAATCTACAAGAATATATTCAGGACAATTTACAACGAGGGTTCATTCGACCTTCACTTCACCTGCGGTGCCGGATTCTTTTTGTGGGAAGAAGGATGGGGGCCTTCGCCCTTGCATCGATTACAGAGGACCTCAACAAGATAACCATTAAAAACCGCAACCCTCTTCCCCTGATTGCTGAGTTGTTTGATCAATTAAAAATGCCGTATCTTTTCCAAACTAGACCTCCGTGGGCCCTATAATTTGATTCGCATTCGTCAAGGGATGAGTGGAAAACGCCTTCACCACTCGTGATGGGCATACGAGTACCTGTGAGCCCTTTGGCCTCTGCAATGCTCCGGCTGTTTTTCAGGAATTTGTAAACGACCTGTTCCGAGATCTTCTGGGTCGCTGTGTTGTGGTCTATTTAGTGACATCTTAATATTTCTGAAAACTTGCCTTCCCCAGAATCATGTAAAAGAAGTCCTATCTCGTCTTCGTCAAAATTCTTTGTACGCCAAACTTGAAAAGTGTATCTTTGAAGTCCCCAAAATCCATTTCTTGCTACATAATTTCTCAAGGATTTGAGATGGACCCAATCAAGATTGCTGCCATAAAAGAATGGCCTATACCTACCTCTACCAAAGCTGTTCAAAGATTCATGGCTTCGCCAATTATTATAGACAATTATCAGGGCATTCTCCCCCGTATATCTCCCATTCTTGCCCTTATCAGAAGGGGGTAAACCAAGCTCTTGGACACCACAGCTTTGGAAGCCTCAACTCCTTAAAGGACTCATTTTCTTCTGCTCCTATACTTAAACATGCTAACCCTCTTCTTCCATTTTTTCTTGAAGTAGATGCATCCAATATTGGAGCTGGGGCAATATTATCACAAAAACTGAGTCGGATGGCAAACTTCACCCCTGTGCATTCTTTTCTAAAAAATTTTCAGCATCAGAACAGAATTATGATATCGGGAACCGTGAACTTCTGGCCGTCAAACTAGCTCTTGAAGATGGAGAACCTTCTTGGAAGGTTTCTACTCACCCTGTCACTATTTTTACAGATCATAAAAATCTTGAATTCATTCAATCACTTAAAGGCTGAATCCTCGCAGGCCCGTTGGGCACTCTTCTTCTCCCGCTTCAATTTCATTATCACCTTCGGCCTGGTACTAGAAACAAGAAAGCGGATGCCCGTCTAGGACTTCTGAGACCCTTACCGATCCCCTCCACCATGGACTCCCTTGCTATGGATTTTAGGGGTGAACTTCCCCCGTCTAAAGGAAATATTTGTCTTTGGGTCGTGAGGATCGCTTCAGTAAAATGGCACACTTTGTTCTCTCCCCAAGTTTCCCTCTGCTCCTGCGAACTGGCTCAACTTTTCATCACCCACTTTTTCGCCTTCATGTTTACCTGCCGAATGTCTCTCACCAGGGAACCCAATTTGTGCAAAATTCTGGAGAGCCCTCTGCAAAATCCTAGGGGTTTCACTCAGTTTCTCCTCTGCCTATCACCCCCAATCCAATGGGGCAGCTGCACTTGAACAGTTCCTTCGTTGTCATGTTTCCCGTGCCAAGATGACTGGTCAGAGCTTTTACTTGGGCAGAATTCGCCCATAATATGCACACATTCCTCCACTGTAGATCACCATTTCTGACTGTGTATGGACACATCCCTTAGCCTCCCACAGATTTTCTTCTTACTGAAGTCCCACAGCACCAATGACCTTGCAGCTCACATGTCTGCCATCTAGTGCTACCAAATCACATTTAGAAAGACTTCCTTGATACAGAAGTCATCCGCTGATAAAAAACGCAGACCATCCCCTCCTTACTCCATCGGAATCAAGTTTGGCTCTCTACTAAGATATTAACCTTAAGCTGCCATCTCCCAAACTCGGCCCTAAGTTCATTGGTCCTTTTCCCATCATGGAAATAATCAACCCTACTGCCTTTCGTGTTATCTCTGCCTCCTCAGATGAAGATTCCTAATGTATTTCATGTGTCCTTACTTAAACCTGTATCTCTAACCACTTTTCTTCTCCTCATTCCACCCCTTCCTATTTTGGTTGATGGCCAACAAGAATATGAGTAGAGAAGATCCTCGATTCCAGATTTTCTAGAGGAACCACATATCTTTCCAATGTAAGGCTTCGGCCGGAAGAATGTTTCCTGGGTCAAGCATGTGGATGTTCACGCTCCTCATTTACTTCAGAAATTCCACAAGACTTTCCACAGAAAACCTGGACACGATGGTCCTGAGGCCCCTCCTGGGAAGGGGTACTGTAAGGAAACATACTTACCTGCTCCGTCGCTCCGGTCCCTCCAGATGGCGGTGCCTAGTCTCCCGCCGCACCGACGTCAACGCCCATGCGCGTGACGTCACAAGGTGCGACGGTACGTTGCTTGACGTAAGTGACGTCACGGAAGTGCGCCGCGGCGCGAAGATTGAAAGGAGCCGGAAACTTCAGGCAGATGCCCGAAAATAGCATCGCCTGCCCTTTGAGCTGTGCTGGGTTCCCTGCAAACTATTTGTTCCCTGGTTTTCCTTTGGATTCCCGTTTGCCTTTTCCTGTTCTCAAGTTGACTTTTCCTATGACTTTGTGCCTGGATCCTGTTAGTATAATTCGGTCTTTATTCCTCTCTCCATATTTGTAAACTTTTCCTGTGGCTTGCCGTTCCGGTGGTGTCGACTTCCTCGTTGGTCCCGACTTCGCCTGTCCTTTTACAGGTAACCTTTACAATACCCAACAATCCCGGAAAATGTCCTTTATGAATTCTTGGAACACCGCTGGAGCATTACAAAGGCCAAAGGGCATTACGAGATATTCGTAGTGACCGTCCCAAGTATTAAG
Source organism: Hymenochirus boettgeri (assembly GCA_019447015.1). Taxonomy (NCBI): domain Eukaryota; kingdom Metazoa; phylum Chordata; class Amphibia; order Anura; family Pipidae; genus Hymenochirus; species Hymenochirus boettgeri. Next base: position 186,311,092 of record CM033471.1, read on the forward strand.
GCGGTCTTCCACTCGTCACCTTGGCTTATACGGATCAGATTGTATGCCCCCCGAAGATCTAGTTTAGTAAATATTTTAGCCCCTTTGATTTTGTCAAACATCCAGAGATGAGAGGGAGAGGATACCGATTCTTTATTGTGATTTTATTTAACCCACGGTAGTCAATGCAGGGTCCGTAAACCTCCTTTCTTTTCAACAAAAAAGAACCCAGCTCCAGCAGGGGAAGTGGAAGGCCGTATGAAACCCCTAGACAAATGTTCCGTAATGTACTCTTTCATGGCTAGAGTTTCTGAGGGAGACAGTGGGTATGTGCGTCCCCGAGGAGGCATAGTACCAGAAAGAAGGTCGATGGGGCAATTGTAGGAACAATGCGGTGGTAGCTTCTCAGCTCGCTTTTTACAGAACACATCAGAGAAATCATGATAACATTCAGGGAGGTTTTTCTCAGATTTATTTCACAGGTAATGGTAGTGCAATGATAGAAAGGCAATTTTTGAAACAGAAGGGGCTCCAAGACTTGATTTCATTGTTGACCAATCTATAACAGGGTTGTGAAGTCTGAGCCATGGAAGTCCGAGAATAAGGGGAGCAGAAGGGTTTTGGATGACAAGAAAAGATAAATGTCTTGGTGAAATATGCCAATGCGAATAGGACTTTGTAGATTTGGAGATGAAATTCTGAAGCCAACGGTTTATTGTCAATAGCCAGAACTCGAAGGGGTTGCTGCAAGTGGAGGAGAGAAACCCCAATTGTGCTGCATAGGTAGAATCGATGAAATTTCCAGCGGCACCAGAATCGACAAAGCCTGGGAGGAAAAGTTTTGCCATTACAGGTGATATATGCTGGTAGAAGATGTCAGAGGTTCAAATTTGGCAGGAGACTTAACGTTACCTAGAAGGAGCTCCCCTTAACTTCTAGGTCCTGGAGTTTCACGACTTCTGGGGACAATTTCTTACAAAGTGTCCTTGCCCAGCACAATAGAGACAAAGTCCATTGGTACGTCGCGTGATTTTTCCTCGGGGGATAGATGAGTGCCGCAATTTGCATCGGCTCTTCACCCGAAGATATGGGTTGCGGAAGGCTGAGCAGGCCTAGGAAAGGTCTTCGGGAGGTTGGAACGAGCTGCAGACCTTTCGCCTGCCTTCACGAAGCGGGTATCAATTTGTATGCATAGTGTAATCAAGTCTTCCATGGGACAGGTAATTCCCTAGATACTATTCGTCCTTGAGGCGGTCAGAGAGTCCCTGCCATAAGGCTGCAGTAAGTGCCTCTTGTTCCAAGAAGTCTCCGAATAAGGGTACGAAATCGATAGCATATGACCCACGGAACGTGACCGTTGGCGGAGCTGCATCAAACGGGAGGAGGCACAGAGGTTCTTCCTGAGCACTCGAAGACCTTGCGAACATACCAGGAAGTCAGTAACATTATAGACTAGAGGATCGTCTCTTTCCCATAAAGGAAAAGCCCAGCCAGAGCATTACCCTCCAATAAGGCGATGATGTACCCCACCTTTGCACGATCTGATGCAAAAAGAGATGGTTGAAGTTCAAATTGGATTCTGCACTGATTAATGACCCACGGCAGGCTTGGGCATCACCATCAAAACCGCGAGGGTGGAGGTTGCGGGGCTCTCTCCGAAGAGAAGGATCGCGGATCAGGCCGTCGAAGGAGGTGGCGTAGAACCAGAGCAGAGGCAGCAGCTGGGGGTAGCCGGACAGCTAGGGAATCCATGAACGAGCCAACTGGCCCTGATGATATTCGAACAGGTCCATGCGTTTGGACAAAGCTTGGAGAGTTTTATTCAACTCGGCCATAGCCCCCTCAGGCGTTTCCATGGCCATATTACTGTACAAATGGCCGGACGGCCAGGGTACTTACAGTACGCTTTAGGAGAGGCTGATATCCGGAATGTGCAGGACACAGAGGCTGCTGGGAACTGTAGGCTGGGACCAGGAACAAGGTGCTGCTGGGAACTGTAGGCTGGAAACAGGAGCAAGTTGCTGCTGAACTGAAGGCTGGATACTGGATACAGGTAAGGTAGGTAACTGGATACAGATGAGGTGAGAGACGGAAACTGGATACAGCAAGGTAGTCATGGAGACCGGCAAGGTAAGTACTGGATACTGGCAAGGTAAGTACTGGATACGGACAAGTGGTCACTGGCGGCAGGCAAGGTAGTACTGGATACGACCAGGAGGTCACTGGAGGCAGGCAAGTAAGTACTGGATACTGGCAAGGTAAGTACTGGATACTGGCAGGTAAGTACTGGATACAGACAAGATGGTCACTGGAGGCAGGCAAGGTAAGTCTAGGAGCAGAGCGGAGCAGGATCCAAGGCGTGAGTATGGAGCCAGGGTAGCTAATGCTACTATCGCGCCGGGTCCAGGAGGACGCCGCTTTTCAAATCTCCGCCCGCCCGCGGTCGGCGTCGTGACGTCATGACGTCGCGACGCCGCCCACCCGGAAGTGCCGAGCGGCGCGGGGCCGGAGCGGCAGGTAAGTTTGTGACAGATACTGAGCAGATGTGGACCACTTTTAAAGGGATATTAAACTATACATTTCTACATTTGTACTTTTAGGGAACAAGTGTAAAAATATTAGGTCCACTCCTGCCTGGCTTAATGCTCAGGTAAAAAGGGAAATGGAAAAAAAAGAAAAAGGCTTTTAAAATTTTGAAATCAAGGGAACAGAACAGTCGTACAGGGAGTATAAAGCTGTAATAAAGAGTGCAAGAAAGCAATTAAACTATCTAAATAGAAAATGAAAAACGGATAGCCGAACAAGCAAGTCCAACCCCCAAAAGTTTTTTAAGTATATAAATGGTAAAAAGATGAGACTGAGAATGTTGGACCATTAAGAATGGGGCTGAGATGGTGGTGAGGATGCAAAAGGCTATCTTTGTGAATCCTAGCCTTACAGCAGGGATTGTAATAATATGCAGGGGAGAAATGAGGAGTATTCACATTGGCTGACGGAGGATATGGTACGGAAACAATTAGCACAAAGTTATATCAAAAAAGCCCCAGGACCAGATGGATTGCATCCTTGGATTTTAAAAGAGCTTAGTTCAGTTCTGTCTAGACCACTGTTTCTCATCTTTTCAGATTCACTTTGGTCTGGGGATGTGCCACTGGATTGGAGAAAAGCCAATGTAAATCAATATTAAAAAAGGTAGTCATTCACAGTCTGGTAACTATATAGACCTGTAAGCCTACCATCAGTGGTAGGGAAGGTGCTGGAAACTTTGTTACAGGATCATAATCTTGACTATGTCTCCAGAACTGATCTTATTAGTAGTAGTCAGCATGGTTTATGAGAAATGATCATGCCAACAAATTTAATTGTTTTTTTATGAAAAGTGAGTAAGAATTTAGATTCAGGCACACAGTGGATTTGGTATACTTGGATTTTGTGAAAGCTTTTGATACTGTGCCACATGGCAACAATGTATAAACTGAGAACGTTTGTTCTAGAAGAAAACATTAGTTAGTTCATGGACAGAGAATTGGTTATTGGATTGCAAACAGAGAGTGGTGGTAAATGTAGCTACATCTATGTGGGCTAAAGTTCTAAGCGAGTGCCTCAGGGTTCGTACTGGGTTCTTTTTAATCTGTTTATAAAGACTTAGAAGGGGGCATCGAAGCAAGGTCTATGTGTTTGCAGATGACCCTAAACTATGCTAGCTTTGGAAACTTCAAATGATGTGCAAGTGCTGCAAGCAGACCGAGAAAGATTATCAAAATGGGCAGCAAATGGCGATGAGATTCAATGTTGATAACAGACTTAGCTGTAGCAAACAATCCCTGGTAGCAATGGCTAGAGCTAGCAGATATATTTTCTTGTATAAAGAGGGGAATAGATTCAAGAGAGAAAAATATTATTCTCCTCTTTACAAGGCACTGGTTAGGCCTCATTGAATATGCGGTGCAGTTTGGAATCCCATATAAAAAGGGCATCTTGAAATGAAGCAGTTCAGAGAAGGGCAACTAAATGTAATAAGGGGAATGGAGGGGCTTAAATATCCGGCAGATTAGACAAGCTAGGCTGTTTACACTGGAGAAGCGACATTTCTGGGGATATATAACCTTGTACAATATATTAATGGGCCATACATAAACTCTCTAGTGTATGTTCACTCCAGGTCATATCAGAGGACTCGTGGACATCCTTTAAGGTTGGAAGAAACAAGTTTCAGCTTCAGGTTAGGAAAGGTTTCTTTACAGTGACAACAGTGAAACTGTGGAACTGTCTTCCAGAAGATGTGGTAATTTCAAGTTCATTGAATAGCTTTAAAAATGGCCTGGATACATTTCTAAAACTAAAAAATATTAGAAATTACTGGTATTAATATACTGTAGATCTAGCTGATCCAGGGATACTTTCCGAGTTGCCTTTGGTGTCAGGAAGGAATTCTTCCCCCCCCCCCCCCCTTTTTTTTTTTTGTTGTGGTGTTCAATCCAGCCTTCCTCTGGATCAACTGTTAGATAGGTGTTAAAAAAAAGTGAATAGGTTGGCTTGATGGATGTCTTTATTCAACCTCATTACTAGCTACTAGTTTCTCTTAATAGGGCATCTATACTGAAAAATAGGTTATTTTAATTGACCATAACTAGAAACTATAATTCTCAATACTCCACCATCACGTATCATTTTTTTGTTCATCTGCCGCCATTCAATAGATATCCAATCTAAACTTCTTACATTTCAGCAGTCGTGTCAGTTAAGTTCCTTCGCTCTCAAAAGCTATTCTTCTGTGAATAGTTTTACTGTAGCTGGAAAGTTTTGAGAGTTGGAATGCTGTGTGCAGGCTTGACCGATGGTTTTGGGGAAAAGGTCAGGTTGGATTGAAGTGGGAATAGTTTAAAAGAGGGAGGGGGTACTGCCCTAAAAATGTGTGCTGGATTGAAGTCATGCAGCAATACACGCAAATCAGAGTAATTGCTACTTACATGTATTCAATTATAGGTTAAGATGAGCAGTAATTTTTGCAGTATAAGGAGAGATCTTTAGGGGAACTGTGGTCCAAAATGACTTTAGGTAAATTGATAGGAATTGCTCTCCTGAGAATTTTTGCAATCTATTTTCATTGTTAATTTTGCATAGTTTTGAAGATATAACATTTTTTGTGTGTGATATGGCAGCAGCATCACCAGGTCCCCTGCCCTTCCTGCTTCCTGCTCTGGAAACCATGTCGTCAATCTGCCCTGTGTCTCCTCCTCCCTTTTGCAGCCCCCCTGGTCCCCCTCCCACTCATGGACCCCATGGTCTCTCCAGTTGCAGGCCCCCCTTGGCCCATTCTCTTAACAGACCCACGTGGCCCCCCACTCATGGGTGCCTAAGCCCTGCCCATTTGCAGGCGTGCAAACCCCGCCCATTCACGGTGCATAGCAAGCCCACTCACGAGTGCCGTGGGCCCTCAGACCCGCACCCCACCCCTCACGAAAACTCTTTGGAAACAGCCTTTTCAGGCAAGTGAGAACTCTGCCTGAAAAGGCGTGTTTTTACATAGTGGAGCGAAGGGCTGTAGATTCCCTTACCTACTCTGTCAGGACGTCACACAGCAGGGAGGGGGAGGACTTCCTGTCTCCCTCACACACTGAGGGAGTCTGAGGCTGTGCTCGCCGGCGGCACTGTGCAGGAGAAGCCTCAAGAATGTCACATGTCAGCCTCCCACCCATTAACTTTCTGGTCAGTCATTTCTTTATATCTTGGCTGTGGAGCACGTAGAGAGGTGGTTGATGGCTCGTTTTAAAGGTAGGAAACTGGTCTTTCATTTAAACTGTTTTGAGACCACGGTTCCTCTTTAATATTCAGGCTGCACAAAAGATATGCACGGCACATCTGTGTATGGGACTTTCTATGGGGCTGTGTATGAGGCTTCTATAGGACTGTGTGGAACTATGGGCTGTCTATGGGGAAATTCAACCCTGGCTTATACTCAATCAGTTTCCTTGTTTTTCAGGTAAAAATAAGTACCCGCTCGGCTTATACCGGAGTATGTACAGTACTGTTTTGATCAGAAGAGATTAGGTTTCGTATGTGTATTGGTTTCAAATTTTCTGCTGCAGTTTCTATGAATTTTTTTTGGCACAATGCGACAAAAAAAAATCTGCTGATACTAAAGGGTTAAACATGATAGAATAAATAAGAAGGAGGGGGTTGTATTTGTAACTAAAGTCAATTTTAAAGCTGAAATGTGGGTGGGAATGCAAGAAGGTGGTAACTAATTGTTATTGGCTGTTACAAGTCACCAAATGTGAAAAGCAGGAAACCACCTCTATGGTGGAAGCAAATTCAAAGGGGTTTGCGACTAGATAATCCCGAATTCAACTTTATCGCCAGCTATTAGCTGGCTTTCAAAAGTCATGCTAATTTTAGCTCAAACTCCTTATTTAATTTGTTGCAGCGGCTGTGTGGGTATCTCCACCCCCCAAAACAAGGTGGAGAAGGAGATCCCCCCTCCCCAACCTAAGACCTTGCTAGGTTTAAAAAAAGGCACATTCTGATGATTTCTTGCAGAAGGCAACTGAGGGAATGAGGACTGGTAAGTAAATTTAGGAACCGTTTTGGGGTTTTTAAACCTAGCGTCTAGGTTTTGGGGTATTTCCTTCTTCCTAAATTTTTTCTTTTCCTTCTTCGCATGAAACACGATGCAGCTTAAAGGAGGGGGAGAGCTCCACTGCGCATGCCACAAACCTCTAAACAAGTGCAGAAGAGCAAAACATTACCCACAGAGAGGCTTCCTAAACTCAGACCTGTATTTTAATCAGGCCCTGCAGGACAACCATATGCAGCAGAAGAGAAGGGTAGGGCTCTTTTAACACTACACAGTGGGATCAACATGGGGGAATTTTATTTGGGGGGTGGACATGCCCTTTGGTTATTTTTTCTGTTAGTGTCACATTAACTATTAAAGTGTGCTTTGGAAAATAAGCACCTTAACATGTAAAGCTGTGTACACACAATGCAATATTTAATTCTTTGACTGATACACAGAAAGATCATGCCAAATCATTGCATGTGTTTTTTTCTACAACCTACCGTTCGGACAATGGACAATCAGACGCTTTCAGAAAACCATGGCGGATCGTGCAGTCCTCTGTGGATAGTCAGTTAGTCATTCGTCTTGGCCGACCGGTCACCAAATGGTAGGCCAAGACAAATGATCGTTTTGTGTGTACCCAGCTTATACCTAGCTTTTACGCTTTCCTATGTTTATTGGAGGGGAGGGGGGGAGTGCTGAGGGCTCACCACAGAATATTGTTAAATCGAGAAACTTGTTTCCTCATTTAGCTCACTTCTTTCTTCTCCAGACACAGGCTTTTTAAATGGTCAATTTTTATAAAGCTCCATACCATACATACTTGAGATTGTGGACCTGATGACTGGAATAGAAACTGTCAATTCGCCTGACTATCAGTTGGTGTATGGATGCTTGGTGTTAAATCACCCATTTTGTTGATCTTACCTGGCAGATCATCAAACATGTCCGTCTGAATGACACCAACATAGTCAGACAAAATTGCATTTGCACCATTTGCCCTATTGTGCTTCACGGGTTGGGCCCTGATCACACTTGTGTAGGAGCTTAAGTTACTTTTCTAAATTTTAACCATTTTACACTGCTTTCAGGGCCCCTTATGATTGGAGCCCCAGGTTTTAGGTAAATGAAGATATTTTATGCTTTCCTATGTTTATTGTATGTGGGGGAAAAGTGCTGAGGGCTCACCAGGAATATTGTAAAATCGAGACATTTCTTTCTCCTCTATTTATTTATCACTTTCATTTCCAGACACCTGCTTTTTTGGTTAGTCTTAATAAAACTCCATACACATGTGAGATTGTGGACCCAACGCATACTGGAAGACAAACTGTCCATTCGTCCGACTATCAATTGGTGTATGTGTGCTTGGTATGGCTGTAAGCCTATTCAATCAATAATGTTGATGATCTGACCTGGCGGATCATCAACAATGTCTAATGTCCATACACCAACAGATAGTCAGACAAATGTCATTCGTTTTAATTGTACTTCAGATGTTGGGCCCACGATCACCCTTGTGTATGAGCTCAAGTTGCTTTTCTAAATTTTAACCAATTTAAGCTGCTGTTTTTAAGACCCCTAATGATTGGAGCAACAGGTTTAGGTAGTGAAGATATTTTTTACAAATATAAGAGTTTATGATTGGCTTAAGTATCTTTTCACCATAATGTATTTTAGACCTGTTGTATATAACAGCTGTGCAGTAAAATTTGTTTCAAACCGTCGTATCGTGTTCTTTGCTATGCCTTGTTGAATGGGTTTTTACAGCAGGTGGCAAAACCACGGTCGTTTTAATGCATAAAGACACTTTGTCAATTACAAAGCACTGCCAATTTACAAAATGTAAATCAATAATTATTTTAGGGAAAGTACCTTATAGGAGAATATTCATTTTGAGATAACCATGTAAATCCAGAAGTATTTTTCTGCTTAACATTCTATCATTCTGCCCATTGCTAATTTTTATCGGTTAATATTGGGCAGAACAAACCAATAACATTAATCTGTAATGTTTTGCATATACACCACGATGAAATCAGGGGCGAGAAACAGTTAAATGTGAATGTTTCATCCTCCAGGAGTTCATCTAATTGTTAATGGCCTCCTAGCTACAATAAAGCTAATGCATCTACTCCCATAAATAGTGATGTGTTTTTGTTGTTGTTGATGTTTCCTTACTATTCTAATGGTTTTTCTAAAGGGCCAGAATTTAAATGGCATCCACATGGATAGGCAGCATAATGTGTTTTCTTTTTAATTTAGGCTGTTAATTCTATAGCTAAACAAATAGCATGTGCTTATGTTATGCAGAATCTATGAGCTCATAGCAACAGCTGAAAAATCAGATTTTTCAATTTAGATTTTATATGACAATAACCTTTTCTAGTGTAGTTCAATGAATGATGCATTGGAAGTGAAATTATAGCAAATACATGTTTGTTGTGTTCGCATTTGTGGTTCATAAAGACAATTTTTATTTAGGAAACAAAAGCTCCTTTTTTTTTTTTTTACTGAAATCATTTTTATTTTGTGCTCCACTTTAATTCTATATTCACAAAAAGAAAAACTCTTTGCCCATTGAGCTAGAACTTGAAACACTTCAGCAGCTACTGCTGGATCTCCTCCTGGTATTTGTTTTTTCTTTCCAGTCACAATTCGTGTAAATGCACAAATGAAAAGAACAGCAAAGTAACCTGTAAATTGTTAGTGCCGGGATTTCATTTATTTAACAGCAGTAAAAAGAATTCTATGATCTGCTGGATTTACATGGCTACACAATCCCATTTTTTTTATTCATGAAAATAGAACTTGCCAACAATGTGTGAAATTACATGCAGCTTATTTCCTCCCTTCCTTGTCCAAAATTTGTAAAGGTTTCTGGTGGATTTACAGCCTGGGGCTAGTATTCACAAACAAGTCTTCCATTAATAATATTGTTGTTAAGGTTGAAAAAATACATTTGGATTCAGCATTTGATCTTCCCCAATTTCTACCTACTTGGGTTGTATGGTGCAGCACATGGGCTCAGTGTTTTTTATTTCTATACCATGTGACCTGTTCCATTAGTGCATTGCATTTAATTATTTAATAAACGTTATTCACATTGAAATACACAAATTAAATGCAATTTCTGCCAACTGACAGCTCTGCTAGTGACATGAAATATTCTGCCAATTTGTCTCTCAATTCCTACTTCTCCTGCGGTGTATCCTCCATTTCTCTCTCTCCTGTAGTCTCTCTCTCACATTCTCTCTCTCTCTCTCTCTTTCTCCTGCAGTCTCTATCCTCTCACTTTATCTCTCGCTCCTGCAGTCTCTATCCTCTTTCTCACCTTTTCTCTCTCTCCTGCAGTCTCTATCATCTATATCTTTCACTCCTTCTCTTCTGCAGTCCTCTATTAAAAATGTATTTTGTAAAAAACATTTTGTGCAAACCTTTTTTTACAAAAGAATTTGTTTTATTTTTTTTTACTGGCCTGGCTGCCACCTCTCTTAATGTGCTGCCTGAGGTTTTTGCTTCACATTGCCATTAGAGAGGCAGCCCTGATTCTATAGCATGCATTCTTCCCCCTTGGTGCTCTGCTTTGCAAGTCAGGTAAGCTATTGTCAGATGTGTTATCAAGGTTTGACCCTCCCTCTCCCTGACAAATTATGGAGCCACACCCTGCTTTCACAAAGTTGGCATTGTCTGTAACATTGTATGGGGACATGTAGAATATGCCATTTATTTGCAAGGATGCCAAATGTGTACTCCACATGCTCTATAATTAAATATTCTTTTAAAGTAAGCCAAAGAGTTATGGTTTATGGTCGCATCATATGTTGAATCACAAAAAGCTGCAATCCCGACAAAAACTATGGATGCCTTTCTCACAATTATTTAATAATTTTATGACAATGTTTGTCACCAGCACTGACAAGATATGACATCATAACAAATTCCCCACATGACAGGTATGACATCACAAACACTCCCCACTCACTACATACTTTATAGTCTGATTATAAACAAATGAAAAACATGCATTGAAGCACCCAACGCATGCAAAACACACCAATATTGCGTATCACGTTTTACAGCCCATTGTATGTGAAAGAAGCCTTAAACAGCAGCCCACAAAATAATAGTGCAGCAAATAATCATATTTTTTTGTGTGTGATTGGAATTTGACAACACCTCCAACAGGAAACAGACCTTAGCTTTCAAGTTAATTTAAAAACCTGGATGGAGAACCTGATCCTTAACAAGCTTGCATTGACAATGGCCTGAAAGGGTAACATTTTTGAAGCTAGTTACACTACTGCAACCATTCTCTGTCTATTCCTGTACCTTTTGGATGCCTAAAAGCAGAGGACTAATTTCCTTTTAGGTTTGTGGCTAGCTTTAAAATAAAAAGTTCAGGGGAGGGGCTTATATGCAGCTAATGATACAATTTGGCATGTTCAAACCTGAATCTTGGAGCAGAGAAATGGTGCTAGTGATTTTATAGCTTACATTGCTAGCAGGAAAACACACCATTTTGTACTACTGTTAGTTTGGAAAGGACTGCAGCTAGTATAGTATAGTATTTGAGGTTGATAAAGACATACGTCCATCCAGTCCAACCCATCTAGCAATATCCTCATTCCTGCCTAACTGTTGTCCAGAGGAAGGCAAAAAACCCCACCAAATTTATGAAGGGGGAAAAATTCCTTCCTGACTCCAAGTGGCAATCGGAAATTTCCCTGGATCAACTCTACTTTATGTATCAATACCAGTAACTTGCAACATTCCTTGTTTGCAAAACTCATCCAGCTTTTTTTTAAACTGACCAATGAACCTGCCATTACAACGTCCACTGGAGACAGTTCCATAGCCTTACCGTTCTCACAGTGAAAAACCCTTTCCGATCTGAAGCCTAAACCTTTTTTCTTCAAGTCTTAAGGGATGTCCTCGTGTCCTTTGACAGTTCTATTGGTGAACAATGCCCCAGATAGTTTATTGTATGGCCCGCTAATGTATTTATCCACGTAATCATATCCCCACGCAAGCCCTTTCTCCCAGCGTACATAATTGTAACTTTTCCAGTCTCTCTTCATATTCAAGCTCCCCCAATCCCCTTATTAATTAGTTGCCCTTCTCTGAACCCTTTCCATTTCAAAGATGTCCTTTCTGTACACAGGATTCCAAAATTGCACTGCTATTCCAAATGAGGCCTTACCAATGCTTTGTAAAGAGGGAGAATTACATTTTCCTCCTTGAATCCATACCTCGCTTTAATACAAACATACCATGCTGGCTCTGGCTGTTGCCACCTGGCACTGCTTGCTACCTTTAAGTTTGTTATCCCACAAAACTCCAAGATCCCTTTCCAACAGGGATTCACTTAACACAGAGCCATTTATAGTATAAGTGCAACAGTATTTTTTAAGTCCAAAATGCATCACCTTACATTTATCACCATGAATTTCACTCTGCCACTTAGCAGCCAAATGTGATAATCTATCTAGATCCCCTTGCACACGATTGCAACCCTCTGAAGTTTTTAATGGTCGAACAAGTTTTGTGTCGTCAGCAAACACAGAAACCTTGCTGACAATACCCACTTCCAATCATAATAATAGATTAAATAGAAGCGGCCCCACACAGAACCCTGTGGCACCCCACTTAGCACTTTAGTCCATAATGATAAGCCCAATTACACAACTACTCTCTGCATCCTATTCTTTAACCAATTTTTCTATCCAGGTACAAATGTGACTCCCCAAGACCAACAGACCTTAGCTTATTCATTAGTCGCCTATGGGGGACTGTATCAAAAGCCTTTGCAAATCCAATGTAAACTACATCTACTGCTATACCAGAGTCTAAATTTCTACTTACTTCTCATAAAGCCAAGCAAGTTAGTTTGACAAGATCTATTCCTCCTAAATCCATGCTGGTTACTACTATAATGTCATCTTGAAACATACTCTAGAACATGTTCCCTTATTAAACTTTCCAGGATCTTCCCCACCACTGAAGTTAAACTTACAGGCCTGTAATTACCCGCTGTGAACGACTACCCTTTTTGAATATTGGAATAACATCAGCCTTTTTCCAGTCCAGAGGCACACACCGGACATGGGGAATCAGCAAAAATAAGAAACAATGGCCCTAGATAAAACTGAACTTAGCTCCTTAAGTCCCGAGGATGTATTTTATCCGTCCAGGAGATTTACTAAATTAACCTTATTTAGTTCTTTCTGTACCATATCCTCGTTAACCAAGTGAACTTGATCTTGTATACCTTAATTGCTACTATACTCTATGATATCTGTACTTGGATCTTCTAATGTGTATACAGAGAAAAAATCCCCATTAATTAATGGTGCCACATTCTCTCCTCATCTCTCTTACTATTAATATACTTAAAAAAATGTTTAGGCTTAGTGATGCTTTCTTCAGCTATCCTAACTTCATTATTAATTTTAGCTAGTTTGATTGCTTTCTTACACTCCTTGTTACAGTTTTTATACTCCCTAAAGGCCCTTTCCGTTCCCTCGCCTTAAAGGTTTTAAATGCCATTTCTTTCTTACCATTTGCCTCTTTACATCAGAATTCAGCCACGGGGCGCGGATTTTTTTTTTTTACATTTATTTCCCAAGGGTAATAAATTTAGATGTGAACTGGCTTAAAATCCCCTTGAACACACGTCCACTTCTGTTCAGTACCTTTACCTGATAATACATTATCCCAGTTACATTCTGAAGAGCTGCTTTTAACCTGGGAAAATTTGCTTTCCTGAAATTAAATGTCTTTGTTAACCCAGCGCACTTTCCTTTCGATAACAAAGTCCAAATGCCACTATTTCATGGTCACTATTCCCTAAGCCTCCAGTTACCTTTATATCTATAATGCGCTCCACAATGTTAGATATTACCAGATCCAACAGAGCTCTCCTTTTCTAGTAGGAACCTCAACCCCCTGTGAGAGAAATTATCCTGCAGCAAATTCAGGAACTCATCGCCTTTTCGTTATGGCAGTTCCACCACACACAATCAATGTCGGGTATTGAAGTTCCCCGTAATGAGCACACTCCCCAAACTTGCAAGCCTTGCCAACTGCATATGAAGTTGACTCACCTCCTCTCTGCTAGCATTTGGCGGCTTATAGCAGACACCAACAATGACATTACCCCCTTTCCTGTTGCCTAATTCCACCCATATTGCCTCCACTTTATCATCCATATCACCAGCTATCTCTTCTTTAAATTTGGCTTCAATCTTTTTTAACATATACACATCACTCCTCCCCCTTTCCTTTTTTTTCTGTCCTGCCTAAACAAGGCATATCCTCTTATATTTACAGCCCAGTCTGAGAACTGTTCAACCACGTTTCTGCTATACCTATTACATCATACTTTTCATTCAATGCCATCATTTCCAATTCACCATTTTGTCAGCCAGGCTTCTCGCATTTGCAACATACATTTTAGATTATGATCCTGTAATTTATTTTACACTTTGATACACATTCCTCCCTATCCCCTATGCTAGCCCCACCCCCTTTCCACCACCACCACTGGCCTATCTACACCCTGCTTTCCTCCTGGACTATTTATCCCATGAGACTGCTAATACCCTCCCCCCCCAAACCTAGTTTAAAATCTCCTCCAACCCTCTAGCCATCTTCTCCCCCTAAAACACGCTGCACACCATCAGTGAGGTGCAACCCATCCCTACTAAAGAGCCTGTAGCCGACAGCAAAGTCTGCCCAGTTCTCAATAAACCCAAACCCTTCTTCCTTACACCACTCTCTTAGCCACGCATTATGGTCCTAAGCTCCCGCTGTCTCCCTGGCTTAGCACGTGGCTGCGGTAGTATTTCTGAAAACACTACCCTGGAGGTCCTTGCTTTTATCTTGGCCCCTAGTTCTCGGAAATCATGTTTAAGGACCTCACTCCACCTCTAACTTTGTCATTGGCACCAATTGAACCAAGACCGCCGGGTCACACCCGGCCCCACCCAATAATCTGTCTACACCGATCCACCACATGCCGAACCCTGCACCAGGCAGGCAACACACAGTTCGCATGTAGGGTCTTGGCGGCAGATTACCCTATCTACCTTCCTTATAATGGAGTCCCCTACCACTACCACCTGCCTTGCATTCCTGACCCTTCGTTCCTCCTCCCTTGTATCAGATGGCAGTCCCCTGGGTGCTCAGGGACTACCCCCTCCATACACGCTAATTCCGAGGTGTCCTCCTCCACTTCATTACCTAAGGCGGCAAATCTGTTGGATGGACAATCTGGGAAGAAGCCCCCCTACTCTTCCTCCCCCATTTCCCCTAGTAACCCTAACAAACTACCTCCTTCCTCATCCTTTCTTGTCCTCTTCCACCCACCTCTATACTGGCCCCCAGCTGCTGCTGACCCCCCAGTTCTGCCAATCCCCGCAATGCTGCAAGCTCCCCCTTAGACTCTCCACCTCAGCTTCCAAACGGGCAACCCACTCACACCTGACACAGACATAGGTTCCCCGGAACGTCTGCTCCAGGTTCCTATACATGTGGCACGATGCACATTGCATGGTACTGACAAAACTGTCCTTCTAATACACCACACCAACACAGTGACGCACAAACTTGTTAATTGCACTTCTTGTTTCAATGTCCTTCTTTTTCTATGTCCTTGAATCAAGGTCCTTAAGCTAGAGGCATGATCCTGGAGTCATTTTGAAGTTAGTATGTTTTTTTTTTTTAAATAAGGTCAATTGTATGGAGATCAAGTTCCCTTTCCTTTAACAGTTTCTTCCATGGGTTTATGAAATTCAAGCATTACATTTGTGTAAATTAGAAGGGACTTCATTGAAACTCCCTACTCCTCCTTTCAAACCCAACTGATTATTAGAATGATCAATATCTATTTAAAGACCAGCTAAATGAAACTTCTGAGGCAGACAAGCTACAGCATTACTGTGGTATAATAGGAAGGAGGGCCCTGCCCAAAAGAGCTTACAGTCTAGAGGAGATGGGAATGAAACTAAGGTGAAGCAGATCAGTAGCTGTAACTAAGTTCAATGGAGTATAACTAGCAGTTCTGTGATGGTTCAGTAAAAGGTGTAGGAGTGTACAAGTCCAGATTGTAAGTTTGTCTAAAGAGGTGAGTTTTGAGGTTGCATTTGAAGATATGAAGTGATGGTGAGTGACGTATAAAGCGAGGAAGGGTTCCAGAGTAGGAAGGGAGTTCCTGTATGAGAAAAGTTCTGTATACGGGCATGGGAAGGATGATTAGAGTGGATGAGAGGAGAATCTATTAGCAGAGCGGAGTTTACACCTTGGGTAGTATCTGTTTAACAGATCAGAGTATGGGTGGTTGTATTAGAGAGAGCCTTGTAGGATAAGGTTAGCAGTTAAATTTGTATACTTTGATGGAAGTCAGTGAGAGATGGACAGAAAGGGGCAGTGGTGTGAGAAGGAGAAAGAGAGGTGAATGAGCTTGGCAGCAGAGTTAAGGATGATTGAAGGGGTGCCAGTCTGTTGCTTGGTATATCACATAGAGGGTGTTACAGTAGTCCACCCGAGAGATGATAAGGGCATGAACTAGAATTTTGATACATTCTGTGAAAGGAAGGATGAATGCCTGAGATGTTTTTGAGCTGTAACCGACAGAAGTTGGACAGGGTATTAATGTGTTTGTTAAAGGAAAGTTCTGAGTCAAAGGTTACTCCCAGGCATCGCACATAAGGTGTTGGGGTGATTGGTGTGTCATTAATAAAGGTCTAAATGTTAGGAACGTGAGTAGAAATGGTTTAACCCCAGTTTTAGGATATTTCCAAAAATAAAAAAAAAATTCTTAACCATTAAATATCAATTTTTAAAACACACACTTTTGAAAATGCATCCTCCAGTTATCTGGTCACCACAAACACAGGGGTCTATCCTGCCGTGCAACTGTCATTCTAATTCAACCTATCCCATCTTCATCTCTATGAGAACAAATTGACTGTGACATCTTAGAAGAATATTAGCTGTGTGATAAAGGGCAGAATTAAGAGTGTTAACTGCTACCGTTAAGTTGTTAACCCGTTGAGGGTAGCCGATGGCTACTTAGTCCCTTTAGTACTAAGGGTAACTGTTTTTCAAAGGCAAATATTATTTTTACATAATTTGGTCAGCTATTATTTTTCCGTTTTGCTAATGGCTCTTACTTCTTTACATAAATGACAGATAGGAGTTTGGCCTTGGGATCTTCCTTGCGCGCCTGATACTGGAAAACCAATAAAATAACTGTAAAACGAGAATAACATTATCCAGAGAGTAAAAGTTATTGTTGAAGCTCATTACTAACATTATTCAGCTTATTTTCAATTTGGAAAATAGAGATAAAACACAAGGCTAATTCAATGTTCACAATCCTTTGAATATTATATTGAGAAGGGGTTATGTGAGATAGGAGGTTTGGTTTCTTGGCAAGACAGTGTCGTAACTGCTAATAAAGTAATTGTTGTTGGGAAGCCGACTTTAATACAATAGATGTGTGCAGGATTGGCTTTAACAGTCTGTTTAGCAGTAGGCTCAGTAAATGTTCCTAGTCATTAAAATGTAAGTGAAATGAATCACTAAATGACAATAATTATTTTGTGTAAATCCAAAATGCAAAATAAAGGGTTATGGGAAAGTCATATAAAACATTGCTTTTATTCACAGATTGGACACGATGGGCTTATTAAATGAGACCTGATAGGCTTGCATGATTTGCATTGGTAGAAAAAGGCAAAAAACACATTGTAGGTTCCCTTTAACTCTCTGTATGTTACCGCGTGCTTCAGACAATCTGGTATCACAAAAAAAATTGCTTTCCGCACCTCAAATAAAGTACAAACATAAACTAAAGGAAGAAAAAAGAAATTCTCCCCATGGCCGAGGTAACAAAAACAAGCACAAGGCTCTAGGGAGCATGTGGCAAGTGCTGAGCAGTAAACAAGCATGAGAGGGATTTCATTCTTGTGCACGTGGCAATAGACTTTGTATATGTATCCATACATATTCATTTCAGCAGGGAATTTTACAAAACTCCAGGACACAGCAATACTAATACAGGAATGTTCAACCATACAGCCCCCAGCTATTGTTGAACTATAGCTCTTAGCATAACTCTGTCAGGATGTTTGTTGTTAAAGAACATCTGAAGAGCACAGGTTACATTGCCCTAGGGATCGTATACATCATCTTTCCTTTTCAGCCTCACAAATAACAGACCATGGGACTGGTCAAAAATAATTTGATTTACTCATCACTTGGGTGGGGCAGTGTTCCAGCTGGGTTTACATTCAGCTCTGTTGTACCCAGTCCTGCAAGTGCTTTGTAACTTTCATTAAGGTAAAGCTATCATGTTAGGGCTATTGTGCATATGGCCAGAAGAGAAGATGGAATTTGCTTTATTCATCGTTCCTTGTCATCTCCTATAAAGATTTGTTGCATGGGAACTCAAATAAGTAATGTCTGCTAATAAAAGCTGTCTGCTGCATTCACTGATGATTACCAGTTATTTTGCCCGCTAGTAGTACCAATTTAAAATAGTTGTGTAGAAAATCACTTAGCAGCTCCAGCTGCACACAAGTGGCGGAAATATCTGCTGCCACCAAGCTCCCATTTGTCATCTGCGTTTTGATCCCAAATTTTAACCATTGGGTTCCAAAGTTTATTATTATACCAACAGGAGCAAAAGCAAGATCAGGATTAGTTACAACCTTTGCCAGCTGCCATTTAGCCAAAATACAATTACATAGGGAACAATAGATTTTTTGGATTCTGTTTTTGATTGTTTTAGAGGCTAGGAGCTAGTTTTTATAAGGATGGTGATTCCTAAATGAAAGGTCCCTAGATATACTACTGCAGCTGTCCACAACTATACAGAGACCACTACATTACATGATACCCAGACATGTACATACAGCTATTAAACCGTTCTGGTGAGCTGTGTATATAAATTGTTTGGGCAAGGAAATAAATAATATACTGTCCATTTTTTTTTTATATTTACATTGTGTTAACATAACATGGGAATATATTGTGATTAAATGAGTAATGTGGTTCAGTATTTTCTAACGCCAAAATCTCATTAAGACATTGACAGGCCATCAGTGGAACTGTGGATTTTTGACCAATACTCAATAAACAATATTGTTTATTTTTCAGTAAACTATTTAAATATGCACACTTCGGTTATACCCTCAGTTATTGTAAGGAAAGAAATGTTAAGGGCATGTCCCCCCCCAAACTAAATTTAACCCCATATCTGGCCCCACTATAACAGTTTTAAACAATCCTTACCTTACAATCCTGCTCCTTATGGTTCTTCTACAATCCATGTTCAAAGTCCAGTAAGTGCAGAGTAGTGCTGTCTTCCTGTCCTAATGTTGCTGCCCCTGTCTCTCCTCCGGGAGGGATGGTGACATGCGCCACGCCAGGAGCCCTTTCACCCCCCCTCCCTCCCTCCCGATCCCTCTCTGCAAAGAATTAATGTAGTGTAAAACCTTAATACCTATTGTAGGGCAAACCCTCCCACCCCACCGCTAAGTTAAAAGTTTTAAAATCTTCGTTATAACCCATCAGTTATTGTAAGGAAAGAAATGTTAAAGGGCATGTCCCCCCCAACCTAAATTTAACCCCATACTGCCCCACTATACAGTTTTAAACAATCCTATCCTTACATTCCCTGCTCCTTATGGTTCTTCTACAATCCATGTTCAAAGTCCAGTAAATGCAGATTAGTGGCTGTCTCCTGTTCCTAATGTTGCTGCCCTCTGTTCTCCTCCCCGGGAGGGATGGTGACATGCGCACACCAGGAGCCCTTTCACCCCCCCTCCCTCCTCGATCCCTCTCGCAAAGAATTAATGTAGTTTAAAACTAATACCTATGTAGGCAAACCCTCCCAACCCCGACCTCTAAGTTAAAAGTTTTAAAATCTTCGGTTATACCCATCAGTTATTGTAAGGAAAGAAATGTGAAGGGCTGTCCACCCCCCAAACTAAAATTTAACCCCATACTGGCCCCACTATACAGTTTTAAACAATCCTTACTTACAATCCTCTCCTTATGGTTCTTCTACAATCCATGTTCAAAGTCCAGTAAAGTGCAGAGTAGTGGCTGTCTTCCTGTCCTAATGTTGCTGCCCTCGTGCTCTCCTCCGGGAGGATGGTGACATGCGCACAGCCAGGAGCCCTTTCACCCCTCTCCTCCCTCCCATCCCTCTCTGCAAAGAATTAATGTAGCGTTAAAACCTTAATACCTATTGTAGGGCAAACCCTCCCAACCCCGACCGCTAAGTTAAAAGTTTTAAAATCTTTTCCAGGACACAAGTTACAGCTCCGGCTGCCAGCGTCTTCTACATTCTGGCAGCCGCGCTGTGATTGGCTGCCTCTCAGCCAATCACAGCCACGGCTGCCGTCCGGCCCCCTGCTAAAAGATCCGGCAGGCATGGGGCTGGAACCAGGAGCCGTAAGTAGTGTATGGGATTGATTTTTAAGTTTTAACTTAGCGGTTGGGTGGAGGGTATGCCCTAAGATATAAAGGAATGTTGCTATGGGGGTGGGACATGCCCTTTAAACTCCCTACAACCTGATAACGACATATTCTAATGGCTGTCAACAGGAAGACTATAGAGAGAGCCAATAGGGGAGCTCAGGCAGAAAAAGGAGGAGGGAGGCATTTGGAATTTGCACATGACTTGGTCTATCCAAATTTGATGGATCCAACTGGAGGTCCTTCTGAGGTGCTTACAGAACTTTAGCTGTTGTGCATGCTGTGGATCTTTAGCTTGGTGTCCTTTGTAAATCAGTAAGGTGCATTTAATTTGTGTGGGGAACAGGCCACTATGTATCACCCATTTCTTCTATCCATTTTTTTGGAAAGACTGTACACCTTTACTCAAGGAAACCTTTGTGTAATCTGATAGTCAGCCCTCTGATTAAATTACCCTGTATACGTACCTGCAAGGAGATACTTTTTTACCAGGGAACCTTACAATACTTTAAACCCTGCTATAATAAGTCAAGTTAATCTGCAATGTTACTTGGCTTTATTTGTAATACAAAAGTAATCATAACTTTTTTTTTTTATAATTTCATCAGAATTGTGCCCTCACTGTTTACAAACTTAAAATGCTAACATTTAACATGTTCTACAAAATAGCTTGCATGCAGAAAACAGTGTTTGCACAATTGTTCGATATTGCGTTATTATAACATTATTAACTATAATATATATAATATAAATATAATATCTATATATATATATATATCCCCTTATTTATAAAATAAATTTATATTTTCATGGAATTGTCATTGAGATTTTAGGAGCAACTAATTAGGTGGGGTATAATAACACTTACACATAGGAAAGGTCTACATGTATGTGTTAATTATCACTATTTAATTAATAAATCACCATAAGAAATAACACTATACAAAGTATAGTACTTAACTACTACTGAATTACAAAACAAATGGTATAAATTAATAAAGTAAACTTAATTTACTGGACAACCCCTAAGTTTGAATGAAAACTCAAAAGATAGATCTAGCCACACCTCCAGGATTTCTACAGGGTCTCCATGTAGACACTAAAGGAAGTGGAATTTTACTAACATCCAATGAGAGGTTCTGATCTTACACTGTTAATAAATCAAAAATTCTCTTAGGCACTGTACATGACAGACAGGAAGTGTAAGGAAGTTCCTGTATTACACCCAGTTATGTGCTTTGTTTTAAAACACGTGACAGTCTTAGCCAATTAGAAAATTCTTCAGACTTTCACATTTACTCCCCTTTCCATAGAAAGTAATGACAATCAGTTTCTGTTTGCTAGACAGTAAGTTATGTCTGTAAATGATTAAATGACTTTGGCATGTCTCTGAAAACTACCCAGTATTCTTAGAGAAATGGCTAGTTTTTTTTTCCTTTCCCCCCCAATATTAGTATATTAAACATGAGGCTGTCAGGTACCTTCAGTTATAAGAAGGCTCTACTTAATTTAATACTGTGGGGAGCTTTAGCTCCTTATCCATATCTCCCCATAACTGTAAAGCTAATTATTATCCTGTGTTTCCAGTCCTAACCCCATAATGAGTGTCAATGTGGAACTTGCTGTGGTAAATACCAATAAGTATGAACCTAGTGGTTATTCTGGATCCTGTATAGGGTCTCAGGATGTCCAATGGTGCGTTTCAGATTGAATTGTTATTGTGGCAGGATTACCTGGATCTGTGTTCAGATCTGCAGGTTAATACCATGTAGTTGGATACCTGTAGCCCTGTCATGTGTCTCACTGAGCATCTGCTTTGAGTGAGAGCTCTGCCAGGACAACAGACTGTTGGTCACAGCAACAGTGGCTGCAGCCAGCATTGCATGTGACAGACTGATCATGTGGTCCATAGGGAACTCATGATCGGACGTGATATACTAACTGACCCATTTGTCTGATATGGGCACCAAACTCAGTCACGGCTGGCCGCCCCACACCATCACATATTCAAGCCGACTGATCCATGGCACTATCGGTTCGTTACTGGCGTTACCCAGCCTTAAGGTTCGTACACACATGCGATCGCGGGTGCCAACCCGTGACACACGATGTGTACGAACGGTTGAAATGGCCATTCTGTCGATACAACATACAATTATTGGAGACATTCATGTTTGTCGGCACCCACAATCGCACATGTATATGAACCTTTAGACTTCATGATTATAACTAATGCCAGGTAGGTGGTATTTGGAAGTGAGGGCAATATGGTAGGTTTATGACTCTAACAGGAGATTCACCCAGAGGCAACAAACTCCTGGGCAAATCTCCCGTACGGGATTTACCAGAGGCTGTGCGATTTTGGGTGAATCTCACCCGCACATAAGTATTTAATGCCAGCTTATAGCTAGCGTTAAATACGTGTAAAGAGGCACGCAACCTCTAGTAAATTACTTTACCGTAATTCAACGGTACTTGCACTGCCGCCGCAAAGCAAGCCTTAATGTCGCGCCAACTGATCGACCCATATAATGCTTCTCTCCAATCCATAGTCTAATAGGTATGGATTTAAGGGAAGGGCAGATAATCCGCATGTTCAAACCCTTGGGTAGAAGCACATAAGCATGACCGTGGGCTTTTAATGTCTGTACGTCAGGAAAATGTCTTTATTCCAGGATGTTAAAAAAACTTACTGCAAATAGAGAATGCTGGGAATTGGGGGTTTCAAACACGTGAAAGGTCACAAGTTAAACACGCCTCAATTACCATTTGGCTGTATTATATCTAGACACATGCCTTTGCCACAGGCAATAAAGATACTTTGCATGTCCCCACCCATTTATTTAAGTGAGAAATATGTGTTTTATGTTACATATTAGGGCAATGCTCTTATAATAAATGATTCTATGAGGTACCGTCTGTTATAAGAAGGCTCTATTTTCATTTATACTCTGTGGAGCTTTTAGCTCCTCTATCCACACCTCTCCCTAACATATATATTCAATCAGTATTTTTTGCTACCAAGTCCTAACCAAATAGTAACTGTAAATCGGAACTTGCTGTGGTAATTACTAATAAGTGTGAACCTTGCATGTTAATCGGGATACTGTATAGCATTTAAGGTGGCCATACATATATATCAATTTTTACTCTGCCCAACCAAGCTCTCCCGCGATATTAGATTGCCTAGGTCTGTTCTCAGACCTGCAGTTTATTCCACATAGACCCTCTATATTCTAGCTGGCAGGTAGTTAGGTAAGGGAGGGATAAGTGTGTGTTTTGTTCATTTAATATATATGAATTGCTTGGGTTTTTTTCAGGACCTTCAGACTAATTTTATTATTGCCCCCCTGGATGTTTCCTGATGGTTCCTGTGAGCACTGCATCTACACATAGCAAAACATACATACATAATTTCCACTGTGACACCACAGGCACCACTTTTGCTAGTATATATATATATATATATTATCTATATTTATATATTATATATAAACAGTATTATTATAATAAATAATTATTAATATTATAGTAATAAATACATTTATTATTAGAATATATATTAATATTATATAAATATAATAATAATTAATAATATGCTTATCTCTTGTGCTGGTGTCTATTAACTGGAATCTTAGAGGTGTCACTAGAGGCAACACAGTATACCTTCAACTACTAATTTTGAACACAGACCCAGGGTTTGCCCAGATTTTAGATTGGGCTACATGTACATCTGTGGTGTATTCAGTTAGATCAATTGGACTTGAAGCCGTTTCATAGAAATTTATTTGCTATCATTTCATATTGCCATACAAGTTTAAAGGTTTTCTCCCCAAAATGCAATATGTTTGTGAAGGTTCTTATTCATCCAGGTCAAGGTATATTGATGGTATTTAGTTATATTAACTACTTTAGGTCGTAAGCTAGTGAAAGGTCTACAAAAAACTAAACTTCAAGTTTTAGCGGTGGAGAGTTTAGCGGTGGAGAGTAAGTTCTTATTGGCGGTTTTTCTGTTGTTAAACGGAAAAGGCAGTTGTTTAGGCATCTAAACCTAACCACATAAAACAACGCCCAAAGATGTTGTTTGGCGTATATATCTGTATATATCTTTAAAAATTTGAGATTTATATCGGCAACTCATATTATATAGCTGTTTATTAGAAGATTGTTTTACTTTAGAGCAACACAACATAAATACTTAAAATATTTGACAAACCCTGAGAACAGCGGTTCCCCTCTGAGTAAAGGTGCTGCATCTCAAATAATCCACTTGCCACTGTGCCCTCACAATATATTCTATATTGATCTGAGCTAATTGTTCTTTTCTATGTCTTTTTCTGAAGCAGACTCTATGTTATGATACATGGAGAATTTTGGGCTTAATTTTAAGTGCATTTTATTACAATCAATCAAATTCTATTTTTCAGCCTGAAGTGAAGCAACTTACAAAGAAATTTAATCTAATTTGCACTGCTCCACCTAAACAGAAACTTGCAACGGGAGGTATATAAGATATTGGTGCTTTCTAGTCTGGTCTGTCTATGTTTTCTGGTGATATTTGTATTAAATACACCAGTAAAAATATAATGAAGCCACAAATTATTATTATTGATTTATATAGTGCCAACATATTCCATGGCGCTTAACATTATAGTCAACATTACATACAGGGTTAATACATGTTATACAAAGTCATACTTATTCCATGCACAGGTAAATACATAATATAAGTAAACAGAGTGTGGGTTTCTTACAGCATTACCGTGATACAATAGGAAGGAGGACCCTGCCCAAAGAGCTTACCGACTATAGGATATTGGGGTGATGGGAATCGGTAGAGCTGTAAATAATTGCAGTGGAGCGTGAAAGGTGGGTACAATTAATTATTATACCAATTTATTTCCATGTGCTACAGTACATTATACTACAAAAAATGTTACCCATAGACAGTGTTTCTCCCCAGAATTTTTTTTCCAGTCGGTGGCATAAAGTAGCTGGGTGGGTGGACGGCGAAATTTGGTGGTGGGAAAAATGTGCACTGCATCATGCTCTTATATAGGACAGGGATGTCTAACTTTCATCATCCCACTAGATGTTTTGAAACTATGACTCCCAGCATTCTGTGGTTGTAGAATGCAGGGAGTTCTGTTCCCTTCTGAAGTAACCCATGAACAAGGCAGCACCAGCACATGTGCCACCCTTTGTGGCCTTGGGGATCTTGGAAAAGCTAGTAAAACATGTGCTAAATTAATCTTACAAGTGTAAAAACGGGTCTGGACCTGGGCATATTGGCGGAGTTTTTAACTGACCTATTTGGCACCTATTAAACTAGATATAAAGTTCTCTCAAGGAATTTTTCCAGCCGGGTGGCATGAAAAAGTAGCCCGGTGGGCGCCCGGCTAAAGACCCTAGGGAGAACACTGCCCATAGAACAGGTGTCTAAAAAATATGATATGGAAGGTAGAAAATACAGTTCCATTATTTGACTGGTAGGGTAGAAGTAATAGTACAATATACTGATGTTACTTCCACCAATTTTTCATATGGTGAAGGGGGAACCCCTGAACTGGGAATAATGTGCCCAAAACTACAGTGGGAGCAACCATATTTGTTTTCAAATGGGAATGATGTCAATAGGATAGCACCAATGAAATTATTGTAATTTAACGCTGTTTTGGCAGACCTTTGATCAAATTTCCCAAAAAACTACTGCCATCAACAACTAACAGACTTTTCAATGATCGAAAGTCTGATGTATTGTAATCCAAACACTTTCCTTTAAAATATGATCTAGCACCTACAATTCACTTATTGTAAAATATATTTATTTACATACCATATATCTCTGGAGACCTGAGATATATCCTAATTTCTTCCTTAGGGTAATTTTTGTCTGGATGGCCCAAGTGTAGGGGCAGGAGTTTATCGCAGTATATGGTATTGTGTTCACTCTATACCATGGACTAGACTGGGTACAAGTATATGATTTTTGACTTTATTCTCTGATTTTTTGGGAGGACTAGATATAAAACCTAATCAGCATCTAGTAAAACTGAGGCAATAACCCATCGCCATGTGACTATACATCTCTTACAAAAAACATGTTTTCAAAACAGTGAGGAGCAAACATCCCAACGTTCAATGACATGCCATGCGATTGCTACATTCAGGGGACTGGATGAATGTGATATGATCTCATTCATCCAATTCCTGGGAAATCTGAGGTTTCAGTAAATCTACTGGACTTGAAGTTGTAGGTCTTGAAATGTCCAATTATAGAGTTTCTCTTATCAAAGCTAACTTAACAGGGGTACACAACATTACCGATAAAGGGCCAATCTGGTCGTAACCTTTTCTGGTAATGGTGTGTCATACCAAGGCCATTTATTGATCTGGTACACAAACGGTTGTTTTGGACGGAAAATTTCCCATGGTTCCCCAACCCTGTAAAAATAAGGAGTTGAACGTGATAATTAGGTGTAGGGCAGTCGCAAGCAATCTCCTATATTTATATAGGGACAATGCTCATAACTGGTTGTAGCTCATCTTTTAAAGATACAGACAGAATTCATACAGATTCTGCCATCTTGAAAGATTGGCACTGTGTTACCCAGCTTAAGAAGCAAAGCAAATTTTAGAATAGAAGCAAAGACTAAACACCTACCTTCTGCTTTAAAGGAGAATATAACCCCCCAAAAATACAAGTACTTGCCTTAGCATCCCAAAGATGCCTTTGTATTTGGTTACATTCTCTTTAGATTTACACAGCTTTGTTACCTGTGGATCCTAAAAACTGCCCTCCAATAAATGATTTGGTAAATTAATGTTGATTTATAATAGCCTGAAACTGCTAGTATCTACATGAATTAGTCTACAGTTAAAGTGTTTTTAATTAATGCTCAGAATGTCAGTGATATTCTTAAATAATATGTAAAGCTTATTTGTGTATTTATTTAGTAAAAATAAGCTAGGTTGGAAACAAACTCACAAGCAGCACACACTATAATAGGTAAACAAACAGTTTAAAATGCAAATCAAATTTAAATGCACTATTGCACTGTAAAATGGCATCCTTGCCCCACACTTTTCTCTAAGCTTTCCAAATTGCAAATCATCACTTTGGACTCAATTTTATTCTGCTCTTTCAACACATTTCTTACGTCACCAATAATCGGGAAAAAAGCATACGCAAATAGGCCAGGCACCCAGTCATCTAAGAGAAAAAACCACAGTCTTAAACATGCTGACTGCACACATCAGCCTCTCTGCTTTAATTTCCAGTCCAGGTGAAATTGAACACCTAACTTTAGTAACCTATGAGATTTCTCTTACTTTGGCTTTCCTATTCCCAGAGGGTATTTTAAGTTTTGACAGCGTTAAATTTTCAAAGTGAGCGCTTTGAATCCATATAACCATGCACACAGACACCGTAATGTGATTCATTTTTTTTATTGCTGTTCCAAAGCTCGTTTAAAAAGTAATTTGCATTTCTGGCAACCTGAAATTAAAACTCCTTAAAAGTCTGGAAAGATTGCGCTTATGTACAAAAAAGAAGCAAGAGATAAAACAGATTAATCTAGCCTGAATATGTAATACATTAGCTGCTTTTAAGGTTCTTATACAATCAGCAGTCATATATAAGATGAAAAAAATTTGCCACAATTATTGAACCAGTAAGGACTGGTACACACAGCCCGATATTTTGACCTGATTTAGGGCTAGACCACATCAGTGCGATCCGATCGCATGTTAAAAATTGCACACTAGTGTGGCCAATTGAGGGCCACACTAAGTGTCGGGCCATTTCATTGTTGTAGCGATGCTAAAACATTTTTGCAAAAAAAAAAAAAATCCTACTTGGACACATCTGCAGGATTTTGTATGTTCCCCGTACTTGTGGAGGTTTCCTCCGGCACTCTGGGTTTCCCCCCCACAATCTAAAGACATACTGATAGGTGTATGTGTCAAATAAATGTGCTTTAGATTGTAAACTCGTTGGACAGGGCCTGATGTGAAAGTATACATGTAATTTTTAAGAAAGATGTTGGCCTATATAATCACAAAAATAATTTTGCCCAATGTAGTGGTTAATGACACCTACCTTATCTCTGCTCATATGGTTGACCTGCATGGCCGAAATACAGCCCAGGAAACTGAAGAGTTGGAGCCTTTCCCTGGTGTAATCCGTTTCCCGCCTCTAGCTGTTTCCTCCTAGGTATTGGACATTTGAAGAAGATATTTTTTGTGTTATGTGGTGGGGTGTGGGTGGGGGTTTAATTTATTGCATCGCAGGAACTCGGGCTGATAGAACCATCGTTGCTTTACTACATTGGAATGTTCATCCCTAAAGGCAATTTTGAAGGGAGATCATTGACAAAGTACATACTGTACTTAGACAGTAGAAGGAGTAGTGTGTGACACAGAGTAAATCTTTCTTAGTATATTGGGAACTTGTCACTTTAATCTGACAAATTACAAGTTGCTCTTACATGCTTGACTGCAATGATCTGCTGTACAACGGTGCACGGGCAACATCATCATGTTAAATGTGCAAAGAACAAAGCTGACCAATGGTAAGCGCTTTCTGCAAAGTGAACACGAGGATTATTAAAACAAGTGTAGTGATTGGGTTTTTTAAGACATTTGTAAATTAATGGGGCACTTTCCCTTATCACCCTGTCTTCCATACAGCTTCCAGCTATGAAAAAATGCGACAGTCAGCAGTTCCCGGCCTGATCTCGGGTCCTCAGCACAATGTTTAAAAGGCTGTCCTCATAATGAATTACTTTTTTAATGATACTTCTGCAAACATATGGTAAGTGGAATTGTTGAAATAAACATAAGTTCCTGTTTGACTGATAGTTTCTATCCCCACTGGATTTTTTATGAACTTGTTAAAGTCTATTCCAAATAAACAAGAACTAATTAATCTCTGGATAAATATTTAATGCTTACTGGACACTGGTATTTTGGTAGCCTGATCATCTGTGATACAGTCATTCCCCTACTGCTATGAAAAAGAAATGCTTTTAACCCTAAATGCAATGTAATGTATACAACTACAATATTTCAGAGATTGCTAATTGGGTAGAATGCATGTGTTTTATCTGTGGACAAGTTGTTCTTTTTCTGATTTTGTATCATTCGTGTGCAAATGCAATAGCGAGTAATCTGATTTTTTCCTATGCAGATTGAATTTAAAAAGTGAATGTGGCAGAACATCAGTCCTCTGGCAGGAATCAGGAGTCTAAAGAATCAAAACAAATGCTGCTCATTTCTTGTCTTATTGTCATTAGCACTAAATTGCTGTTACTTCTACATTTTTAAGTGGGTATGTGGGGCTGATTGGTGCAGTCTCCATGGCAAACATGTCAAAATTAAAAACCCTAAAATTGGCATGTTTCCAGAAATTTAGGCTGTATGAGGCAGATAAGGGGTTAAGAAACAGGATGCCTAATAAGATAATGAAGAGAGGAGGGGGGAACATAGAGGAAGGGAGGCATGTGCGTCAAAATGTGTGAGAGATAAATTAATGATAATCTAAAGGTATGTTTACAAATGGCAAGGTCTGGCTGATAAAACTGGGGAAACTGGAACAATAGCTTTAAAAGAAAAGTATGATGTGATCTGTATAGTAGAAACATGGCTAAATGATTAACATGGCTGTGGGCAGTACAATTTTAAAGGATATCCCTTGCTTATACATGATAAGTAAATAAGAAAGGGAGGGGGGTTTTGTGCCTGGATCCTGTTAGTATTATTCGGTCTTTATTCCTCTCTCCATATTTGTAAACTTGTTCCTGTGGCTTGCCGTTCCGGTGGTGTCGACTTCCTCGTTGGTCCCGACTTCGCCTGTCCTTTTACAGGTAACCTTTACAGTATTTTCGGGCCATGGACCCACCCGAGGAAGCGGCTCTGGACTTGGGGAAGATCCTTCAAGGTATGGCGGCTCGCATGGATGCATACGAAGCCCAGCAGAATCGCATAGGAAGGGCTTTAGACACGCTGCTTGCACAAGCCCCACCCGCACCCCCTACAGCTAGTGCTGCCTCTGTGGCACAACTTCCTCCTGCACCTGTGGAGTCCCACAAGGAACCACGTATTCCTCCTCCTCCACGTTATAACGGAGACCCTCAAACTTGCAGAGGCTTCGTCAACCAATGTCTGATTCAGTTTTTTGACTCCAACCTTCCCACTTTGTGTCAGACCGTGCTAAGGTGGGCTATATAATCTCGTTGCTGGAAGGTAAACCCTTGGAATGGGCCTCACCTCTTTGGGAGAGGAATTCTCCGTTGGTAAATATTGCGGTGGAGTTCCTTGCCTCTTTTAAAACCATATTTGATGCTCCTGGGCGATCTACTACCGCCTCCTCTCGCCTCTTCCAATTGAAACAGGGGGTCCATACTGCTAGCCAGTATGCTATTGACTTCCGTACCTTGGCTGCAGAGGTCTCATGGAATAATGAAGCGCTAGTAGCCGCCTATTGGCAAGGTCTGTCGGACAAGCTTAAAGATGACCTGGTTTCTAGAGACTTACCTACTAACCTAGATGAACTCATCTCCCTCAGTATCAAAATTGATACTCGTCTTAGGGAGCGTCATTCTGAGAAAGAACATGGCAGGAGATTTCCACCTTTGGCTCCCCGTTTCACTCCTCCTCCTCTGTCTTCAGCTGATTTTCCCTCAACAGTAGAACCCATGCAGATAGGAAGAGCCCACCTTTCTGAAGAGGAAAAACTTCGGAGGCGCACAGCAGGCTTATCCCTTTACTGTGGAGGAGACCCTCAAACTTGCAGAGGCTTCGTCAACCAATGTCTGATTCAGTTTGAACTCCAACCTTCCCACTTTGTGTCAGACCGTGATAAGGTGGGCTATATAATCTCGTTGCTGGAAGGTAAACCCTTGGAATGGGCCTCACCTCTTTGGGAGAGGAATTCTCCGTTGGTAAATATTGCGGTGGAGTTCCTTGCCTCTTTTAAAACCATATTTGATGCTCCTGGGCGATCTACTACACCCGCCTCCTCTCGCCTCTTCCAATTGAAACAGGGGGTCCATACTGCTAGCCAGTATGCCATTGACTCCTATCCTTGGCTGCAGAGTCTCATGGAATAATGAAGCGCTAGTAGCCGCCTATTGGCAAGTTCTGTCGGACAAGCTTAAAGATGACCTGGTTTCTAGAGACTTACCTACTAACCTAGATGAACTCATCTCCCTCAGTATCAAAATTGATACTCGTCTTAGGGAGCGTCATTCTGAGAAAGAACATGGCAGGAGATTTCCACCTTTGGCTCCCCATTTCACTCCTCCTCCTCTGTCTTCAGCTGATTTTCCCTCAACAGTAGAACCCATGCAGATAGGAAGAGCCCACCTTTCTGAAGAGGAAAAACTTCGGAGCGCACAGCAGGCTTATCCCTGCTGTGGAGGAAGGGGTCATTTCGCGAAGAATTGCTCCCTCAAACAGGGAAACTCTCAAGCCTAGATCAAGACAGGGTGACTCATCTGGGCGGAATTCCTAACATCACCCTACAAGACTCTTCCCGTTCCTTCCTTCAGGTTCTTCTTCAAGTTAAACCCACCACAGTCTTGGAACTCCTGGCGTTCCTCGACTCAGGAGCAGCCGGCAATTTTATGGACACAACCTTTGCCAAACAACTGCAGATTCCCCTATTGCCACTACCAAATCCTCTCCGTGTATTTTCCATTGACGACAAACCTCTCTCTCTGATGTTATTCCATGACCACTCATCCATTATCCATGAATGTCGGTCCTTTTCATAAGAGGAAATCTCATTCCTTATTACCGATTGCCCCTCACGCCCCTGGTTCTTGGTCTCCTTGGCTCCGTCTTCACAACCCCCACATAGACTGGCATACTAACAGTATAGCACACTGGAGTCCTACCTGCAAGACCCGATGCATCTCCTCTACCTCAATAATTCCTGTTGGTTCCATGAACCTAGAATCCCTACCGGTACAATATCAAGAATTTGCAGACGTCTTTTGTAAAAAATCAGCAGAAACTCTTCCACCTCACCGTATGTATGACTGCCCTATTGAATTACTCCCAGGTTCCTTTCCACCACGAGGACGTACCTATCCTCTTTCCCCTTCCGAAACTAAATCTTTCAAGAATATATTCAGGACAATTTACAACGAGGGTTCATTCGACCTTCTACTTCACCTGCTGGTGCCGGATTCTTTTTTGTGGAGAAGAAGGATGGGGGCCTTCGCCCTTGCATCGATTACAGAGGACTCAACAAGATAACCATTAAAAACCGCTACCCTCTTCCCCTGATTGCTGAGTTGTTTGATCAATTAAAAAATGCCCGTATCTTTTCCAAACTAGACCTCCGTGGGGCCTATAATTTGATTCGCATTCGTCAAGGGGATGAGTGGAAAACCGCCTTCAACACTCGTGATGGGCATTACGAGTACCTTGTGATGCCCTTTGGCCTCTGCAATGCTCCGGCTGTTTTTCAGGAATTTGTAAACGACCTGTTCCGAGATCTTCTGGGTCGCTGTGTTGTGGTCTATTTAGATGACATCTTAATATTTTCTGAAAACTTGCCTTCCCACAGGAATCATGTAAAAGAAGTCCTATCTCGTCTTCGTCAAAATTCTTTGTACGCCAAACTTGAAAAGTGTATCTTTGAAGTCCCCAAAATTCCATTTCTTGGCTACATAATTTCTCAAGAAGGATTTGAGATGGACCCAATCAAGATTGCTGCCATAAAAGAATGGCCTATACCTACCTCTACCAAAGCTGTTCAAAGATTCATTGGCTTCGCCAATTATTATAGACAATTTATCAGGGCATTCTCCTCCCGTATATCTCCCATTCTTGCCCTTATCAAGAAGGGGGGTAAACCAAGCTCTTGGACACCACAGGCTTTGGAAGCCTTCAACTCCTTAAAGGACTCATTTTCTTCTGCTCCTATACTTAAACATGCTAACCCTCTTCTTCCATTTTTTCTTGAAGTAGATGCATCCAATATTGGAGCTGGGGCAATATTATCACAAAAACATGAGTCGGATGGCAAACTTCACCCCTGTGCATTCTTTTCTAAAAAATTTTCAGCATCAGAACAGAATTATGATATCGGGAACCGTGAACTTCTGGCCGTCAAACTAGCTCTTGAAGAATGGAGACACTTCTTGGAAGGTTCTACTCACCCTGTCACTATTTTTACAGATCATAAAAATCTTGAATTCATTCAATCACTTAAAAGGCTGAATCCTCGGCAGGCCCGTTGGGCACTCTTCTTCTCCCGCTTCAACTTCATTATCACCTTTCGGCCTGGTACTAGAAACAAGAAAGCGGATGCCCTGTCTAGGACTTCTGAGACCCTTACCGATCCCCTCCCACCATGGACTCATCTTGCTATGGATTTTATTGGTGAACTTCCCCCGTCTAAAGGAAATATTGTCATTTGGGTCGTGACGGATCGCTTCAGTAAAATGGCACACTTTGTTCCTCTCCCCAAGTTTCCCTCTGCTCCTGAACTGGCTCAACTTTTCATCACCCACATTTTTCGCCTTCATGGTTTACCTGCCGAAATAGTCTCTCACCAGGGAACCCAATTTGTTGCAAAATTCTGGAGAGCCCTCTGCAAAATCCTAGGGGTTTCACTTCAGTTCTCCTCTGCCTATCACCCCCAATCCAATGGGGCAGCTGCACTTGAACAGTTCCTTCGTTGTCATGTTTCCCTGTGCCAAGATGACTGGTCAGAGCTTTTACCTTGGGCAGAATTCGCCCATAATAATGCCACACATTCCTCCACTGGTAGATCACCATTTCTGACTGTGTATGGACAACATCCCTTAGCCTTCCCACAAGATTTTCTTCTTACTGAAGTCCCAGCAGCCAATGACCTTGCAGCTCACATGTCTGCCATCTGGAGTGCTACCAAATCACATTTAGAAAAGACTTCCTTGATACAGAAGTCATACGCTGATAAAAAACGCAGACCATCCCCTCCTTACTCCATCGGAGATCAAGTTTGGCTCTCTACTAAGAATATTAACCTTAAGCTGCCATCTCCCAAACTCGGCCCTAAGTTCATTGGTCCTTTTCCCATCATGGAAATAATCAACCCTACTGCCTTTCGGTTATCTCTGCCTCCTCAGATGAAGATTCCTAATGTATTTCATGTGTCCTTACTTAAACCTGTGATCTCTAACCACTTTTCTTCTCCTCATTCCACCCCTATTCCTATTTTGGTTGATGGCCAACAAGAATATGAAGTAGAGAAGATCCTCGATTCCAGATTTTCTAGAGGAACCCTACAATATCTTATCCAATGTAAGGGCTTCGGGCCGGAAGAATGTTCCTGGGTCAAGCATGTGGATGTTCACGCTCCTCATTTACTTCAGAAATTCCACAAAGACTTTCCACGAAAACCTGGACACGATGGTCCTGAGGCCCCTCCTGGGGAAGGGGGTACTGTAAGGAAACATACTTACCTGCTCCGTCGCTCCGGTCCCTCCAAGATGGCGGTGCCTAGTCTCCCGCCGCACCGACGTCAACGCGCCATGCGCGTGACGTCACAAAGGTGCGACGGTACGTTGCTTGACGTAAGTGACGTCACGGAAGTGCGCCCGGCGGCGCGAAGATTGAAAAGGAGCCGGAAACTTCAGGCAGATGCCCGAAAATAGCATCGCCTGCCCTTTGAGCTGTGCTGGGTTCCCTGCAAACTATTTGTTCCCTGGTTTTCCTTTGGATTCCCGTTTGCCTTTCCTGTTCTCAAGTTGACTTTTCCTATGAACTTTGTGCCTGGATCCTGTTAGTATTATTCGGTCTTTATTCCTCTCTCCATATTTTGTAAACCTTGGTTTCCTGTGCTGCCGTTCCGGTGGTGTCGACTTCCTCGTTGGTCCCGACTTCGCCTGTCCTTTTACAGGTAACCTTTACAGATACCCAACATATCCCGGAAAATGTCCTTTATGAATTCTTGGAACACCGCTGGAGCATTACAAAGGCCAAAGGGCATTACGAGATATTCGTAGTGACCGTCCCAAGTATTAAAGGCGGTCTTCCACTCGTCACCTTGGCGTATACGGATCAGATTGTATGCCCCCCGAAGATCTAGTTTAGTAAATATTTTAGCCCCTTTGATTTTGTCAAACAGCTCAGAGATGAGAGGGAGAGGATACCGATTCTTTATTGTGATTTTATTTAACCCACGGTAGTCAATGCAGGGTCGTAAACCTCCGTCTTTCTTTTCAACAAAAAAGAACCCAGCTCCAGCAGGGGAAGTGGAAGGCCGTATGAAACCCCTAGACAAATGTTCCGTAATGTACTCTTTCATGGCTAGAGTTTCTGAGGGAGACAGTGGGTATGTGCGTCCCCGAGGAGGCATAGTACCAGAAAGAAGGTCGATGGGGCAATTGTAGGAACAATGCGGTGGTAGCTTCTCAGCTCGCTTTTTACAGAACACATCAGAGAAATCATGATAACATTCAGGGAGGTTTTTCTCAGATTTATTTTCACAGGTAATGGTAGTGCAATGAGTAGAAAGGCAATTTTTGAAACAGAAGGGGCTCCAAGACTTGAGTTCATTGTTAGACCAATCTATAACAGGGTTGTGAAGTCTGAGCCATGGAAGTCCGAGAATAAGGGGAGCAGAAGGGCTTTGGATGACAAGAAAAGATAAATGTTCTTGGTGAAATATGCCAATGCGGAATAGGACTTTGTATGTAGATTTGGAGATGAATTCTGAAGCCAACGGGTTATTGTCAATAGCCAGAACTCGAAGGGGTTGCTGCAAGTGGAGGAGAGGAAGCCCCAATTGTGCTGCATAGGTAGAATCGATGAAATTTCCAGCGGCACCAGAATCGACAAAGGCCTGGGAGGAAAAAGTTTTGCCATTACAGGTGATAGTAGCTGGTAGAAAGAGTTTCAGAGGTTCAAATTTGGCAGGAGACTTAACGTTACCTAGAAGGAGCTCCTCCTTAACTTCTAGGTCCTGGAGTTTCACGACTTCTGGGGACAATTTCTTACAAAGTGTCCTTGCCCAGCACAATAGAGACAAAGTCCATTGGTACGTCGGCGTGATTTTTCCTCGGGGGATAGATGAGTGCCGCCAATTTGCATCGGCTCTTCACCCGAAGATATGGGTTGCGGAAAGGGCTGAGCAGGCCTAGGAAAGGTCTTCGGGAGGTTGGAACGAGCTGCAGACCTTTCTGCCTGCCGTTCACGGAAGCGGGTATCAATTTGTATGCATAGTGTAATCAAGTCTTCCAATGGGACAGGTAATTCCCTAGATACTAATTCGTCCTTGAGGCGGTCAGAGAGTCCCTGCCATAAGGCTGCAGTAAGTGCCTCATTGTTCCAAGAAGTCTCCGAAGTAAGGGTACGAAATTCGATAGCATATTGACCCACGGAACGTGACCGTTGGCGGAGCTGCATCAAACGGGAGGAGGCAGCAGAGGTTCTTCCTGGAGCATCGAAGACCTTGCGAAACATACTCAGGAAGTCAGTAACATTATAGACTAGAGGATCGTCTCTTTCCCATAAAGGAGAAGCCCAGGCCAGAGCATTACCCTCCAATAAGGCGATGATGTACCCCACCTTTGCACGATCTGATGCAAAAAGAGATGGTTGAAGTTCAAATTGGATTCTGCACTGATTAATGATCCCACGGCAGGCTTGGGCATCACCATCAAACCGCGAGGGTGGAGGTATGCGGGGCTCTCTCCGAAGAGAAGGATCGCCGGATCAGGCCGTCGAAGGAGGTGGCGTAGAACCAGGAGCAGATGCAGCAGCTGGGGGTAGCCGGACAGCTAGGGAATCCATGAACTGAGCCAACTGGCCCTGATGATATTCGAACAGGTCCATGCGTTTGGACAAAGCTTGGAGAGTTTTATTCAACTCGGCCATAGCCCCCTCAGGCGTTTCCATGGCCCGATAGTACTGTAACAAATGGCCGGACGGCCAGGGTACTTACAGTACGCTTTAGGAGGAGGCTGATAGTCCGGAATGTGCAGGACACAGAGGCTGCTGGGAACTGTAGGCTGGGACCAGGAACAAGGTGCTGCTGGGAACTGTAGGCTGGAAACAGGAGCAAGGTGCTGCTGGGAACTGAAGGCTGGATACTGGATACAGGTAAGGTAGGTAACTGGATACAGATGAGGTGAGTAGACGGAAACTGGATACAGGCAAGGTAGTCACTGGAGACCGGCAAGGTAAGTACTGGATACTGGCAAGGTAAGTACTGGATACGGACAAGGTGGTCACTGGCGGCAGGCAAGGTAAGTACTGGATACGGACCAGGAGGTCACTGGAGGCAGGCAAGGTAAGTACTGGATACTGGCAAGGTAAGTACTGGATACTGGCAAGGTAAGTACTGGATACAGACAAGATGGTCACTGGAGGCAGGCAAGGTAAGTCTAGGAGCAGGAGCGGAGCAGGATCCAAGGCAGGTGAGTATGGAGCCAGGGTAGCTAATGCTACTATCGGGCGCCGGGTCCAGGAGGACGCCGGCTTTTCAAATCTCGCGCCGCCCGGCGGGTCGGCGTCGTGACGTCATGACGTCCGCGACGCCGCCCACCCGGAAGTGCCGAGCGGCGCGGGGCCGGAGCGGCAGGTAAGTTTGTGACAGATACTGAGCAGATGTGGACCACTTTTAAAGGGATATTAAACTATTACATTTCTACATTTGTACTTTTAGGGAACAAGTGTAAAAATATTAGGTCCACTCCTGCCTGGCTTAATGCTCAGGTAAAAAGGGAAATGGAAAAAAAAAGAAAAAGGCTTTTAAAATTTTGAAATCAGAGGGAACAGAACAGTCGTACAGGGAGTATAAAAGCTGTAATAAAGAGTGCAAGAAAGCAATTAAACTATCTAAAATAGAAAATGAAAAACGGATAGCCGAACAAAGCAAGTCCAACCCCCAAAAGTTTTTTAAGTATATAAATGGTAAAAAGATGAGGACTGAGAATGTTGGACCATTAAAGAATGGGGCTGAGATGGTGGTAGAGGATGCCAAAAAGGCTAATCTATTGTGAATCCTAGCCTTTACAGCAGGGATTGTAATAATATGCAGGGGAGAAATGAGGAGTATTCACATTGGCTGACGGAGGATATGGTACGGAAACAATTAGACAAAGTTAATATCAAAAAAGCCCCAGGACCAGATGGATTGCATCCTTGGATTTTAAAAGAGCTTAGTTCAGTTCTGTCTAGACCACTGTTTCTCATCTTTTCAGATTCACTTTGGTCTGGGGATGTGCCACTGGATTGGAGAAAAGCCAATGTAAAATCAATATTAAAAAAAGGTAGTCATTCACAGTCTGGTAACTATATAGACCTGTAAGCCTACCATCAGTGGTAGGGAAGGTGCTGGAAACTTTGTTACAGGATCATAATCTTGACTATGTCTCCAGAACTGATCTTATTAGTAGTAGTCAGCATGGATTTATGAGAAATAGATCATGCCAGACAAATTTAATTGTTTTTTATGAAGAAGTGAGTAAGAATTTAGATTCAGGCACAGCAGTGGATGTGGTATACTTGGATTTTGTGAAAGCTTTTGATACTGTGCCACATAGGCAACTAATGTATAAACTGAGAACTGTTGGTCTAGAAGAAAACATTAGTTAGTTCATGGACAGAGAATTGGTTATTGGATTGCAAACAGAGAGTGGTGGTAAATGTAGCTACATCTATGTGGGCTAAAGTTCTAAGCAGAGTGCCTCAGGGTTCTGTACTGGGTTCTTTTTAATCTGTTTATAAATGACTTAGAAGGGGGCATCGAGAGCAAGGTCTATGTGTTTGCAGATGACCCTAAACTATGCATAGCTTTGGAAACTTCAAATGATGTGCAAGTGCTGCAAGCAGACCGAGAAAGATTATCAAAATGGGCAGCAGAATGGCAGATGAGATTCAATGTTGATAACAGACTTAGCTGTAGCAAACAATCCCTGGTAGCAATGGCTAGAGCTAGCAAGATATTTTCTTGTATAAAGAGGGGAATAGATTCAAGAGAGAAAAATATTATTCTCCCTCTTTACAAGGCACTGGTTAGGCCTCATTTGGAATATGCGGTGCAGTTTTGGAATCCCATATACAAAAGGGACATCTTGGAAATGGAAGCAGTTCAGAGAAGGGCAACTAAATGTAATAAGGGGAATGGAGGGGCTTAAATATGCAGGCAGATTAGACAAGCTAGGGCTGTTTACACTGGAGAAGCGACATTTGCGTGGGGATATGATAACCTTGTACAAATATATTAATGGGCCATACAATAAACTCTCTAGTGTATTGTTCACTAACAGGTCATATCAGAGGACTCGTGGACATCCTTTAAGGTTGGAAGAAAACAAGTTTCAGCTTCAGGTTAGGAAAGGTTTCTTTACAGTGACAACAGTGAAACTGTGGAACTGTCTTCCAGAAGATGTGGTAATTTCAAGTTCATTGAATAGCTTTAAAAATGGCCTGGATACATTTCTAAAACTAAAAAATATTGAGAATTACTGGTATTAATATACTGTAGATCTAGCTGATCCAGGGATACTTTCCGATTGCCTTTGGTGTCAGGAAGGAATTCTTCCCCCCCCCCCCCTTTTTTTTTTGCTGGGTTCAATACAGCTTCCTCTGGATCAACTGTTAGATAGGGTTAAAAAAAAGTGAATAGGTTGGACTTGATGGATATGTCTTTATTCAACCTCAATTACTATGCTACTATGTTCTCTTAAAGGGCATCTATACTGAAAAATAGGTTATTTTAAATTGACCATAACTAGAAACTATAATTCTTCCCAACCATCACCGTATCATTTTTTTGTTCATCTGCCCCCTATTACTTTAGATATCCAATCTAAAACTTCTTACATTTCAGCTGTCAGTTAAGTTCCTTGCTCTCAAAAGCTATTCTTCTGTGAATAGTTTTACTGTAGCTGGAAAGTTTTGAGAGTTGGAATGCTGTGTGCAGGCTTGACCGATGGTTTGTGGGGGAAAAGGTCAGGTTGGATTGAAGTGGGAATAGTTAAAAGAGGGAGGGGGTACTGCTCCTAAAAATGTGTGCTGGATTGAAGTCATGCAGCAATACACGCAAATCAGAGTAATTGCTACTTACATGTATTCAATTATAGGTTAAGATGAAGCAGTAATTTTTGCAGTATAAGGAGAGATCTTTAAAGGGGAACTGTGGTCCAAAAATGACTTTAGGTAAATTGATAGGAATTGCTCTCCTGAGAATTTTTGCAATCTATTTTCATTGTTAATTTTGCATAGTTTTGAAGATATTAACATTTTTGTGTGTGATATGGCAGCAGCATCACCAGGTCCCCTGCCCTTCCTGCTTCCTGCTCTGAAACCATGTCAGTCAATCTGCCCTGTGTCTCCTCCTCCCTTTTGCAGCCCCCCTGGTCCCTCCCACTCATGGACCCCATGGTCTCTCCAGTTGCAGGCCCCCCTTGGCCCATTCTCTTACAGACCCACGTGGCCCCGCCCACTCATGGGTGCCTAAGCCCTGCCCATTTGCAGGCGTGCAAACCCCGCCCATTCACGGGTGCATAAGCAATGCCCACTCACGAGTGCCGTGGGCCACTCAGACCCGCACCCCACCCCTACAGAAAACTCTTTGGAAACAGCCTTTTCAGGCAGAGTGAGAACTCTGCCTGAAAAGGCTGTTTTTACATAGTGGGAGCGAAGGGCTGTAGATTCCCTTACCTACTCTGTCAGGACGTCACACAGCAGGGAGGGGGAGGCACTTCCTGTCTCCCTCACACACTGAGGGAGTCTGAGGCTGTGCTCGCCGGCGGCACTGTGCAGGAGAAGCCTCAAGAATGTCACATGTCAGCCTCCCACCCATTAACTTTCTGGTCAGTCATTTCTTTATATCTTGGGCTGTGGAGCACGTAGAGAGGTGGTTGATGGCTCGTTTTAAAGGTAGGAAACTGGTCTTTCATTTAAACTGTTTTGAGACCACGGTTCCTCTTTAATATTCAGGCTGCACAGAAAGATATGCACGGCACATCTGTGTATGGGACTTTCTATGGGGCTGTGTATGAGGCTTTCTATAGGACTGTCTGTGGAACTATGGGGCTGTCTATGGGAGAAATTCAACCCTCGGCTTATACTCAATCAGTTTACTTGTTTTTCAGGTAAAAATAAGTACCTCGGCTTATACCGGAGTATGTACAGTACTGTTTTGATCAGAAGAGATTAGGCTTTCGTATGTGTATTGGTTTCAAATTTTCTGCTGCAGTATTTCTATGAATTTTTTTGGCACAATGCGACAAAAAAAAAATCTGCTGATACTAAAAGGGTTAAACATGATAGAATAAATAAGAAAGGAGGGGGTATGTATTTGTTAACTAGAAGTCAAATTTTAAAGCTGAAATGTGGGTGGGAATGCAAGAAGGTGGGTAACTGAATTGTTATTGGCTGTTACAAGTCACCAAATGTGAAAAGCAGGAAATCCACCTCTATGGTGGAAGCAAATTCAATAAGGGGTTTGCGACTAGATAAATCCCGAATTCAACTTTATCGCCAGCTATTAGCTGGCTTTCAAAAGTCATGCTAAATTTAGCTCAAACTCCTTATTTAATTTGTTGCAGCGGCTGTGTGGGTAT
This sequence comes from Hymenochirus boettgeri, assembly GCA_019447015.1. Taxonomy (NCBI): domain Eukaryota; kingdom Metazoa; phylum Chordata; class Amphibia; order Anura; family Pipidae; genus Hymenochirus; species Hymenochirus boettgeri. The sequence goes on from CM033471.1 coordinate 186,352,699, forward strand.
CTCCACCCCCCAAAACAAAGGTTGAGAAGGAGATCCCCCCCTCCCAAACCTAGACCTTGCTAGGTTTAAAAAAAAGGCACATTCTGATGATTTCTTGCAGAAGGCAACTGAGGGAATGAGGACTGGTAAGTAAATTTAGGAACCGTTTTGGGGTTTTTAAACCTAGCGTCTAGGTTTGGGGTGATTTCCTTCTTCCTAAATTTTTCTTTTTCCTTCTTCGCATGAAACACGATGCAGCTTTAAAGGAGGGGGGAGAGCTCCACTGCGCATGCCACAAACCTCTAAACAGAGGTGCAGGAAGAGGCAGAAACATTACACACAGAGAGGCTTCCTACACTTCAGATCCTGTATTTTAATCAGGCCCTGCAGGACAACCATATGCAGCAGAAGAGAAGGGTAGGGCTCTTTTAACACTACACAGTGGGATCAACAGTGGGGAAAATTTTATTTGGGGGGGTGGACATGCCCTTTGGTTATTGTATCTGTTAGTGTCACATTAACTATTAAAGTGTGCTTTGGAAAATAAGCACCTTAACATGTAAAGCTGTGTACACACAATGCAATATTTAATTCTGATTGACTGATACACAGAAAGATCATGCCAAAATCATTGCATGTGTTTTTTTCTACAACCTACCGTTCGGACGAATGGACAATCAGACGCTTTCAGAAAACCATGGCGGATCGTGCAGTCCTCTGTGGATAGTCAGTTAGTCATTCGTCTTGGCCGACCGGTCACCAAATGGTAGGCCAAGACAAATGATCGTTTTGTGTGTACCCAGCTTATACCTAGCTTTTACGCTTTCCTATGTTTATTGGAGGGGAGGGGGGGAGTGCTGAGGGCTCACCACAGAATATTGTTAAATCGAGAAACTTGTTTCCTCATTTAGCTCACTTTCTTCTCCAGACACAGGCTTTTTAAATGGTCAATTTTTATTAAAGCTCCATACCATACATACGTGAGATTGTGGACCTGATGACTGGAATAGAAACTGTCAATTCGCCTGACTATCAGTTGGTGTATGGATGCTTGGTGTTAAATCACCCATTTTTGTTGATCTTACCTGGCAGATCATCAACAATGTCCGTCTGAATGACACCAACAGATAGTCAGACAAAATTGCCATTTGCACCATTTGCCCTTATTGTGCTTCACGGGTTGGGCCACTGATCACACTTGTGTATGGAGCTTAAGTTACTTTTCTAAATTTTAACCATTTTACACTGCTTTCAGGGCCCCTTATGATTGGAGCCACAGGTTTTAGGTAAATGAAGATATTTTATGCTTTCCTATGTTTATTGTATGTGGGGGGAAAGTGCTGAGGGCTCACCAGGGAATATTGTAAAATCGAGACATTTCTTTCCTCATTTATTTATCACTTTCATTTCCAGACACCTGCTTTTTTAATGGTTAGTTCTTAATAAAACTCCATACACATGTGAGATTGTGGACCCAACGCATGACTGGAAGACAAACTGTCCATTCGTCCGACTATCAATTGGTGTATGTGTGCTTGGTATGGCTGTAAGCCTATTCAATCAGATAATGTTGATGATCTGACCTGGCGGATCATCAACAATGTCTGAATGTCCATACACCAACAGATAGTCAGACAAATGGTCATTCGTTTTAATTGTACTTCAGATGTTGGGCCCACGATCACACTTGTGTATGGAGCTCAAGTTGCTTTTCTAAATTTTAACCAATTTAAGCTGTTTTTAAGACCCCTAATGATTGGAGCAACAGGTTTTAGGTAAGTGAAGATATTTTTTACAAATATAAGTAGTTTATGATTGGCTTAAAGTATCTTTTCACCATAATGTATTTTAGACCTGTTGTATATAACAGCTGTGCAGTAAAATTTGTTTACACCGTCGTATCGTGTTCTTTGCTATGCCATTGAATGGGTTTTTACAGCAGGTGGCAAACCACGGTCGTTTTAATGCATAAAGACACTTTGTCAATTACAAAGGCACTGCCAATTTACAAAAATGTAAATCAATAATTATTTTAGGGAAAGTACCTTATAGGAGAATATTCATTTTGAGATAACCATGTAAATCCAGAAGTATTTTTCTGCTTAACATTCTATCATTCTGCCATTGCTAATTTTATATCTGGTTTATATTGGGCAGAACAAACCAATAACATTAATCTGTAAATGTTTTGCATATACACCAGATGAAATCAGGGGCGAGAAACAGTTAAATGTGAATGTTTCATCCTCCAGGAGTTTCATCTAATTGTTAATGCCTCCTAGCTACAATAAAGCTAATGCATCTACTCCCATAAAATAGTGATGTGTTTTTGTTGTTGTTGATGTTTACTTACTATTCTAATGGTTATTTCTAAGAGGCCAAGAATTTAAATGGCATCCACATGGATAATGGCAGCATAATGTGTTTTCTTTTTAATTTAGGCTGGTTAATTCTATAGCTACCAAAATAGCATGTGCTTATGTTATGCAGAATCTATTGAGCTCATAGCAAACAGCTGAAAAATCAGATTTTTCAATTTAGATTTTATATGACAATAACCTTTTCTAGTGTAGTTCAATGAATGATGCATTGGAAGTGAAATTATAGCAAATACATGTTTGTTGTGTTCGCATTTTGTGTTCATAAAGACAATTTTTATTTAGGAAACAAAAAGCCTCCTTTTTTTTTTTTTACTGAAATCATTTTATTTTGTGCTCCACTTTAATTCTATATTCACAAAAAGAAAAACTCTTTGCCCCATTAGAGCTAGAACTTGAAACACTTCAGCAGCTACTGCTGGATCTCCTCCTGGTATTTGTTTTTTCTTTCCAGTGCACAATTCGTGTAAATGTTCACAAATGAAAAGAACAGCAAAGTAACCTGTAAATTGTTAGTGCCGGGATTTCATTTATTTAACAGCAGTAAAAAGAATTTCTATGATCTGCTGGATTTACATGGCTACAACAATCCCATTTTTTTATTCATGAAAATAGAACTTGCCAACAACAGTGGTGAAATTACATGCAGCTTATTTCCTCCCTTCCTTGTCCAAAATTTGTAAAGGTTTCTGGTGGATTTACAGCCTGGGGCTAGTATTCACAAACAGAGTCTTACATTAATAATATTGTTGTTAAGGTTGAAAAAATACATTTGGATTCAGCATTTGATCTTACCCACAATTTCTACCTACTTGGGGTTGTATGGTGCAGCACAGTGGCTCAGTGTTTTTTATTTCTATACCATGTGACCTGTTCCCATTAGTGCATTGCATTTAATTATTTAATAAACGTTATTCACATTGAATACACAAATTAAATGCAATTTCTGCCAACTGACAGCTCCTGCTAGTGACATGAAATATTCTGCCAATTTGTCTCTCAATTCCTACTTTCTCCTGCGGTGTATCCTCCATTTCTCTCTCTCCTGTAGTCTCTCTCTCACATTCTCTCTCTCTTTCTCCTGCAGTCTCTATCCTCTCACTTTATCTCGCTCCTGCAGTCTCTATCCTCTTTCTCACCTTTTCTCTCTCTCCTGCAGTCTCTATCATCTATATCTTTCACTCCTTCTCTTCTGCAGTCTCTATTAAAAAATGTATTTTGTAAAAAAACATTTTTGTGCAAACCTTTTTTTACAAAAGAATTTGTTTTATTTTTTTTTTACTGGCCTGGCTGCCACCTCTCTTAATGTGCTGCCTGAGGTTTTTGCTTCACATTGCCATTAGAGAGGCAGCCCTGATTCTATAGCATGCATTCTTCCCCTTGGTGCTCTGCTTTGCAAGTCAGGTAAGCTATTGTCAGATGTGTTATCAAAGGTTTGACCCTCCCTCTCCCTGACAAAATTATGGAGCACACACCCTGCTTTCACAACAGTAATGGCATTGTCATGTAACATTTGTATTGGGACATGTAGAATATGCCATTTATTTGCAAGGATGCCAAATGTGTACTCCACCATGCTCTATAATTAAATATTCTTTTAAAGTAAGCCAAAGAGTTATGGTTATGGTCGCATCATATGTTGAAATCACAAAAAGCTGCAATCCCGACAAAAACATATGGATGCCTTTCTCACAATTATTTATAATTTTATGACAATGTTTGTCACCAGCACTGACAAGATATGACATCATAACAATATTCCCCACATGACAGGATATGACATCACAAACACATTCCCCACTTCACTACATACTTTATTAGGTCTGGGATTATAAAAACAAATGAAAAACATGCATTGAAGCACCCAAACGCATGCAAAAACACACACAATATTGCGTATCACGTTTTACAGCCCATTGTAGTGTGAAAGAAGCCTTAAACAGGCAGCCCACAAAATAAATAGTGCAGCAAATAATCAGATTTTTTTTGTGTGTATTGGAATTTGACAACACCTCCAACAGGAAACAGACCTTAGCTTTCAAGTTAATTTAAAAACCTGGATGGAGGAACCTGATCCTTAACAAGCTTGCATTGACAATGGCCTGAAAGGGTAACATTTTTGAAGCTAGTTACACTACTGCAACCATTCTCTGTCTATTCCTGTACCTTTTGGATGCCTAAAAGCAGAGAGACTAATTTCCTTTTAGGTTTGTGGCTAGCTTTAAAATAAAAAGTTCAGGGGAGGGGCTTATATGCAGCTAATGATACAAGTTGGCATGTTCAAACCTGAAGCTTGGGAGCAGAGAAATGGTGCTAGTGATGTTATAGCTTACATTGCTAGCAGGAAAACACACCATTTTGTACTACTGTTAGTTTGGAAAGACTGCAGCTAGTATAGTATAGTATTTGAGGTTGAATAAAGACATACGTCCATCCAGTCCAACCCATCTAGCAATATCCTCATTTCCTGCCTAACTGTTGATCCAGAGGAAGGCAAAAAAACCCCACCAAATTTATGAAGGGGGAAAAAATTCCTTCCTGACTCCAAGTGGCAATCGGAAATTTCCCTGGATCAACTCTACTTTATGTATCAATACCAGTAACTTGCAACATTCCTTGTTTGCAGAAACTCATCCAGCTTTTTTTTGAAACTGACCAATGAACCTGCCATTACAACGTCCACTGGAAGACAGTTCCATAGCCTTACCGTTCTCACAGTGAAAAACCCTTTCCGAGCTTGAAGCCTAAACCTTTTTTCTTCAAGTCTTAAGGGATGTCCTCGTGTCCTTTGACATGTTCTATTGGTGAACAATGCCCCAGATAGTTTATTGTATGGCCCGCTAATGTATTTATACACAGTAATCATATCCCCACGCAAGCGCCTTTTCTCCAGCGTACATAATTGTAACTTTTCCAGTCTCTCTTCATATTCAAGCTCCCCCAATCCCCTTATTAATTTAGTTGCCCTTCTCTGAACCCTTTCCATTTCAAAGATGTCCTTTCTGTACACAGGATTCCAAAATTGCACTGCATATTCCAAATGAGGCCTTACCAATGCTTTGTAAAGAGGGAGAATTACATTTTCCTCCCTTGAATCCATACCTCGCTTTATACAAGACAATACCATGCTGGCTCTGGCTGTTGCCGCCTGGCACTGCTTGCTACCTTTAAGTTTGTTATCCACCAAAACTCCAAGATCCCTTTCCAACAGGGATTCACTTAACACAGAGCCATTTATAGTATAAGTAGCACAAGTATTTTTAAGTCCAAAATGCATCACCTTACATTTATCACCATTGAATTTCATCTGCCACTTAGCAGCCCAATGTGATAATCTATCTAGATCCCCTTGCAACGATTGCACATCCTCTGAAGTTTTTAATGGTCGACAAAGTTTTGTGTCGTCAGCAAACACAGAAACCTTGCTGACAATACCCACTTCCAAATCATTAATAAATAGATTAAATAGAAGCGGCCCCAACACAGAACCCTGTGGCACCCCACTTAGCACTTTAGTCCATAATGATGAAGCCCCATTAACAACTACTCTCTGCATCCTATTCTTTAACCAATTTTCTATCCATGTACAAATGTGACTCCCCAGACCAACAGACCTTAGCTTATTCATTAGTCGCCTATGGGGGACTGTATCAAAAGCCTTTGCAAAATCCAAGTAAACTACATCTACTGCTATACCAGAGTCTAAATTTCTACTTACTTCCTCATAAAAGCCAAGCAAGTTAGTTTGACAAGATCTATTCCTCCTAAATCCATGCTGGTTACTACTTATAATGTCAGTCCTTGAAACATACTCTAGAACATGTTCCCTTATTAAACTTTCCAGGATCTTCCCCACCACTGAAGTTAAACTTACAGGCCTGTAATTACCCGGCTGTGAACGACTACCCTTTTTGAATATTGGAATAACATCAGCCTTTTTCCAGTCCAGAGGCACACCACCGGACATGAGGGAATCAGCAAAAATAAGAAACAATGGCCTAGATAAAACTGAACTTAGCTCCTTAAGTACCCGAGGATGTATTTTATCCGGTCCAGGAGATTTACTAATATTAACCTTATTTAGTTCTTTCTGTACCATATCCTCGGTTAACCAAAGTGAACTTGAATCTTGTATACCTTTATTGCTACTATACTCTATGATATCTGTACTTGGATCTTCTATAGTGTATACAGAGGAAAAAATCCCCATTAATTAATGGTGCCACATTCTCAGTCCTCATCTTCTTACTATTAATATACTTAAAAAAATGTTTAGGCTTAGTGATGCTTTCTTCAGCTATCCTAACTTCATTATTAATTTTAGCTAGTTTGATTGCTTTCTTACACTCCTTGTTACAGTTTTTATACTCCCTAAAGGCCCTTTCCGTTCCCTCGGCCTTAAAGGTTTTAAATGCCATTTTCTTTCTTACCATTTGCCTCTTTACATCAGAATTCAGCCACATGGGCGCGGATTTTTTTTTTTTACATTTATTTCCCAAGGGTATAAATTTAGATGTGAACTGGCTTAAAATCCCCTTGAACACAGTCCACTTCTGTTCAGTACCTTTACCTGATAATACATTATCCCAGTTGACATTCTGAAGAGCTGCTTTTAACCTGGGAAAATTTGCTTTCCTGAAATTAAATGTCTTTGTTAACCCAGCGCACTTTTCCTTTCGATAACAAAGTCCAAATGCCACTATTTCATGGTCACTATTCCCTAAGCCTCCAGTTACCTTTATATCTATAATGCGCTCCACAATGTTAGATATTACCAGATCCAACAGAGCTCCTTTTCTAGTAGGAACCTCAACCACCTGTGAGAGAAAATTATCCTGCAGCAAATTCAGGAACTCATCGCCTTTTTCTGTGATGGCAGTTCCACCACACCAATCAATGTCAGGGTAATTGAAGTTCCCCGTAATGAGCACACTCCCCAAACTTGCAGCCCTTGCCAACTGCATATGAAGTTGACTCACCTCCTCTCTGCTAGCATTTGGCGGCTTATAGCAGACACCAACAATGACATTACCCCCTTTCCTGTTGCCTAATTCCACCCATATTGCCTCCACTTTATCATCCATATCACCAGCTATCTCTTCTTTTAAATTTGGCTTCAATTCTTTTTTAACATATACACATACTCCTCCCCCTTTCTTTTTTTTTCTGTCCTGCCTAAACAAGGCATATCCTTCTATATTTACAGCCCAGTCGTGAGAACTGTTCAACCACGTTTCTGCTATACCTATTACATCATACTTTTCATTCAATGCCATCATTTCCAATTCACCCATTTTGTCAGCCAGGCTTCTCGCATTTGCAAACATACATTTTAGATTATGATCCTGTAATTTATTTGTACACTTTGATACACATTCCTCCCTATCCCCTATGCTAGCCCCACCCCCTTTCCACCCACCACTGGCCTATCTACACCCTGCTTTCCTCCTGGACTATTTATCCCAGTGAGACTGCTAATACCCTCCCCCCCCAAACCTAGTTTAAAATCTCCTCCAACCCTCTAGCCATCTTCTCCCCTAAAACAGCTGCACCACCATCAGTGAGGTGCAACCCATCCCTACTAAAGAGCCTGTAGCCGACAGCAAAGTCTGCCCAGTTCTCAATAAACCCAAACCCTTCTTCCTTACACCACTCTCTTAGCCACGCATTAATGGTCCTAAGCTCCCGCTGTCTCCCTGGCTTAGCACGTGGCTGCGGTAGTATTTCTGAAAACACTACCCTGGAGGTCCTTGCTTTTATCTTGGCCCCTAGTTCTCGGAAATCATGTTTAAGGACCTCACCTCCACCTCTAACTTTGTCATTGGCACCAATGTGAACCAAGACCGCCGGGTCACACCCGGCCCCACCCAATAATCTGTCTACACGATCCACCACATGCCGAACCCTAGCACCAGGCAGGCAACACACAGTTCGGCATGTAGGGTCTTGGCGGCAGATTACCCTATCTACCTTCCTTATAATGGAGTCCCCTACCACTACCACCTGCCTTGCATTCCTGACCCTTCGTTCCTCCTCCCTTGTATCAGAGATGGCAGTCCCCTGGGTGCTCAAGGGACTAGCCCCCTCCATACACGCTAATTCCGAGGTGTCCTCCTCCACTTCATTACCTAAGGCGGCAAATCTGTTGGGATGGACAATCTGGGAAGAAGCCCCCCTACTCTTCCATCCCCCATTTCCCCTAGTAACCCTAACAAAACTACCTCCTTCCTCATCCTTTCTTGTCCCTCTTCCACCCACCTCTATACTGGCCCCAGCCAGTGCCTGCTGACCCCCCAGTTCTGCCAATCCCCGCAATGCTGCAAGCTGCCCCCTTAGACTCTCCACCTCAGCTTCCAAACGGGCAACCCACTCACACCTGACACAGACATAGGTTCCCCGGAACGTCTGCTCCAGGTTCCTATACATGTGGCACGATGCACATTGCATGGTACTGACAAAACTGTCCCTTCTAATACACCACACCAACACAGTGACGCACAAACCTTGTTTAATTGCACTTCTTGTTTCAATGTCCTTCTTTTTCTATGTCCTTGAGATCAAGGTCCTTAAGCTAGAGGCATGATCCTGGAGTCATTTTGAAGTTAGTATGTTTTTTTTTTTTTAAATAAAGGTCAATTGTATGGAGATCACAGTTCCCCTTTAACAGTTCTTTCCATGGGTTTATGAAATTCAAGCATTACATTTGTGTAAATTAAGAAGTGACTTCATTGAAACTCCCTTACTCCTCCTTTCAAACCCGACTGATTATTAGAATGATCAATATCTATTTAAAGACCAGCTAAATGGAAACTTCTGAGGCAGACAAGCTACAGCATTACTGTGGTATAATAGGAAGGAGGGCCCTGCCCAAAAGAGCTTACAGTCTAGAGGAGATGGGAATGAAACATAAGGTGAAGCAGATCAGTAGCTGTAACTAAGTTGTCAATGGAGTATAACTAGCAGTTCTGTGATGGTTCAGTAAAAGGTGTAGGAGTGTACAAGTCCAGATTGTAAGTTTGTCTAAAGAGGTGAGTTTTGAGGTTGCATTTGAAGATATGAAGTGATGGTGAGTGACGTATAAAGCGAGGAAGGGAGTTCCAGAGTGAGGAAGGGAGTTCCTGTATGAGAAAAGTTCTGTATACGGGCATGGGAAGAGATGATTAGAGTGGATGAGAGGAGAAGATCATTAGCAGAGCGGAGTTTACACCTTGGGTAGTATCTGTTTAACAGATCAGAGTATGGGTGGTTGTATTAGAGAGAGCCTTGTAGGATAAGGTTAGCAGTTAAATTTGATACTTTGGGTGATGGGAAGTCAGTGGAGAGATGGACAGAAAGGGGCAGTGTGTGAGAAGGGAGAAGAGAGGTGAATGAGCTTGGCAGCAGAGTTAAGGATTGATTGAAGGGGTGCCAGTCTGTTGCTTGGTATATCACATAGGAGGGTGTTACAGTAGTCCACCCGAGAGATGATAAGGGCATGAACTAGAATTTTGATAGCATTCTGTGAAAGGAAGGGATGAATGCCTGAGATGTTTTTGAGCTGTAACCGACAGAAGTTGGACAGGGTATTAATGTGGTGTTTAAAGGAAAGTTCTGAGTCAAAGGTTACTCCCAGGCATCGCACATAAGGTGTTGGGGTGATTGGTGTGTCATTAATAAAGGTCTAAATGTTAAGGAACGTGAGTAGAAATGGTTTAACCCCAGTTGTTAGGATATTTCCAAAAAATAAAAAAAAATTCTTAACCATTAAATATCAATTTTTAAAACACACACTTTTGAAAATGCATCCTCCAGTTATCTGGTCACCACAAACACAGGGTGTCTATCCTGCCGTGCAACTGTCATTCTAATTCAACCTATCCCATCTTCATCTCTATGAAGACAAATTGACTGTGACATCTTAGAAGAATATTAGCTGTGTGATAAAGGGCAGAATTAAAGAGTTTACTGCTACCGTTAAGTTGTTAACCCTGTTGAGGGGTAGCCGATGGCTTACTTAGTCCCTTTAGTACTAAGGGTAACTGTTTTTCAAAGGCAAATAATTATTTTTACATAATTTGGTCAGCTATTATTTTTCCGGTTTTGCTAATTGCTCCTTACTTCTTTACATAAATGACAGATAGGAGTTTGGCCTTGGGATCTTCCTTGCGCCTGATACTGGAAAACCAATAAAATAACTGTAAAACGGAGAATAACATTATCCAGAGAGTAAAAGTTATTGTTGAAGCTCATTACTAACATTATTCAGCTTATTTTCAATTTGGAAAATAGAGAATAAAACTAACAAGGCTAGATTCAATGTTTCACAATCCTTTGAATATTATATTGAGAAGGGGTTATGTGAGATAGGAGGTTTGGTTTCTTGGCAAGACAGTGTCTGTAACTGCTAATAAAGTAGATATGTTGTTGGGAAGCCGACTTTAATAACCAATAGATGTGTGCAGGATTGGCTTTAAACAGTCTGTTTAGCAGTAGGCTCAGTAAATGTTCCTAGTCATTAAAATGTAAGTGAAATGAAGTCACTAAATGCAAATAATTATTTTGTGTAAATGCCAAAATGAACGGGTTATGGGAAAGTCTATATAAAACATTGCTTTTATTCACAGATTGGACACGATGGGCTTTATTAAATGAGACCTGATAGGCTTGCATGATTTTGCATTGGTAGGAAAAAGGCAAAAAACACATTGATAATGTTCCCTTTACTCTCTGTAATGTTACCGCTGCTTCAGAACATCTGGTATCACAAAAAAAATTTGCTTTCCTGCACCTGCAAATAAAAGTACAAACATAAACTAAAGGAAGAAAAAAAAGGAAATTCTCCCCATGCCCGAGGTAACAAAAACAAGCACAAGGCTCTAGGGAGCAGTGTGGCAAGTGCTGAGCAGTAAACAAGCATGAGAGGGATTTCATTCTTGTGACAAGTGGCAATAGACTTTGTATATGTATCCATACATATTCATTTCAGCAGGGAATTTTACAAAACTCCAGGACACAGCAATACTAATACAGGAATGTTCAACCATACAGCCCCCAGCTATTGTTGAACTATAGCTCTTAGCATAACGGCTGTCAGGATGTTTGTTGTTAAAGAACATCTGGAAGAGCACAGGTTACATTGCCCTAGGGATCGTATACATCATCTTTCCTTTTCAGCCTCACAAGATAACAGACCATGGGACTGGTAGGCAAATAATATTTGATTTACTCATCACTTGGGTGGGGCAGTGTTCCAGCTGGGTTTACATTCAGCTCTGTTGTACCCAGTCCTGCAAGTGCTTTGTCACTTTCATTAAGGTAAAGCTTATCAATGTTGAGGGGCTATTGTGCATATGGCCAGAAGAGAAGATGGAATTTGCTTTATTCATCGTTCCTTGTCATCTCCTATAAAGATTTGTTGCATGGGAACTCAAATAAGTAATGTCTGCTAATAAAAGCTGTCTGCTGCATTCACTGATGATTACCAGTATATTTGCCCGCTAGTACGTACCAATTTAAAAATAGTTGTGTAGAAAATCACTTAGCAGCTCAGCTGCACACAAGTGGCGGAAATATTCTGCTGCCACCAAGCTCCCATTTGTCATCTGCGTTTTGCATCCCAAAGATTTTAACCATTTGGGTTCCAAAGTTTATTATTATACCAACAGGAGCAAAAGCAAAGATCAGGATTAGTTACAACCTTTGCCAGCTGCCAGTTAGCCAAAATAACAATTACATAGGGAACAATAGATTTTTTGGATTCTGTTTTTGATTGTTTTAGAGCTAGGAGCTAGTTTTTATAAAGGATGGTGATTCCTAAATGAAAGGTCCCTAGATATACTACTGCAGCTGTCACAACTATACAGAGACCACATACATTACATGATACCCAGACATGTACATACAGCTATTAAACCGTTCTGGTGAGCTGTGTATATAAATTGTTTGGGCAAGGAAATAAATAATATACTGTCCATTTTTTGTTTAATATTTACATTGTGTTAACATTAACATGGGAATATATTGTGATTAAATGAGTAAATGTGGTTCAGTATTTTCTAACGCCAAAATCTCATTAGAGACATTGACAGGCCATCAGTGGAACTGTGGATTTTTGGACACAATACTCAATAAACAATATTGTTTATTTTTTCAGTAAACTATTTAAATAATGCACACTTCGGTTATACCCATCAGTTATTGTAAGGAAAAGAAATGTTAAAGGTCATGTCCACCCCCCAAACTAAAATTTAACCCCATACTGGCCCCACTATACAGTTTTAAACAATCCTTACCTTACAATCCTGCTCCTTATGGTTCTTCTACAATCCATGTTCAAAGTCCAGTAAAGTGCAGAGTAGTGGCTGTCTCCTGTCCTAATGTTGCTGCCCTCTGTCTCTCCTCGGGAGGGATGGTGACATGCGCACAGCAGGAGCCTTTCACCCCCTCCCTCCCCCGATCCCTCTCTGCAAAGAATTAATGTAGTGTTAAAACCTTAATACCTATTGTAGGGCAAACCCTCCCAACCCCGACCGCTAAGTTAAAAGTTTTAAAATCTTCGGTTATACCCATCAGTTATTGTAAGGAAAAGAAATGTTAAAGGGCATGTCCACCCCCCAAACTAAAATTTAACCCCATACTGGCCCCACTATACAGTTTTAAACAATCCTTACCTTACAATCCTGCTCCTTATGGTTCTTCTACAATCCATGTTCAAAGTCCAGTTAGTGCAGGTAGTGGTGTCTCCTGTCCTAATGTTGCTGCCCTCTGTCTCTCCTCGCGGAGGGATGGTGACATGCGCACAGCCAGGAGCCCTTTCACCCCCCTCCCTCCCTCCCGATCCCTCTCTGCAAAGAATTAATGTAGTGTTAAAACCTTAATACCTATTGTAGGGCAAACCCTCCCAACCCCGACCGCTAAGTTAAAAGTTTTAAAATCTTCGGTTATACCCATCAGTTATTGTAAGGAAAAGAAATGTTAACGGCTGCACCCCCCAAACTAAAATTTAACCCCATACTGGCCCCACTATACAGTTTTAAACAATCCTTACCTTACAATCCTGCTCCTTATGGTTCTTCTACAATCCATGTTCAAAGTCCAGTAAAGTGCAGAGTAGTGGCTGTCTTCCTGTCCTAATGTTGCTGCCCTCTGTTCTCTCCGGGAGGGATGGTGACATGCGCACAGCCAGGAGCCTTTCACCCCCTCCCTCCCTCCCGATCCCTCTCTGCAAAGAATTAATGTAGTGTTAAACCTTAATACCTATGTAGGGCAAACCCTCCCAACCCCGACCGCTAAGTTAAAAGTTTTAAAATCTTGGTTATACCCATCAGTTATTGTAAGGAAAGAAATGTTAAGGGCATGTCCACCCCCCAAACTAAAATTTAACCCCATACTGGCCCCACATTACAGTTTTAAACAATCCTTACCTTACAATCCTGCTCCTTATGGTTTTACAATCCATGTTCAAAGTCCAGTAAAGTGCAGAGTAGTGGCTGTCTTCCTGTCCTAATGTTGCTGCCCTCTGTCTCTCCTCCGGGAGGGATGGTGACATGCGCACAGCCAGGAGCCCTTTCACCCCTCTCCCTCCCTCCCGATCCCTCTCTGCAAAGAATTAATGTAGCGTTAAAACCTTAATACCTATTGTAGGGCAAACCCTCCCAACCCCGACCGCTAAGTTAAAAGTTTTAAAATCTTTTCCAGGACACAAGTTACAGCTCCCGGCTGCCAGCGTCTTCTACATTGCTGGCAGCCGCGGCTGTGATTGGCTGCCTCTCAGCCAATCACAGCCACGGCTGCCGTCCGGCCCCCTGCTAAAAGATCCGGCAGGCATGGGGGCTGGAACCAGGAGCCGTAAGTAGTGTATGGGATTGATTTTTAAGTTTTTAACTTAGCGGTTGGGGTGGGAGGGTATGCCCTAAGATATAAAGGAATGTTGCTATGGGGGGTGGACATGCCCTTTAAACTCCCTACAACCTGATAAACGACATATTCTAAATGGCTGTGCAACAGGAAGACTATAGAGAGAGCCAATAGGGGAGCTCAGGCAGAAAAAGGAGGAGGGAGGCATTTGGAATTTGCACATGACTTGGTCTATCCAAATTTGATGGAATCCAACTGGAGGTCCTTCTGAGGTGCTTACAGAACTTTAGCTGTTGTGCATGCTGTGGATCTTTAGCTTGGTGTCCTTTGTAAATCAGTAAGGTGCATTTAATTTGTGTGGGGAACAGGCCACTAGGTGATCACCCATTTCTTCTATCCATTTTTTTGGAAAGACTGTACACCTTTACTCAAGGAAACCTTTGTGTAATCTGATAGTCAGCCCTCTGATTAAATTACCCTGTCTATACTGACCTGCAAGGAGATACTTTTTTACCAGGGAACCTTACAATACTTTAAACCCTGCTATAATAAGTCAAGTTAATCTGCAATAGTTACTTGGCTTTATTTGTAATACAAAAGTAATCAATAACTTTTTTTTTTATAATTTCATCAGAATTGTGCCCTCACTGTTATACAAACTTAAAATGCTAACATTTAACATGTTCTACAAAATAGCTTGCATGCAGAAAACAGTGTTTGCACAATTGTTCGATATTGCGTTATTATAACATTATTAACTATATATATATATATATATATATATATATATATATATATATATATATATATCCCTTATATTATATAAATAAATTTATATTTTCATGGAAATTGCATTGAGATTTTAGGAGCAACTAATTAGGTGGGGGTATATAACACTTACACATAGGAAAGGTCTACATGTATGTGTGTAATTATCACTATTTAATTAAAATCACCATAAGAAATAACACTATACAAAGTATAGTACTACTACCTACTACTGAATTACAAAACAAATGGTATACAATTAATAAAGTAAACTTAATTTACTGGACACCCCTAAGTTTGAATGGAAAACTCAAAATGATAGATCTAGCCACACCTCCAGGATTTCTACAGGGTCTCCATGTAGACACTAAAAGGAAGTGGAATTTTACTAACATCCAATGAGAGGTTCTGATCTTACACTGTTAATAAATCAAAAAATTCTCTTAGGCACTGTACATGACAAGACAGGAAGTGTAAGGAAGTTCCTGTATTACACCCAGTTATGTGCTGTTTGTAAAACACGTGACAGTCTTAGCCAATTAGAAAATTCTTCAGACTTTCACATTTACTCCCCTTTCCATAGAAAGTAATGAGACAATCCAGTTTCTGTTTGCTAGACAGTAAGTTATGTCTGTAAATGATTAAATGACTTTGCATGTCTCTGAAACTACCCAGTATTCTTAGAGAAATGGCTAGTTTTTCCTTTTCCCCCCCAATATTAGTATATTAAACATGAGGCTGTCAGGTACCTTCAGTTATAAGAAGGCTCTACTTAATTTAATACTCTGTGGGGAGCTTTTAGCTCCTTTATCCATATCTCCCCATAACTTGTAAAGCTAATTATTATCCTGTGTTTCCAAGTCCTAACCCCATAATGAGTGTAAATGTGGAACTTGCTGTGGTAAATACCAATAAGTATGAACCTAGTATGTTATTCTGGATCCTGTATAGGGTCTCAGGATGTCCAATGGTGCTGTTCAGATTGAATTGTTCATTGTGGCAGGATTACCTGGATCTGTGTTCAGATCTGCAGGTTAATACCATGTAGTCTGGATACATGTAGCACTGTCATGTGTCTCAACTGAGCATCTGCTTTGAGTGAGAGCTCTGCCAGGACAAATGACTGTTGGTCACAGCAACAGTGGCTGCAGCCAGCATTGCATGTGACAGACTGATCATGTGGTCCCATAGGGAACTGCATGATCGGACGTGATATACTAACTGACCCATTTGTCTGATATGGGCGACCAAACTCAGTCACGGCTGGCCGCCCCACACCATCACATATTTCAAGCCGACTGATCCATGGCACTATCGGTTCGTTACTGGCGTTTACCCAGCCTTAAGGTTCGTACACACATGCGATCGCGGGTGCCAACCCGTGACACACGATGTGTACGAACGGTTGAAATGGCCATTCTGTCGATACACAATACAATTATTGGATGACATTCATGTTGTGCGTCGGCACCCACAATCGCACATGTATATGAACCTTTAGACTTCATGGATTATAACTGCCAGGTAGGTGGTATTTGGAAGTGAGGGCAAATATGGTAAGGTTTATGACTCTAACAGGGAGATTCACCCAGAGGCACAAACTCTCTGGGCAAATCTCCCGTACGGGATTTACCAGAGGCTGTGCGATTTTGGGTGAATCTCACCCGCACATAAGTATTTAATGCCAGCTATTAGCTAGCGTTAAATACGTGTAAAGAGGCACGCAACCTCTAGTAAATTACTTTACCGTAATTCAACGGTACTTGCACTGCCGCCGCAAAGCAAGCCTTAATGTCGCGCCAACTGATCGACCCATATAATGCTTCCCTAATCCAATAGTCTAATAGGTATGGATTTAAGGGAAGGGCAGATGAATCACTTGCATGTTCAAACCCTTGGGTAGGAAGCACTAAAGCATGACCGTGGGCTTTTAATGTCTGTAAGTCAGGAAAATGTCTTTATTCCAGGATGTATAAAAAAACTTACTGCAAACAGAGAATGCTGGGAATTGTGGTTTTCAAACACGTGAAAGGTCACAAGTTAAACACGCCTGCAATATACCATTTGGCTGTATTATATCTAGACACATGCCTTTGCCACAGGCAATAAAGATACTTTGCATGTCCCCACCCATTTATTTAAGTGAGAAATATGTGTTTATATGTTACATTATTAGGGCAATGCTCTTATAATAAAATGATTCTATGAGGTACCGTCTGTTATAAGAAGGCTCTATTTTCATTTTATACTCTGTGGAGCTTTTAGCTCCTCTATCCACACCTCTCCCTAACATATATATTCAATCAGTATTTTTTGCTACCAAGTCCTAACCAAATAGTGACTGTAAATCTGGAACTTGCTGTGGTAATTACTAATAAGTGTGAACCTTGCATGTTAATCGGGATACTGTATAGCATTTAAGGTGGCCATACATATATTCAATTTTACTTGCCCAACCAAGCTCTCCCGCGATATTAGATTGCCTAGGTCTGTTCTCAGACCTGCAGGTTTATTCCACATAGACCCTCTATATTCTAGCTGGCAGGTAGTATAGGTAAGGGAGGGTATAAGTGTGTGTTTGTTCATTTAATATAATATGATTGCTTGGGTTTTTTTCAGGACCTTCAGACTAATTTTATTATTGCCCCCCTGGATGTTTCCTGATGGTTCCTGTGAGCACTGCATCTACACATAGCAAAACATACATACATAATTTCCACTGTGCACCAACAGGCACACTTTTGCTAGTATATATATATATATATATATATATATATATATATATATATATAAAACATTATTATTATAATAAATAATTATTAATATTATAGTATAATAAATACATTTATTATTAGAATATATATTAATATTATAATAAATATTAATAATAATTAATAATAATGCTTATCTTTGTGCTGGTGTCTATTAACTGGAATCTTAGAGGTGTCACTAGAGGCAACACAGTATACCTTCAACTACTAATTTTGAACCAGACCCAGGGTTGCCAGATTTAGATTGGGCTACATGTACATCTGTGGTGTATTCAGTTAGATCAATTGGACTTGAAGCCGTTTCACTAGAATTTATTTGCTATCATTTCATATTGCCATACAAGTTTAAAGGTTTTCTCCCCAAAATGCAATATGTTTGTGAAGGTTCTTATTCATCCAGGTCAAGGTATATTGATGGTATTTAGTTATATTAACTGGACTTTAGGTCGTGAAGCTAGTGAAATGTCTACAAAAACTAAACTTCAAGTTTAGCGGTGGAGAGTTTAGCGGTGGAGAGTAAGTTCTTATTGGCGGTTTTCTGTTGTTAAACGGAAAAGGCAGTTTTAGGCATCTAAACCTAACCAACATAAAACAACGCCCAAAGATGTGTGTTTGGCGTATATATCTGTATATATCTTTAAAAAAGTTTGAGATTTATATCGGCAACTCATATTATATAGCTGTTATTAGAAGATGTTATTTACTTTAGAGCAACACAACATAAATACTTAAAATATTTGACAAACCCTGAGAAACAGCGAGTTCCCCTCTGAGTAAAGTGGCTGCATCTCAAGATAATCCACTTGCCAGCTGTGCCCTCACAATATATTCTATATTGATCTGAGCTAATTGTTCTTTTCTATGTCTTTCTGAAGCAGACTCTATTGTTATGATACATGGAGAATTTTGGGCTTAATTTTAAGTGCATTTTATTACAATCAATCAAATTCTATTTTTCAGCCTGAAGTGAAGCAACTTACAAAGAAATTTATATCTAATTTGCACTGCTCCACCTAAACAGAAACTTGCAAACTGGAGGTATATAAGATATTGGTGCTTTCTAGTCTGGTCTGTCTATGTTTTCTGGTGATATTTGTATTAAATACACAGTAAAATATAATGAAGCCACAAATTATTATTATTGATTTATATAGTGCCAACATATTCCATGGCGCTTAACAATTACATAGTCAAACATTACATACAGGGTAATACATGTTATACAAAGTCATACTTATTACATGCACAGGTAATACATAATATAAGTAAACAGAGTGTGGAGTTTCTTACAGCAATACCGTGATACAATAGGAAGGAGGACCCTGCCCAAAGAGCTTACCGACTATAGGATATTGGGGTGATGGGAATCGGTAGACTGTAAATAGATTGGCAGTGGAGCGTGAAAGGTGGGTACAATTAATTATTATACAATTATTTCCATTGTGCTACAGTACATTACCTACAAAAAATGTTACCCATAGACAGTGTTCTCCCCAGAATTTTTTTCCAGTCGGGTGGCATGAAAAAGTAGCTGGGTGGGGTGGGACGGCGAAATTTGGTGGTGGGGAAAAATGTGCACTGCATCATGCTCATTATATAGGACAGGGATGTCTAACTTTCATCCCACTAGATGTTTGAAAACTATGACTCCCAGCATTCTGTGGTTGTAGAATGCAGGGAGTTCTAGTTCCCTTCTGAAGGTAACCCATGTAACAAGGCAGCACAAGCACATGTGCCACCCTTTTGTGGCCTTGGGGATCTTGGAAAAGCTAGTAAACATGTGCTAAATTAATCTTACAAGTGTAAAAAACGGGTCTGGACTGGGCAGTATTGGCGGGAGTTTTTACTGACCTATTGGCACCTATTAAACCTAGATATAAAGTTCTCTCAAGGAATTTTTTCCAGCCGGGTGGCATGAAAAAGTAGCCCGGTGGGCCGCCCGGCTAAAAGACCCTAGGGAGAACACTGCCCATAGAACAGGTGTCTAAAAAATATGATAGGGAAGGTAGAAAATACAGTTCCATTATTTGACTGGTAGGGTAGAAGTAATAGGTACAATATACAGTGATGCTACTTCCACCAATTTTTCATATGGTGAAGGGGGAACCCCTGACTGGGAATAATGTGCCCAAAACTTACAGTGGGAGCAACCATATTTGTTTCAATGGGAATGATGTCAATAGGATAGCACCAATGAAATTATTGTAATTTAACGCTGTTTGGCAGACCTTTGATCAAATTTCCCAAAAAACTACTTGCCTAATCAACAGACTAAACAGACTTTTCAATGATCGAAAGTCTGATGTATTGTATCCAACACTTTCCTTTAAACTATGATCTAGCACTACAATTCACTTATTGTAAAATATATTTATTTACATACCATATATTCTCTGGAGACCTGAGATATATCCTAATTTCTTCCTTAGGGTAATATTTTGTCTGGATTGCCCATAGTGTAGGGGCAGGAGTTTATCGCAGGTATATGGTATTGTGTTCACTCTGATCCATGGACTAGACTGGGTACAAGTATATGATTTTGCACTTTATTCTCTGATTTTTTTGGGAGGACTAGATATAAAACCTAATCAGCATCTAGTAAAACTGAGGCAATAACCCATCGCCAGTGACTTATACATCTCTTACAAAAAACATGTTTTCAAAACAGTGAGGAGCAAACATCCACAAGCTTCAATGACAGTGCCATGCTGATTTGGCTATCATTCAGGGGACCTGGATGAATGTGATATGATCTCATTCATCCAATTCCTGGGAAATCTGTGGTATTCAGTAAAATCTACTGGACTTGAAGTTTAGGTCTTGAAATGTCCAATTGATAAGAGTTTCTCCTTATCAAAGCTAACTTAAGCAGGGTACACACATTACCGATAAAGGGCCAATCTGGTCGGTACCTTTTCTGGTAATGTGTGTGCATAACCAAAGTCCATTTATGATCTGGTATCACAACGGTTGTTTTGGACGGAAAATTTCCCATGGTCAACCCCCTGTACAAAAATATAGGGAGTTGAACGTGATAATTAGGTGTAGGGCAGTCGCAAGCAATCTCCCTATATTTTATATAGGGACAATGCTCATAACTGTGTGTAGCCTCATCTTTTAAAGATTACAGACAGAATCATACAGATTCTGCCATCTTTGAAAGATTGGCACTGTGTGTACCCAGCTTAAGAAGCAAAGCAAATTTTAGAATAGAAGCAAAGACTAAACACTACCTTCTGCTTTAAAGGAGAATATAACCCCCCAAAAATACAAGTACTTGCCTTAGCATCCCAAAGATGCCTTTGTATTTTGGGTTACATTCTCCTTTAAGATTTACACAGCTTTGTTACCTGTGGATCCTAAAACTGCCCTCCAATTAAATGATTTGGTAAATTAATGTTGATTTATAATAGCCTGAACTGCTAGATCTACATGATCTAGTCTACAGTTAAAGTGTTTTTAATTAATGCTCAGAATAGTCAGTGGATATCTGTAAATAATATGTAAAGCTTATATTTGTGTATTTATTTAGTAGAAAATAAGCTAGGTCTGGAAACAAACTCAAAAGCAGCACACACTATAATAGGTAAACGAAACAGTTTAAAATGCAAATCAAATTTAAATTGCATATTGCACTGTAAAATGGCATCTTGCCCCACATTTTCCTAAGCTTTCCAAATTGCAAATCATCAGCTTTGGAACTCAATTTTATTCTGCTCTTTCAACACATTTCTTACAGTCACAATAAATCGGGAAAAAAGCATACGCAAATAGGCCAGGCACCCAGTCATCTAAGAGAAAAAACCCACAGTCTTAACAATGCGTGAACTGCACATCAGCCTCTCTGCTTTAATTTCCAGTCCAGGTGAAATTGAACACCTAACTTTAGTAACCTATGAGATTTGCTCTTACTTTGGCTTTCCTATTCCCAGATGGGTATTTTAAGTTTGACAGCTGTTAAGATTTTCAAAGTGGAGCTTTGAATCCATATAACCATGCACACAGACACCTGTAATGTGATTCATTTGTTTTTATTGCTGTTCCCAAAGCTCGTTTAAAAGTAATTTGCATTTCTGGCACGCTGAAATTAAAAACTCCTTAAAAGTGCTGGAAAAGATTGCGCTTATTGTACAAAAAAGAAGCAAGATAAAACAGATTAATCTAGCCTGGAATATGTAATACATTAGCTGCTTTTAAGGTTCTTATAAAATCAGCAGTCATATATTAAGAGGAAAAAAAGTTTACCACAATTATTTGAACCAGTAAGGACTGGTACACACAGACCGATATTTTGACCTGATTTAGGGCTAGACCACATCAGTGCGATCCGATCGCATGTTAAAAAGTGCACACTAGTGTGGCCCAATTGGAGTGGCCACACTAAGTGTGCTGGGGCCATTTCATTGTTAGTAGCGTATGCTAAAACATTTTTTGCAAAAAAAAAAAATCCTCTTGGACACATCTGCAAGGAGTTTGTATGTTCCCCGTACTTGTGTAGGTTTCCTCCGGGCACTCTGGTTTCCCCCACAATCATAAAGACATACTGATAGGTTGTATGTGTCAAATAAATGTGCTTAGATTGTAAACTCGTTGGGACAGGGCCTGATGTGAATGTATACATGTAATTTTTAAGAAAGATGTTGGCGCTATATAAATCAACAATAATAATAATTTGCCCAATGTAGTGTTAAATGACACCTACCTTTATCTCCTGCTGCATATGGTTGACCTGCATGGCCGAAATACAGCCCAGGAAACTGAAGAGTTGGAGCCTTTCCCTGGTGTAATCCGTTTCCGCCTCTAGCTGTTCCTCCCTAGGTTATTGGACATTTTGAAGAAGATATTTTTTTGTGTATGTGGTGGGGTGTGGGTGGGGGTTTAATTTATTGCATCGCAGGAACTCGGGCTGATAAGAAGCATCAGTTTGCTTTACTACATTGGACTGTTCATCCTAAAGGCAAATTTTGAAGGAGAGATCATTGACAAAGTACATACTGTACTTAGACAGGTAGAAGGAGTAGTTGTGACACAGAGTAAATCTTTCTTAGTATTATTGGGAACTTGGTTGCACTTTAATCTGACAAATTACAAGTTGCTCTTACATGCTGACTGCAATGAATCTGCTGTACACGGTGCACGGGCAACATCAATCATGTTAAATGTGCAAAGAACAAAGCTGACCAATGGTAAGCGCTTTCTGCAAAGTGAACACGAGGATTATTAAAACAAAGTGTAGTGATTTGGGTTTTTAAGACAATTTGTAAATTAATGGGGCACTTTCCCTTATCACCCTGTCTTCCATACAGCTTCCAGCTATGAAGAAAATGCTGACAGTCAGCAGTTCCCGGGCCTGATCTCGGGTCCTCAGCACAATGTTTAAAAGGCTTGTCCTCATAATGAATTACTTTTTTAATGATACTTCTGCAAACATATGGTAAGTGGAATTGTTGAATAAACAAGATAGTTCCTGTTGACTGATAGTTTCTATCCCTCACTGGATTTTTTATGAACTTGTTAAAGTCTATTCCAAATAAATCAAGAACTAATTAATCTTCTGATAAATATTTAATGCTTACTGGACACTGGTATTTTGTAGCCTTGATCATCTGTGATACAGTCATTCCCCTACTGCTATGAAAAAGAAATGCTTTTAACCCTAAATGCAATGTAATGTATACAATACAATATTTCAGAGATTGCTAATTGGGTAGAATGCATGTGTTTATCTTGGACAAGTTGTTCTTTTTCTGATTTTGTATCATTCGTGTGCAAATGCAATTAGGCGAGTACATCTGATTTATATCCTATGCAGATTGAATTTAAAAAGTGAATGTGGCAGAACATCAGTCTCCTGGCAGGATCAGGAGTCTAAACAGAATCAAAATCAAATGCTGCTCATTTCTTGTCTTATTGTCATTAGCACTAAATTGCTGTTACTTCTACATTTTTAAAGTGGGTATGTGGGCTGATTGTGCAGTCTCCATGGCAACATGTCAAAATTGAAACCCTAAAATTGGCATGTTTACCAGAAATTTAGGACTGTACTGAGGCAGATAGAGGGGTTAAGAAACAGGATGCTAATAAGATAATGAAGAGAGGAGAGGGGGGAACATAGAGGAAAGGGAGGCATGTGCGTCAAAATGTGGAGATAAATTAAATGATAATCTAAAGTGTATGTTTACAAATGCAAGGTCTGGCTGATAAAACTGGGGAACTGGAACTAATAGCTTTAAAAGAAAAGTATGATGTGATCTGTATAGTAGAAACATGGCTAAATGATTAACATGGCTGGGCAGTACATTTTAAAGGATATCCCTTGCTTATACATGATAGAGTAAATAAGAAAGGAGGGGGGTATGTATGTATGTTTACGCATGTTGAAGCCAAATCTAAAAATGGAATAGCTGCGGGTAAAAAGGATAAGGTTGAAATAATATGGGTGGAGAATGGAAAGCATGAAGATAGGGCTGCAGTACGCATGGCAAAAATCTACCTGAGGCCAGCTAGCAGGCAGTGTCCTATATGGACCTGCTAGCCACCTGGTGGGCAGTTTTTGGTACTTTGGGGGGGGACTACAGGAGAACCCTATGGAGCTGGGATGTGAGGTAAGGATTACACTACACTACATGATAGGGCCAGTAGTTGGGGGGATTATAGTTTTGGGGGTGTACATGCCCTTTAATTGTATGTGTCTGTTACAAGCCTCCAAATGCCAGTGAGGAGATGGAAATTTACCTATATGCACTTGGTCAAGGCTGCAGCTATGGTAGCATGTTCAATTACCCTTACATAGGGAACTGCCAGCACCTCAAAAGTTACCAAGTTCTTAAATTTTCTATATGAGCATTTTCTTTACAGATTGTAGAAGTTCCTACTAGAAAGGATACTTTGTTGGATCTGGTAATATCTAATAAACTTGAGCTCATTATGGAGATTCAGTTAATAGGAAGCTTAGGGAATAGTGATCATGATATATTTTCAGTTAATATAGGTCGCAAAAGACAAAAGTGCACTCAGAATGGCTCTGGCAATGTTATATGCTCAAAATTACACTATTGACAAAGAACTAAACTTTATATATTTATTCCTGTTTGATGTGTTTTAAATGGTAAATGATTTATTTTCTACTTTTTCTAAGTCTAGTTTAACTTTATAGTCTAAACACAATAAACCAAATGATAGTTTAGCAGCCTGATGGATTTTCTGGTTCATTAAGGTGCAGTCACACCATTTGGACTGATAGAATAAGTGATACAATAAGTTGCATTGGAAAATGTTTCTAAACTTTAAATTTTCATTAAAGAAGAAGAAATAACTTAAGGAGGATTCTTTTCTTGCTTTGGAAACCTTCAGGTACACTTTATTGATTATACTGTATTGATTATTTTGCCTTTCTATCCACGCTAAGGAACCAGATAGTGTCAATTCAGCCCAGACAGAAGTTCTGTGATCTCTGTTGATGTAGACCTTTTATAAGTCCAAATTCCAGTAAACTGAATAGTAGGAGGTGTATTCCTGTCAAAGTGTTTCTGTCCCCTCCTTGTCCTCTGAGAGGACAGTGGCAAGCGCAGAGAATGCGCTTTGCCCCTCCCTTCCTCCTGATCCCTCCCTGGCTGCCCTTCGTCTAGTGTAAAACGGTTTATATATAATGTAGGGCATCCCTTCCCACCCCCAACCGCTATATTAGATTGCTTAAAAAAGAACCCGAAATCATCTTACAGCCTTTCCTTCCCTTGGTGTTCTCTATTGCCAGCAGCTGCGGCTGTAAAATCACAACCACAGATGCCAGTCCAGCCCCTGTTTGCAAGTTCCAGCAAACAGAGGGCCAGATCAGAGCGATGCAGAAGCGAAGAACTGTAAGTAGAGATTGGCTTATTTTTTTAACAATTTAATATAGTGTTTGGGGATGGAAAGGGATGCCCTACAACATATTAAAAGTTGTTGGGGTGGAGATACCGTTTACATACAATATCCTGTTCTAATTATATTATACTCGTGTCTGATGACATCCACCTTGACAAACTGCCTTTTAAGTCTTCTGATGAAGTGACAATTAGATGATCTTTGTCACTTCAGAAGTGCCTAGAAAAACTAAACAAAATTATGCAAAAAATAAATCACTTCCACCATCTTCCGATCGGCCAATAACTCCCCAGACAAGATAATTAAGGGCAGGTAACTGGACTCCAAAGTAGGTAAAGTTAAAAAGACCAAATTTATTAGTAATAAGTTAAAAACAGATCAGGTACATTTCGGATGCCATGCAGACAAGAAAGGAACCTCACAAAATGGCCGATATTGCATTGGCCCCTAAATTTACTTTATATTTGTTGTTTTGATAAAGGGATATAAAACCAGACAACATTATAATGGATGGCCAATGATATGGGTTAATTAATGATTTGGACTGTCTGTAAAAGGTAAAGTTTCTATTTTTTTCTATTTATGTTACAACTACAAGTTCTTATCATTAAAAATGGTACTAATTTTGCCCCAACCAATCATGTTAGCTTTCAAATTTTAAATAAGATCTGATTGGTTGGGGCAAAATTAGCACCATTTTAAACGATAAGAACTTTTATTGAATCTCCCTGATAATCTATTAAAGTAGAATTTTGAATGAGCCAGATGGTAACATATAAAAGTAAGAATTGCTGCTTGTAAAATGTGGTCATTAGACATTAGATAGAGTTGACATTTGTCTATCTAATCTATCTAATGTCTGCCTAGTGTAAAGGTTCGTACACACGTGCGATCGTGGGTCCTGACTCGCGGCACACGATGTGTATGATTGTTCGTTTCGGCCGTTAATCGGCCCGTGTATGGGCCCTTTATTGGGCAAAACAACCGGTCGTTCGGAGATCTGACCGGTCGGGCAACGATCCCCGACCGAACGGCCATTTCAGCCGATAAAGGGCCCATACATGGGCCAATTATAAGCTGAAACTAATGTTCGTACGCATCGTGCACCGCAGGTTGGGACCCGCAATCACACATGTTTACGAACCTTAAGTTCCAGACTTGATGAATTTGGGTACATATATTATTTGATCTATCTGTTGTATTTGGGGAGATTGTGTATTTTGATTAATTGATAACTGCAAAATAAAAAGATTATTTACCCATGTACAATAATAAAATTATATTGGGGTTCCACAGGATATAAACATTGCTTTAAGGGTCCTCTGGGGTAAAAAGGCTCACTTGTCTATACAGTTATTAAAGTTGCTTTGTCTTTTTGCTAGTTTTTATAGAAATCGGATGTGCATATTTGAATCTGAGGGGCAGTACTTTATTATTATATATGAACTAGTCATTGTGCACCCAGTTTGTGTAATGATCCTGTTACTATGTGCTTTGCAGCTTGTCTGCTAATTGAGAACATGTGATTTTTGCAGTTTTTTTGTATATTGAGATTAAAACTACCCAGTGTTTAAGGAGCGGGCTTCTTGGATGCAATCAGTAAAATATGCAGCACAGTACAGAACATGGCCCATGGAATATTCAAACAAGGGTCCTTCACAAGATCTGTGGACTGGTGGGCATTAGTGATAACAATGTACCAGATGCTCTTTGGCAAGGTAAATACCCATTACCAGATTGAACTGTGTAATTATTTATTATCTAAAGGGTATGTACACCCTTAAAAAAAAAACTGGTGATTTATCAGTTATCTGCCTGCAACCCCAACAACCCATCTGCTCAATGAACTTTTATAAGCTTGAGCATGTACCGAGGAGACAGCAGGGAAAACATCAGTTAATCATTGGCTGTGATGTCAGCAGTTGCAGCCATGATTGACTGAAGGAAAGAGACCACTTACTCTACCAGAATGGGGGTAATAATTATTCTTAAATATCTGGTTATTAATACAACTAATAATGTGTTGATCATATCAGTATGGGGCAGGTAACTGACCAAAGTCCATTTTTTGGTTTTAAGGAAAGCCTTTTAAACTGAATTGTCCAATGCAGGATTTCCCTTAAACATTTTAACTTTTTAGTATAATTTGTAATATGGTTTAAAGAAATCTAAAGTTGAATAGTTATCTAGGTTCAGGTTATTTACATGAGAAATTATATCAACTATATAATTAACACATAATTTTCTAGTTTAGCTAATCATCAGGGGACATCAGGGCCTCGATAATACACAGCACAGTAGTTTTATTTAATATTGTTTATATATTTTTTTTTCTTTTCAAAAAGTTTTCAAATGAAGTAAAAATGTTTCTCTGCAGTCTCCCTTTGACTTAACCAATGAGAAGGAGTTGATGCAAAATATACACGGATATTCAATAAAAGTTAAGAACTTTTATGGAATAACCCTGATAGTATCTACAGAGCCAGAAATTCCTACCACTATAACATACTATGTTAGTTACGATAAGTGCTTATATTATTGCATATACCAGGGATGTCCAGCCTGCAGCCCTTCAGATAGTTACAAAGTACAACTCCCAGCTTTCTCTGGTAGCAATAACAATGTAAGGAGGGCTGGACATTCTGTGGTTATACATGTTAAACGTTTTCTTTTAAATAATATATTCCATCTGCTGGCGAAATCCAGATACCAGACTATACTTTGCAAGTTTGTAACATTTTATTTACAGCTGTAAAAAGAAAAATCCATTGGTTCACAGAGAAAATGATGCAGAGGATCTGAAAAGGATTTTAGACATATTGGGGGATATTTAATCTTATTAAAGGCTGGAAAAGTGTCAGCTATGTGGGTTTCACAAAAGATACCTGCACAGGCAAGAAATTTATTATAGACTTTGAATTTGTTTTAGATTGACTTAATAATGACAGCTAAAAGCAGGCATATTTTTAATGAGTTAATCCCTCCAGGAATTTACCCACAGCCACAAGCACCATATTAAATCACCGGTTGCAGAGTATTTGCGGCGATAAATCTCCCACATTGTATGTTGTAGTGGAGTATTTTATTTCCATGATTATTATTTTGTCATGACCAGTGTCAGGTCCACTAAACATGATTTGAAAGTAAAATAATTTTCCTAGATACTAAATGCCTGTGTAGTAATCCGTTAAATAGATTTGGTATTTAATTAGAATGTGAAGTCGAAGATAGCTATCTGAATGATATGACTGTTAGCCCTACTAGCTGACTATAGCTGAATATTATGAGTCATATTGGACAAAAATCACCCGTCAAATGGAAATTAGCTCCCTCATTTTTCTACTGTGGAATTAAAATGTAGTGTTTTCATTAAAGGGTAACTGTGGTCTCCAATTCTTCCAAACTAGTAAGCATTATATAAAAAGCCTTCCATCATACCTTCAAAATAAAACCTAAATCACAACTCTAAATAAAAAAATCTGTGAGAAGTTATTGCTGGAAAGCAATTTTACTTCCTGTTTGAACACTTCCTGTTTTTAGCCATGTGACCAGCATCTGCCTTCATTAATAGACTCCCCTTCTCAACTGTCAATTTGTTCCCCAGGTACTTCCTGATTTCCCCTGCATTAAGTCTTAACTGAGCATGCTTTTTTTCCCCAGGGCGGACAGGCGGGGCAGAGGTCAGGTGATGTCAATCAACCTACTGGAAGCAGGAAGTTTAAACATTCACCCCAATGTAATTTCTCACAGGCTCCAGCCAGAGATGTGATTGTTGGCTCATTTTAAATGAAATGCTGCAGGCTTTGATTTAACCCTTTTATTTTGAGACCACAGTTGCCCTTTAAATACACAAACTAAACATTTTAAAATCATGGAACTGTAGAAACAATATCTCTCTAAGAAATGTATTTAGTGGTAATTATTTTTTTTTTTAAATTTAATCTGTTTTATGGGGATTAGACTGGGTTGCCCCCAGTCTAAACCAAACCACTAGGATTTTTAAAGGCCTATGTTATCAACCTGGAATCCATGTAAATTGGAAGGTATATAATTAATCTCCAGTTAAAGCAAAATCAACTGCATCCGTATAAAAAGCACCTATTACAGGAATGCATACAGAAGCAGTTATTAAACCAGTTGCAGGACCAGTTACAGTACAAGTTACTGGTTACAGTTCTGAGTCTGCTCTTCATTCTGCCTACTCTTCAGCTTTAGCTTTTCACCTGAAGGACAACTTCTGGGACACCCAGCAGCAACATGTCCTCTGACCATTAGGGTAAGTGCCCCATCATCTCTTGTAGGAAAAACTTGTGAATACCATGTACCACTTCTACAACTGCATGCAAAAAGAGCTTTTAATCATCTACATTAGGGGGACCCAGGCACAAAAGCACCATTCTCCAGAAGTGGACATCTAAAGAAAGAAAGCTTCCAGTGCTTTTCCTCCAGTCCATATAAACTTACTGCATAGCCTATTTTTTTTCTTTGAGTGTCTGCTTCAGGATTAGGACTGCTTTCTCCTCTGCTGTAGAGTGTAGTGGCTGAGCTTCCAGACTGCTCCCCATGTGGGAAGGCATGCAGAGTAGACTCCAGAGTTAGTAGACGCCCTGTTAACTTCTGCTGGCTTGCAAGATTCAGCCACTCCAAACAGACCAATTCCACATTCCATCTTATGAGCAACTGGACCAGTTTGTCCTTCAAAAGTGGGCCTCTCCTGTACTGCGTTTTCAACAAACCCACTACTTTCAAGCAATGTTCCTTTTTCCAAAATCTAAAGTTGATCGCTGCTCAGTCTTTCCTTTTCTGTCCACCAACTTTTTGAGCTAGAACTAGATAAAATCAGTGCTCAGGCAGCTGAGGGTTCCTTTCTCCCTTAAAACTGTTCCTGGTGACTTCCCCCTCCACCACTTCTTCCTGCGATGTGTCAAGGGATGATGTGACCCAGAACTTTAGTGTTCCTAGATATACCAAACCAATTAAATTGCCGTATATCACCATCTGGCAAAAGTTCAATGCTACATGTGTGTGTGTGTGTGTATACACAATTTTTTATTCATCTTGACAAAGCAAGTACAAATTAACACAAACAAGATTACAGGATATGTTAAAGAGAACTATGGGTCGTATTTATAAAGGGTTGTTATCTGTAATGTCCAATAATGAACCTTTATAGTGGTTGTAAAAATTATTCCTGGTAGCAGTCATTTTTACTATGGCAAAATTTCTTTTTTGCCACTGAAAAAGTCAATATCGACCAGTATTTCAACACTGGGCATTATCGAAATACCAGCCAGTATCCACTTTTCGATTGCACATTGCCATCATAAAAACAACGGTTCATTATTGAACATTAAAAATAACGAACCATTGAAAATACAGCCAAATGGTCTAAAATACTTTTTATATTATACTTTTTACTTTTATTAGAACTCCCATAATTCCTTGGCTGCCTTTTGCTGTCATATAGTGATTATAAGTTTTAAAACGTCTTGATGCCCACAAGTTATATATCCCTGGCCTAGAGACTGCTGATTTAAATGCTGAATTATTTTTCATTTAAATTAATGAATATACTGGTTAAATATGATAGGAAGAAATTGAAAGATAGTAAAAAATTTAATAATTGAATCCCTAACATCCTTGGTTCAGAGCAAAGTTAACAATCAGGATTTTGAGGGTATAGACAAAAAGCTTAAATTTAAAATCTCTAAAATAAAAGTGAAAATCATTCAGGTGAAAAGAAAGGGCAAGTCCACCCCCAAAACTATTATTTCCCCCACTACTGGTCCCACTCTGTAGTGCATAAAAACCCCCTACATCCTAGCTCCAAATGGTTCTCCTAAATGTTCCCCCAAAGTATAAAAAACTGGCCACCAGCCAGTAGAGTCCATATAGGACTCTGCCTCCTGTCTTTCCTCCGGGAGAATTTTGCTATGTGCACTGCAGCCCTCCCCCCTCTCCCTCCCGTTTTGCTCTCCCTCCCCCTAGCACAAAACACTTTTTATATGTTGTAGGGTTTCCTCCCCCAGCCCCAACCGCATTATAATTATGGCTAGAAACTCCCCCGATCTTTACCTTCCCTCTATCCTCTGCCGTTCTGAACTGCCGGCAGCCTCGTCAGTGATTGGCTGCCTCTCAGACGTGGCTGCTGGTCCGGCCCCCTGCTTGCAGTTCCATGCAAGCAGAAGGCCGGGCAGTGCGGCGGAGGAGAGAGGGAAGGTAAGTAAAGATCGGGGGAGTTTCTGAACATAATAATAATGCGGTTGGGGCTGGGAGAGGAAGCCCTACAACATCTAAAAAATTTTTTAGAAGGGTGGACATGCCCTTTAATGTTGGAGACACTCGAGAAACATAAGAAAAAGTTTATGTAGGTCCTATACTCAAGCAGCAGATTCTAGAGGGTCCACTAAACTTGAATATACTGACACAGACTTAAGTCCATGACTTTTTTAGGCATAGGAAAATCAAGATAGGAAGATCATGAAAGAAGTTTGAGAATAAGGAAATGGAAAGGACAACTCAGAAAAAAGGAGGTAGCATAACTACCAGGGAGCAGAGGGAGCAACTGCAGGGGGGGGCTCATCTCCATCTCCACAGATATAGCCTTCTCCAAGAAAAACACTGGCTGAAGCACGGATAGAAGCCCCATCATAGTTTTGCAGGGGGGTCCAGTGATTCCTAGTAACACCACTGCACGAGGAGACACAGATCATCCTCAAAGTGATTAACTTATCTGCACATATCCTCACCAAGGCACAGAGGTCAGTATTGGAAAAGGGGCTGTAATTTTTTCCCTCTACCAATGTGGATTTTACGGTTGGTAAAGATCTTTTCCTACTGTATTTTGTAGGAAAGTGGCTTTGAAATCCCTTTTAAAGGGGAGAAAGCTGTATATGAGCCGGATAATATGAATGAAGATCTTGATGAACTCTGTGCCCTGGCCTCGGGTAAGAACTTTAAAAAGAAATCAAAATTTACCCCTCCTTTTTCCTATTTCCAGACTTTACAGGTCTCTTTTTGCAGCACAATGGAAACACTGTATGCAATTCCTAAAGGAATATTGCTAAATAATCTATCTCAGGATGAATACAGGGCTGTGGAGGAATTAGTTTACCTGAAAATTTTTTATCATAAAGAAATTGGATAAGGGAGAGAACATAGTAATATCGGCTGAAGATTTGTATGTGCAGGAGGCTAATAAACTATTATCTAATAAGAATAATTAGAGAAAGATGCCTCCAATACTACAGAATTTTCCCAGAGATGTTAACAGCATATTCTAGATGAGGCCAGAGAGTCAAATATCATTACTTAACAAGAAATGGTATACATGATGGTAGAGAATCCGGTTACATCGACTTTCTAGCTCATACCAAAAATACATAAAAATGCAAAGCAGCCACCAGGTAGGCCTATCATCTCTGGGATTAGGAGTATGCTTGAACCAACTTGTTCTTATATTGATTATTTTCTACAGTCACATGTGACGACCCTTGAGTCTTATTTATAGGACAATACAGATTTTATTAAAAAAGTCAAAGATATTACTGTAGAGGAAGATACCTGGATTGTCACATGTGACGTGGAATCCTTATACTCCAATATTGCGCACAAAGATGGCCTAGAGGACGTTAAGTATTTTCTGTCAATGAAAGATAACGACAGGTGCCCGGAATTTTTTTTAAATATAGAACTACTGAGATTTGTCCTAAAACAATATTTTCCCTTTTTCTTACTATTTACAGGTCAGGGGTACTGCCATGGGGACAGTGGGAGGTAGCATTTGGTATCGGAAACTGAATGCTTCCAACTCTCTTTTGCACTTCAATAGTTCACACCAGAAATCCCTTATTAAGGGAATACCAAAGGGTCAATTCAAGCAAACACGAAGGAAGTCAGTAGACTTCAGGAAAGCATTCTGATTTGGTTTCTTGAACGAGGCTATCCGAAACCTTTAAATACATCTTGTAAAAAACGAATAGGGAAAATGCTAGAGCCTTAATCTAGAGTGCAGGGTAGAGCACTCAGGTTTATTACCACCCTCTAATCAGCAGTGGGAAAAAATTAAGAAAGTTCTAACTAAAAATTGGTCTATCCTAAGGAGTGACCCATTGATAAGTGACCTGATTCTCAAAGAGCCTTTTTATGTCAGATAGTCTGCAAGTCATTATGAGACAGTTGGTATGTACAAATGGGGTACTTGCAAATTTTGTGGATACAAACAACAAGGTGATAACTTATGTGATTCAAACACAAAAAGATTAATCAAGTTTTTAACTGCAATAGCCAGAATGTTGTCTATCTGCTGCCCTGTTCATGCCCATTTATGTATGTGGGTAAAACAACTCAAAATGTAAAAGAGAGGCTGAGCTCTCTTCTTTCTAATATTAGAAATGTGAGAAGGATGACAGAGGAGAGTTGTAATATAACCAGTGTGGCAGAGAATGTTTTTTTATAAACATGGGGGCCAAACTGATGTGTACTTATATGAGGCAAAAATGGGGGAATAATTCAGCACTTTTTGCTTACCTCAAACACAAGATACATTGGCAGTTCGGTCACTGTATTTGGATCAAATCTATCAAAAATTATTATGAATTATCCTGGAGACTAGAGATGGCCGAACTATATAAAGTTTGTTCCGTTTTCGAACTTTCGAAATTCAGAGAAAGTTCGAATTCGGACCCATTCAAGTCTATGGGAGAATGATAGTTCGAAACGTCTAACAGGGAGATTCAATAAAATTTCTTATCGTTTAAAATGGTGCTAATTTTGCCCCAACCAATCAGATGTTAGCTTTCAAATGTTGAATAAGATCTGATTGGTTGAAACAAAATTGGCACCATTTTAAACGATAAGAACTTTTATTGAATAACCCTGTAAGTGATTTACAGCTAAACTAACAGTGGTTACTGTAAATGGCTGTGGCACCTGGGAAATGGTCTGGGGAACATGTCACTGTCACCAAAACAAACAAACAACTAACACTTCCTGAAGTCAGACGGGCAATTGTCGTTTTTTGCGCAAGCTACATTGACGATACATTCGAGTATTATCGAAAGAACGAATGATCGCGAATGGTATATTCGAGGATTATCGAACAAACGATCCTTTCTGTTAGCAAGCAGTACATTTGAGGATTATCAAACGAACGATCCTTCCAAGGTTAGCAAACGGTACATTGGAGGATTATCAGAGGAACAAACGATCCTTCCTGGGTTAGCAAACGGTACATTCGAGGGTTAGTTCGGCTTAAACTATATGGTTATTATATTACTAGATTATTATATGACTAGGTTATTATATGATTATATTACTAGGTTATAATATGGTTATTATATGGTTATTGTATGATTATATGGTTATTATATGACTAGGTTATTATATGGTTATTATATTACTAGGTTATTATATGGTTATTATATGACATGGATATTATATTACTAGTTTATTATATGGTTATTATATGACTAGGTTATTATATGGTTATTATATGACTAGGTTATTATATAATTATTATATGGTTATTATATTACTAGGTTATTATATGGTTATTATATGACTAGGTTATTATAGTACTATGTTATTATATGACATGGTTATTATATGGTTATTATATTGTTTATTATATGGTTATTATATTACTATGGTTAGCGAACGGTACATTCGAAGGCTTGCGAAAACGAACAAACAAACGATCCTTCCTAGGGTTAGCGAACGGTACATTCGAGGATTATCAAATGAACAAACAATCCTTCCTAGGGTTAGCAAAGGGTACATTCAAGGATTATCGAATGAACGAACGATCCTTCCTAGGCTTAGCGAACAGTACATTCGAGGGTTATCGAAAACGAATGGTACAGTCAAGGGTTAGCAAACGGCCCGTAAATTCGATAATTATCGATTTTTCGATAATTAATGAAAATACAGCCTTGATTCCGAAAAACAAACTAGTTCAAGCCCGAACGAGTTTGAATAATCAAAATTCGGAGTTTGGCTCGAACTCGGGCTTGAGTTCGAGTTCTAGTGCATCCCTACTGGAGACATGTACTATGTGCATTGGACTGTATCTATTTTATTTACTTATTTTGAATAATAAAATTTTAGGGCAATTTATTTTGTAACAATGTGCACTCGCAATGCGTTTTACCACAGGGGTTTCATCAGGCTGTTTGGGATTTCCTGGTAACAATCTATGGAATGTAACTGGACATGAAATCTGACTGTTTCCTACGATTCACAAATTTACCAATTGCCAAATACCCAACCTGATTTCCGTATACCCTGGATAGTGACCACACATGTAGTGGTCTCTATTGGCTCTGTACTAAAGTACTGAAGTAAAATAGTAAGCCTTTAATCTGCAATGAGGTTTGTCTATTATGAGCCATGCGTGTATCTAGCTTTAGATTATTATTTGTATGTGTGTTATCTCCTCCTCATTTTCCTTCACAATTGGATAAAACAACATTTTAAAAAATGCTCTGTTTACGCAGCCATTGCACGCTTTTCTTGGTAGTCAATTACATAAAGCTACGGTATCCACAGCAAAGTAGTATCCATAGACTTTCTAAATCCTGCACATATATACAGAATGGATAATGGGAATTATATGTTTCTCAATTGACAACATGAAGTTGACAAATTTGAGAAATGCATCTTTAATATGTTGATCCCCATTGTATTACAAATAAAGTGGAAGCACCAGCAAGGACCGTAAAGTATACAGAAAAATATTAGACATCTAGCCATTTTATTTCCTTCCTAGACAGAGGTGAACCCAACCTGTCATTTCATTTCTTTCTTCAGCTTAATCTTCCTTTTTATCTGTGCTTCATTAAATCTTGTCTCTCCTGGACAAATTGTCACTCACATTTACCCTGTGCTGCTGAATGTTTTCCCTAGAAAGGTTATCTCATCCTGATAAATGCTTAGTAAGGCGAATTAAGGATTGCTGTCAAGGTACAGGGCACCTAAGTATAGAGACCTGGTACTTCAATGAAATCTTAAATAAAGAAGGACATTTTTTTTTTACAACAGGCTCTATAAAGACTGCATAATATGTTGGGCATCTAACAGTGTTCTGTGACACAGGGTACATAAAATGAAATTATCTGTAAAGCACTGCAAACAAAAATGTAAATTGGAAAATGTGTGAACATATTTTAATTTACTTTTGTTGCCTTTTAACAAGGGCACCAGCACAGTATGATTGTTTAAATTGATACTGCATGAAATCTCACTAAGGCTGGGTACACACGGCCGGACTATTTGTCCCAACCGAGTGCTCGCGCTGGGACAAATGTAAATTTGGCTGCGGGTGAATTTGCAAAAGTTCGATCGTGCGTTCTCATAGGGAACCAAACAATTGATCAGAATTTCCCGACGCGTCCAATCATTCGTTCGTCCAATCCGGACGAACGAACGATTGATGACGGTCACGGCCGCCTGCCCCACATCAGCCAAAATTTTCAGCCGACTGACCGAAAGTGTCGTGAATCGGTCGGTCGGCCGAAAATATCGGCTGGTGTGTACCCACCCTAAAGCACTACCCTTCCCTATGTATCTGGTATCCACCCAAGTTCAACCACTTGTATACTTATTAATGTGCTTAATTATTTATATATTTATATTTCTGTACCCTTTTTATGACTTTTTGTTTTACAATATTTTTGTATTGAACAAAGTGGCGCTAAATATGAAAATATACATACAGTACATACATAATTGACTTTTTGTTGTTCCTTAGCCTGGTACATAAGGTACAGTATTTTGATTCTAATTGATCCCTTATCTGTTATTTTGATTGGATTGACTGGAGGTTTAAAGAAAATTTGCCAGTTGACCAATCATTCGTGACCAGTTTTTCAAAACTATTTTTTATAGACAATTGGACATGCTGATACAGTTTGTACAATTGTCAGATAGATTGTTTTGGAAGAGCACAGCCTCATCACTAGACCATGCAGATCACTCAACATTTAGTGGTGCCAGAAGGGGACTAAAAGTACCTGCAACGAAACCAAAGTCCCAGTAGATACTGTGACTTTTTTGACAGAATGCTCCCCAGCAGGGTGGGCCAAACAACGTCTGTAAGTAGACCATTTGTTCCCAGTGTCCCAAACTCAGAAAACCACTTAGTAAACAGGGTCACTGGTGGGGCTCACACAGGGATCCAAGACAGTCTGTAAATAAAACAAACAATCGATACATGGCCTGTTAATGTGTCCTCATTTGAATGGTACCACTTGTCCAGGACTTGCGTGAGAAGCCAAGTCATCATAAAGGATTAGCACGGACAGCCACACTTTTCACCCTGCACCTCAGCCTCTCGGACTCTAAGAATGGATACACACCATCAGATAATTTCGGATGACCTACCGATAGTGATGTGGATCAATCGGTCGGCCAGAAATATTTGATGATGTGTGTGTTGCAGCCGTGACCGAACTCGGTTGCCTGTTCATCTGAATTGGACGAACAGGCGATCGGGACTGCTGGTAAATCACGGCTGATTGTGCGGTTCCCTATGCGGCCGCAC
Source organism: Hymenochirus boettgeri (assembly GCA_019447015.1). Taxonomy (NCBI): domain Eukaryota; kingdom Metazoa; phylum Chordata; class Amphibia; order Anura; family Pipidae; genus Hymenochirus; species Hymenochirus boettgeri. Next base: position 186,390,834 of record CM033471.1, read on the forward strand.
GATCAATCACACAAACTGTCGGTCGGGACAAAAAGTCTGTTCATCTGTACCCAACCTTAGCAAATACCGGCCTCAATAATTTTTATTTGCCCTGCATGTTATTGATTCGTGATGTATATACATTTTTGGGGAACTTTTTCTCTGTGTTCTATTGCCCTTGGGTTGATTCAGTTGCTTAGAAGAGATCAGAGAATGTTTGACCCATCCAACAGCCAATCAGTAGAAATTACTCTTAGGAACTTTCCAAAGAAGTTTGCATCCTGAGAACCTGAAATGGCAGCAACAGCAAAGGATAGCAAAGAGTATGAAATCAATTGTCCTTAAATTCTTTTCCATTTTTAATTATGGAAGATAATATGAAAAAGAAATAAGTATATGTAATATAACCTTCCCCTTTTACACTGTAAGGTGAAAGTGAATTGTAAGATTAATGTCCTTTCAGTCTTATCTAATCTATAAACTATTACCTTTAGTTATCTCTCATTTGACGGTGCCTGTGAAATGTGTTTTCAGTATTGCAAATTTAATTATTTATAAAATGCAGTAGAAGTAGATTAAAGGATTTTCATGCTAGTATTCAAACAACCTATAAAAACTGAAGTTCTCTAACTAAAATATGTAAGAGGAAAAGTCTAATGAAATGTAAAAGGAAAACAGTTAATTTATACTTTATTTTACACAGATGAATATGTATTAATGTGTTAATCTGGTTATGCTGGCCATACACTGGCTCAATCATTATGGTGTTGAAAGTTGTTGAACATGGGCCGTCCAGTGCAAATTCTTTCCAATTCCCACAACATTCCCTGGCTTAGACTATTCATTTGCTATCAACATTAAAGCATAATCAGGCCTATGTAATAAAAGTTCTTATTGTTAAAAAGGGTGCTAATTTTGCCCCAACCAATCAGATGTTAGCTTTCAAATGGTAGCTAACATCTGATTGGTAAGGGCAAAATTAGCACCATTTTTAAAAATAAGAACTTTTTTTTTTAAACTTGTTTATTTGTATCAAACTTATACATTGTACCATTTATACATTTCACAAAAATATTACAATAAGTGTATCATCAAAAAATCTGTGCTGTTGCAATTTGTCTTGCTTTTATACAGTTACAATTGTCGTTCTTATAAACATTTTGTGATTTGTATCCATATGTTTAACACAGGTACCGTTTGAGTAACATTAACATTAAATATAGACTTTTGTGGGAGGGACGTTGTGGAGGAGGTGGAAAGAGGAGGGATTGGAAAATAGCCAGTTATTGTGATCAGATGTGTTATTGTATCAGATGTGGCTTAATACCATTTGTATTGGGATATAACCTGGGAGCAAGCTTAGTCATATATGTATTTTAGACAATAATTGTATGAAAATTCTGTTCTCTTTTATTGGTTCACTCTGGTTGGAATACTCATACCCATATATTCATACCACAAGTTCCAAATTTTAACAAATTTATCAGTGCAACCTCTTCATACATATATTAATCTAATATATGGAGTAGCTTTATTGATCATTCCTCTCCATACCTTGATTTTTGGAGACTGGGGAGACATCCAATTCATGATGTTTTTCTTGCAAAAAAGTGGGTCTCTCATAAGAGTATTAAATTATATTTGGACCAGGAGTCCACCTCAGGTATACTCAGTATACATAATTTAGGCTCCAGTGGGACATTCGTGTTCAGCCCTTCAGAGAGTATTTACCCCAAAATCAGAGACTATTTTACCCCAAAATCTAGCGACTGGGGGGCATGTCCATATTAGGTGCCAAAAGACAGTATTGGGCCTGTGGCATCTATGGTACTCCATTGAGTGTGTTGGGGACATATGAGCCAGCCTATTTGGCATTATGTATACTTGATGCAAGATATAGAATTGTATTAGTTTGTTGTTTGCAGTTTGCGAAGCCCTGAGGTGTCTCCAACAGGTCCTTCCAGTCATCAATTCCCAGAGTAGGGATGTATTTACTGCACTTATTGATTATAGTGGTTGTGCCCGTTGCCAACCCAGTATCACTAGGCTGGCATATATTCGTGAAACCAATCTTCTCTCCACTCCCATTTTCAATATTCAATATTCTCTGTGATACCTGTATAAAATAGTCCTCTACTCTTGCTATCCGAGCGCTATGCATACACCATTAACTTGAATATCCTTCTTATTAGGATATTTATAATTTGTATAATCTATTTTACCAGCACAGCAATATATAGCTATCCTAAAGGCCTGGGCATTCACATTAGTTAGAATGCACAGTATCCCTTGGAATTAACAGCAGCTAATTTGGTTTTGTTTTACCCATTGAGCCATCTTGCGAACAAAGGACTAACTGCATATTCCTAACAGTGTGCTTGATACATTTTACATATATATATTAATTATACATGGGGTATATCACTGGGAGAGGTGGTGCCTGGATAAAACAATGTTGTATTATTAATTTAAGACTGGTCAACTCTCTCTCCCTTACATATAATTAATTATATAAAAGTTATTAAAGAAATAACCATTGGTGCTCCGTCACAGTAACCCTTTTGAAATAAAAAAATAACAAAAGGTGGTGTAAAGGTGATACCTTTATTGGCTAACTAAGATAATCATAGCAAGCTTTCAGAACATTCTAGTTCCTTTTTCAAGCTGATTACAATAGCTGTGGTGCTCTCTGACATATATACAACATTTAGTTCATAGTTCAAATAACCAGAAAAAAAAGGAATATCTGTGTGGAAGGTGTTAACAAAGTCATATAAAAGGGGTCTGCAAGGGACAAACAAGTAACATACAAGATAATGTGGATCAAAATGGCTGATATAAATTGTGGTAAGTTACTGAAGTGTGAAGTATGAATACTTCAGACTACATTACAGAGGCTCACAAACAGGTAAAAGGTATCAACACAAAGTTATTACCTTTATACCACTTTTGTTATTTTTTTATTTCAAAAGGGTTACCCTGTAAACAGTAACTTTTAAAAAGAAATAACCAGAAACAGACTTACCGCCATAAGTTCCCTCGGCTCTCTCAATAGCCAGCAGCAGCGTCTGTGATTGACTGACTCTCAACCAATCACAAACGCAGCTGCCAGTCCGGCCTCTTTTGCTACTTTGTTCCCGTAAGTACCAATAGAGGCAGAGGCCGAGGGAACGAAGGTGGGTCTGTTTCTGGGCAACTCACAGCCAATGATTTTCCACGACCCTTTGTAGTTGTTTCTTAGAAGACTCGGTAGCTGACCCATACCATACTATTATGGATGAGGATATAATACTCTCTATAATTACCCTATAAAATTGCTTCAGCACAGATCTTGTTACGCCAATCGTTCTCGCTGTCTTGCCTTTTTTATAATGGAAATTATGTTGGTATTCCAGCCCAGGAAGTCTGTTATAGTAGTACCTAAAAATTAAAAAGTCAACCCATTTTACTATTGAGTCATCTATACTCAATGGGGTCAATTGGGGGTGTTTTTTCCTAAAATCAATAATCATCTCAACAGTTTCTGATGAATTTAAAACCAAGTTATTTTTTGAGCACCAAGATACTAATTTAGATACCTCTTTCCTGTAAGCAGCCTCATCATTTCCCCTAATGAGGCCAATGACGGTAGTATCATCTGCAAATGTAATAGTTTTAACTGATGAATCAGAAGATCTAAAATCATTAGTATATAGATAATACAGAAGTGGAGAGAGCACACATCCCTGAGGTACACCAGTGCCTATGTTAAGGCAGTCATTTTCACATATTGTCTTCTGTCTGTCAAGAAGCTATAAATGTGCCACCCCAGCGCAACAAACCTTAGCACATACAGTAGTCACCTATAGGGGACTATATAAAAAGCCTTAGCAAAATCCAAGTAAACCACATCTACTGCTATGCCTGAGTCTAAATTCTTTCTTCCTTCCTCATAAAAGGCAAGCAAGTTACAGTAGTTTAACAAGATCTATTCCTCCTAAATCCATGTTGATTACTACTTATAAGGTCAGTCCTTGGAACATACTAAGGAATAGGTTCCCATATTAAACTTTCCAGTAACTTCTCCACCAAGTTAAACTTACCCGGCTGTGAGTGACTACCATTTTTGAACATTAGAATTACATCAGCTTTTTTCCAATACAGAGGCACACTTCCGGACATGAGGTAATCTGCAAAACTATGAAACAATGGCCTATATAAAACATAAAACTGAACTTAGCTCCCTAAGGACCTGAGGATGTATTTTATTCGGTCCAGGAGATTTATTAATATTAACCTTATTTAGTTGTTTCTGTTAACCAAAGTGCACTTGCATTCAAGGGCTGACTGGGCCACACTGCCTGGCCGGAGGACTCGGGCATAGTAGTACTTGTAGTAATGTACATGTAGTACATTAGGCAGCTGGGTGTTAGGAAAAATCTATTTATGAGTGTGCTGGGGGGGCAATAAGGCATTCTATATTTACAAGTATGTGTGGGTTGGGCATGAGGGCATTTTATATTTACCAGTCTGTGCGGGCTGGGCATCTTGTATTTAAAAGGCTGGCTTGGCACTGTCAGCCCTCCAGTTCACCAGTCAGTGTTGTTAGCCCTCCAGTTCACCAATCGACTTGTTTTCTTGGACAATTGAGCTTTGTGTGCAGCAGGAAGATACTTGTGAGGCTTTATTAATTACCCAGTATTGTCAGCCCTCCAGATCCTTAGTCAGTGTTAGTAAGTGCTTCAGTCATTAGCCACTGTTGCCAGCCCTCCAGATCCTTAGTCAGTGTTAGTAAGTGCTTCAGTTATTAGCCACTGTTGCCAGCCCTCCAGATCATTAGCCAGTGTTAGTAAGTCCTTCAGTTCGTTAGCCACTGTTGTCAGCCCTCAAGTTCATTACCCAGTACTGTCAGCCCTCCAGTTCATTTCCCAGTATTGTCAGCTCTCCAGTTCATTACACAGTATTGTCAGCCACCCAGATCATTAGCCAGTGTTAGTTAGCCCTCCATTTCTTTCCCAGTTTCAGTTCATTACCCAGTATTGTTAGCCTTCCAAATCATTAGTCAGTGTTAGTAAGTGCTTCAGTCATTAGCCACTGTTGCCAGCCCTCCAGATCATTAGCCAGTGTTAGTAAGTCCTCCAGTTCATTAGCCACTGTTGTCAGCCCTCAAGTTCATTACCCAGTACTGTCAGCCCTCCAGTTCATTTCCCAGTATTGTCAGCTCTCCAGTTCATTACACAGTATTGTCAGCCACCCAGATCATTAGCCAGTGTTAGTCAGACCTCCAGTTCATTACCCAGTATTGTCAGCCCTCCAGATCCTTATCCAGTGTTGATTAACCCTCCATTTCTTTATCAGTTTCAGTGCTCTAGTGAGTTACCCAGTATTGCCAGACTTCCAAATCATTAGCCAGTGTAAGTCCTCCAGTTCATTAGCCACTGTTGCCAGCCCTCCAGATCATTCCCCAGTATTGTCAGTCCTCCAGTTTATTCCCCAGTATTGTCAGTCTTCTGTTTCATTACCCAGTGTTGTCAGCCCTCCAGTTTATTAGCCAGTGTTTGTAAGCCCTCCAGTTCATTAGCCAGTGTTTGTCAGCCCTCCAGTTCATTAGCCATTTAGTCCTCTTGTTTATTAGTCTGTTACGGTTATCTTAACCACATCATACACTTGAAAATTTTGCAGGCAACAATGTAAAATGAGAATAGTAGTCTTAAAAAAGGGTATAACTTCAACAAAGTGGGTGTGGCCTTGTGGTCAAAATGTTGTGATTTACCATAAAGACATTTGGTTTATCGCCATCTCCTGTAAGTAACTTATCCCCATTAATTAATCTTCATCTTTTTATTGTTAATACACCTAAAAAATTGTTTATGGTTAGTGATGCTTATTATTGATCCTTAAAGGGAACTTTTCAATATTAGTTTCCCCCATGCCCACATACTTATAAATATAAGATGCCCCCATGCCCTGCACCCTCAAACTTTTAAATATATGAGATGTAAGCCTCACACAGACTGATACACATAAGGCTCCCTAATGCCCAGCCCACATAGACTGGTTCATATAAGTTCAGATGCCCCCACGCCCAGTGAATATATATTTGTAAATATAAGTACAAGATCCACCCTTTCCCAGCACCCAAAAATGTTTAAATAAGTGAGATGTGAGTAACAGTTACTTAATGAGTCACACTGTCTAGAATGCCAGGAAGAGCCGCATAAGACTCCTGCATGCACAACTCTGGCCCGCCCACACAAGAGCGAGAGAAAGCAATTACATGAAAAAATAGATAGTTTAAATGTACACTTTGAATTTGGTTTAAAAGGCTGAATTTTGGAGAATGTGTGTGTCTGTGTGACAGATTTTAAACTCAATAACTTACTATGCTAATGAAGGTGGACATTTAAATTTCATAATTCATTCTGATTAAATGCATATATTTTATTATTGTGTGTATGGTTGTCATGGAAACAGAAAAGTGGGGCCTTGAACCCAGGTGCATTATATGAAGTAAGTGACAGTTAGGGGTGTTCCTAGGGTTTTTGGCACCTGAAACAACTTTTGAGTGCCACTTGTAAAAGGTTGGGCCTTACATGTGGGCGTGACTTATTTGCTAGGCATGGCTAAACATTTGCTTATTTTGTATTTTAAAACACAGTGACACTGAGGGGAATAAGGAGTGGCTGTGAGACCAATTTGACATTATAGAATGCATCTTCTTTACAATAGTTAGCAGTAGGCTGACAGCTCACAGGTACTTAAAGGCGCATTTTAAATGGGTGGGGGAAACGAGCAGACTAGTGGCCGCCTTTTAGATTTTTCACAGAGCTGCGCCATCAGCAAATGTTTTATGTTGCTTGCTAGGAGCAGCCCTGGCGACAGTTGAGATTTAATTTGATCACATGACCCTGAAACCCCGGAATGTTCATGTTTGACAACTGAACCTATTAAAATCAATGGGAAAAATGTGCCACAATGTGCTAATTATGCAGTAACGCTTCTGCAGATTCCATAGCTATGAATCTGCAGTAGTTAGTTTTTTTATTTTTAACATGCTATCTTTCTATGGAATCTTAGTGACGCACTGTGAGAAAACTTTTTACTTTGCTTCATGGCAGACGTGCCCCTGTCCACCCCGCCAATAAAATCTATTATTATCTCCAGGAAATCCCCAAACCCTCCCCACACATTGGCTACTGAGATGTAAATTCATCCCTGCTTTCAAGTGTACCAGATAAGCAGATATTGATGGATTATTCTAACATACCAATTACAAAATTGCTAGTTTTAATGGGAAGATGATATACAGTATGTTACACAGTATGAGTACACCCTTAACATGTTTGTAAATATTTTATTATACATGGGGCAATACTGAAGATATGACACTGATACAATGTAGTCAGTGTACATTTGCTGAAACTATAAGGTAATTAGAAGTTAAAAGCTCCATAACCTTTTAACAGTACAAAGCCACAGGACAAGCTGTAGAAATCACGGAATTCCAAGGTGATTTCCAATAATCTTTTATTTTACAACAGGGGTACATTATTTCCTATAATATTTCCAGTGAGTTATGTGACAATGATTTCTTGGCCAGGAATAGAAAACCAAAAACCAAAGTTGCCATAATATGGGAAGAGAAAGATTCATAGAGTTTTAACTAATTTATGGCTAGACAGGCATCATAGGTTGAGTAAAAAGGTTAGGTGTTTGGGCCATTTTCACTAACTCATGGTATCGGAATGACTGTATGATCAGAATTATCGTACGACCGATTGTAAAATTACTATCGTTAAAGGCACAGCATAGAAAAATATCTATACAGCACCTTTATATTTAATCTCCACTAATATGTAATTGCACAGAAAACAACATTAATAAACAAGGTTTTATTACAAAATACGTTAAGGTTTATTTAAATCAACCAATATTATTATAGTGTTATCATAGTATATATTATATATATCAACCACTATTATTCTAATGTTATCATCATAGTATATAATATATATTTATCAACCAATATTATTGTAGTGTTATCATCACAGTATATGTTATGTATATCAACCACCATTATTATAGTGTTATGATTACAGTATATATTACTGTTATCAAACATCACAGACAAAAAGACCTGATTTCACAATGTATTGTTATCTAACAACAGACATGAACCCTGATTGCACAATATATTTTTTTTTTATCTAACACACAAAAACAGACATGGTTGCACAATTTCTTGACTGCTTGGTAGAAGTCAGGGAGAATGGTAAACTGGTAGAGGTTTGCATAAAACCAACACACACAGATCAGTATTTGATGTTTGATTCCCACCCTTTAGATCACAAGCTGGGTGTTATCAGAACCCTACAACACAGAGCAGAGAACATCCCCACTAGCACAGAGGGGAAGGCTAAATATATTAAACACCTCAGAGGAGCCCTTGTGGATTTTTTTACTGGGCCTTTGTCAGAAGGGGAAGTAAGAAAGAAAATAACACAAATAACAGTGAAGGGGGAAAACAAGACAGGAGAAAGAACATGGTCATCCCATATGTAGCAGGGGTCTTCAAGAAATTAAAAAGAATTTTCAATATCCCTGTCTGCTTTAAACCAAACACACTGAGGCAGCAACTGGTGCATCCGAAACACAAGAAGAGCAACATCATATATGCCATGCAGTGCAGAGTGCTTTTGATCTGTATGTGGGGGAGACCAAACAGCACCAACATTTGGCACAGCACAGAAGACCTGCATCTTAAAGAAAAAGTACATACATTAATGATTGTAATGTCAACATCTTGGCAAAAGAACAGGACTGGTTCAAGAGAGGTGTCAAGGCGGCCATTTATGTGAAAATAAAGAAACCACCCCCACCAAATGGGGGTGGGGTCCGACACCAAATGTCTGCTATCTAAAATGCTGTTTTGATGCAATAACACATCTTAGCCACAATGCAATCAACACCTTGCATTTAGGAGGTCCCTAACACCTTGCTGTTATATGCTGATTGGGACATTCCAGGGTACTTATTGTCAATAGATTCTTGTGCAAGTCATTCTGAATTGAAAAAGCCAGTCTTATGACTAGCAAAACATCTTTGAGAACTAAACTTCAAGTCCAGTTTATCTAACTGAATACAACAGATATTTGCCAAAAAGATCAAAAGAATATTTCAAAGGAGAGCTAATCCAAAATATGCATACCTCCATAATATTAAATAATCCCCTCTAAAGCTGGGCACACACATTAACAATAAAGGGACAATTCTGTCATATCTGATGGAATCTTACAGATTCTGTCATCTTTCAATGGTTGGGAACTGTGTGTCCCTAGGGTAACTGTGGTCCAAAAATGACTAGGTAATTGACAGGAATTGCTTTCCTGAACATTTTTGCAATTTTCTTTCTTTATTTTTTTTTTTTTTACTTCCTGCTGATTCCATGTGACAATCCCTCTTCCCTGTGTCTCCTCTTCCTTGTGGGCTCCCATGGCCCCTCCCCTTGCAGTACATAGTAATTGAGGTTGAATAAAGATATAAATCCATCAAGTCCAACCTTTTCACCCTACTTTTTCACCCTACGTAACAGTTGATCCAGAGAAGGGCAAAAAACTCAGGAAAAAAAAAGGGGATTCCTTCCTAACTCAGCAATCGGAATATATCCTTGGATCAACCAGAACTGCAGTATATTACCAGTAATTCTCGATGTTTTAGTTTTAGTCCCCTTGAAACCCCTTGTGGTCCCTTCCACTCCTCAGTCACTGTAACTCAATCTGTTCCTGGTTTTGTCTGCTTTCTCCTGCACGGAGCATGTGCCAACCGCAGATTAGAAGGAACCTCCCACCCTCTAACTTTCTGATAAGTGATTTCTTCATATCTTGGACTGTACAGCAAGTAGAGAGGTGGTTGATGACTCGTTTTAAATGTAGGAACCTGGCTTTCCTTAGGCAATCACAGACGCGCATGACGGACCAGCCCCTGCTTGCAAATTCTGCAGGCAGGGAGCTGGATAGGAGACGTTGTAGGAGAAAAGGGTCTCTAAGTAAAGATCTGGACATATTTTAAAAGATATATTATGGCGGTTGGGAGTGGGCAGCTACTACCTACCTTATATAAAAAGTTCATTTCCAGGGTGGCCATGCCCTTTAACACTTTGTTTTTCAAATAGAATGACTGCAACTCCACTGTTTCATTTGCAGATAAATCAAATTCAGATTCCTAATAGAGCAACTTGAAGAGTGACTAATGAAAGTAAAAATGGGTTATTAGGATCAACAACCCCAAGAAAAGGAAGTTGGAGGGGGAGGCAGACAACATCTGTTCTCTAGGCTACATTTGTTTTGTAACCTTTCAAAGTTGCAAGTGTAACCCTTATGGTTATGCTCTAGCTGCCAAAATTGAATTTGTCAGCTATTCTGTCATCTTACCAGTAGGTGTCACTGTTTCTTTAATGGACATTTATAAATTCCCCCTATCTAGAAAAAAAATAAAAACTTCTGGCACCCCCAGTTTTTAGACTACCAAAAGCATTTTCCAGACCTATTAAATAATCATCTGAAGTGGCATCAGGTTTGCTTGTTCGGAGGGAATGTATTAATTCACTAGCTGGCCCCTTTAAACTTTCAGTAATAAGTTTTCTCATTTCTTTATCAGAGCATGACCAGTCCTGTGAAAGCTGCTCTACTTGTGCTCTCCAAGTATCATAGTCCCCCCCCCCCCAATGGTACTGGTTTATTGCCAGAGAACTGTGTAAGTCTTCTGTAGGGACCAGCTTCCCAAGCCAGCTTGAGAGACTCTGCTATAGCTTTTCCCATAGCCAAAGCAATCCGCTCAGTCTCAGAAGGGGTTGCAGAAGGTTCAGCTCCTTCAGACTGTAAATTATTGTTTAATTGTACCATTGGATGGAGCCGTCTTCCTAGACTAGGGTCCTCTGGAATTTCTGGACTTCTCTCTCTGTCAGGATTGATTGCAGCAGGAGTATCCATTGTGGATAAATCCTTTGCCCTTTCCATAATATCAATATAGTAAGATCTATTTAGCTTGCACTGCTTCTGTCACTATAGGAATGAGGAAAAATCCCAAACCTCACACCATTGTTAATATGTAATGATTTCTAAATGATTATTTATTTATTTTGCACCACAATACTATAATGACCTGAATACAATGATAAATATCGAGCCCCATGTTGGGTGCCAAAAATGTAGCACTAAACTAAAAGAATTAAAATTGCACCAGTGCTAGAGTGATACAAATGAATGCTTATTGGTAATAATGCATTCCAAAAACAAAAAACAACAAAATTTAGACAAAACTTTCTATTCCGTTAAATATGCTGTAGGTCTATTAAAGAGCAGAGTGTTTGCATTTAAGGTTTATGAACCTCTGCAACTCTTGCAGCACATTAGATTCTACGTGCTCTATATAGTCTTCTGTTCAGCAAGATGGATAGGAAAGTGCCTTTACGCAGATCTGCTCCTAAAGGCATCAATTAATATACATCAACAGTAGCAATTTGGTTTGATCATTTATTTGCAGGAATCATTAAAGCTGATTAGCATAATTATTCCCTGTGAGGTTTTGTGACATATAAGTGAAAAATTAGGTTATCAATATTGTAAAGATAAGTGCCTATTGCTCAGTGTGGAGTTTCTGCAGGTGCAGTTCAACTGGAGTAAATTTAAATGAAATGCTTTCCATTATTAAATGGGAGTACACTTAACATACTGATTATATTTCCTACATTTCAAATAAATATGTACTTTCTACTACTGCTAAATAAGCCTGTAGGTATTCCTAAAGGCTGGCCAAATACAACATGTTCTGCTTCATTATCTAGCTAAGATGTTGGCACATCCAGAGACAAAAATGAATTCTCTCACAGAAATGACGTTCTACCAATTAACTTTCTAATTAAGGCAAACTAAACATTAAAGTTTTTCTTAAAATGTCTTTATTCCCCAGTAAATCAATAGAGATTTCTCATTATTTGATTCAGGGGTCTAAAAGAAAATCTCTGGGTATGTGGCTGAAATTTAGGGTTCTGCAGCTCAGTTCAATTTTAAATCAAGCAGAACTGATAATACTTATAGATGTTCTAATGGAAATGTTACAAAATACATTATTATGGTCCTTAAAGATCTAAATGGGTTATTTGATATCATTGAATTAGCTGTATAATAAAAGGATTGAGGACCTACATATAGTTCAAGTGTATCATCATTAATATTGTTTCATGAATAAAGCTCTCTGTGAATTCTTAGCTTTGTTTACAGAAAGGCCATAGGCAGGTAACCAGCTGCTACTACTGCCCTAGCCTGAGCCCGGTTGGGCACTCCTAGTTGTATGATTAATTTTACACCCGTCTTAAAATAATCATTCAAAATAGAGGTCTAAGCCGATTGAACTCAATAGATAAATAAAGGTAGGGGTCTTTAAACGGGTAACAGTAAACAGTGCGCATGGGGCACACATTAAAGGAGAACTAAACTCAATTTTTTATACTCTAGAATCTGAAAGCAACCCCCCTAAAAAACACCAATAAACTATAAAATGCCACTTTAGTAAACTCTGTTAAAGTAAATCAAAGCCTGTTAAGAAATGGATGAAGTATCTGTGTACACCTCCTGACCTCAGTCACATGCTTCTTTCTTTATCTGTCCTGTAAAAGGATTGGCTAGATATTATTAATGGGTGTGACCAACTGTAACAAGTTTGTGCCATAGCAAAGGACTGAGCATGTGCAGAACATAATGGTCATTGACCAAACTGTCTGATACTAAAATGCTGAGAAGTAAAGCACAAACCATATGTTATTTAGGTAAATTTCCCAGCGCCCATATCAAAATGAGAGGTAAGACACAGATTACTGGTTTTATATCAAGTTGTCCTGACTTCTGGTTCAGTTTTGTTCTGCGGCTTTAGTTGCTCTTTAAATATAGTAAATAAATCAGTATTCAATGAACCACCTTTCCTCCCAACGTGGACCTTCTGGTGGGAAATGGGTGTTGGGGGTGGCAAAGAGGAGCTGAATTAAACCCAACTCAAAAAACCTTCCCAACTAATGGTAGGTGGCGTGCGGCCGCCCAGCAGGGCATCTTTGTACCAAAGAAGGGCCTAAGGACCCAAATATTAATATCAAATGCCTGGTGGGAGGCCTGTGCGCACCCCGCACTAAGCAAAAGTACAAATTAAGAGATGGATCTCCGACAAAAAAGTAAAGGAAAGTTAAGTTAGCGCTAATATTGCTGCTGTTAATTTAGTTCTAATTTTTGTTATAGTAATAATATATTGAATAACATTAAGACCACTAGTGTTGAAAACAATTGAATTTTAATGCATAATACTACATTGTTCATGTATGTTGAAACATTTCAATTTCAATTAAAAAAAAGTAATTTTCAAAAAAAAAAGAAAGAAATAATCATTCAAAGAACAATGTTTGTGACTAGCCAAGCTCCCTGGTCTGTACTATGAAGAGGGTTGGGGTGATCAAGCCACCCTTGCAGTGTAGTAGAACAAAGTAAATTGCTTTCCTTCTTTGTTTAGATGGATCCCTAAACAATATTTGGGGGGGAGGTTGAACAAGTACAAGATTGTGGAAAGGATTGCTCTTACAGTAGAATCTTGAGACAACAATTATTTAATGTATGAGGCTTGTGTTTAATGTGTTATGGCTTAAAGCATCACTTTATCTCAAAAAACAAGTTTAGAAAATAAAATCTATGATAAAGTAGAGCAGGGATGCCCAAACTGTGGCCCACCAGCTGTTTGAAAACTCCAGCTCCCACTATCCCTTGTTTGCACAATGCTAGTTTTCAAACATCTGAAGGGCTGCAGTAAAGGTTCATACACATGTGCGATTGCGTGTCCTGACCCGCGACGCACAATGTGTACAAACGTTTGTTTCGCCTGATAAGCGGCCTGTTTATGGGCCCTCTATTGGCCGAAACGGCCGGTCATTCAGGGATCCGCCCGGTCGGTCGGGCAACGATCAAACGGCTGATAAAGGGCCCATACACGGGCCGATTATTGGGCACAACCAATGTTCGTACATATTGTGCATCGCGGGTTGGGAACAGCGATCGCACGTGTGTACAAACCTTTAGTAATTCTTACAATCACAGATATCCACAGTTAGAGTTGGCTGCATTGACTGCTTCAAGTGTCCTCCAGATCTTCCCACTCCCTTCCATTATGTGAGCATGTGCATGGGAGGAGTGTTGGGGGAGAAAGGAGCTGCCATAGAGGTCATCTTTACAACTTAAACATTGATGATTGCATAATTTACTGCTGGTAAGAGAATCTACTTCCCATTCTTACATTTTTATTTTCATGTGTTCATTTAAATGTTTTGTGCACCTTGGCAATTGCTTTCCCTATTAGCCTTCTACCTCTTGCACTTTCTGAAGCGGGTAGGGGCACCAGGCTCAACAAGCTAATAACAGGGAGAATTGTAAAAAATAATCTTGAATCAACACTTACTGTATGAGGTGCCAGATTAGCAGGAAACTGCAAGCAGAAGTGACACTCAAGGCACATTAAACACTTAAGTTTTAAATGTAGCAGGTTAGATGCTGATTACATGAGTAATCACCTTAACTTTATTTCTTTAATGTTCCTTCCATCTTTTGCTGGGAAAGTAGCCATATGGCCTAGGCCGCTTGAAGCTTCAATTCTGCATTGTTTTCCTTATTTCCTTAGGATATTGTGTCAAACTCAAGAACAAGAATCAAGCAACAAGCTCTAGTGGGACTGCACTATGTTTTCGAATATAATACATCGCCACATTAGTGATGATAAACTGGTAAATTGGAATTCAGGACTCTATCATTATACAAAATTAGTATATATTGTAAAAAAAGATCTTTTTAAATGTTGATCAGAAATAGTCTTTACATGCATGAATCCAGTATTCTCTGTTTTTACTCATATGGCTGTTAGTTGGAACACAGCACCCTCTTGGGGGGAAAAATGCAATAGTGTTTTGCAGTACAAACATGACATCTACAGGTGTAACATGGTAAAATTAACACCAAAAAAAAAAAAAGAATGTAACGCTATTAAAAGAAAAATAAAGAACAAATGTATTTTCCATTCTTCTGTTTTTAAAGAGTAATCTGCTGTTTTAGTATCCAACACTATAACTGTTCAATGTCCTGGTCTCCTGACTACTCTCTTCATTTACCCGACTTGTTTCTTTACTGTGCATATACATAAAGGATAGTTTGCAGTAGGCTTTAACCCTTTCCCTGCCACAGATCGTATATTCACAATCTGTGCAGTGAATGCACAAACTGCCACAGATCGTGAATATACATATATATAGTTTGTGGGGAAAATTTCCATGTTTCGGGACTGTTTCCTTAGAAAAAGTGTAGGCTGTTCAAATTACAGAGCACTTTGATTCTTTCTTGTAATTGCATTTGTGCATGCGTCCCATTTGAGCTAGTTGGTGGCCACGTCTCTGTGTGTTTGAATTGTGTTTCTTGAATTACACCTTGTTGCATGTGTACATTGAGCTAGTTGGTGGCCATGTCCCTGTGTACAATCACGCATAGGCATACCGTTTGATTCAGGGCAGTTGGAAGATTGATAATTGACAAGTTTTTTTTCATGACATGAAATTTGCCATGATTTTAACTTTGATTGTATTTTTATAAATTTTTCCTGAAAATCTGGTAAAAAAGCGAAATTTTACATGAAACTGCGCTCATACCATTGGTATATGCATTAAAGAATCACACCATTGTGGTAGCTGAAGATGTGTAGATTCCAACAAAATATAGTTTGGGTGTGGGGGGTATTTTATATAGAGGGGTGTTTAGCTGACATCTGAAAAGTTGCTGTACTTGGGCCATGTTCATGGCTCACTTTGTGGCTAGTTGATTCCACGTTTGCGTGTGTAACCATACATAGGGCATACCGTTGATTCAGGACATTTGGGAGATTATATTTGGTAACTTTTTTTTTACATTACTTGGGATTTGGCATGATTTCTACCTTTTGAGAGTGTTTTTTCCAAATTTTTTAGAAAATCTGCTAAAACTGTGAACTTCATACGAAGAACTGCGCCACACCATTGATGGTACGAATGAACAAACTACAGAATTCGTAGATAAAGGTGTGTGGATTGAGAAATATATGGTTTTGTGGGGTTGTTTTGTGGGAAAAAATTGCAGATGTTCAAATTCAGATTTGCTGAATATTTTTGGCGGTTTCTGAGCCATTGTGCATTGTTTCACTTTGTGGCTTTTGGCTTCCCACGTCATGTGTAACCCACATATGGCTACCTTTGATCAGGACATGTGGGAGATTGATATTTTAGATAACTTTTTTTTTACATTCCATGAGGTTTTGGCATGATTTCTACCTTTTGAAGTTGTTTTTTGTCATTTTTTCAGACAAATGCGAACTTCTACGAAGAACTGCGCCCACACCATGATGGTATGTAAGATCAAACACAGTGTTACACATAGCTGAAGTTGTGTGTAGATAATTTCAGGAATATATAGTTTTGTGGGGGTTATTTCTAAGTTACAGGGGTGTTTTGTGGAAAAAAATGCATACTGCAAATCGGAGTTAGCTAAATATTTTGCTGTTCTGAACATCGTCATTGTCTCACTTTGTGGCTTTTCGCTGTTCGTCCGTGTGTGTAACCACCATATGGCATACCGTTTGATTCAGGACATTTGGGAGATTGATATTTAGTAAACTTTTTTGTACATTCCATGAGGTTTTGGCATGATTTCTACCTTTTGTAGTTGTTTTTGTGTCTATTTTTCAGACAAATGCGAACTTCTAGAAGAACTGCGCCCACACCATTGATGGTATGAATGAACAAACTACAGTGGTTACATAGCGAAGGTGTGTAGATTTCAGGAATATTAGTTTGGTGGGGGTATTTCTAAGTTACAGGGGTGTTTGTGGAAAAAACTGTAGACGGTCCAAATTCGGAGTTGGCTGAATATTTTCGCGTTTCTGTGCCAACGTGCATGTCTCACTTTGTGCTTTTGCGCTTCCACCTTGTTGTCCACACATATTTATAGGATTTTGGAGAATCGTATTTAGTAACTTTTTTTTAGATTCCATGAGGTTTTGGCATGATTTCTACCTTTTGAAGTTGTTTTTGTTCATTTTCAGACAAATGCGAATTTCTCACAGAATGCGGTTTCCCACAGCCATTGATGGTATGGAATGAACAAACTACAGGTTACATAGCTGAAGGTTGTAGGATTTCAAGCAATATTGAGTTTGTGGGGGTTATTTCTAAGTTACGGGGGGTTGGGGTGTTGTGAAAAAACTGCAGACTGTCCTATATTCGGAGTTGGCTAAATATTTTTGCGCGTTCTCTGAGCCATCTGCATTGTTCCCTTTGTGGCTTTTCACTTCCACGCCACGTGTGTAACCACACATACTGCATACCGTTGATTCAGGACAGGGGAGCATTGATATTTGGTAATTGTTTTACATTCCATGGGGTTTTGGCATGATTTCTACCTTTTTGAATGTTGTTGATGTTTCATTTTTTTGGAAAATCTGGGTAAAATGCAAACTCTACAAGAACTGCGCCCACCCATGATGGTATGAATGAACGACTACACAGCGGTAATAATGCTGAAGGTGTGTAATTTTTCAGGGGGGGGGGGGTATTTCTGAGTTGGGGGGGTTGTTTGTGGAAAAACTGCAGACTGTATCAAATACAAAACTGGCGATAATTTTTTTTTGCTTGCTACTGACATTTGGCACTGGTCACGCTCTGGGTTAGTTGGTAGCCATGTCTCTGGGAGACCCATGAATGTGGCATACCGTTTTATTCGGGAGGGTTAGGCTTTCAGGTATTTGAGATGCGTTTGAACTTTCCTCCACAGGTTTTAGCTGAAATTGCGCATTGCATTTTGTCTCTGATTTTACAGTTGAGGAAGAAAAAGAAGGAAAATGTGAGAAAATACTACAATTGGACGAAAGCTGCATCCGGGTATCTGCATTTTGATCAAAAACTTACCTCCCATAGTATCCTGCGGGTGTGTAGTTTCTAAAAATATCTCATGGTGTGGGGATATTTTACTTAATTTGGAAGAGATTGTCAGTAGGGGTTAACATTTTAATTTGTGTGTGTAAATTTATTGAAGGTGAGCTTGAAGGTGCGTTTTAGTTGGGGGGTCTCCTGTACGAAAGTCAGGTACCTACATATATCTGTATCGTTTTACGCGGGAGGTATCTGAGCTTTTAGAAACGTTAGATTTTTGTTGTAACCTTAAGATAACTTAAGTAAAAATGGGAAAACTCCATGAAAATTTGCAAATTTTTCATTTTTTTAACATATTTACCCATAAATTCCAGTAAAATTTCCAGAAAGATTACAAATTCTGTTACCATGTTAACGTAGACTTTGTGCTGAAAAAAACAATGGTATAATATTCCTGATTTACGCAAGGTTTCCTACGGAAAATTATTTTTTCTACAGAGCGATGAGGAGCAAAAGCCTGAAAAGGCTAGGCAGTTAACGCAAAAAAAAAATGAAAATCTCATGCAGTTGATGAAAAGGGTTAAAGGGCATGTCCACCAAACCAAAACTAAAATTTAACCCACTACTGGCCCCACTGTGTAGTTAAAAAAAAATCCTTACCTTACATTTCTGCTCTATGGTTCTCCTGCAGTGCTTGTCCAGGAAACTGGAGAGGAGGCGGTGTCTTCCTGTTTAAAGGTTATTGCATTCAGAACAAAAATCCGAATGCCTCAATATGCCTCAATACATCATTACCACAAAATACCCTAACACAACTCCAACAAAACTTCCTTTTCCATTGGTAGAAAGACGCCATTTCTTACCTAATCACACCAAAATTCCTAGAGATATCTCAAAATCATATGACCTAAATTACCTACCATTAACCAAACGTCTATCCTCAAACCTGTGCTCCTGGCATAAAAAGCCATATTCTTGGTTTCGCCAAAATTAATATTATACGTATGGATGTATTACTTAAGTTTTTATATATTTTCCAAGCAATTCCTATTGTACCTCCCAAATCTTTTTTCAACCTTATAAAATGAATTCTCCTCCAATTCATATGGTCTGGCACCTCCCAAATATTCTACCATGCCAAGATGCAAAAGCAAAGGGGGCACAGGCCTTCCAAACCTTTACCTATACCATACAGCATATATCTTTTTTTTTTTTTTATTAAACGGATAAACATGGTATACAGTTATTTCCATATAATTTCTGTTCTTCATAGCAGCATATATATTATTGTTTTCCAGTATTATACAGTATACCATTATGGTAAAAAAAAAAAAGGAGTGATATTTTATCTAACAAATTAAAGGATAACTGTATTGCCTCAAATGAGTAATTGTATGCAGCCCTCTCTATACGTTTTTTTTCCTGATTTCGAGCTTCTCTCTGCCTTCAATTAGCCACCACCTGTGAAGGGGGCGTTACAATTCTGTTCTGCTCTAGCTGTCACTTAAAGGGTCTGTCCACCCTAAAAATGATTTTTTAATATAAGATTCCAACCTGTCCCCCAGCTCCAACCGCTATATTTATTATGTTTAGAAAAGTGCCCCAAACTCTACTACCTCCCCTACTTTCTCCGCGGCTTTTGCCGGGACCTCTGCTTGCGAGGAAAATGAAGCAGAGGGGCGGGAGGACCGGCGTAGCGTCTGTATTGGCTGAAGCGGCAGCCAAATCCGACGCGGCTGCCGGGAGTGGAGTGCATTTCGCGGGGAGGAAAGAGGGAAGGTAAGTAAAGTTTCGGGAGCTCTAACAATATAAATCGCGGTTGGGGCTTGGGGGACAGGGGGAATCCTAGATATTAAGAGGTTTGACACTAGGGGGAGGGAATCTGAGAGGGAGGGAGAGGGAGGGGGAGAAGGGCGCAGTACGATGCCAAAATTCTCCTGGAGGGCCAGGTAGGCGGCCGAGTCCTATATGGCTCTTGCTATCCTCCTTGGTGCAGTTTTTGGGGCTTGGGGGGGGAACTACGGAGACCCATATGGAGCGGGATGTGAGGTCCGGCTTAAACTTACACTACATGATGGGGTCAGTCTTGGGGTGGATTCTAGTTTGGGGGTGGACATGCCCTTTTTTACACCTCGCATGTGCGCACAGCACTTCTCCCCCCCGCTCCTGTTAGCTTGATTTATGTATGCTCGGGGGTTGGGGGTATCCCCTCCCTGAGACACAAATAGCGCAACCGAACAGTTCAAGTTTGTTTGACTGGAAGAGGAGGAGGAGAGTTGTTGTAACAGACTTCCCACCAGCCAATGACAAGTGATATGTTAATCAAGGCCATGGGCCGTCTAGGAGATGGGCTTTTAGCACTCATCTTTGCTGTGTGATAACTAAGGGAAGGCAGCACAGTTGTAAGTGAGAGTAAGCGATTTCAGCTGCTGGAAGTGTGGACATGCAATGGGGGTTATGTTATTTTTTTGGATATTGTTGTCCTTTAACTATTTACAAATACCATTCTTGCTGTAGCTTGACAGATTAACATTGTCTCATTAAAGAATTTTTTTTACACATACAGGGAGATTCAATAAAAGTTCTTATCGTTAAAAATGGTGCTAATTTTGCCCCAACCAATCAGATCTTATTTAACATTTGAAAGCTTGCTGTAGCTTGACAGATTAACATTGTCTCATTAAAGAATTTTTTTTTACACATACAGGGAGATTCAATAAAAGTTCTTATCGTTAAAAATGGTGCTAATTTTGCCCCAACCAATCAGATCTTATTTAACATTTGAAAGCTAACATCTGATTGGTTGGGGCAAAATTAGCACCATTTTTAATGATTAGAACTTTTATTGAATCTACCTGATACTTTCTTGTTGTCTTATTGTTATCTGGTTAGTAAAGGGAGGAGGAAAGGGGGGGTGGATGAGGGTTACTGCTGTTCGGTATAAGATCTGATTGGTTGGGGCAAAATTAGCACCATTTTTAACGATAAGAACCTATCTCTGCAGTTCCTATTGACTCACCACTAGAGGGAGAGTCTCTGCATTTCCTAATGACTCACCACTAGAGGGAGAGTGTCTGCAGTTCCTATTGACTCACCACTAGAGGAAGAAACACAGGAAACACACGGAGGGAGTTCAAGCCATATGACTTTTTACTTTAATTTACTTTTTGTGCAGGGTACATTTTTAAAGTTGTGAGAATTTAAACAAACGTCAACATAATTACAAGTATATCGAAGTTCTATAAAATCAACAGTGGCAGTTGTTCAAAATCATTACGATGAAAATTTACCCTGCAGTACAAAAGTAGAAGTCCCTTTCATAATAACAAAGAAAAGGGAAAGTAATAAATTACCTGTTTTTTTTTTCCCCTGAAATAATGTTTCCAATAAGAATCTATCTACTCTATACTGTATATATGGCCTGGCATTAGAAAGCAAATCATTTAGTTTGTGGGGGGAAAAAAATAACATTCAGCTAGTGCTGCTGTTAAGCTTTATAATCACAATTCCAAGACTAGGTATCATTAAGTACTCCCTTTGCGATCAGAATGATGATTCAAAATGTTAGGCTGCACCCAGAGGAATTGAAAAAGTCATTGCTTTTGCTCATACATTATGTACGAAAAGTGTACATTTGGCAAAAGTGACATTTAATGTTTTCGAGAGATAAAGTTGGCGTGCTTTTTATTTTCCTCTGCAATAGAAATGAGATAATTCTTTAGAGTAAACTCCTATTTTTTGCTTTGACTAGGGTCATTACCATACAAATTGTAAATAGCATCTGTCTATACTGCAGACTTTCTCAAAATGGAAAATATTTGGAATCAGCTGCCGAGTATTAATAAAAATAAGCAGAAATAATCCTGAATATTTTTAAACTGAAACGTACCAAATGTAATCGAGAAACTGCTTTTATATGCGTGTTCCACGTTAGAAGGGAAAAAAAGAGGAATTGAAGCAACTCGCAATATACACAAACAATATTTGGGGGGAAATAAAAAAAGAAAAATCTAATAAAAAGGGACGCTTTTCAAAATAATGCAACTAGTTATTATAGTTTATTGTTATGTTGAGTAACCATAAAATTATGCAGATGCTTGTTAAAAAACAATAAAAATGATTGAATAATTAACATTTTCTTGGAAGTACCTTCCTGAAGTCCCTCACTGACTTGCACCTCTCTGAATCATCGGTCTTACTCCTGCGAGGGTGCAGATCATACATTCTAAAGGGGCTTATTCATGTAATCTGTATGTGCGTTGGTGTGTCAGTAAAGTACAGACAAGGATATACCATGAGGTTGTGTGGTGGTAAATTGGGCTGGTCAAGACCCTCTGCTGTCTACTATTTATTAAAAATGTCTTTTGATGCTGATCACGATGCCAGTATGGTATAAACATTGTTTAAGGGGGAAGTATGATTCAGTGAGGAGATCAGGACTGTGGGGAGGCAACAAGGAAATAATTCAGTGTATGGTTTAAAACCTGCAAGTTTTATTAAAGGGCTATTATGGTTTTCTTGTGTCCCTCATCCCTTCTCCCAGTGATAGTACCCAGGGTGAGGTTCTGGGGTCTTACCCTGTAAATGAAAACAATCCCTCCAAATAACCCTTTACTTCCTGGCATTCAACCAATGGGAAGAGTGCGTCTTCCCATTTATCAGCCCTGCCATAGCCGACATAGAGACTTCACAAAGCCGACTTTGCAGGGCTCATTGTTAGTGATAAAGTAAAAACTAGCGGTGAGGACCACGTGGTTTAGCTTTTAACTGAGGGTGAGTGTGTGTGTGATGTGGGTGGCCATAATCACCCTTTAATTAATGTATTGTTAATTGGATTTGTGTGTACTCTGGCTTCATACCTTTTTCTGTTCATGTCCAATATTCTCTGTAGTATTTATCAGGATGAAGATGTAAACAAGGATATTAAAAACCTCCTCTATAAGCTCTAACTCATTTTAAATTCCAAGGTTCTAAATAGAGAAAATGCACTCCCTTATGTTTGCACACTAGATAATATATATGTTATTACTTTCCAAGCTATTATTTTTTACATCATATTTCTTGACCAATAGAAAATGATCTTTGTCACTGTTTTCCATAAAACACTAGCACATACTGATACAGTATATTCATAGGCAGAAATGTTTATATTATAGTGCAGTTTTTTTACTAGCAAGCTTTACTAGTTTGGGAATGAAGTGCTAACTAAGGGCAATATATCATGAGTAGAGGTGAATGAAACAAGTTTTGTTCTGCCAGCGGTTCCACAAATTGAAATTCCAAAAATTAATTTGGAATCTTATTGAAGCAGATTTTTTTCGATATATTGACTAGAGTTTTCAACTATTAGACCATAATTTTTGACTTCTCTCAATTCTAATCATAAGGGCCCAGAATTATAAAAGTTTTTTATCTTTATACAGTGTCCTTTACAAAGAACAGCTAATTAAACAGATTACTTTGCATTTGGTGCATAATCAGTGCAAACATTTCACCGGAGTGTCAGATTCTGTTGATTTTGAGAATTCATCCATAGGCAGGATTTACACAGTAGGATTTACTGCTTAAAGCTTTAAGGATGGTACACATGGTGCGATTCTTCCTCCTGACCGACCGTTCGTCACTTCCGGCCTGTTACTCAGGAGAAAGGACTGTTGGTTGCGGCAATAGTGGCTATGACCGGCAGTTAGTAGAGACCAATCATTCGGTCCATAGAGGACAGCACGATTGGCTATGGTTTTCGGACGTGACTGAACTTTTTTTGCTAATGTAAGTAACTTACGTGGATTGGTTAATGTACTGTGGCTGGGTATAAAATTATTAGTTTGGCTCACAATAGTAATTTAACATATGCAGTAAATTTTAGCAAGAGGACCTATACTGGTCTTGGGTAGAGATGGCCGGATTGCGTATCCGAACCCAGTTCCACAGCAGATCTCCGAGATCCATAGATCATGGATTTTCTAGAATTCTGCTTACTGAATTTTTTCTGAACTGGACTAGCACTGTTAATCACTCCTCTATTCAACAATTTGGGACCCAAAAGTCCTTTTAAGGACTAACTCCCTATAAGTCCTTTGTACAAATTTAGTGTTAGGCCTTTTAGAGGTCTAGTTAATGAACAGTGAAAGTTTGATAATCTGCAAATCCTCATGCGGAACAGATTTTCAGAAGTTTGGCCATCTCTAATTACAATCAGATTCTTCCAGAAAACATACCAATCAGATTCTTTCTGAAAGAATGTGATTGTTATACCAACCAATAAGATTCTTTTCCAATCACAATTGGTTACAATCAGATTCTTTTAGAAGGAATCTGATTGTCTGTTCCCCAGACCATTTCTGAGGTCCCAGAGCCCTTTACAGTAAGTTACTTGTCCCTGTGATGTATTAATGACTTAAATCAGAGGAATGTGAGCAAACTTTTCAAAACAGCATAAATACACCTATTTAGGTACGCTAACACATTGTGGAAAAGAAAGCACTAATAGCAAGCAAATATGTTGCAAATGGTTTAATACATTGCCATTAAATGGTTTGCAAAAAAAATAAAGATATTGCAAACATTATTGCATCTCCCTGAATGTCTAATAAAAAACATTAAAATAAATGTTAACGACTATCACAATTTATAGCTACAGTTAATAGCTTATGTTATGTAACAATTATTCCCTGATTAAGGGCCTGACAGTATAAATGCAAAGTAAATGCCATGTAATAGTAGTGTGGTGACTGAAAAAAGACATTTGTTAATCAAGTTCTACATTTTTACCTAATACTTTTAGCAGAGACAGGCAAAAAAAAACCCCAGGGGGCCAGACAGAATTGAACACAAATTATAAAACACCAATAATGGGCAGAGAAAAAGCATTACCGCCACTATGCTTATCGCAGCAGTAACCGGTTGAATGCATGTATAAAACGCCGATGAGCGTTAAGTTCAGCCTTTCAAATTTGCAAAGTCTGGGGTGGAAAAACACATAAGTGCCCATATATCTAGCCTGCCAATGGGTCCCTGGAAGGTGTCAGTACCTGGGGGGGTGTTGCCCAATACAAATAAAGGTCCAGGAGGAGTGTTGGACCATTTTCCAGCATTTACTGTAATATGATTGTTGATTTCCAACTTTCTGATGCTATTTGAGAACTGATAATCACTTTTCAAGTGTCTCACTCAGAGTCATAATAAACACCTATTATTCTTCTTAAGCCATAAGGTATAAAGAGGCCTGGTTCGTAAGGTACATGGGATAGGAGAGAGAGATGGACGTGTTTCGTCTATGTTCCTTCAACTGCAGTCAGTTACAGTCCTGGTAGATGTTATGGTGCCATTTATCTTTTTGATGCAATGCTGGGCACATCAGTATGAAGATGTTGCTTCCACACATCGCCAATACTACCTCCAACCATCCCCGCGAAAACTGCTTTATAATTACTGTGATAATAACTCTGTTTGCCATTGCAATATAAATATGCTACACAGTCTTGGGTGTTATACTTTCATAAATCCAAATGACAATCAGAAGTAATGTAACCCTTACCCTTTAGGGTTAACCTTATCTAGTTGCCGTGCTCCAAACCCTTTCTAGTTTTAATATGTCCTTTTTGAATATTGGATGCTGGTGCTTTGTAAAAAGAAAGAATAATATTTTTCTCTATTAAATCTATACACATCCTTAGAAAAGACAATCTGCCGGATTTACTCAGAACTGAGATTGCTTGGCTCAATATTGCGGTTGCCTCACTATCTCTTGGTAAATAAGTTAGCTGGTTAGCTTGGTGTGATATTACTTTTGGTAAATCCACATGAACATCTTTCAAGCTCCAAAAGTTGCCCTTTCGCCCAGTTTGTTATCTATTTTTCTCTGTAGAAACTCCTAGATCCAACTATATAAGCAGCACAGGGTTTTCAAAACCCATATGCATCCCCTTACATTTGTTATAGGATAACTAAAGCCTCAGAACAACATTCTTTTAGAACCTTAAAATAAAATCAGTAATCTGTGTCTCACTTCTCATTTGGATATGTTGGGAAATAAAACACAAGCCCCATGTTGCTGACCATTGTGTTCTTTACAGATGCTCAGTCCTAAGATACTGCAAGGATTTATTACAGTTGGTCACACCAACTAGTAACCTCTAGCCAATCCTTTGATAGGATAGATTAGGCAAGGGAGCATGTGACTGAGGTCAGGGGTGTGGCCAGTCACTGTACATACACACAGTTATTTCATCCAGTTCTTAAGGGGGTTACAGTTACGTTAAAACTATTTAATGTAGGTGAATTTTATATGTGTTTTTAGGGGGGTTATTTTCATTTTCTGGAGTGTAAAAATTTGGGGCTATTTCTCCTTCAAAATCTCATTCATCTCATCTGCCACTCTGCTGCCCGTTTTGATAATCTATCTAGGTCCACCTGCAGCAATTGCTCATTATCTGTAGATTCCAAGACCCTACATAGTTTTGTGTCATCAGCAAAAACAGATACCTTGCTCTCAATGCCTCCTTCTAAGTCATTTATAAATAGATTAAATAGAAGTGGCCCCAGCACAGAACCCTAAACAGAACAAATTCTCTTAAGAGCCTGTAGTTGATTGAGAAGTTTTCCCAGTTCACTAAAAACTACAACTCCTACTCTCTTCACCATTCATTTATGCGTTTATGCCATTTTTTTTGTCCCCAAAATCTCTGGGTTATTTTGAAAGCCTCCTTATAATCTGTCTACAGTAAAAGTTCTCCTATTTAGAACAAGGTTGGAAATACATTGTTTGCCATATAGGTTCCCAGTGTCAGATAACCCTTTCTACTTTTCTAATTCTCATTGAATCCTCCATAACCACAGTACCACTTGCCAAGCCTTCCTGGTGCTTGCTCTCCTTCATTAGGTAATTAAAACCACTCAGTATAAAGCCACCTCCTCTGCAGCTGCCCAGACTTTTAAAGCCATCAGGGGAGGCAGAAACCATAAGAGTTGGGAATAGCAGACATGGAGCTGAAGATCTCTATTCAGGAATGCCAGATACCAAGGTAAGTATTGCATTCTTAAAATTGGGACATTCTAGTTCTATGTGTATGGTTCACTGTGGGAGGTGGACATCCATAAATCACTCTGATTACTTCTATGTGATAACTGCATGGATGATAATTCCTGGTTTTAGTAGTTGATAGCTGGCATAATCTTATACTCAACCTAAACTTTAAAATCGTAGGTTTATTCTTTGCACAGCAAAGCATCATAAGGTGACAATAAAAGGAGAGAAAAACAGACCCAGGGGCTTTTTTTTACTGCTCCATAAATAGAAGTTACGCTTAACTGTGAACAATCATTATAAAAGTCAATGCTGTCAGCTTCAACACTTAATAAATATTCCCCAATTTTAAATATATTTTAGCTATGAATACATTTTGTCTAAGCTTCCTAACAGAAATTCCCCAGTGGCACTGTGGCTCTGGGTTAATCACGGAAGTCACTTAGGTTAGTATTTATAAAGGCGTGGAAATGCTATTTCACAACACCGTGTCTTAAACAATCATCATATTTGGTCATACGTGTACAGATGCTGTCAAACATTTATGACCTACTGTAAATTACATATGCCAAACAGTATTGCAAGTCAATACCACAGCAATATTTTACCTAAATAATCCCAATGATGAATGACTCCCATAGAGTTTGCATTATTTGGTTTCAAACTTAACCTGTCCTGAGAAAATTTAATTTGAGAACAGTCTACCATGATTTATTTGAATTAAAGCTCTACCTGCTTGGCAATCTAATTTATTTGGTATGCACATAGTGTACGTTTTCAAATAATCTGATATATGTAAACAGAAATGATTCCAACTCAGGGAGATGTCTGTGGGAAATAAAGTAAATATACACTCTTGTCTCCACTGAATCTTTTTCTTTATTTCTATTATTCTTCCCTTAATAGATGATTTTTCTAACATATTTTCATACAGGGCAAAATGTTGCACTGGATTGCAGTGTTTATACTCAAATTAAATGACTTTTAAGGACATATTTTCCACAAAATAAAACATTGTTTCACTCCCAAAGTAAACTATCCATTTAATGTACTGATTGAAGCCCGGGAGGTTAAGGAGCTATGTCTAATCTCCTGTTCCTTATCAATAGCTCAAGATCCCGAAACGAAGATTCAAGAAACGTACCTTTGTGTGATCCACCGAAGCCACAGTTGTTTTGTCTAACATTATCCTGCATGCGCGCTATAGCTGTACAGAACCAGGAAGCAGTTGGGGACCTGTCACTGAAGCCGCAGTAGATTGTGGGGTAGACTTGTCCTTTAATGCAAGGAGCAAAAAAGTGATAGCTATTTCTAAATGTCTTAAATTTAGTGATTATGGCTCATATTAAAAGATAACCAAGGCATAATAAATAAAGTTCTAGCATTTTTCTAGAATACAATGTTGTTGCTGCTCATCTTATAGCTACAGTGGTGCTTAAATATCATTTGGCCCAAGCCCATATATTTAAATGAGGCTCACAATAATGATACATGTTATAAAGGTTATGTATGTGCATTAAAGAATCTTTACTATAGTACCTTAAGATACAGCAAGAGTCTACCCCTCCAAAACTTTTTCAGATTTTAAATCTGACCCACAGACCAAGCCACTTCCCGATTCAGAAAAGGACTTTTCTAGAAGAATTTTTGATTTTCAAATACAATTTGTAAATTTTTTAAATCTACTTTTTAACTTTTCAATTTTCTAGTATTCGTTTTCTGATTTTTCAATGAAAAGTTCTGAGTCCTGCAAATTTTGGAAAATCCATCAGATCCATCAGAAATCTAAACCAGGTTTATTTCAAAACTGGGACTCATCACTATTGTGACAAGATGATCTGTATATAATAAAGTAATTACCCTTAAAAAAAAATGAAGGGTAATTACATTTTCTTTTAAAGACTTTGTGAATTTGCAACTTGCCCATCTAAATAGTTTGTTTAAATACTGTGTCTTATTAGCCAGAATAACAACATACAGAAGTCTATCTTTGTAGCATTATTTCATGTTGCAGTGTAAAAGCATTTATTGATGTACACACATTTATAAGGTCACATATGTTATTGTTCGCTTTGACAGATGGTGGTGTTAATTGGTAAAATGTTAAGTGCTGTTTAGTTTAATGCTACTTATAGTCTTCCCACAGAAACCTCCTATTGTCAATATGTTGTATACCCTGTACAACAGAAGTGCTTACACTGGCTTTAGAACATGAAAAAAAAAATATCTATGGCTAATAGAAAATGTCAGACTAAGCCCTAGGTAACTAACTCTAAGACCTAAGGAATGATCCCTTTCCCCCCCCATTAATTCTGCAGCAATATCCCTTTGTTCCTTCTGTGCTGTTTTACTGTGCTTGATCTGCAATCACTTGTTGGATATTGGAGCATACAAGCATTAAACCATCAACATATTTGTATAGGTAAATATAAAGCACAGCAGTACTGTATGTGGTAGGATGTCTATACCTATGTGTCCTTTAATATTGTTCATGAGCAAATGTTTACATAATCCAAGGTAAACCTACTTGGAGAACACTTTACACAATTCAGAAGGATATGCAGGCCCCCTACTACCTATCCTGTTCTGGATAAATTATGTCATACCTTGGCTGAAGCAAGATGTAATGTGGAGAAGGATAATCAGATTTCAGAATATTTTACTATAAATGTAACATAATTTGTTCTATTTGAGGAAGTTTTGAAAATGCCGTCTGGACATATTCCATGTATAACAAATAGACCTTTTCTTACAATTCATTTAAACTAGGTATTTGATTGTGCATATGCCTTTATCGCGCTGGGGTTATTCCATTCCATGACATAAATAAAGATATAGGTAGCAATATGGAAGAACACATCTTAAAGCATCTGAAAGAGACATATTTATGAATAGATATACAGCAGACCCAAACCCAGTTTTAAAGTGGATTTAACAGAACTGAAAAACAGAACTGTTTTTGATAATTACCAAACTTCCTAGATTTTCATATTGAAAATTGTAAAATTTCATTATTTATGGAAATTTCAAATTTAAAGATCGGTATATTTGAAATTTCTAGAACTATCGAAAACACTTACAAAACAGGAAGTGCATAAAATATTTTGGGTATTGATGCGTGTTCCCCAGACCATTTCCCAGGTCCCTGAGACATTTACAGAAAGTTTGTAAAGAAC
Organism: Hymenochirus boettgeri; assembly: GCA_019447015.1. NCBI lineage: Eukaryota > Metazoa > Chordata > Amphibia > Anura > Pipidae > Hymenochirus > Hymenochirus boettgeri. The sequence goes on from CM033471.1 coordinate 186,420,964, forward strand.
CATTACTATTTATAATTAATTAATTAATTTTAGGCAGAACTTTCAGATTTTGAACTCCCATTGACTTCAATGGGTCCGCTTGGGGATTAACAAATTTTTAGATTTTTTTTGAAAATCCTTGAATCTGCAAGTGGAATGGATTTTACAAAGTTCGGCCATATCTTTAAAAACAAAAGAATTAAAATCTAAAGAACCAATGTGCTATCTGTTCCTCTGTTCTCTATGTGTGAAATGTCAATGGAAGATTTGAATTTGCCCTCCATTTAGGAGACATAACATTTAATGGGTCTTAACCATGATGAGAGATGGCCGAACTATATAAAGTTCGGTCCGTTTTTGAACTTTCGAACTTCAGAGAAAGTTTGAAAATTAGAAAGTTCGAATTTGGACCCATTCATGTCTATGGGGGAGTGATAGTTCGAAAAGTCTGAGTGATTTACAGCTAAACTAACAGTGGTAACTTACTGTAAATGGCTGTGGCACCTGGGAAATCATCTGGGGAACATGTCACTGTCACCAAAACTTGTTAAAACATTTCCTGAAGTCAGGCAGGCAAATGACAATACATTTGAGGATTATCGAACGAACGAACACTCCTTCCTGTTAGTGAATGGTGCTTCCTAGGCTTAGCAGACAGTACATTCGAGGGTTGGATTGTGTACTGGTTAAAGCCACCGCCTTTGACATGGGAGACCAGGGTTCGAATCCAGGCTAGGGGCAGCTATACAAATGTTTGGATTATTATAATAACCTAGTAATATAATAACCATATAATACCCTATATATAACCATATAATACCCTAGTAATATAATAATATTATATTACTAGGTTATCACATGGTTATTATATTACTAGGTTATTATATTACTATGTTATTATATAACTAGGGTATTAGCCTAGTTCCCAACCCTGGTCTCCCATGTCTAGCCAGGTGTCTTTAACCAGTACACTATACATTATATGGTTATTAGATTTTATATATATATATATATATATATATATATATATATATATATATATATCATATGATAACTTGCATACATACATTAACCATATAATGTAGTGGCTGGATACTGTACTGGTTAAAGGCACCGCCTTTGACATGGTAGACTAGGGTTCGAATCCTGGCGAGGGGAAGCAATACAAATGTTCGGATTATTATAATACCCTAGTAATATAATAACAATATAATAACATATAATAGAGTAACCTAGTAATATAATAACCATATAACACTCTATCAGGGTTATTCAATAAAAGTTCTTATCATTTAAAATGGTGCTAATTTTGCCCCAAGTAATCAGATGTTAGCTTTCAAATGTTAATTAAAATCTGATTGGTTGGGGCAAAATTAGCACCATTTTAAACAATAAGAACTTTTATTGAATAACCCTGTATATTATAAACATATAATATCCTAGTAATATAATAACCATATAATACCCTAGTAATATAATAATATCATATGTTTATTATATTACTAGGTTATTATATAACTAGGGTATTATAATAATCCAAACATTTGTATAGCTGCCCCTAGCCAGGATTTGAACCCTGGACTCCCATTTCAAAGGCAGTGCCTTTAACCAGTACACTATCCAGTACATTTGATAATTATTGAATTTACGATCGAAAGTCCGAGAAATCGGGTCTGGGATAGTTCGAGAAGTCCGAGTCCATTCAAACTCATAAAATCCGGCTCAAACACGGGCTCGAGTTTGAGTTCTAGTCCATCCCTAACCATGATATGTCTCTTATATATGTAACTCTTGTTACATTTTACACATAGATGAGCAGGTCTGTTGGAACCAAGATAAGCTTTTTTTTACTGCTCAATTCCCATAACATTTTAAAATGAGAAACATGCATCTAAATGTCATACAATAATTCAACTCAAAAATCCAAAGCATCAATGGTAGTTTGGATATATTCAGAGTATAATGTAAAAGAGCATTTCAAGTAGACATTTATGCTACTTAATTGGTGCTTGTATTAAGTTAGATTGACACAGTACAACCCAAAGGCCTTTAAAATGGCACACGTTCAATACCATTTATGGCAGAGTCAAAGATCAATTCCTCAGTGCTGATGTATTTTCACTATTTAATGGGAATTGCTGAATATTTCATTTTGTGCCTTTGTATGATTTATAGAAATGTCTAAAGTACAGTGTCTTCTGTACTGTAAATATTGTAAGCCATCATTTTCTTTGGTTCTAAGAAATACACACAATATAATAATGTTAATTAAGAAGTAGAATGATATTTTATTAGGTGAAGTAAAGGGTATTTTACAGAACAAAAAAGTGGATGGAAATGCAGACAAAGTAGAAGAGACAAAATGATCTATGGTTAGTATACAGTTTATAATGTATCGTCTCTATTATTTTCTTCTAACTACAGATGCATGCTTACAGGTACTGTTACCTGGAGATATCCACACACAGAGCAATGGGAAAAAATGGATTATTAATCTTGCCTAACTTTACCTTAGTCCGATTGCCCTGAACAGAAGCCAATTCAGGGGTTTAGTAAACCCCCATATCTGAACCACCAGCACAGAGATCTCTAATGGATTTGAGGATAATTTAAAAACTGAAACAGCAATGTTTAAGTTGAATTGGAATCAAACAGCAACACTAGAAAGCATACTTTCAGAGTACGATCACCCATATTATGCACAGTTCAAAAACCCTAAAAAGAAACACAACTTTACCCATGAAAGAGACACATATAATGCAGCTTGTAAGAGAACTGAATATCTTATTTAATTATTTTTTTCTTTTAAAGCTGTCTGATAAATTAAATTCCAACCTAAGATATTATTGATTGGATACAGGAGGTAGTAGAATATTGAACCATAGCAATGAGAACTCACTACTCATGTAAGAGGCCGACTAAAGAGGTAATAATAGGATTACGTTCCTCCCTGGGATATTGAATTTCCACCTATGAAATTTGCCCTTCAAGCCTTGTATCTGGAGCAGCAACTTGTTACAGATGACAAAGACAGTTACTACTTTTTATATAATCAAATGTCATTGCGAGATTATGGGCCATAGAGGAGAAGGTATAAATCCCAGCTTGCATGTGTCTAACCAGTCAGTAGGAAATGCAAGGATTACCTACTCCTAAATGGACATATCGCTAAGAGCACATGGGAGTGACTTTATTCTGCAATATGCAAATCAACAATATTTCAAGAGTAAAATTGTCATTACTAATTTGGTTTTACAAACTCAATGGGGGAGTTTTAATATGGCCCTTTTCCATCTAAAACCCACGTTAACCTGAAAAAAATTTGGGATTATGTGGGTTTTGGACGGATTTTAGAGCACAGCGCCATTTCCGAATGTTTTTGGAAATAGCGCTGTGCTAAAGATCCAAAACCCAAAGCATTAAGTTTTGCGCTGCTTTGTAGCGTGAAACTTAACGCTACGGCTTGTGGAGCATTAAAGTCCCGCTCCTTACCTTACCCCGATCCTGCGATGCAATAACTGACGTAATCTCGTTTACATCAGTTATTGTATCACGGGATCAGGCTAAGGTAAGTAACGGGAGTAGCGATATTGAATCTCCCCGTATGTTCCTTGGTTTGTATTGCAGCAGTGCACTGTTTTCTTTTAGCTCTAGGGTTTTTTTTTCTTTAATCATATTTTTATTAACTACAATTTTATTTTGTGTATTCAACTATGGAATTGTCTGAAATGTAAGTAAAATGAGTTTTGTATAAATAGACAATGACATAATTCAGATAAATGTTTGATGCATGCTGGGAGTTTTGTTTTTCTTGGTAATGTATGCTTTGATGGAGAAAATAATGAAACATAAAGGATGTTTAATTTGAAAAGAGCATTTGTAAATTGGAAAATCTTATTTCTGCTGCGGTTATTAAGATATCAGACTAAATGGTTTCTCAGGAGAAAAATTAATATGTACTTTTCTTAAAAATGGATTTTTCATATACAATTAGCAAAGCATCTCTCAAATCATAAATTCCTTTATAATATGCTTTGATATTCATAAGAGAACTAGCAAACTGGCCCACTATTGACTGCATTTCAACAGATCTCCATAAACAGACTAACAAACTGAATTATCATTGATTGGTTTCTAGAGGTCTTCGGGGGAAGACATCGATTGAGGGCTTTGTTACAATTCAGTGACATACTGTAAAGTTTCCCTCTATCAGCATTTTTCATATTCTTTTATGAGGCCATTCAGTTCAGTCACTTTATTAAAAATGTATGGCTGGACTTTTTGACCAACAGGATACCTATACAACACAAAATAAAAAATAATGTCCTTATTTTTTTCTAAAGTTTTCAGTTAGACTTGTTTTATTAATTTGGAATTGCCTCCCATAATCCATCTGGCACTCCACATCCCTCAACTTAACCATACAACTTTCCTCTTCAAGCCAGCGTATCACCTGACTTGTCCATCCACTGGCCAAACTTCGCTCAAACTTCTGAAACTTCTGCTAGTCAGACATAGTCTGACAGGTCCCGACGGACCTTGTCTTCTATGCGCATGCGCGATCTATGCGCATAGAAGACAATGTCTTTTGGGACCTGTCAGACCAAGCGCCGGGGGAGCGAGCGAGCGGGTAAGTTTTTACCTTCTCTCCTGGCTCCTGTGTGTTCTATTGAAGAACGGAAGGTAAGGCACAGCTCCTTTACCTCCCGTTCTTCAATAGAACTGGATTCCAAAAACTTCCAAAAACGAGTGGAGATACCCTTTAAGTAGTGGATTAAGAGGGAGCACAGAAGATGTTGAACCAGCCACTAAACAGAAATTAATAAGACTGAAATCACCCACACCAGAAAAGAGCAAGTGTTTCATTTTAATATATATCATTTAAAACTGATTTTAATAGGTATAATCCTTTATTCTAATTTGAGGCTTTTTATTTTTTGTATTTATCCTTATTTATACTTTTCTACTCCAATTGCTCATGTTATATCAAATTTACAATTAATGTTAATGTTTTAGATTAAAAATGCTTAAAGGAACACAATACTTGAGCAGTAACTGACTGCTTACTAGAGCAGTCACTGACAAATCTCTGGCTCCTCTTTCAGTCTACCCTCCCCATATGCGTGCCAAAGTCAGAGAATTGGAGAAATGTAGGAGCCAGAGAGTAGGTCTCTAAAGATGTGGTGATAACTGTGAAACACATCAGACTGCCCCCCTGTACACCTGTGGGTACCTGTGTTCTGAATAAAATTTATATACTTTATTTAGTCATATTTGTGTAGAGAAAGTCTTTAAAAGTTTATTGCTTGCGCTTAGGGGTATGAGTAAGGGAAGAGTTAAAAACAATGAAGCCATAAGGATTAAAACAGCAAAATGCGTAGGAACTACCTCACAAGCCATTACCAAGTAGATTATTCCTTACCACAAGACCACCACAATTTAAAGGGGCCGCACCATAGCGAAAGGTGTAACTTCAACTATTGCTAATAGACTGTCTGTGAGGTTTTTTAGTGCTTTTTATTGTTTGGAATTGTTATTATTAAGTTTGTTGGCAACCTTTTTCCTGTGTGCAGAGGTTTTGGGAGCTACACAGACCAAGCAAGCATCAGAACAGCACAGAATGTATCCTGCATTACCCCTAGTGGTGGATAGGCACAAGTGAGTGTTTTAAGAATTTTAATACATGGAAATGTAATTTTAAACTGATTTTTTACATAGTTCTTGAGCTTAACCTATTTATTTTATTTATGTTTTTTTAACCCTTTCCCTACCCATACCTCCAAGAGCAAGCAAGAAACTTTTAAAGATTTTATACACAATTCAGTGGACAACTTGCAGTGCAGCCACCACATATTTTTTTTTGTATACATTCGTACTTATATTTAGAGACTATATATATATATATATAGTTATTATACTTGCATACTGTTAAACTTGTTAAATTTGTTTAGGACAGAATTTTATTAAAAGTGGCATTAATACAGGCAATGTTAGGAATTGCATGTAGCTTTTCCATTTCCTTCTGTGTTCTTTTGAGGATTTATGTGTCGCCAAGGACAAAAGGGATCCCAGTTTTACAAGCCACCTCCCACGGGTGTGCTACATTTGCATACTCTGCCTTGGATATGGGGCAGTAGTTTTTTCAAAGTTTCTGTTTGCTGTGGACATTGTGATGGCAAGACTGTGTTTGGAAAATGTTATCTGCATTCGGGGATGGTTATGATGATAAATGTGTGCCTCATGTGGAGCTCCTATAGAACACCAATATCAGGAGTTCATGAGTATAGTGTCCCTTCAAGATTTTACTTTTGTACTAAAAAGTGTCAACGTTTGCCTGACTCATTTATATTTAGATCAGTAGTTTGCCTGATTAATGCATATCTAGATAAATAGAGCAATGCACAGGTTTCCTCAACCAAGAGCAAGTGGTTCTATGGAAAGGCCCGACCTATGGCTAAAGTAAAGCAGAAGGGGGGTAGGAATATGAGCCTACCTACCAAATACTTAGTGGTTTTATACTTAATAAATGTGTTTTCACACAGTATACTGGCCCTTTAAAGGGAACATCCACCCTAAAACTAAAATTTAACCCCATACTGGCCTTACTGTGTGGTGTTCAACCTTACCTTACCTTACCTTACATCTCTGCTTCAAATGGTTCTCCAGCAGTGCCTGTTCAAAGTCAAAAAAACTGAAGAGTAGATGCTGTCAATGAGTCATCTGGTTCCTGCTGCTTCCTAAACCTCAATAAGGACAGTGTGAAGGGAGACCTCTCCCCTCCTCCCTCCAGATCCCTTCTATCTGCTACATTCCCCTAGCATTAAAACCATTTTACCATGTGCAGTCCAGCCTTCGTTCTCCTGGTGCTCTGAATAACCAGCAGCCGGGTCTGTTTCTGCCAGCCAGCCAATCACAGACACGGCTGCTGGTCTCGCCCCTTTCTGCTGTTTCAGACTATCAGAGAGCTGGGAACAGAGCGCCAGGGGATCAAAGGTCTGTAAGTAACTTTATATGGCTTTTCTTGCAAAACTAACTTGGCAGATCCTTCACACTCCGTTACACATATAACCACCTGGGTGCTACTGTATAGGTAAATAGGCAGTAGACAGGAAGTACAGAGCACTCCAAGGCTTTCTAATAATGAATTGTATTACAAACAAGGTAGGTCGTGTTTCGGCCATCTTGCGTGTGGCCGTCATCAGGGTTACAGATCCAAACATACACACACAGTAAAAAGGCTAGTATCCTCCCCCAGCACACTCCGTCCACCCCTACTGTGCTCTTTGTGTCACAACAAAGCGAATAAAACCACATGCCTCCAGGCATTACACCAATGAACGTCTGGGAAAGTATGCCCACAGTGGGAGGAGGATCCTTCCTACAGGATCCTCCGCTATGGAATTCTGTGAGTTCTTGGACATACCCACATTAAACCCAATACATGCTCTAAGCATACAGTAAAAGGGCATCTATAGTGGGAAAATTAACTTTTTTTTCTTTCTTTCCATGTGTTCTATAATTCCCCACAACCCCCAAAGTGTCTTTACTGTCCTGAGATACCCCAGTTTGAAGAATACGTGATTGCATTCCTCTACTCCTACTTGGACTGTGAATCAAATCCCTGTGATGTGATCCCCCCTCCCTGCTCTGTAATAAACATAGAGATAAGAGCATTAGCAGGGGGAGAGAGGTAGCTTTCAAGGTAGATATAAGTCTGCACTTGACCCCCCTTCTTGATAGACTTCACTGATTGATGATGGGTCACAAAGAGAGAGATCATAAACTGTACTGTTCTCCTTCTTCTTCCATGTCTCCAAGACAGCTTGCTTTCTATTGGCCACTGTGCGTGGATGTGTTTTTCAGGATGTTGAACTTTTAACTCCTACTGCACATGATAAGCTTGTCGGTTAGCCGAAGTTGAGACATGGAGGAGGAAACAGAGGGGAGGGGGAAGGGGGGGGAGTGCTGCACACAGATCTGGCACCATGGTTAAACAGAGTCACTGACATAGATAGGATTAAGGCAGCACAGAGTACATGAATTTAACTTTGCAAAGGGGCAATGTGTTTTTTTTTTACTATAGATGCCCTTTAAAGTGTCCTGTGCCTCTCAGGTAGGTGCAAGGTGCAATCTAAAGTGCAAGTGCTGTAAATATGAATAGAATAAGTTATATAAAACAGATAAATAAACATTACAATATAAAATCTATTTCAGAACAATTGACTAGATAGAGGAGAAGATTATAACCATACATTCAAATATGCAATTGAAAAAAAGAGATGGAACCAAGAAAGTCTGTAACAATTCAAACATGGAACTGTGTTTAATAGCAACAAAACACTACATGTTTTGGACCTAATTGGTCCTTTGTCAAGTGACAAGTAAATTATATATGGAGAAATTTAATACCCTAATACACTTTGGAGTGGGACCCATCTCAGATGGGGGTTCCTATGTATGCCCTATGTATGCCTATCTTACACATCACTGCTATACTATACAGAAGTATGAAATAGAACACAGGAAAGGCAGAACCCAGGGTTTTGTACCAATGGCGTGGCATCTTAAATCGCTGCTCAATCACAATCAGGTAGGAAAGGAACTCCTGAAGTTTAGGGAGGAAATCCAGAAAATGGAATTTGTGCATAAGGAGGCTTTGAGCAAAGACAGCTTCTCTAATTGATTTTGGTCATTATCTGGCAAACAAAGGAATACAGTGACATACTGTATAGGAGGAGACAACACTGCAGAACCCTCACAACGGTTGATAGTTTAGACTACTCTACCCATCTGATAGATAAAAGGCCACTCACAACCCTAATGTGCCCACTAATAGGGCCAAGAAAAATGTTTTTTAGGGGTTACAACGAGGTCCATGGCCAGGATAAAAGGAGATGAAAAAGGAAGATCACCAGGAGGGGCCATGGGGCAAAGGGAAGGGGTCTGCCTCCCAGACCACCCAGGAGGAGGTAGTATACAAACTCACCAACCACATATTGAACCCTGCAGAGTACAAACTCCTTAACAGAGACCTGTCCTTTGTGTCAACCCCAAAATATGATCCCTTGGAGGATGAAATAGATCTTTATAGACTTCAATGATCTCTAAAATTGAAAGATCAATTTCAGAAATAACAATACCTCATTAACCGATTTAGACCTAAAAGTACTTTTTAACACCCTAAACAACCCCCCCCACCACCACCAGATGACTAAATCAAAGATGGCTTAGTGAATACTATAAAAAGCTCCTCGGGGGAGTGATACAGACCTGAAGTACCTTGTTTGTATTAATTATAAGAAAGCCTTGGAGTGTTCTGTACTTTATTTCATATTTTGCCTTAAAGCATTTTACATTATTACAACATCTTGACCTTTGCACAATTGTATACACAAATACCTATATACTGCTGTTTAATGCCATGGCCTTTTTTTTTTATTTTCTTGCATGCTGGCAAAATTCTCGGTACACTAGGCTAGAGAGAATGGATAATGAAAAAAAGCAAAGCAATTTGAAAAGATCAGCCATATATTAAACTATCTTATTTTTTATTTTGGCGTATGCCAAATAGGCAAATTATTAAAAAATGATAAGAATACAAAAGCTGTTTATAAAGATGATATTTTATATCTAATATTAAAACGAGGCAAAATTATATGTGTGCTTCTTGGATTTGTAAGGTGTAAAACTGTTAGTTAAATTTCCTGCCACCACTGTGCACCCTAATTGTACTGTTATATTTTATTTTTTCATTTTAGTCAATTGCAAGGTGTAATGAGCCAAAGACTACATCATTTTGTTTATATCCAATCAATGTTAGCCTGCTAAGCGTACCAATAAATTGTATACTACAATATGTATTGACTACTTATTAAAATCTTATTTGTGCATAAAGAGAGCCTAATGTTATAGGCAGCACAATTTAATAAAAATGTCAAGAGAAAGAAAAAGAATTACAGTTACACACAATTACTATATTAAAAGCTGATATGCCCACATAGTTCTAAGCAACCGAACATAAAGACTAACAATACATAATTACTCTACTGTATAATGTCAAGTATCACAAGTTTAATTTTTATGGCCTTAATGATTTCATTGGTAATCAGCATTAGTGATTTCAAAATAAACCTGGTTTGATGGAATTTTCTATTTATTATTCATTTATTATTCATTTATTTTTCATTAAACAAATTGTAAAATTTAGATTGAAAATTTTAGAATTAAAATGTAAAAACTGTGATTGCATATTCAGAAAATTCCAGTTCAACCAGGTTCTAATTGGACTTTTGAAACTTCTATATGTTCCTTGGAACTGCTGATGGAAAAAACTCACCAGTATCATTCATCACCAATCAGGTCCTTTTGCTTGTGCTGAATACAGTGCATGGCAGAGTTTCATTGGCCCCCTGTTTCCAGCTGCAGCTGCTCTGGGTAGATCTCCTGTAAGAGATTAACTATTGGCTGTGCTGTGCTGTTCTGGCTAACTCCCTTCACTAAAGTGAGTATTAAATTCTCATATACATAGAGCCAAGATACTTGAACAGCTACCACAAGCAAGGGGTCAAATTCATGCTAACCAATGGTGAATCAGTTAGTGGGACTTTAACTTTATTTTTTAATTTAATTTCTATTCGGGTGTTTAGTTTTCATTAACTTATGGAATATACCTGAGTTGGACCTACAGAGATTTCAGACCAGATTTTCAGACGACTGATTAATATTATAGATTAATATATATTTCAACAAATTGATACAATTAGAAAAGTTTAATTTAATTTAAGTGTACAGTAGTTTGAGTCACATGAGAAGTGGGTACGCTATAGTTTTGGCTTGGTTCACCTTGAAAGCATAACTTTACCATGTTTGTCAAGAAAGGGGAGACAGGTCACAATGTATTTTTGCATGGTGGCTGTTAGGTTTTTATATATTCTCTATAATCACTTAGCCTAATAGCAGCCATTTTGTTCTCTGACTCCATTTTGTCTTACATTATTGTCGTGTTATTGCAGATGTTTTGTTTCCAAATGTTCTTTCTCATTTGATAACACTTGAGCTTCCCAGTGAACTCAAGGTCTTTTGCCTCCTACATTCCAAGGTTTTAGTACGTCATCGGCAGACACTGTGTCTGGCCACGCCCCCTTTCTCTCTCTGTGAAAACCCCATGTAACGTGTGAATAAACTGAGAAACTGGGTCCTACTCCACCAGGCGTGTTGTGTGATCCATTTCTTCCAGCGCTGAAGGTCTCTAAATGGGTCTGACAGGCATCAATCAGAGTCCGGGGAACTAGTGAGGATATTTATTCTAACAGTGGCTGTTGCATGAATATGCAATATGTGGCATTAACTTTTTGCTATGCTTTACTGCATGTTTTATTGTCAAAACTGACATACATTTTTGTACTCATGTTTTCACCAATTTTAAAGCATTAATAAGGTTTGTTTTCATGGAGAAGACTACAATTTTGGGCTCTATAGAAAATAGGAAATTAAATATTAGTTAGATAAGTTTGCACTTTTTCATCTTTTGGACTGCTTTTTTGGGGGGATAGTAGCTATTGTTTTTATAGCTATACGTATACAGGGAGATGTAATATTTGGCACATTGGAACAAAATGGACTTAAACCCACGTTTCCTGATGTAATATCGTGTTAGCATGGGTTTCACTCCATTTTTCTGAGGCCTGCGCTGTTTTGAACTGATGACACAGGCACTCGATATAATTCCATAAACAAAAACTTTTGCACTACTTGGTAGCAGGAAAGCAGAAAATGTTAAGCGATTACTCCAGAACCCAGAAGGAAGAACATTGTGGAGGGTAAGTATTGCATTTCCCATATTATGTTCCATATGCTTGCTTAATAAAGGTGCCTTAACTAGAGGCATTACATACTTTGTGAGCATGTATATATTTTACATTTGGGGTCCTGTGCAAGATACCCACAAAGACAGCAACCTTTGATCAGTGAGAATTTGAAGCAGTGGAGAAGTCTCTGTTAAGGTAGTTGATTGGAACTTTTTGAAAATTCGGAACTTATCATCGAAAATAGAATGTTAGAAAATTTAAAATTTAAAAAGTTCATGACAAGGATGGATGGGTACAGCTCTTTTTTTTTCTTATTGATACCCTAGCATCCCCCTTAGAATTTTCACAGAACCCTGGTTGAGAAACAAAGAGCCAAAGGCTTTTTCTGTTTATATAAAACACAAATTGATTTGAATGTACTTGATTTACATCTAGTGTTGCCTCTTGTCTCTGTGAAGTACATCAAAATGCTGTAGTGAAGGAAAAGGAATGCATAAAACATGTTTCAAATTGAAATGTTTCATATACAATATATGTCAAGCTGTAATCATCGTAGCAGGAAACAGAATGTAACCATTATTACAATTTACCAGCAACCAACCCATGACATAGTTGGCAAACAATAAAAGTGTAAACTTTGTTAAATAAACTTATATGTCTATATTATTTAACAGGAAAAAAACCTTAATATTGTTAATCTACTAAGGAATTAGAATATCCTATAACATCAAAATGCCTTTAAATCTTGTTAAAAGATACTTATATGCAAGCAAAGTGTCCTTGATGGGAAAATAGGTCACCCAAGGATACTAGAATAGTTTTCATGACCACTTGTGCCCAGTGAGTGGGATAGTTATCCAACTGCAATATTTCACTTCTATCAGAAACAAGAGTACTTCAACTCGGCAAGGTTGTTGAGAACATTACTAAAGGATTACTCATAACTGGTTTCCATTTGTATTCAATTGAATTGTATTTTTACTGCTCAATCTGTTGATAAAATTTTCTGTTTTAACAGTTCTCAGCAAAGAACAAGTTTTATCAATTTCATGACCATAATTCTATAGACAACATTTCAACCAAGGAAATAAGCATTGCCAACTGGAAAACATGTCTTAATATATTGTGCATTTAAATATTTCTGCTTAGAAGGGATGTCTCGCCCTGAAACCAAGTTGAAAATCCTGCTCAGTGCATGATGCATTCATACATCTCTATGGGATCAAGAGAGACCTTTGTCAAGGTGCTGCTCCCCTAGCAGAGCCACTGGTTTTTATGTGACACAGTTACAAGTGAAATCACATTGTTTTAGGGAGATTACCCTTGCATGAGGCAAGCCCTGCATTCTTCATATGATATAACATTTTTATATTCCATCTAATCTTCGTTCAGAAAGTCAAGCTTTGCAGCATGATAGCACAACAGTCTTACAAAGCTGATTACTTGTTTTATTGAGTAGGCTTCTTCCCATAATTCTTCCCATAAACCTATTGATAATCCATTAATGTGCTAAACAAGCAGAGCCCAATGGTTAAAATATTTATATTTGTATAATAAATAATATTGGATTGATTTATTTGACAGAAACATTTTTGCATTTTATATTGAAAGTCTCCTCTATTTCAATTATACTCACCTTTCCCATGTTCCACACCTGAATAGTACTCAGGCACCTAACTGCTAAGTCCTCACCTCTGGATACTTTACTAATTAGATTTTATACTTATATGAAGTTTTCCTGACCACTCTGGTCTACCCTGCTCCTGTCAGTGACTAAGTCAAAGATTTAGCCAATGGAAAGACATGCTTCTTTGCAGAATGAATGTGCCTTCCCATTGGCTACATCGCAAACTGAAGAGATAAGCAGGAGGAGGATCAGAGTGGTGAGGAAAACGTTATATAAGTATAACAGCTGATGGTGCCCTCATCTCAGGGCTAGATTTACCATTAGACACAGTAGGCACATGCTTAAGGGAACTTGTGATCGCAGTGGCGACATTCAATTTTTACCCTACTGTAGCCACTTCAATCTGCAGTATATCGTGTTTAAAAAAAAAAACATTTGACACTCTCTGTGGTACAGTTATTAAATTAAAACCGTTCCTATTTATTGCATTTTCCAAATTTTAACATTATAGTCTTATTTTTAACCTCTGTTTTGAGGGGTAAGGTGAAGTGTGCCAGGCTTTTTGTGCCTATCGGCTTCTGAGATAGGCACATCCTCGGTTAAGTGAAACTTGCGCAAATTAGGCTGCTTGCTCACTGAAACAATGTTTGTGTGGCTTGCACAATAAAGCACTAAAAAGTGCACAACTTTCCATTTATTTTTGTCATATGATTGTCTGTTACTAGAAGACAGAAAATGTTTGTACCTTGGAGATTCTGGCCATATTCAATGAGCCTAGATAGAAATCTACACAGATTATACATGACTGTGCCGTGTTTTCTGATCACATTCTGTATATTAAATGGAATTCACCATGAAATATGATATCACTGTTCTGATTGTCTTGCGATACATTACATTCCATCTGCACATTTTCGTGTGTTTTGATTTCTGAATCCAAATCACGTATAGCATCCAGTGAACAGAACATTTTGTATCAGATAAATAATAGCTGGTATTATTTCTGAAAGGAAATATTTCTTAAAATAATTTGCTATGTTTTGACAAATGATTCATTAAAATGATGTCTGCCACCTGGTTGATATTGTTTTGCACTATGTTGTTTTCTGAGCGGATGTCACAATAAGAATACATTTAATGGCAAATGTTTTAATGTGGAACTGAGAAAAACTATTCACATAATCAACGTAATGAATTATTTCTTGCAAAAGTTCTGCTGTTTCCAACTATATGATACTTTCAGGGCATGTAACCAGCCATGACATTGATTTATTTATTAGCATTTTATCATCTTGTGCAAGTGCCTGTCTGACATACATAAAAGCATTTTTCAAGTGTTTTAAATTCAACCAAAATATATTTTGATCATATGCTGTAATACAAATACATTTGACAAAAATGTACTTCATTAATTTTGTCTAAAAGGCAAATAAATTTACTTTAAAAATGTGTGACACATCACACATAAGTAATGACATTATGGAGACCATTTATTATAACTTCGAAAACCCTTACACTTTACCGCTCTGCACCTCTATATTGTCTCATCACATACAGATAGACAAACAACAGTATAAATGGGGAATAATTATGAGAAAGTACAAGTGTCACATTCTTGAAGATAGATAGAACCAACCGAAGGTTGGTAAAGACCCTGTTATACTTAGTGGTGAATATACAATTCAGTTTAACATACAAAAAGACATTTCAGTACATATATAAAAACATTAAGAAAGCAAGAGATAAAGGCTGAAATAATAGTCCCCTAAATCCAATCCAAGTAGAATACTGGAAAGATAACCATATATAAATGCCTTAGTACAAACCCCATAGTCAGTTACAACACAGTGTGGTAGGACCAATAGATATAGTTCACTGTAAACATGGATCTCTCCCCATAGGCATCTGAAGCATGAGGAAATATAAACACTCTGTGACACAATGCAAATGTTCCATGCATAGTTATTGTGTAGTATCTGACCTGAAAGAAATGTTTGTTTTGATCCTGATCTCTCCTTTTAAAACAAAGAACATGTACAAGCCAGTTAATGGATAGGGTGGAAGATATAGGATATTAGTCAAAAGATTCTCTGCATTCTATATCTACCAGAGAAAAAGCAGTGCACACTGAACAGAATATTCTCCATGTCTAATTAATTACAGTAGTTGTGTATGGATGCAAACCCATGTTAAGCTATGTTAAAATGTTTACTTTTAATAGTAATGAGTTGACTAGGGCAGGCTCAATTCCCCTGCCTGAGATATGAGAGGAATAAAGCTGGGTACACACAGTACCGATAAAGCCCCAATACCATCGGATCCGATGATATTGGGGCTTTATCAGTACTGTGTATACCTTCGTTTTTCAAATGAGTGTGTGGCCGCTGAACAATCGGGTCGGCCGGAAAAGAGGGAAAATTTCCCTCGGCCGCAGCAGACTCCCTATAGAGGAGTCTGGGGGGAGTCTCCCTATAGAGGAGCATAGGGGGAGCGCTCGGGACTGTGTGTAGCCCGATCGTTTGAAAAATGAAGATCCAGTCTGTCATCTTTCAAGATATTTCAGGTGTGAACCCAGATTAAGTTTCTGTTTTTGTCCTTTACAGGAAGGAGTAATTTCAAATGCCAAGACTGTTTTTTTAAGGTAAAAAAGGGGGTGGTTCTGAGACCTCTTTAATGTTGTAAACCCAGACAACTAGGCAGAGCATTTTATTCCATTAAATTCCCAGACTGTTCTGGTAAAAAAAAAAAAAGGCCAGGTGTCAAACCCTATTATGATTCATTAACAGATTACAGGGTTATATTTCTAAAATTGAATGCAGGTATATAAGTACTATATGATAATATAAAGAACCCAACCTCAAACTGAAGATCCACATACACATTATATTAATTCTAATCCCTATAGAATGAAACCAAATTGTGGATGCATTTGCAAAAACATTTTGTCATTTAGCCTTTCTTTACAGAGGAACTAAACTGAATTAATAACATTAAGGGGGCAATGCTATATTGACCTCTACCTGGCGAATTTAGTGTAAATCTCACGGATTATTGTATTATCGGATTAACGCGTTTTATAAAAAAAATTGCAGTGGCAGCGCCATTATATATTTCTCTGTATATATTCTTGTATTTTCTTAATATTGTGAAAAAAAATGAAAACTATCAGGGAGATACAATATCACTTCTCCCGTTACTGACCTTAGCCTGATCCCGCTATACAATAACTGACGTAAGCGAGATTACGTCAGTTATTGCATCGCGGGATCGTGCAAAGGTAAGGAGCGGGAGTTTAACGCTCCATAACCCGCAGCGTTAAGTTTCACGCTAGAAAGTAGCGCAAAACTTAACACTGCAGGTTTTGGATCGTTAGCACAGCGCTATTTCCAAAAACATTCGGAAATGGCGCTGTGCTTGAAAATCCGTCCAAAACCCACATTAACCCAAATTTTTTTAGGGTTAACGTGGGTTTTAGATGGAAAATGGCTATATTGAATCTCCCCCTAAATGTTTTAATTGTTTAAGGCTACATTTTAAAGCAAATTGTATTTTAAATAACAGCTTGGAATCCATGTTGTGAAAATAATTAGTATTAAAAGGAAGGAGTAGAAAAAAGATAATTTCTAAGCATTACTTACCATCTGTTTCAATTCTGAATACAACATAGCTTAATACTATCTCTCTCTCTCTCTCTCTCTCTCTCTCTCTATCTATCTATAATCTATATATTATCTATATCTCGTCTTTAATATCCACTTACGCTACCTTACAATATAATCAATTAGTACAGTTTGTGCTTAACATATATCCTGTATTGTATTTTGTATAACTTGTTTAAATACAGGTCGTCACTTTTTCATGTTCAGTGCAATCAAACTGATTAAATTGCATCTGTACAGTCAAATGAATGAATAATCATTAGTTGTGTAATTGCTTTTCTTCCTACAGTTACATAACGGTAAAATGCCCATGTTAAGGATGATACATAAATTAAACTTTACCATCCTTTCTACATACTGAAACTACCACGAGCCATATTGCATAGTTCCCAGGCTCACCCTTAGGGTTTTGGTAAATATAAAGTGGTGGGTGGAGATCTCCAACCAAAAAGGCCTCCTTAGACATTTTTGTTTCCTCATACTGTATGTATCTGTTCACAGGACAGTGGATAATCCCAGATAATTTTACATGACAGCTTCTTTTTAGTCTTTGGGTGGACATTAATTCTTATTTTCAATATTTTCCAATCATTGGCAAAGTTTTTATTTAATACCATGAAATTAGCTTCCAACCAGAAGCAAAACAATTACAGATAATCAGAAAACATAACCACGAGGGTAGATTTTATCTATTATTATGCAAAGAAATCTAATTCCAGATGGTAGCATATTGATCTTTTATGACATTAATCATATTTAAACAATGTGCTTTCCATATTGTGAACTTTACAAAGTTCAAAGTTCTTCTGTCCAGACCTTCAAAGGAAATTGAAATTGCTGTTCTACCTGACATTTCCCTTTCTATGTGGCACCTTTGTGGGGTTAAATGTTTTCATTCGTCTAATATGTTTTTATTATATTATTGTATTAGGTAATATATTATGCTGTTTTCAGTGTATATGCTGCTTTTGTTTATTTGTATTTGTATAGTACAGATCAAACTAAATATCAAACTTCATTGTCTGCAAATATGTTTTAATCCAAATGATCCAAAGTGTCATCATACCTACCCTGCACATACTAAGGGGCAGAGGAAATTCTTTGCTAAGAAAAAGTGAACACCTTAATGAATCAAAAAATGATGATTTTTTTTAAAGGGTAACTATGGTCTCCAAACAAGTTATGGTTAAATAAAAGCCTGCAGTCTTTCCTTTTCCAATTTCCTGCTTCCAGTTGGTTGAGTGACATCACCTGGCCTCTGCTTCTCCCCTCCGCATTGGGAGAGAAGTATTATCAGTTAAAACTTGCAGGAATGCAGGAAGTACCTGAATAGAAAAACATGACAGTTGAAATGGGGAGCCTATTAATGTAGGCAGAGGCTGGTCACATGGCTACAAATCTGGGCACATGGCTAAAAAATAAAGGAATAAATTAAACATTCATGTGAGCATTTACTAATAAGAGGTGCCGTGCTGTTAATTTGCAGCAACAATCTGATTGGTTGCAGCAGATTTTTTAAAACAAGCCCCTAAGTGTATACTAGTAGTACTTGTGGATTTTCTTAGTAAAGTTGAGCTTCATAAATAGAAATTCCTTAAGGAGTATCTCCACTGACAAAAGTCAGTTTGGGTGTTTGAGTTTATTAGAAGAACGGGGGAGGGGGGCTTGGATTTGGTACAGGGGGGGGGGCTGGATTTGGTACAGAGGGGGGGCCTTGGATTTGGTACAGAGGGGGAGCCCTGGATTTGGGACGGGGGGCTGGATTTGGGACAGAGGGGGGCCTCTGGATTTGGGACACTAAGAGGGTACTCTGGCCTTGGGACACTAAGGGGGCACTCTGTGCTTCTAGCGCCCGTTATTGTAGCACGCTTAATGTCTAGTGGAATAATAAAAGCAAATAAGGAGAAGTCACTGTTAGCTAAGGAGACATTGGAAATGATCTGTTCTGCTTTTTTTAATGCAGATTCTGATTGTTATCATTAGCTGATGAATAATGTATGCTCTCAAAAATGTGCAGTATTTTGGTCTTTTAACTTGTGCCACAATTTAATGTATCATTCACTGAACAGTTATGGCTTTAATCAGGAATTTATTATGAGCTTCTCTATTCCTGGTTAACCTTATTTAAAAAAAAAAGTAGTCTTGATAGGGCGTTCATCTCATCTCCTTTCCTGGCATTCTTTCTTATAGGTGAAAGCACACTCTTGGAGCTCTTAAAGGGTAAGCTGAAGCTTAAACAGAAGCTCCCTCCTGAGCCTACATGTGCTGAAGGAAAGTTCCTGACATCTTGGATCTTCTTACAAGTCGTCTTAGCTTCACCCTCTGTGATTTGCTGAATCTCTTTCTGTTGATGGTCAGGAAAAGCGGTGTCTGTGTGTTGCAGGTGCACGCGTGATGTTGCATGCCCGCAGCACACAGAAAGCCAACAAGTTTAAAGCAATAAAGGTGGTGAGGGATCAAATAATTTTTTTAAGCCAACTTTAGTTTTAAAGCCACAGCTTGCCACTAACCTAATTTTTTTCTTTATCCTTTAAAAACTTTTTGCATGCATGGGCTTGTCTCAAAAACACACTAACACCCTAATTAATTTCTTTAAATATATTATTACATTTATTTGCTATTTTCTTCTTTGGGACTAGAGATAAACAAAACTTGGGAGTTTTGTTCTGACAATAGTTTCACATAACTATACAAATTTCTGAAAAAAAAACATAGTTTAAGGGATGGGAAATGGAATTTAGGAATTTAATCTGGAAGGCTGACAATCCCTTAAATTACATTTTTATTTTAATGTTTTACTGTTATTCCACCATGCAATATTATATAAATATTCACTTTTTTTTTCTGACAATCGTTTCACAGAACTATATGAATTTCTGAAAATCTGATTTGAGCCCAATTGAATTGGAATTTTAAAATTTTCAATCGAAATGTTGAAATATTTAATTGCAATTTTCAAGTTTTCAATCAAAAATTTTGATTTTTTTACATAATTTTTTGATCTAATATTTGTTTATTTTTATAATAAGTTCTGAGTTTCAAAACTGGGACTTATAGGACTAAAGAGATGTTTCTAACTCTGCGATTCTGTGATTCTGATTCGTCTATAGAAGCATTTTTCATAAAAAGAACTTGGATGAAAGAAGATAAGTATGACCTAATAGAAAATGAGAATTGACAGCATAGAAAAATTCCAGGGATGTTTGCAGTCATAACAATATTAAACATACTCAAGGTGTGAACTGTTCCATGTAGGAAACTAAATCAAGTTAGAATAAAACCCACATTTTCAGATAACATCTATTTAAATACACATAGTTCTGCAGTAGGAGCTTTCATTAGCCATAGAGCCATAGAATTAGATCTGCATGATTTAAGAAAACATGCATCTGGTTCATACACAAGTGCCGTATGCTCTTTAATATACTTGACTTTAATACATGGAGGTGTATTTATACGTGGGAGTTAATTGATAAGAGCAGGCAAGTCATTAATATTTACAAACACTTTATAGGTTTTTACTTAGCAATGTCACCTGATACTGACAGCGTTTGCGAGACTGCACAAGGTTGTGACTGACGGAGCCGTATCCTAGCAACGAGTTACTCTGTAATGCTTAGTGTATACGCGACGGTGCGCAATGCGTATTACGCCATTACGCAATGTTGCGGATGACGGCATTTCTACGCAATGGGACCTCTCGTGGAAAAAGTTAGACACAATCTAGGATTCAGTCTCTCTGTATTTTGTGGGCACATGAGGAAGCCCCCATAAGCAGTGGGGGGGTGAAACACGTCTGCTCGCGGCCCTAAAGTAACCTATACCGGACGCCTTGACTGACTTGAAGGAGTTGGTAGCTATGCACTTTTTCTATTGAATGCACTGTATCTGCTTATACCTCCATGATTTATGCTCCAATATATGTACTCAGCATTTAATCTTTAGGTTTAGGTTACTAGGTTCTTATTAAGTGATTTTATTATGACTCTGATGTGTTAAATAAAGTTTTTTAACTGTTCAGAGAGTGTGCACAGTAGTTCTATTTTCTTGTTTTACTTAGCAATGTCACCTACAGCACAGTTATTACAAGCTTTGCACATATTAAACTATTGTTTGGGTTACTGCAATTAAATGACATCTGATTGGTTATTGCACATTTTTTGCACCCTATTGCATAACACCCAAGTTCATGTTATCAACAATGAAGCATTTAAAAAAAAAAAAAAAGGTAATAGCTGGTAAAAATAGAATTGTGGTATACATAGTTTAAGGGATGGGAAATGGGATTTAGGAATTTAATCTGGAAGGCTGACGATCCCTTAAATTACATTTTTATTTTAATGTTTTACTGTTATTCCACCATGCAATATTATATAAATATTCACATATTTTTTCAAGGACATCCTGTGGACAAGGGCAAATAAAATAAATAATCTTAGTACATGTAGCTATGTTTTGTAGTAGAGAAAACATACTTTAAATGTAATTTCATATGGGGTTTTTTTCCCATTAATCTCCATGCACATTAATCACTGTGACAAAAAAATAAAATAAAATTCAAGAAGAACATTGCAATTGTCAGACTGCTATTGAATTCCTGATTTTGTACCAACGAACTGAAAAACAAACCGAGTTTGCTCCTGAATGTAATTGGAAAAAAAAAAAAGTAGAGAAATGTAATTAAGGATAATGACATAAATAACAAATATAATATGTCTTTTGGATGGATCCAACTTTTTAAAATCCTGGAACTCATTAAAGCATTAATTCTGCTCTATGTAATTTTGCTACAATTCTATATATACACAATACAAAGGAAAAGTGAAACGAGAAACAATGATTTCAAAAGACAACGGGATGCAGTATATTATAGGAATATAAAGGGAATATAAAGTAAATTGAGCTAACAAAGAGTAAAATTCATTCTGCACTTCAAGCAAAATAAATTTGGTGTCTATTCTTTGCCGCATAAATAAAATTTGGCTTCTGTTTTGTTTCTCTTTGTACCGCTAATTTCCACCATCTGCTCTAAAGCAGCTGTCAACATTTCCATCCAATTTTTAATCAACTGATTTCTTCAGCAGTTTGTGCTCTGTAAGTTCACTCTATGATTTAGTTTTAATATAAGCACTTCATGATTAGGACTTTTTCACAGTATGTAGAACTATGGAAACTATTTTAATATGGAATGTTGTTCTTCTGTTCTTATTTTATCTAATAGTTATTACTTTTAAGAAAGAATAAAAATTAAAAAAAAAGATTATAACTAACAACAGTGTCGGGTCAGCCTACAACTCAGTATATGACCTGACCTTGTGGAACGCCCGAGTAAGGCGGTGGTGCGTGGCGGGATAAAGAATAGTATACAATAGCCAGAACGGGACCAAAGATGTCCCCGACACTAACAAGTTCACCTGCATCCTACAATCCTACATGGGAATCTCTGGAATCCTCCTGCCTGGAGATCTTGCAAGAGCCAAACAACAATTCAATCACTGGACTTAGCATGAAAAGCCAATTCACAAGGTAAGGTATCATACATTACCCTTCCCACAGATGGCCACACTTTTCCCCCATGTAGCGAATCGATAGTATTATTGTCTAATCCTCCATCTCACTAGATACCATGATCTTCAAACAGTCCCGTCTGCACTATGAACACCAACACTAACAGGAGTTGAGGAGTACCAGCACCTACAGTTTTCATTTGCGAGGTTATGTCCTGGGCTTTCCTGTATTACAGATAGCGCTGAAGCACTGAGGAAGCCTGGCAGAAGCAGTTTCCTTCATGCTGGTGCTGCTCGCTGAAACGATATTGGGAGGGAGGAGTTACCAATACTACCTTCCTGACCCAGATACCTGTTATTTTAACAGGTTTTTTTTCAATTTGTATGCACTATAGTTCTCTTTATATAAAAGTGTAACCTTGAGACACGAGGTATGGAAGACTTTTCTTAATCAATTAAACTTTATTGCAGTGACTTATAGTTCTTGTCAGACAGCAAACAGCACAGAGTTTTTCTTTTGAATATTGTTACCTTTCCCTGACATAGACTACTGTCCCTTGCTCTATCACTGCCTGAACACCAAACCCACTCCTCTTCCTGTCCCTGTCCTCCTCCTCTTCTTTCCCCTACAAAACAATCTCATACTTTAACATTATAATTACATAGTCTAATTTAGTGCTCACTGACACCTAGTGGCCAAACTTAGTATACATCATATATTAATATATTGTACCTCCTTACACTTCTCCCTTTCGAAAATCAGACACGTCCTCGTGTCTGATAATCACTAGCTAGTCTTAACGCATTCCTTGTCATATCAAATAAAACACTTTAACTTAGTTAACACAATCTTCAATCTTTCTCCTGAAACCTGCTATGGTACAATGGCTGCTGCAAAATAATATCAGGTTATAACATCCTAATACTATAACTTAAATGACTATGAACAACCCATTTGACATTGTAAACATATAATATCACAGTGCTAATCGAACATCCACTTCTGAGTGGCCAACCGGCCCACTCTGGTACAATGGCTCGCTGTGTAAGAAACAACATATTTACATTTTTTTTCTTGTATGTCTCAGCACAGTTTGTAATCCATTAATCTGACAGGCAGCTGATTGCGGGTGGACCGCACCGGATAGCGTCCCTCCTGCTGTCCATTAGACTGGTCTTCAGCTCCTTCAACTCTGTCCGGGGCATCCCCCTCCTGGAAGACATACCCCTCTGTTTCCTCCTCCCCTGAACCAGTCTCCTCTGAGGCCTCATCCTCCATTTCAGGGAACCTTTCCTCAAAAGTATTTGCAGAGTCAGCAACCTCCTCAATCCTGGAACTTTCAGGGATGTTTGCTGCTGTAGATAGCCCCAACTGATTATCAGTTGGTAATGCCTGCCAGATCAGTGGTGGCCCTGCTGGTGCCGAGGTGGGGACTTCCTTGGATTCCCCTCCAGGCTCAGCTAATACTTCCTCTGGGTAGTGAAATACACAAAGTTTGAGCAGATCTCTATGTACACGTTTAAACTTTCCTCTGTCTCGCTCAGGTTCTACCAGATAGACCGGAAAATTCTGTCGCGGCTGAGATACCACTATATAAGGATCAGGTTCCCACCTGGGGCACAGCTTAGAGCCTCGTGTTGCTTTTGGGTTCTGCATCAACACTCGATCTCCTGGCTTTAACGGTGCTGGTTCCACCTGTGGCACCTCTTTGCGGGTCTCCTTTAGTACTAAGTTCCGTGCCTCCCTCAACCGCCTAGCCAGCACCTGAATCCACTGTTCTGGACTGCGTTTCATGGAGTCTTCAGCTGCTGGCAGTATTAGGTCTAGCGGCAGTCTAGCCTGTCTACCGAACAACAAGAAAAAGGGGGTATACCCTGTAGATGCATGTACTGTGTTGTTGTAAGCCCACACCACATCCGGCAGAACCTCTGGCCATCTATCATGGTACTCCACCCCCAGGGTTCTCAACAGATTTAGCAATGTTCGATTAAATCGTTCACAAACTCCATTTCCCTGTGGGTGATAGGGAGTCGTGCGTGACTTACGCACCCCTTGAAATCTGCAGAGTTCAGTGACCAGCTGTGATTCAAAATTTGGACCCTGATCTGACAAGAATCGCTGAGGGCAACCATATGGCCTTATAACATGAGTCCACATCAGTTTAGCTGTAGTCTGGGCTGTTTGATCCTTTGTGGGCACTACCATGGCAAACTTAGAGAAATGGTCAATAAATACCAGGGCATACCGGTACCCTCCTGGTGCCCCCGCTATCGTTATAAAGTCCATGGCTACTAGCTCAAAAGGTTCCCCAGTGCAGATCTGACGGGGAGTGGTGTTATCTGGAGGAGTCTTATAAATAGCACATTTTGGGCACTGCTGGCACACTTCCTTGACTATTGTACCTAGTCCTGGAGCAAAGAAGTAACGCCGGACTAGCTGTTCAGTCTTTTCTGCCATGAAGTGGCCCCCAGTTTCATGCATAATGCGGCACACTTCCCGCAGTTGAGCGGCAGGGACCACCAACTGCCAGACCTTCCGTCGCTCCTTCTCCCATTCACTTTGGCGGTATAGTAGCCCATGGCGTTCTTGCAGCCTGTCCCAATGCCGCAACAATGTTCTAGCCACTGGAACCATCCGGACCCTCACCCGACCAGGGGGGGCGTTGCTGCTTTCTCACCCAATTGAGTACTTGCTGGAGAGCAGGATCCTTCTTTTGGGCCTCTTTCCACTGGTCCACTGTGTAGATCTCTGGCATAGGGCCTTCCACCCCGGCTATTTGTGCATTAGAGGCCTCCTGTCTGCCCCTAGCCCTTACTTTCAGTGGGGGAATCTCAACCCTTTCTCTTTCCTCATCCTGCTGCCCAATCGGCACATCTGTGGGGTTACGAGACAGGGCATCTGCATTTTGGTGGCACTTCCCAGGCTTATAGTGAATTACATAGTCAAACTGGGCTAGCCGGGCCACCCAACGCTGCTCCAAGGCCCCTAATCGTGCAGAGCCCAGGTAGGCCAATGGGTTATTGTCTGTGTAAATGTCCACATGATGCCCCACCAAATATTCAGCAAACTTTTCAGTGACAGCCCAAACAATAGCCAGTAGCTCCAACTTGAACGAACTATAATTTGTTGGATTTCTCTCAGTAGGTCGCAGGCTTCGGCTGGCATATGCTATCACTCTTTCCTTCCCCTCTTGGACCTGGGCTAGTACCGCCCCTAGTCCCTGCAAGCTGGCATCTGTATACAAGCAGAATGGCAGGTTATAATCCGCATATGCCAGTACCGGAGTGGAGGATAAGCAGGTTTTTAACTGCTCAAAGGCTCTCTGTTGTTCAGATCCCCAAGTCCACTGTGTCACCTGGCGTCTATTTCCTTTCCCCTTCATATGCCCTTCTAGTAGCTTAGTCAAAGGGGCTGCCAAGCAGGCAAAGTTCTTGACATAGCGCCGATAGTATCCAGCCAGGCCCAGAAAGGATCTCATTTGCCCCACATTAGTGGGAGGAGGCCAACTTTGTACGGCCTGCACTTTACCGGGGTCAGGAGCCACCCCTTCTTTGCTAATAATATGTCCCAAGTAGGTTAGCTGCTTCTGGGCCAATCGACACTTAGCAGGCTTTAATTTCAAGCCAAATGACTCTAAACGGCTTAGCACAGTGTCCAAGTGTAGGATATGTTCCTCGAATGTTCTGGAGAAGATTACCACATCATCGAGATATATTAGTACTTTGTCATAGTTCATGTCCCCCAGGCATCGTTCCATTAGCCTTTGGAAAGTGCTGGGGGCATTTGTCAAGCCAAATGGCATTCTGTTGAATTCATATAGGCCCATGGGAGTGATAAAAGCAGTTTTGGCCCGGTCTTCTGGTCGCACAGCCACTTGCCAATAACCACTGGCCAGGTCCAATGAGGAGAAATAAGCAGCCTGTTTCAATGTGGCCAATGATTCCTCAATTCGTGGCAGCGGGTATGCATCCCGGCTGGTGCAGGAATTTAACCGCCGGTAGTCTACACAGAACCTGAGAGAACCATCCTTCTTTCGGACCAGGACAATGGGAGCTGCCCAGGGACTTTGACTTTCCTTGATTACTCCCCCATCAAGCATCTTGCGCAATAAGCTCCTTACTTCTTGATATAATGCTGGGGGAATGTTCCTGTACCTTTCTCGGATGGGAGGGGAAATTCCTGTCTCAATTGGGTGGTCAATAGCTTCAGTAAATCCATAGTCCTCATCATCACAGGCATATACCCTCCAGTGCCGCAGCAGCACCACACTCAGGGCCTGCCGCTGTGAATCTGTCAACCCCAAATGGCCCACATTTAGTTGCTGAAGAATTGACTGTTGCTGGGACTTATCTGGAAGACAATTATTTTCTGTGGGGCTGTGCGGGCAGTATCTTCCTTCAGAGGCATCCAACACATCATCGGATGTGATAGCAAACACTTCCGCTACAATAGTATTAGTGGGCATAGTCACTGGTGAGGGGCCTAGGTTCATTATCCTCACTGGCACCCAGCCATCCCGTACCTTCCCCACAGATCGGGCAACTAGCCATTCCTCTCCACGCCCATTGATGTCAGCATAGGGCTCAATGATCACAGTAGCCCCTTCCATCGAGAACTGGGTGCCCACCCGCATAGGCACTACTACTTCATGCCTACTTGGAAGGTGAGGTGGCTGTTTAGCTGATGTACGTACAATTCCCGCACGGCCAGGCAGCTTTTGTAGCACTTGCTGTTGTTCACACCTCCGGTCCACTTGCCGCAGTAGCTGGCGAGCTTCTAAGTTGGCTGGGACCTTATTCCAGTATTCTGGCCCCACACCAGCCAAGAGTAATCCATCCAGCTCCTGCAGGACATTCATGCCAATGATAACTGGAGAGCTTCGGGTCTGGGCCTGTTTCACCACCACAACCCCCTTACAAGGCACACATTGTCCAAACAATGTAATGTCTATCCAGGTGATGCCCACCACTTCAATAGGTGTGTTATTCACTGCCCAGAGAGAGAAACCCGATAACTGTCTTTCCAGGTCCTGGAATCCTCCTTGTTCAAAGAAGGACAGGGTCATGGTAGTTACCTCTGAGCCAGTGTCCAACAGGCAATGGGCTTGTCTCCCTCCCAGCTCTGCTGTCACAAAGGGCCGAGTGCCAATAAGCCCTTCCTCTTGTTCCATGGGGCAGGCATCCGCTTCCCCCGCAGTCGGCCCCCTGACTGCGGGCCCCATTAGTTTAAATGGTGGTCGTCTGAGGCAGGGCATGTTCGAGCAAAATGTCCTGGTGCCCCACAGTGCCAACATCGTTGGGGTCCTCTACCACTCTGTCGTCGCTGGCCCCTGGCTGGCTTGGGTAAGTTTGAATTTGCTTGGCGGAGACTGGCCACCTCTTGCTGTATTGCTGCCAGGGACGCCTGCAACTCTTTTACCATTCCCTCTAGTCTATAGGAGGTTCCACCTGCCGCTGACTCAGAGAGAGCTACTGTCGCAGCTTGGGGACCTTCTGGGGAGATTGGTTCCTCCTCTTGGCTCCGCTCGATGGCCTCCCGCAGAACTACCCGGAAAAGAATGTCAGTATTGGCTCTCACCTTTTCTTTTAATGCGGTTCTCACTCTGGCTTCGCGTAGGCCTGCCACAAACTGGTCACGAAGGAGGCTATCTGGTTCAGTCACCACAGCAAGTCCATGGCTATCCACCTTAATTAGCTTATTCCAGAGTTCCCGTAATGCCACTGCAAACTGGGGGAGTGTCTCTCCTTCTCTCTGTATTCGCGTGAAAAACCTGGTGCGTAGATCTGTGGCTTTTGCAACTTCTCCGTAGAGCCCCTCCAAGTGGGCCACTATTTCATCTAGGGAACTTCTCTCTGCCACTGATAACTGAAGCACTGCCTTGCGAGCATCTCCCTCCAGTGAGCCGAGCGCCAGGTCAGCTGTATGCTCAGCGGGCACCTTGTATAAGCGAGCAGCCCCTTGCAGCCGCTCAGCCCAGTCTGTCACAGTCACATTCCTCCCATCAAACTTGGGTATACTGGCCAATGCTGCACTAACCGGTAGGAAGAACATCGCTGCCGCTGGCGTCACCACTCCAGAGTCTTCCATCCTGCCGACTACGCCAAATGTAACCTTGAGACACGAGGTATGGAAGACTTTTCTTAATCAATTAAGGGAGCCCTGGATTTGGGACGGGGGGGCTGGATTTGGGACAGAGGGGGGCCTCTGGACTTGGGACACTAAGAGGGTACTCTGGCCTTGGGACACTAAGAGGGCACTCTGTGCTTCTAGTGCCCGTTATTGTAGCGGGCTTAATGTCTAGTAGTTCAATAATATGGCAGTTGGCAAATTCTGTTGTTAAGCAATGTTTCAGTTGCAGATATCAAGTGCAATGAATCAGGTAAACTGTACTTTTGTCGTAGTATTTCGAATGGCGTTACTGTATTGTCTGTTATCACATCAGCAAAGGTGGAGATCTCATTATTTTGCCAAATTTTACTTGATATTGCTGCCAAGTGTGGGAAGCTTTCATTATTCCACAGTGGGGTTTCTGGGGGGATACCTTAGTAGTTTATAATATTATTTGTGGTCTCCCAAGTCTTATATGCTAGTTTGTGTATTATGGTGCCACTTCCAATTAGACGTTTTTGGGGATCTTGTAGGAATGCCAGTAATGAGCCTTTCAGATATAGTTGCAGCATTTTTTCGGAGCCCTCTAGTTCTATTTTGGGGTTGATCCAATTTTGCAGGTGTTTGAGTTGTCCAGCTAAGTAATATAGGGGCATATTTATAAAGGTTCGTTAACTTTTCGCGGCCTTTTTCCGCGGACATTAACGCATTAATCGCGTTTAACGCGATTTCTAATGTCCGAAACGGCCGCGAAAAGTTAACGAAGCGTTAACCCCTTCACGGCGATACTTACTGTTAACGCGCCCTTCTATTTTAAAAGCGGCGGTACTGGTTTCGCTCTGCTAGTAATCGGCTGTTTACTTCGCCACCGTTGAAGGTGGGAAGTCAGCCGATACTAGCCTCCCGCTGGGATGCACCGCGGCCGCACGCCCACTGCCCCCGCCCACAACCCCCCCGGCGCCTCCGCCCCCCTCCCAGCAGCCCCTCCCAACCCGTCTCCCTTCCCACCTCTCGGGCAATCTCGGAACGGAAGGCTAGGGGGCTGCCGGGAGGGGCCGCAGCAGTGGTTCGCGAACCACCCGCCGCGCACCCCCTCCCCGGCAACCCCTCAAGCCCCCCGTCCCGGCCGCTCCCGGGAGGGAAGGGAGGGAGCCCGCTGGAGGGGTGGAGGCACCTCCACGGGCTCTGAGAAGGGCCTTTTGGGGCTTAGGGGGTCCCGCTCGAACGGACCCCCCTCCCCGGCCCTTTGTATGGCCTTGCGGCACTTACAAGTGCCCTTGCGGCTCTAAACAAGAGCCCTTTGGGGCTTGGGGTCCCGCAGCTCGAAACCAGCCCCCCCTCCCCGGCCCTATAGGGCCCTTGCGGCACTGACAAGTGCCTTTTGGGGCTTAGGGGTCCCGCAGCTTGAACCGGGACCCCTCCCGGCCCTTGTAGTGCCCTTGCGGCACTGGACAAGTGCCTTTGGGGCTTGGGTCCCGCAGCTCGACACCGGGAACCCCAGGCCCTTGTAAGGCCCTTTGGGCCTTAAGTGCCTTCGGGGGCGACGAACCACCCCCTCTCTACTGGGCTCGCGCGACACCAACCCCACTCAGGTCGCCGATGCCAGGCAGACTCACTGCGGCCGACAGTGAGCCCGCTGGCACCGGCGGCCTCGCGGAGCCGAGTTGCCAGCCGCTTCTTTCTTCAGCCATCTACTGCGATGGCATCTGAGTTCTGTGGCGGAAGCTCCTCTTTATATGGTTGGCAGAAATCCATAATCCGTTTTCTGATTGGTCAATTTTTATACTTGCTTTAATGCTTTACATTAACCAATCCGATTTCTGGAAAGTTTCGTCTAATTCGAATTAAATTGACCAATCAGAACGATTGATTTCTGCAAACCTATTAAAGAGGGGCTCAGATGCCATCGCAGTAGATGGCTGAAGAAAGAAGAGCGGCTGGCAACATCGGCTCAGCCGAGGCCGGGGTGTCAGCGGGCTCACTGGCAGCCGCAGTGAGCCTGCCTGGCATCGGCGACCTGAGTGGGGTTGGTGTCCGCCAGCCCAAAGGCCGTCGGATCAAGACGCCGGCAACATCGGCCTCGTTGATGTGGCCGGCAGGGGTACCTGCTCGGGGTCGGCGGCCTCGGCGGAGCTGGTGTCGCCGGACTGGAAGAAAGAAGCGCCGCCCAAGGGCTCTTTTAAGAAGCGCACTGGGGGTCCCTTTGGTTATCTGCGGGACCCCTTGGAACTGCCCCAAAAGGCCCTTTCTCAGGGCCCCCGCTGGAGGGTGCCCTCCACCCCTCCCGCTGACTTCCCTTCCCCTCCCCGGGAGCGGCCGGGGAGGGGGTGTGCGGCGGGTGTCGCGAGGGACTGCTGGGCCCTCCGGCAGCCGTCCAGCTCCCATTCCCATGCCGGACGAGGGAGGCTGGGCGCGGCGGTGTGGCGGGGTTGGCGTATATGCCCCAGCCCCCTTAGGAGAGGCGTCGGGAAGGGATATTAAAGTTCCCTTGCGGCGATACTAAGTAATAATTACCGCAGCAATCGCGAATACTCGCGGGAATGGCCGCTTCGCGTTATAAATACGCGACAGCCTATTTTCGCGGCCGCATGTGCGGCGGTAATTTTTTGCCGCTATTTTCCGTTGCTTTATAATAGGCCCCATAGACTAAAGTTCGGCATAGCAAGGCCGCCATGTGTTTTAGGGCACTGTAGTGTGGGTAGTTTTGTTCTCGCTCGGCCATTGCCCCATAAAAATGATGTCATCATGCTGTTTAACTTTTTAAAAAATATTTAGGGATCCATGCCATTGAGTGCTGCAGTGTGTAAATTGGGGAGAAGGTTTATCTTGATAAGGTTGATGCGGCCCAGTAAATTTATTGGGAGGTGCTTCCACGTTGTTCGTTTATTTTGTGCGATATCCAGTAGGGGTTGGATGTTTAATCTATAGAAATAGGAGGGAGAGTTGGTGATATATATTCCCAAGTATTTAAAGTGTTCAGCTAGTTGAATAGGGCATGGTAGCATTGGAAGGTTTGAAGCAGAGATGTCCATTGGATATAGCACAGACTTGGTCCAATTGATTTCTAGGCCGGAGTATGGTGCAAAGGTGTCTAACAATTGAACCAGTGCTTTGAGAGGGGTATTTGGACTTTCCAGATAGAGGAGAACATCATCAGCATACAGTCCCAGTTTTTGGTTATACTTCCAAGGGAGAATCCCTTAATAGAGGGGTCTGTTCTAATTTTCTATCGCTTCCATAGCTAACGCAAATAACAGCGGAGATTGTGGACATCCTTTCCTAGTGCCTCGATAGTGGGAACATCTGTGAAATATTATTATTATGCATGATCTGCGCCTTATTTGCAGACATTTTATGAATTTTTATCCAAATCCATACCGGTAGAGACAAGCCCATAGAATATCCCATTCCAGGGTATCAAAATACTTTTTGTATGTCCAAGGAAACCATTATTCGCTGACCTGTATTGTCGTGTATGATGGTGCGGCGGAGGTTGATTGAGGTCGACTTACTGGGTAAGAAACCAGTTTTGATCTGAATATATGATATCTAACATGACTTTTTTAGCCTGTTAGCTAAAACTTTTGTCAGTATTTTGCAGTCACTATTTAACAATGATATCGGTCTGTATGAGCTTAGGTCAGTGGGGTCTTTTCCAGGTCATAACAATTAATCCATAGTCAACAGAAACAAAGGGTGGGAAATCCACTGGTGAATGCTGCCATGGAAGGTGACAAGAAACAGAAATGACGGTATGTTGTAAACAATTTTGTGTTTTCTCTGTCACCCCAGTGGCAGCACTTCACCAGACTGGGACATATCCAAGCTAAACATAGGAAGGGAAATAAACCTACTTTTTCACTGTTGAATTACCGCCTCCAACACTCTCCGACCGAACTTAGTTTTGTCGGTTGTTGCAACATCTAGGCGATCTTGTAAGCCTAGCGCCGCCAACCTACTCCTTTCAACTTCCAGGCCATCAAATTCAGGTTGTCGTTCTCCTGATATTTCACTGGTCCCTGGCTTAACCACCCTGGAAAGGTTGGGATTTTCCAAGGTCTCTCCACCGCCAATGAATTCAGAAGTGGAAACCAAGGCCTCCTTGGCCAGAAGGGAATAATTGCTAGGACCAACGACCCTTCTCTTTTTATCTTCTGGAGAACTTTCCAGATTGAGCTGAGGATCCTTGACTGATGATAACAGATGGTTCTGTAATACCCTCATATTCCATCTTGCCCATTCCACCATCGGAATACATGAGGCCATTAAGCCTATAATGATCATACAATGTCTCACCGTAATCTTGCGACATTCGTCTAGGCCCGAACCTACCCGGCCGAACACAAAGGCGGAAGTTACCGAACCGCGCGCACGCACGGTCCCCAGCGCGTCTGACTGCAGAATCCACACCAAGCTGCCAAAAAAAGGGATAGACACAGAGTCTAAACATGTAACTGCCCAGTCACTAGGCCCTTCCATGGCAAACTCGTTGCAGCTAATCTGGAAGGCATCAGGAGGCAGAGAGAGAGAGAGAACTGCCCTGGAAAGCACCATAATGGCAGGTAAGCTCTGAGACAACAGTACACCATGCTTTCCTAGCCACAGGAAACGCAAAAAGACAAGGAGTGGAGGATGGGGATCATCCCATCCCCCCCAGGTGGGAGCCCCTTCACCGACAGGCCACCCCCTTTCCTCGTGGGACGGGACTTTTAAGCCGTGCGTTTCCTGTGAGCCATGTGAGCCAGGGATATCCCAGTCTGGTGAAGTGCTGCCACTAGGGTGACAGAGAAATTATGTATTGTATGTAATTTAGCTCCAGGGCTGTACAGATGAATCTGCCTTGGTCTTCTGTTAGAGTTTTCAATATATGATGTCTGGTCGTATTACAGATTAAGAGTGACACTCCCTGTGAGTAGGAGGTGTGACAGCTGCCCAGCCTATCCATTTCTTATGAAGAAGTTTTGTGGTTTGTGCGCGTTAGATGCGTTTCTTGAAGGCATATAACATCTGGTTTGTATTGTTGTAGATAGGAAAAGACAGAGCTGCACTTTATATTATCATTGAGACCACGTACATTCCATGTTAAAAAGCTTAACATTTGTTATGTTGATTGAGTTTGGGTTTTCTGTTGGGAATAGCAGTAGCATTTAGGGGTAGGGTAGAATAGTTTGTGTTAGTTGTTAAACAGAATGTATAAATACTTGTCCAGCATAATGTTATTAGACATTTCAAGAATTGCAAGTGGTAACTTATAACATTTCGAACATAAAAATAACAATAACAATAAATATATAGTGTACCCATTTGTTACATTGTGTATGTTTATACCTTAATATATTGGTTGGTGTTTTAAGGGGCTGTACTGTTTAAAATTAAAGTACCATGGGACCGCAGGCCCCGTGTCCTACAAAAGTTTTAGATCTCTGCTAGCTGATATGTAGAGTGCATGGGGGATATGTTCTACCGTTGTTTATTGGTAAAATTTAGTGAGGCAAGATAGGTGAGTGGGTCTATAGAAAGGAGAGAAAATCTGTTTTTGAGAGTTGCGTATTTGTTGCATATGAGTGTTTGCATGTCTGTTTATAGTATACTTAGGTATGTCTAAATAGTTGCTTTGTTTAGCGTTATTAACCTTATTGCAGGTGAAACTTAGATTTCTTGCTGGTTGTATATTCGTTATGTGCATAAAGGTTCTTATCTTAAGGAGCTTGGCGCGCAAACTTGGCTAGCTTGTCTGCAGCCTCTTTTCATTCAGCCACGACTGCTTCACGTTTCTCCTTAGGCTTTGTCATGCCTGAGGTAAGTAACAGGTATTTTTAGCAGGTATTTAGCTATACAGGTTGCTATATTTATATTTTTTAATATATTACATTTTTCAAACTACCCCCACACACAAAGCCACACCCGGGTAACTAGCGGAACATCCAGCTGATCTAACCGATACCACACACACATACCGTGATCTGGACGAACTAGAACCTTCACAACCTGTATTATTATTCACCCTAACGATCGCCCCCTAGCGTATGGCAAGTGTGTATGCAGTTACCTGTAGATTGAATCTGCTTTGTAATCTATATAAAGTCTTGCCTACCTGTTTGTACAGACAAGGTGTTGGGAGAGTTAGACTCACGAGCAGTTATATAGAATATATTTGTTTGTTTAAATCTTTAACTACGGGACGTGTTGGGGAGTTTGTGTCACCTGTACCATCGCCTTCAGGCCGCATTACCAACCTAAAAAATGTCTGTGCCTTCTGCGACGGGTTTGAAGGGGGTGGGGCTACTGATCAACGACCTTCCTCCAATCAGTAAGCCTTGAGAAACGGAATGGCGCGGTCTGCCTAGGAAACCTGGTTACCTGAGCAACTCAGACAAACAGCCGTGGGTTTGTAAAGAGAAGGGAGACAGTGACGGAGCTAGAGTAACCGCTACAGGGTCTGCGCTGTGGCCGCTGCTATGATGGTAAATAGTATATCGAGGTGGGGTTAATTATCTGGAAATTGCCACATTCTGTCCGATGGATACGGCGGTAGGTTGGGAAAAGGCGGAAAATGTCCATTAACATGAAGTACAGTGCGCAGTCTCCCTGAACAGGCTTAATAGTATTGGTGGAATACAATGTCTGTGAATGTATACGGTGTGTGTGTATATGTGAATGAGTGCGTGGACCTATACAGTGTGTGTTTATATGTGAATGAGTGCGTGGACCTATACCGTGTGTGTATATGTGAATGAGTGCGTGGACCTATACAGTGTGTGTGTATATGTGAATGAGTGCGTGGACCTATACAGTGTGTGTGTATATGTGAATGAGTGCGTGGACCTATACAGTGTTGTGTGTGTGTATATGTGAAGGAGTGCGTGGACCTATACAGTGTGTGTGTATATGTGAAGGAGTGCGTGGACTATACAGTGTGTGTGTGTATATGTGAAGGAGTGCGTGGACCTATACAGTGTGTGTGTGTGTATATGTGAAGGAGTGCGTGGGACCTATACAGTGTGTGTGTGTGTGTATATGTGAAGGAGTGCGTGGACCTATACAGTGTGTGTGTGGTGTATATGTGAAGGAGTGCGTGGACCTATACAGTGTTGGTGTGTGTATATGTGAAGGAGTGCGTGGACCTATACAGTGTGTGTGTGTATATGTGAAGGAGTGCGTGGACCTATACAGTGTGTGTGTGTTATTGTGAAGGAGTGCGTGGACCTATACAGTGTGTGTGTGTGTGATAGTGAAGGAGTGCGTGGACCTATACAGTGGTGTGTGTGTGTTGTATATGTGAAGGAGTGCGTGTGGACTATACAGTGTGTGTGTATATGTGAAGGAGTGCGTGACCGAGACGTGTGTGATAATGTGAATGAGTGGTGGACCTATACAGTGTGTGTGTATATGTGCAATGGAGGGGTGCGTTGGTGGACGACTATACAGTGACTGCATGTTGGCTATTGAATTAGCTATTGTGAACTGACTGCCAGCTCTCATGGCTTCTTCTTATTCATGAGAATGTGTGGAACATGCAATAGATGGAGGCACTGTTTGTGACAGAGATGGATAGCTGGCAGAGGGGCCACTTCCCCCAGGACTGCTCTTGGGCCATGGCTGCTGGATGTAGAATCACCTTGTTCTTTTCGGATTCCCCTCGGTCTAATAAAAGATCAGCTTTGCACATTGATTAATGCTGCAATACCTTCTCAGTGCTCTGTATGGAAGGCAGCATTAATTGATTTCCAAAACTTATCTGGATTAGAGTTAAGCTAGGTACACACAGTACAGATTTCTGAAAGATGACAGACAGGATCTGCAAGATCCTGTCTGCCATCTTTCAAAGATCTGCATACACACAGTCTCGAACGTTCTACCTATTAACTTCCTCTATAGGGAGTCTAGCGCGGCCGATGGAAATTTTCGGCCTTTCCCGAACGATCGATCGGCTGACCCGATCGTTCGGCGGCTGCGCGCTCATTCGGGAAACGAGCGTACACACAACGAGCGTACACACAAACGAGCGTACACACAACGATAAAGCCCCGATACCGACGGTATCGGGGCTTTATCGTTACTGTGTGTACCCAGCTTAAAACACAGAAAGGATCAATTGTCCCAGCACCAGTTGACAATCCACCATCTCACCATCTCAACAGTGTCAGTTTAATTGCACTATTCTCAGCTTGCCAGACATTTTATCAGTCTAAAGGTTCATACACACATGCGATCGTGGGTCCTGACGTGTGTATGAACCTTTAGACTGATTGGGCTGATAATTGGCCTGTGTATGGGCACATCCGAAATGGCTGTTCGGTCGGGGATCGTTGCCCAAACGGCCACCTGTTTCGGCCAATAAAGTGCTCATACACAGGCCGATTATCCCCCGAAACGAACATTCGTACACATCGTGCGTCACGGGTCGGGACACGCAATCACACGTATGTATGAACCTTTAAGTTGGGTACACACTTGCCAGATTTTTGAAAGATGACAGACAGGATCTGCAAAATCCTGTCTGTCATTTTTCAAAAATCAGGCTACACACAGTCCCGAGTGTCCCGAGCATCCAACGTTAGCGAGGCTTTATCAGTACTGTGTCTACCTAGCATTAAGCTACACCAGTCAGACATTAGATAAATTAGATGTTTGTCTATAGACAAGCAGCAGTTCTTATCTTGAGATAATTTAATTTGTTCCATTCATTTTGTGATTTCAAGTTTACTTCTAAAAAGAATGGGCTAGGCAGTTCTTTGATAGACAGACTGGACATTTGTCTATAGATGAACGTCTAGAGACAAATGTCTAAAGTAGTGTATGAGCACCTTTTAGCCAGTTATTTTGCCAACTAATTCAACTCTGTTTGCTATCAAGTTACCAGTCTCTGTTTGTAAGCCTGCATTCTGTAACAGGTTTTTACTTCCCTCTGCCTACAGGATTTTGGCAAGTGGGGAAGAGTGTATCCCATCCAGTCTTTTGTGTTGAAGACATAACCCTTTCATTTAAAGTGTTGGGTTGCTACTACAACATGGAAGCTTGTCATATTGTCCTGCAGAGCTTCTGTGCTAAATACATACATAAAGGGGTGTTATGGGAGCACTCCAGGATTACAATCACCTATATTGTAATTGTTACTGATCTGACCAAAACATATGTGCAAATAAAGAAAAGAAGATGGTCCAATGTACATTTCAGTACCTTAACATGTTGTCTTCTCCTGGCACCATTATGCAGCCATAAGTCAATGACAGACAGCTGCAACAAGGAAGGAAGCTGGCACCAGGGGAAGACCACTGTGGAGATTGGAAGGTATAGAGGGCTTCAAGGGCTAAATGGTGGCAAGAAGGTATAAGTTTATTTAAAAAGTACTTTGTTTTAGTTTAAATTATATTTCTTCTATCGGTAAACCTAGTTTGTTGTCGTGGTTCACTGCTCCACAACGCTGCTGGCCACTCTGCCTGTGGTCAAAAAAATCCTTTGTATTTTTAAAATACAAAGTTCAGCTGAAGTTCCAATTTGTGATAAAATTGTATTCACCCATATTACACATACAGTGGTTTGCAAAAGTTTTCGCCCCCCTTGAAGTTTTCCACATTTTGTGACATTACTGCCACAAACCTGAATCAATTTTATTGGAATTCCACGTAAAAGACCATTACAAAGTGGTGTACATGTGAAAAGTGGAACGAAAATCATACATGATTGCAAACATTTTTAACAGATCAATAACTGAAAAGTGGGTTGTGCGTAATTTTTCAGCCCCCTTTGGTCTGAGTGCAGTCGGTTGCCCATAGACATTGCCTGATGAGTGCTAATGACTAAATAGAGTGCACCTGTGTGTAATCTAATGTCAGTACAAATACAGATGCTCTGTGTCAGCCTCAGAGGTTGTCTAAGAGAATCTTGGGAGCAACAACACCATGAAGTCCAAAGAACACACCAGACAGGTCAGGGATAAAGTTATTGAGAAATTTAAAGCAGGCTTAGGCTAAAAAAAGATTTCCAAAGCCTTGAACATCCCACGGAGCACTGTTCAATCGATCATTCAGAAATGGAAGGAGTATGGCACAACTGTAAACCTACCAAGACAAGGCCGTCCACCTAAACTCACAGGCCGAAGAAGGAGAGCGCTGATCAGAAATTCAGTCAAGAGGCCCACATTACTCAGAACACACCATCTCCACTGTCAAATATGGTGGTGGCAGCATCATGCTCTGGGGGTGTTTCTCTTCAGCAGGGACAGGGAAGCTGGTCAGAGTTGATGGGAAGATGGATGGAGCCAAATACAGGGCAATCTTGGAAGAAAACCTCTTGGAGTCAGCAAAAGACTTGAGACTGGGGCGGAGGTTCATCTTCCAGCAGGACAACAACCTTAAACATAAGGCCAGGGCAACAATGGAATGGTTTAAAGCAAAACATATCCATGTGTTAGAATGGCCCAGTCAAAGTCCAGATCTAAATCCAATTGAGAATCTGTGGCAAGATCTGAAAACTGCTGTTCACAAACGCTGTCCATCTAATCTGACTGAGCTGGAGCTGCTTTGCAAAGAAGAATGGGCAAGGATTTCAGTCTCTAGATGTGCAAAGCTGGTAGAGACATACCCTAAAGGACTGGCAGCTGTAATTGCAGCAAAAGGTGGTTCTACAAAGTATTGACTCAGGGGGCTGATTAATTACGCACACCCCACTTTGAAATTGATTCATGTTTGTGGCAGTAATGTGACAAAATGTGGAAAACTTCAAGGGGGCCGAATACTTTTGCAAACCACTGTAAAAAGGGCCTTGAGAAATGGCAAAGGTGTGCCCTTTGTATGTGTAATATGGGTGAATACCGGTACATTTTTATCACAAATTGCAACTCTGTGCTGTGGCTTAAATTATCATAACACTATAATTTTAGGTGTCCAGGAGAAATATGACTTATAGGCAGAGGGAAAAGGTGATAGCAGAAGTACAGCGGCAGGAATTTATTCGAGAGGATCGAATTAAACACTTAATGCATGAGCAACAATTATCAGAAAGCTTGAAGAGTGAGGAACGTGTGGAGAAAAAGCGTTTTCTGAAGAGACTACAAAATCAAGAATATGAGAAACAAATTGATATGGCTATACAGCAGGTAAGAAGCTTTAAGAAACTTATTTTATTATAGATGAAATAAAACAAAAAAAAAAAGTTGTTCCACAGAAGACAATATACAATTTTAGTATAACTTACTTTCTTACTGGGGTTGATAATTTGAGCATGCTCCAGTTTGTCTTGGTAATGGTGGAGTTTACTAAACTGATTGAATACTGGTAGATGTTTGCAAAAAAGTGGTGACAGCCTCTCCCCTTTCAGGGAAAGTTCAATGGAAAATATCATTTTTAAATTGTTAGTTTGTGTTATTCATACCTAATTATTCAAAATATTCTCTATTAGGGGCAAACTAGAAGTAAGTATTTCAGTTGCATTTGTTTATACAATGACTAAGGGTGAGGCCACACTGCAACGCACAGGAATCGCGCACATAATCGCGAGCGTTATCGCACGCGATTGTGTGCGCGATTCTTGCGCGTTTCGCGTTCGCGTTTTGCGCATGCGTTTTCGCCTTTTCACGTTATGGAAACGCATGCGTTAACGCACCAAAAATGGTGAACGCATGCGTTACCATAACGCGAACGGACGCGCAATCGCATGCGCATCGGAAATCGCGGGAATTTTTGCGTTCCCGCGATTTCCATTTTAGCGAAAATCGCGGGCGCAAACGCGTGCGCAAACGCGTGCGCAAACGCGCGAAAAACGCGCTAGTGTGGCCTAGCCCTAAATGCTGAATGGACAGGTTAAGGTCTTTGGGATGGAAAAATACAGCTTTTTTTTGTTAAAGGCATATTACTTCCCCATTTAACTATAAAACTCAACAATAAAAATGAATCATAAAGAATAATTTGCAGGGAGGCAGTAGACCCACCTCCTATATCTCATTCTTGACTTACCGTTATACAGCTCTATTAGGAATGGCTGTGCGCTACTGTGGCTGACCGCATATTGTGTATAAAATACCCAATGGGAGAGCAGAAAACTGGGGTGAGGAAGTAGAGATTTTACTAACTTTATAATGTGTACCTTTGGTTAAAATGTTTTAGAATGTAGTTTCTTGTAGTATGTAGTCTCTTAAAAAGAGCATTAATGGTGCATCTCAGTAGGTTATAATATGTAATTTCATGTAGTGCTATTTAGCAGCAGGGCCAACAAACATAAATCTTAGTAATAGATTTTTGGCCTCTTGAGTTCTAGTCCTAATTAGAATCTGATTTACATTCCAAGTGTAAAGGTGGCCATACACATGCGATTTCCATTGCAATGTGGCGACAGATCACATTGGTATCTGTCGGCACATTGTGTCTGGAACCGCCACACATGTAAATGACAGATCCCCCATACGCGGTATGGGGATCGGTAAGTCGTATGGCCATACACGTAAACGATTGTGGACTACAGTGTGTGTGTGTGAATGAGTGCGTGGACCTATACAGTGTGTGGTGTGTGAATGAGTGCGTTGGACCTATACAGTGTGGTATGTGAATGAGTGCGTGGACCTATACAGTATGTGAATGAGTGCGTGGACCTATACAGTGTGTGTATGTGAATGAGTGCGGGGACCTATACAGTGTGTGTGGTGTATGTGAAGAGTGCGTGGACCTATACAGTGTGTGTGTGTATGTGAATGAGTGCGTGGGACCATAACAGTGGTGTGTGTATGTGAAGGAGTGCGTGGACCTTACAGTGTGGGGTGTATATGTGAAGGAGTGCGTGGAACTATACAGTGTGTGTGTGGTGTATAGTGTGAAGGAGTGCGTGGACCTACAGTGTGTGGTGTGTGTATATGTGAAGGAGTGCGTGGACCTATAC
Organism: Hymenochirus boettgeri; assembly: GCA_019447015.1. Classification (NCBI taxonomy): domain Eukaryota; kingdom Metazoa; phylum Chordata; class Amphibia; order Anura; family Pipidae; genus Hymenochirus; species Hymenochirus boettgeri. Next base: position 186,462,522 of record CM033471.1, read on the forward strand.
AGTGTGTGTGTGTATGTGTGAAGGAGTGCGTGGACCTATACAGTGTGTGTGTGTGTATATGTGAAGGAGTGCGTGGACCTATACAGTGTGTGTGTGTGTATATGTGAAGGAGTGCGGTGGACCATACAGTGTGTGTGTGGTATATGTGAAGGAGTGCGTGGACCTATACAGTGTGTGTGTGGTGTGTATATGTGAAGGAGTGCGTGGACTACAGTGTGTGTGTAATTGAGGAGTGCGGGACTATACAGTGTGTGTGTGTGTATATGTGAAGGAGTGCGTGGACCTATACAGTGTGTGTGTGTGTGTGTATATGTGAAGGAGTGCGTGGGACCTATACAGTGTGTGTGTGTGTGTGTGTATATGTGAAGGAGTGCGTGGACCTATACAGTGTGTGTGTGTGTGTGTGTGTGTATATGTGAAGGAGTGCGTGGACCTATACAGTGTGTGTGTGTGTATATGTGAAGGAGTGCGTGGACCTATACAGTGTGTGTGTATATGTGAAGGAGTGCGTGGACCTATACAGTGTGTGTGTGTGTATGTGTGGGAGGGCGTGGACCTATACAGTGTGTGTGTGTGTATGTGAAGGAGTGCGTGGACCTATACAGTGTGTGTGTGTTTGTTATGTGAGGAGTGCGTGGACATATACAGTGTGTGTGTATATGTGAAGGAGTGCGTGGACCTATACGTGTGTGTATGTGAATGAGTGCGTGGACCTATACAGTGTGTGTATGTGAATGAGTGCGTGGACCTATACAGTGACTGCATGTTGGCTATTGAATTAGCTATTGTGAACTGACTGCCAGCTCTCATGGCTTCTTCTTATTCATGAGAATGTGTGGAACATGCAATAGATGGAGGCACTGTTTGTGACAGAGATGGATAGCTGGCAGAGGGGCCACTTCCCCCAGGACTGCTCTGGGCATGGCTGCTGGATGTAGAATCACCTTGTCTTTTCGGAATTCCCTCGGTCTAATAAAAGATCAGCTTTGCACATTGATTAATGCTGCAATACCTTCTCAGTGCTCTGTATGGAAGGCAGCATTAATTGATTTACAAACTTATCTGGATTAGAGTAAGCTAGGTACACACAGTACAGATTCTGAAAGATGACAGACAGGATCTGAAAGTCTGTCTGCCATCTTTCAAAGATCTGCATACACACAGTCTCGAACGTTCTCTATAACTTCCTCTATAGGGAGTTAGCGCGGCCGATGGAAATTTTCGGCCTTTCCCGAACGACGATCGGCTGACCCGATCGTTCGGCGGCCGCCGCTCTTCGGGGAAACAAGCGTACACACACAACGACGTAAGCCCACGATAACCGTCGACCGACGGTATCGGGGCTTTATCGTTACTGGGTGTACCCAGCTTAAAACACAGAAAGGAACAATTCCCAGCACCAGTTGACAATCCACCATCTCAACAGTGTCAGTTTAATTGCACTATTCTCAGCTTGTCAGACAAAAAAAGGTTCAATACACACGTCAGGCGCACGATCGCTGTGTGTGACCTGATGGGTGATAACTTTAGTTGTTGGGCTGATAATTGGCCGTGTGTATGGGCCACATCCGAAATGGCGGTCGGTCGGGGATCGTTGCCCAAACGGCCACCTGTTTCGGCCAATAAAGTGCTCATACACAGGCCGATTATCCCCCGAAACGAACATTCGTACACATCGTGCGTCACGGGTCGGGACACGCAATCACACTATGTAGAACCTTTAAGTTGGGTACACACTTGCCAGATTTTTGAAAGTGACAGACAGGATCTGCAAAATCCTGTCTGTCATTTTTCAAAAATCAGGCTACACACAGTCCCGAGTGTCCCGCAGGCATCCAACGTTAGCGAGGCTATCGTACTGTGTCTACCTAGCATTAAGCTACACCAGTCAGACATTAGATAAATTAGAGTTTGTTATAGACAAGCAGCAGTTCTTATCTTGAGATAATAATTTGTTCCATTCATTTTGATTTCAAGTTTACTTCTAAAAAGAATGGGCTAGGCAGTTCTTTGATAGACAGACTGGACATTTGTCTATAGATGAACGTCTAGAGACAAATGTTAAAGTAGTGTATGAGCAACTTTAGCCAGTTATTTTGCAATCATTCAACTCTGTTTGCTATCAAGTTACACAGTCTCTGTTTGTAAGCCTGCATTCTGTAACAGGTTTTTACTTCCCTCTGCCTACAGGATTTTGGCAAGTGGGGAAGAGGTATAAGAGAAATAACCCTTTCATTAAAGTGTTGGGTTGCTACTACAACATGGAAGTTGTCATATTGTCCTGCAGAGCTTCTGTGCTAAATCATACATAAAGGGGTGTTATGGGAGCACTCCAGGTTACAATCACCTATATTGTAATTGTTACTGATCTGACCAAAACATAGTGCAAATAAAGAAAAGAAGATGGTCCAATGTACATTTCAGTACCTTAACATGTTGTCTTCTCCTGGCACCATTATGCAGCCATAAGTCAATGACAGACAGCTGCAACAAGGAAGGAAGCTGGCACCAGGGGAAGACCACGTGGAGATTGGAAGGTATAGAGGGCTTCAAGGGCTAATGGTGGCAAGAAGGTATAAGTTTATTTAAAAAGTACTTTGTTTTAGTTTAAATTAATTTCTTCTATCGGTAAACCTAGTTTGTTGTCGTGGTTACTGCTCCACAACGCTGCTGGCCACTCTGCCTGTGGTCAAAAAAATCCTTTGTTTTTTAAAATACAAAGTTCAGCTGAGAGTTCCAATTTGTGATAAAATGTGATTCACCCATATTACACATACAGTGGTTTGCAAAAGTTTTCGCCCCCCTTGAAGTTTTCCACATTTTGTGACATTACTGCCACAAACCTGAATCAATTTTATTGGATCCACGTAAAAGACCTTACAAAAGTGGTGTACCAGTGAAAAAGTGGAACGAAAAATCATACATGATTGCAAACATTTTTAACAGATCAATAACTGAAAAGTGGGTTGTGCGGAATTTTTCAGCCCCCTTTGGTCTGAGTGCAGTCGGTTGCCCATAGACATTGCCTGATGAGTGCTAATGACTAAATAGAGTGCACCTGTGTGTAATCTAATGTCAGTATACAAATACGATGCTCTGTGCAGCCTCAGAGGTTGTCTAAGGAATCTTGGGAGCAACAACACCCTGAAGTCCAAAGAACACACCAGACAGGTCAGGGATAAAGTTATTGGAAATTTAAAGCAGGCTTAGGCTAAAAAAGTTTCCAAAGCCTTGAACATCCCACGGAGCAGTTCAATCGATCATTCAGAAATGGAAGGAGTAGGCACAACTGTAAACCTACCAAGACAAGGCCGTCCCCCTAAACTCACAGGCCGGAAGGAGAGCGCTGATCAGAAAATCAGTCAAGAGGCCACATTACCAGAACACACCATCCCACTGTCAAATATGGTGGTGGCAGCATCATGCTCTGGGGGGTGTTCTCTTCAGCAGGGACAGGGAAGCTGGTCAGAGTGATGGGAAGATGGATGGAGCCAAATACAGGGCAATCTTGGAAGAAAACCTCTGGGGTCAGCAAAAGACTTGAGACTGGGGCGGAGGTTCATTCCAGCAGGACAACAACCTTAAACATAAGGCCAGGGCAACAATGGAATGGTTTAAAGCAAAAACATATCCATGTGTTAGAATGGCCCAGTCAAAGTCCAGATCTAAATCCAATTGAGAATCTGTGGCAAGATCTGAAAATGCTGTTCCAAAAGCTGTCCATCTAATCTGACTGAGCTGGAGCTGCTTTGCAAAGAAGAATGGGCAAGGATTTCAGTCTCTAGATGTTAAAGCTGGTAGAGACATACCCTAAAGGACTGGCAGCTGTATTGCAGCAAAAGGTGGTTCTACAAAGTATTGACTCAGGGGGCTGATAATTACGCACACCCCACTTTGAAATGATTCATGTTTGTGGCAGTAATGTGACAAAATGTGGAAACTTCAAGGGGGCCGAATACTTTTGCAAACCACTGTTAAAAGGGCCTTGAGAAATGGCAAAGGTGTGCCTTTGTATGTTTATATGGGTGATACGTACATTTTATCACAAATTGCAACTCTGTGCTGTGGCTTAAATTATCATACACTATAATTTTAGGTGTCCAGGAGAAATATGACTTATAGGCAGAGGGAAAAGGTGATAGCAGAAGTACAGCGGCAGGAATTTATTCGAGAGGATCGAATTAAACACTTAATGCATGAGCAACAATTATCAGAAAGCTTGAAGAGTGAGGAAGTGTGTGGAGAAAAGCGTTTTTTTGAAGAGACACAAAATCAAGAATATGAGAACAAATTGATATGGCTATACAGCAGGTAAGAAGGCTTTAAGAAACTTATTTTATTATAGATGAAATAAAACAAAAAAAAAGTGTGTTCCACAGAAGACAATATACAATTTTAGTATAAACTTACTTTCTTATGGGGTTGATAATTGAGGCATGCTCCAGTTTGTCTTGGAATGGTGGAGTTTACTAAACTATTGAATACTGGTAGATGTTCAAAAAAGTGGTGACAGCCTCTCCCCTTTCAGGGAAAGTTCCATGGAAATATCATTTTAAATTGTTAGTTTGTGTTATCATACCTAATTATTCAAAATATTCTCTATTAGGGCAAACTAGAAGTAAGTATTTCAGTTGCATTTGTTTATACCAATGACTAAGGGTGAGGCCACACTGCAACGCACAGGAATCGCGCACATAATCGGCGAGCGTTATCGCAGCGATTGTGTGCGCGATTCTTGCGCGTTTCGCGTTGCGTTTTGCGCATGCGTTTTCGCCTTTTCACGTTATGGAGGAAACGCATGCGTTAACGCACCAAAAATGGTGAACGCATGCGTTACCATAACGCGAACGGACGCGCAATCGATGCGCATCGGAATCGCGGGAATTTTGCGTTCCCGCGATTTCCATTTTAGCGAAAATCGCGGGCGCAAAACGCTGTGCGCAAACGCGTGCGCAAACGCGCCGAAAAACGTCGCTAGTGTGGCTAGCCCTAAATGCTGAATGGACAGGTTAAGGTCTTTGGGATGGAAAAATACAGCTTTTTTGTTAAAGGCATATTACTTCCCCATTTAACTATAAAAACTCAACATAAAAATGAAATCATAAAGATAATTGCAGGGAGGCAGTAGACCCACCTCCTATACTATCATTCTTGACTTAACGGTTATACAGCTTTTAGCGATGCCAGCTCTATTAGAATGGCTGTGCGCTACTGTGGCTGACCCATATTGTGTATAAAATACCCAATGGGAGAGCAGAAAACTGGGGTGAGAAGTAGAGATTTTACTAACTTTATAAATGTGTACCTTTGGTATTAGAATGTAGTTTCTTGTAGTATGTAGTCTCTTAAAAAGAGCATTAATGGTGCATCTCAGTAGGTTATAATATGTAATTTCATGTAGTGCTGTTTAGCAGCTGGGCCAACAAACATAAATCTTAGTAATAGATTTTTGGCCTCTTGAGTTCTAGTCCTAATTAGAATCTGATTTACATTCCAAGTGTAAAGGTGGCCATACACATGCGATTTCCATTGCAATGTGGCGACAGATCACATTGGTATCTGTCGGCACATTGTGTCTGGAACCGCCACACATGTAAATGACAGATCCCCCATACGCGGTATGGGGATCGGTAAGTCGTATGGCCATACACGTAAACGATTATATCGGCTCTCTTTACTTTTCCATCTTTCCAAACAGACTGTAGTGGCAGCTATGGTCGGTTGGGAAAAGCCCATACACTTGAACGATAATGGGTAAATCCTGTCGTTCCACGTCAGGATTTACCCATTATCGTTCGTATGTATGGCCGCATTTGAATGTTACAGTATATGCAGTATGTCTGGAGCTCTTAAGAACCTAGAATGATGCTTTATTTTACATACATAACTTTTTCTTTTTGAATAAAATATAGACAGAAGAAAGTAGAAGACTTAAAGAACGACAGCTGGAACAGGAAGAAAGGATGGCACAGGAACTGTCAAGAATAAAGCATGAACAGTTAAAAGATGAAAAGATTAGGCAGCAGATAAGAGAAACTAGGTAATCTGTATACATATTTTACTACATTCTCTAATGATTTAATCTTTTTCCATCTGATGAAACTTGGTCTTCAAGTTAAGTTCTAGGTTGTATTGGTCAGACAAAAGACATTCATCTATTAAAATGAAGCTATGTAAAATGAGTTCTACACAAAATGTAAAATATCCTTTTGGAAGAAATGCCATCCTGGACTCAAGGATCCTAAATTCACATGGGAGAGTTTTGTTATTTATAATAGGAGCAATTCTATGAGCAACAGTTTTAATGATGGTATGTTCAATGATTGACATAGTGAAACAGTAAAGGGGAAGGGGTTCCTAAATTTGAAGTTGAAGCACTCTGCTGGATCTTGTAATATATATATCATAGATATGAAGGCAACTGGAAGCTTAGGGAATAGTGACCATGAAATTGAATGCATCTTCTAAAAAAAAATTGCTCTAGGACAAAGAATTTTAATTTCAGGAAAGCAAATTTTCCTGGGATAAAAATATCTCCTCAGCATATCAACTGAAATTATATATTCTCAGGTAAAGATACTGAACAGAAATGAACTGTTTTTAAATTAATTTGGATGTAATGTGGGAAATGGAAAGGAAGAGAATGGCATTTAAAATCTTCAGGTCAGAGGGAACAGAACAGGGTTTTAAGCTGGGTACACACCAACAGATATTTCCAGCCAACCAATCTACAGCACAGTCAGTCAGACGGCCAGAAATATCTGTTGGTGTGGGGCGACCGACCCATTTGTCTGAATCGGATAAACTGGCGATCAGGTCAATTGGTAAATCACGGCCGATAGTGTGGTTCCCTAGGATTTTGATACAGTCCCCCATAGGTACTAAATTGTGTATAAACTAAGGAACATTTGCACATGGATAGAAAATTGGTTGATTGATCAGATGCAGAGAGTAGTTGGTAAAGGTGCTTTAATCAATATGTATGTATGTATTTTTTTATTTTAAAAGTGCAAACAATCAATTGGTGTGTGTGTGTGTGTGTGTATATATATGTGTATATATATATATATATATATATATATATAATTATGGAATTATGGGTGAATAGATATGTGTGGTGTGCTTTGTGTTTTTATTCATCCTGGTAATGGTATATTTGTTGTATTCAGTTAGATTAACTGGACTTGAAATTTAGTTTTTAAAGACTTTTCTCTAATCATCCAATTGGCTTTCTCAATTCAGAATGATTGATTCCTTCTATTGGATCAACTCTTAAGCTGTGTACACACACGATGCAATATTTCGGCCCAATCTACCAATAGTTAAGTGTATTGGTCAATCGGGCCGAAATAATTGCATGGGTCCATCGGACGATTGGACGAAAACATCGGCTGATTTTGCGGTCCTGCCAAACAAATAAGCAAAGATTCAAATTAAGGCATAATCAGCGAGATTCAATAAAAGTTCTTATCGTTTAAAATGGTGCTAATTTTGCCCCAACCAATCCAATATCATTTAACATTTGAAAGCTAACATCTGATTGGTTGGGGCAAAATTAGCACTATTTTAAACGACAAGAACTTTTATTGAATAACCCTGAATGGATATTGCTCAAAGCAGAACTAAGTGTACATCGTCAACCCCCCACAGGTGGAAATTTTCAAACTTCCTCCAAACTTTCCTATATAAATAAAGTCTAGCAATTGTCCAAGTCAGAATATATAGTATATGGCCAGCATTAGATATGCAGGAATTGTTGGTAAGATAAAAGGGTTAAAAAAAAAATGTTTATTCAAATTTTACTACTGTATAACCTTATTCAGTATGTTATCACAGTACACTTGTATTTTATAGTTGTTACCTATGTAACACAGTTCAATTTTCAGATTTTTTCACTTTTCCCCCCCCATTTAATACATAGTGCAGAGATGAAAGGGAAGAACAATAAAGTGGGGGGGAAATCAAACAAACGTTTCGGGTTTGTTTTTGTGGCATTTACTTGCCACTATGAAAATATGCAGCATCTTGGCAGCAACACTAAAAAAAAAACAAAAAAAAAACAAAACTATCCATTCGTGTGAACTTTGTTTAATATACAGGTGCATATACTTTTATCAACTTATTCTTTCTGATACCATTTTTACTGCAGCATTGAACTTCGAGAGCTAGAACAAAAGCTCAAAGCTGCCTATTTGACCAGAGAACGAGCAGCTCAGATTGCAGAAAAAGAACTTCTGAAATATGAACAAAGGGTAAGGAACGAGTAACTCTTGATTATCTTAAGGGTTATTCACACTATACGCATTTCTTTGCCCTTGTATGTGGGTGCTTTTCTTTAAAGTGTATTTCCACTGGCAGCCAATCAGACGGAACGGAACGAAGGTCTGTGTAAAACTTTTGTTGGGGCTTGTTTTACAAAAGTAAATTGGTGGTTGTAGATGGGCTGGGGTGTACTACACACAGTAAAAAGATTTTATAGGTATGCAGTAGATGGAAGGGATCCGGAGGGAGGGCTCTCCTGTGCTTGCCAGAAACCTCTTGGAGGACAAGGAAGCAGTATGGATCGGATGTCTCACAGACAGATCCTACACTTCAAGGGTGAAAAAAGTGAACAGGCACTGCAGGAGAACCATAAGGAGCAGAAATGTAAGGTAAGGTATTTTACACTAAATGGTGGGGCCAGTACTGGGTTAAATTATAGATTTGGCTGTTGACATGCCCTTTAAGGGATTTGTAGGGCTGCAGGTTTGTTTTAAATGTATAACTGATTATTTACTTGATATTAAAATTGTGATCCCATAATCCTCTAGAATAGAATACATCGTACAAGTGGAGTATATCAAAGACGAATGTATCAGAAAAGGATTCACAGGAATAAGTACAGATTATAGTCCTTATTTAACCTATTGGGTGCCAATGACCCCAATTCTTTAATCCACCATGTTTCACGGCACTTTAACTGAGTTTCCTATTACCCTGAAAGTTCATAGGAACACTATCCAATATGATAAGCCTCAAGTCTCTTCCTCTTCCAGAAAATGCCTAGCCAAGGGAAAATTTACAAGATTCTGGGTCACTGAGAAGTTATCTTATTATGTATATCACATATCTAGAGTCACAGGTAAACTTACTCCTTAACTCGATTTTCCTCCCATTTTTTGGATGTACAAAATGGGTTCCTTTAATCACTAAACTACAATAAATGCAGTGGAAACATGGATACATTCCTTTTCTACCACTTTCCAACCAGGTACCTTGTTTTTTTTTTTTTTATTCTGCTGCACCCGAGTGGAGGTGACCAATTTACCAATTACTGACATTAATGTAGGCATATCAAACTCTTTCACCCCTGGATAGGCTTGCTTTAAATTATGCCAGTGGTGTTACAAAACCTGACCAATCTGGGTCTTAGATGAGAAAATTGAGACAAATGCTAATCTAGGGATTCTGGGTCTTTCCTTAACTAGCCTATTCTCCCCATTCACTTTTCCTTTAGCTTTATCCATCACATGTTTGGGATATACACGATTCATCTGGTGGTCCCTGACTGTCTGTTCAGTTACTACCCTCTTAACCCTTGTTAGTTGGCTAATTGGTATTGCAGTGTTTGAATGCTTAGGGTGGCAACTATTATACTGTAAAATCTGGTTGCGATCTGTAAAAAAAAAGTGTAAAAGTGTAAAGTTTTGTATGGAGACCCCCCATGTTTATATATCGTGACATCCAGGAAGTGAATCTCTTCCTTGTCATATGTCATAGTGAAAAAGATGGATGGATGCATTCTATTCAACTCCTAGTGGGTGATTGTGTTACTACTGTTGATGAAAATTGTTTGGTTCCGGATATGTTTGACATGAAAGGTAAAAGTAGATTTGTGCCACCCTCTTCAAATCCCCTGGTGGAAACCTATATTAAAAGTATTCAGAGGGATATAAAAATCATTACTGAAATTCCTAGAGAAGGGTTTAAACAAAGGGAATATTACTAAACATGAACGGGAGGCGATTAAGAGGTTGGCACAGATTCGAGAAATCACTAACAAGCCATCCGGTAAGGGTGGAGCAATAGTGATTTTGGACACTACTTATTACATGAAGTTGGAGGGAGATCCCACTGTTGAAATACAAGTATTGATTAACAATCATTTGGACAGGTATCTAGAGATGGGGATCATCTCGGGAAGTCTGTCTGAACTGTTACGCCTCAGTTGTCCCAGAATACCCTTGCTTTACACGTTGCCAAAGATACATAAAAATCCAGTGGAGCCGCCTGGGCGGCCGATAGTATCTGGCGTAGATTGTGTGTTTACACCAACGATGTTGGATAGGGTTCTGGGACCACTGACCCGGAAAAAACCTTCGTACATAAGGGATAGTATGGATTTCTTAGAAAAATTTAAGAACCTGGAAGTGGGGATGGATGGAGGTGTGTTGAAAAATTTAAGAACCTGGAAGTGAGGTGGATGGCCAGTTTATACACCTCGATCCCCCATATGGAAGGAATGGTAGCCACTAGATAGCTTTTAGAAACTCTTAAAATCATACTTACTCAAAATTATTTTCAGTTCCAGGATCAGTTCTATTTGCAACTCAGGGCAACCGCTATGGGGTCCAATATGTCTTATGCCAATGCCTTTATGGCGTGGCTCGAGGACGGGCACGTCTATCGTCTGGACCTCTACCGGGCCAATTGTTTGTTCATGATGTGTTCGTGCTCTGGCTGGGCGACATTGAGTCCCTCGCGGTTCCAGGAGTTGAATAGAATGCATCTCTTTCACTATGACATATGACAAGGAAGAGATTCACTTCCTGGATGTCACGATATATAAACATGGGGGTCTCCATACAAAAAATGTCACACTAAACCTACAGATCGCAACCAGATTTTACAATATAATAGTTGCCACCCTAAGCATGTAAAAACTGCATTACCAATTAGCCAACTAACAAGGGTTAAGAGGTTAGTAAGTGAACAGACAGTCAGGGACCAACAGTTGAATATAATGATAAAAAATTCTGAATCTTGGATATCCCAAACTTGTGATGGATAAAGCTAAAGGAAAAGTGAATGGGGAGAATAGGCTAGTTAAGGAAAGACCCAGAATCCCTAGACTAGCATTTGTCTCTAAATTTTCTCATCTAAGTCCCCAGATTAGTCAGGTTTTGAAACGCCACTGGCATATTTTAAAGCAAGCCTATCCAGGGGTGAAAGAGTTTGATATGCCACCATTAATGTCGTATCGGAGGAATGACACAATTGGTAAATTGGTCACCTCCAATCGGGTACAGCAGAGTAAAAAAAACCAAGGTACCTGGTTGGAAAGTGGTAGAAAAGGAATGTATCCATGTTGCCGCTGCATTTATTGTAGTTTGGTGATCAAAGGAACCCATTTTGTACATCCAAAAAATGGGAGGAAAATCGAGTTAAGGAGTAAGTTTACCTGTGACTCTAGATATGTGATATACGTGATAGTTTGTCCGTGTGGTCTCATCTATGTAGGGGAGACCACACAAAAGATTAAATCGCGCATATCACAACATAACTCCTCAGTGACCCAGAAACTTGTGAATTTGCCTTCGGCTAGGTATTTTCTGGAAAAAGGGCACGTAGGGAGAGACTTGAGGTTTATGGTATTGGAGAGTGTTCCTATGAACTTTCAGGGTAATAGGGAACACAGACTTAAGTGCCATGAAACATGGTGGATTAAAGAATTGGGGTCATTGGCACCCAATGGGTTAAATAAGGATTATAAACTACTTATTCCTGTGAATCCTTTTCTGATAAATTCTTCTTTGATATACTCCACTTGTATGATCTATTCTATTCTCTCCCACTAGGGGGATATACTCTGTAAACCTGACACTTAAAATTTGTCTGAACTTGGGACTCTGAACCTGGTTGTTTCAGCACCTAATAAATTGCTATAAAGCTTTTTTCAGTGTGCCTCCCTTCAAATATAAATACTACCATCCATTTCACCCTCCTTTTAACCCTTTCACTGCCAGGAGATTTTCATTTTTTTTTTTGCGTTAACTGCCAGAAGAATTTTCAGGATTTTGCCCTCAATCGCTTTAGACTAATTTTACAGTAGGAAACCTTGCAGTAAATCAGGAATATTATACATTGTTTTTTTCAGCACAAAGTCTACTTTAACATGGTAACAGAATTTTGTAACTTTTCTGGAAATTTTACTGGAATTATGGGTAAAATATGTAAAACAAATGAAAATTTGCAAATTTTCATGGATTTTTCCCATTTTTACTTATAGTTAATCTTAAGGTTACACACAAAAATCTTACTGTTTAAAAGCTCAGATACTCCCGAGTACAACACGATACCAGATATATGTAGGTACCACTTTTCCTGTACAGAGACCCCCCCCAAACTAAAACTGCACATTCAAGAATATTACCACCAAATTAAAATGTATAACCACTACTGACAATTAACATAGAATATCTTCCAAATTAAGTAAAATATCCCCACAAGTGAGATATTTTTAGAAACTACACACCCGCAGGATATTATGAGTCAGGTAAGTTTCGATCAAAATGCAGATACCCCACGCAGCTCTTCGTCCAATTGTAAGTTATTTTCTCACATTTTCCTTTTTTTCCTCAACTGTAAAATCAGAGACAAAATCAAATGCGATTTCAGCTAAAAACTGTGGAGGAAAGTTCAAACGCATCTCAAATATGAAGCCTAACCCCTCCCGAATAAACGGTATGCCACATTCATGGGTCTACCCAGAGACATGGCTACCAACTAACCCAGAGCGTGACCATGCCAAATGTCATAGCAGCAAAAAAAATATCCAGTTTTGTATTTGAACAGTCGGCAGTTTTTCCACAAAACACCCCCCCAACTCAGAAATACCCCCCCACACATATATCCTGTTTCTACACTCCTTCAGCTATAACGCTTAATATCGTCGTTCATTCATACCATCATGGTGTGGGCGCATTCTTCTTCGTAGAAGTTTGCACTTTTACCAGATTTTCCAAAAAAATGAACATCAAACAACATTCAAAAAGGTGAAATCATGCCAAAACCTCATGGAATGTAAAAAAAAGTTACTAAATATCAATCTCCCCCATGTCCTGATCAAACGGTATGCCATATGTGTGTTTACACACAGGACGTGAAAGCGAAGCCACAAGTGAGACAATGCACGATGGCTCAGAAACAGTGAAAAGTATAATTTAGCCAACCCCGCTTGGACACATGCCGTTTTTTCCACAAAACACCCCGTACCTTAGAAATAACCCCCACAACTATATATTCTGAAATCTACAACACCTCAGCTATGTAAACACTGTAGTTTGTTCATTCATACCATCAATGGTGTGGGCGCAGTTCTTTGTAGAAGTTCGCATTTGTCTGAAAAATGAACAAAAATAACTTCAAGGTAAGAAATCATGCCAAAACCTCATGAATGTAAAAAGTTACTAAATATCAATCTCCCAAATGTCCTGAATCAAACGGTATGCCATATGTGTGTTACACACGCGGCGTGGAAGCCAAAGCCACAAAGTGAACATGCACAATTGGCTCAAAACGGCAAAATATTCAGCCAAATCTGAATTTGAACAGTCTGCAATTTTTCCCCCAAAACAACCCCCACAAACCATATATTTCTCTGAATCCCCACACACGTTTATCTAACGAAATTCTGTGTTTTGTTCATTCGTAACCATCAATGGTGTGGGGCGCAGTTCTGTCGTAAAGTTTGCAGTTTTAGCAGATTTTCTAAAAAATTTGAAAAAAACACTCTCAAAGTGTAGAATCATGCCAAAATCCCAAGTAATGTAAAAAAAGTTACCAATATCAATGTCCTAAATGTCCTGAATCAAACGGTATGCCCTATGTATGGTTACAACACGCAAACGTGAATCAACTAGCCACAGGTGCGCCAATGCAATGGCCCAATTACAGCAACTTTTCAATTTGTCAGACTAAACAACCCCTCTATATTAGAAATCACTCTCCCCAAAACTATATATTCTTGGAATCTACACACCTTCAGCTACACAATGGTGTGATCCTTATGCATACCACCAATGGTGTGGGGCCGTGTTTGATGTAAAATTTCGCTTTTTTACAAGATTTTCAGGAAAAATTTATTAATAATACAATTCAAAGTTAAAAACATGGCAAATTCCATATCATGTAAAAAACCTTGTCAATTATCAATCTTCCAAATGCCCTGAATCAAACGGTATGCCTATGCATGGATTACACAGGACGTGGCCACCAACTAGCTCAAATGGGCATGCGCAAGTGTAATTACAAGAAAATCAAAGTGCTCTGTTGCACGCCTACATTTTTCCATGGAAACAGTCCCGAAACATGGAACTTCCCCCACCACTATATATTTTTGGAATCTACACACTTCAGCTACATTACGGTGCCATGCTTTCATAACATGAAGAATTCCAACCGTAATCCAAAACTCCGTGTTTTTTAGAGGTTTTGTGAAAAATAAGTAAATGATCAAGGGTTGAAATCCCTACCTAACCCGATTGACAAGCAAAAAACCCCACTAATATCAATCTCCAACATGTTCTTAATCAAACGGTATGCTATGTGTGGGTGCACACAGAGACGTGGCCACCAACTATCTCAATGGAACGCATGCACAAATGCAATTACAGAAAAATCAAAATTGCTCTGTAATTTGAACAGCCACACTTTTTCTAGGAAACAGTCCCGAAACTGGATTCCCCCCACAAACTACCGTATATCTCGAGTAAGTCGAATTTTTAAGGCTTTAAAATTAGCCTGAAAACCTAACCTCGACTTATCTTGGGTCAATCCTAATTGATCTAAATTCTGCAATTGCTTATAGTAACCGTAGATGGCGCTGTGTTAACCTGCATAGAAAGTTACAGGAGCTGATCTGCCTTTACACTTCCTGCTTCCTGTGTGCTGGCTGCTGGACTAACTCACCACTGTCACTGCTCATCGGAGGTCTGTCTGGGCTGATGGGTCTCCTCATTGGGGGCAAAAAACAGCTGCTTGTACAGTGCAAATGACAGCTTTGAAACTACAAGTCTCAGGTGATATTTTTAACTATTTGGGGTCAAGAGAGTCCTTTACTATATCGGGTCAGAGGGTCTTTTACATATGGGGTTCAGGAGATTGTAAATGATGGTAAGCTTAATTAAAGTTTACTGAACCTTGCCACTCCACATGTTTAGAACCTGAAACTCCCACCAACAAAGCGTGCTGGGAGTTGTAGTTTCCAATGCTTGGGTGTCCAAGGAATTGGAGGTTACTGTACGGATTTGGCTATTACTGTATGGGATTCATGTATGGGAATTCTGCTGTCCATTTAAAAGGCAACTAAAGCCTAAAACAACACAGAATCAGAAGCAGTAGTGGTGATAATTCTCTACCCTCGACTTATACTCGAGTCAATCAGTTTCTTACAATTTTTCAGGTAAAAATGAGGTACCGATCGACTTATACTCGGATCGACTTATACTCGAGTATATACGGTATATATTTGGAATCTACACAACTTCAGCTACATTAACGGTGCCATGCTTCATACATACATGAAGAATTCCAGACCCGTAATCCAAAACTCCGTGTTTTTAGGAGGTTTTGTGAAAAATAAAGTAGATATTAAGGCTTGAATTCCTACCTAAACCAACTTGACAACAAAAAAACTCACTAATGTCCATCTCCTCCCACATATTCTGCATCAAACGGTATGCCCATATGTATGGTGTGCACACAGAGACGTGGCCACCAACTAGCTCAAATGGTACACATGCACAAGTGTAATTACAAGAAAAAATCAAAGTGCTCTGTATTTCAAACAGCCCCAAAACTTGGAAATGCCCCCAACAAATAAACCGCCCACTAAATATAATCATCTCCCAAATTTTCTGGATCAACACGTTATGCCATATGTGTGGATGCACAGAGACGTGGCCACCACTAGCTCAAATGGGACCATGCACAAATGCAATTACAATAAAAAATCAAAGTGCTCTGTAATTTGAACAGCCTACCTTTTTCTAAGAGAAACATCCCGAAACATGGAAATTCCCCCACAAACTATTATTTTTGGAATCTACAAACCTCAGCTAACTTTACGATGCCATGCTTCACTACATACATGAAGAATTCCAGACCCAGTGATCCAAGAACTCTGTGTTTTTAGGAGGTTTTGTGAAAAATAAAAGATTCAAGGGTTGAAATCCTACAAAAACCCTTTTGACAAGCAAAAAAACCCACTAAATGTCAATCTCCCACATATCCTCTGCATCAAACGGTATGCCATATGTTGTGGGTGCACACAGAGACGTGGCCACCAACTAGCTCAAATTGGACACATGCACAAGTGTAATTACCAGAAAAAATTCAAAGTGTTCTGTAATTTGAACATCCTAATCATTTTGAAACCCCCCCAAAACTATATATTTTTGGAAGCTACACACCTTCTGCTACGTGATGGTATCATGCTTCTCGTATATACGTGAAGATTCCAGACGCTGCTATCATAGAACTCCTGTGCTTTTAGGAGATTTTGTGAAAAACAAAATAAGAGGACTCAATGGTTGAAATCCTACCTAAACCACACTTGCAAGTAAAAAAACCCACTAAATGGCAATCTCCACAATGTCCTGAATCAAACGGTATGCCATAAGGTGGGTGCAAAGGAACGGGGCCACCAACTAGCTCAATGCGGACATGCACAAGTGTGTAATTACAAGAAAGAAATCAAAGTGCTCTGTATTTTAACAGTCCTTACATTTTTCAAAGGAAACGGCTCTGAAACTTAGAAACACCCCACACAAACTATATATTTTTGGAATCTACACACCTTCAGCTACGTTACGGTGCCATGCTTTCATATATACATGAAGTTTCCAGACACAGTACTCCATAGACTCTGTGCTTTTTAGGAGATTTTGTAAAAATTATAATAGAGTGATTCAAGGTTGAAATCCTACCTAAACCCCCACTTGACAGTAAAAAACCCCTAAATGGCAATCTCTCACATGTCCTAATCAAACGGTATGCCATATGCGTGGGTGCACACAGAGACATGGCCACCAACTAGCTCAAATGGGATCCATGCGCAATTGCAATTACAAGAAAAATTTAAAAAGCCACAACCCACACCCCCACCCCCACCCCTACTCCCCACTCCCTCTTTTAGTGGTATTTTAGTGAAACCAGTTAGTACGGAGAGTCCCACAAGTTTTTGCACACTTACTGATCCTAAAATAATCAATCCGGTCTTTTTTGGTACCTCTTCGCAAAATTTCCTACTAAATAGGCTTAGTTTCCCTTGAAATCCAACAAATAAATGATCCGCGTTTACTTGAGCGATATCACCGGGGACAGGTGAAAGGTGTGTGTATCACTTTAAGATTTTTTTTGTGTGCATTTCCCCTTTTTTTTGGGGATCATTCCCAAAGATGATCACCAAATCATCTTTGGGAATGATAACGAACTTGGAATACGGGCATAAATGCCCGTTTTCCAATTCGAAAACCGATCGGAAAAATCACTTCCCGGAAATCATTTTCCAGGAAGTGATTTTTCATTCATTGGCAAAGATCAATAATTTGGTGATCAGAAGTGATCACCAAATTTTGATCTTTGTCCCCATTTTTTTTCTAAGTCTTCGCTAAGTAGCAAAGACTTAGAAAAAATCCTATTTGTGAATGGAACTTTGAGTTCCATTCACAAAATGTATAGTAAAGCTGTCAGCATGACAGCTTGTGCTATACAGGTACTGCAGCATGATCTAAATAGAGATCATGCTGCAGTACCTCCACTAGACCACCAGGGGCAGCATCTTACCTCTCTAAGGGAAGACCCCGGTGAAGCAGGAAGCTCAGTGATGTCACCGGGGTCTCCCTTTCCGGAAAGAAGATTTCCTCCTCTCCTTCTCCACGTGGGACCGGCTGCCGGGCTGCAGGTAGGGATATCTTCCGATCCCCCCCTCGGATTTGGACACAACCGAGGGGGGATCGAGGGGGCTAGGGGGGCAGTATTCAACCCCTAGCGGGGTGCAATTTTTTTTCGGGGGACTTAAAGCCACAGATCGTATATTCACGATCTGTGGCAGTTTGAGTATTCACTGCACAGATCGTGAATATACGATCTGTGGCAGGGAAAGGGTTAAACCTACCTAACAATTGATCCAGAGGAAAGCAAAAAACCCCGCTTAATATGGGGGAAAATGTCCTTCCTGACTCCAAACGGCATTGGAAAGTATCCCTGGATCAACCAGAACTACAGTATATATATTAATACCAATAATTTTCAATATTTTTATTTATCGAAACCCATCTAGGCCACTTTTAAAGCTATTTAGTGAACTTGCCATTACCACATCTGCTGGAAGACAGTTCCACAGTTTCACCATTCTCACTGTAAAGAAATCTTTCCTAACCTGAAGATGAAACTGTTCATCCAACAGAGTTTATTGTATGGCCCATTAATATATTAGTGTAAAGTGATCATATCCCCACGCAAACGTCGCTTCTCCAATGTAAACAGCCCTTGCTTGTCTAATCTGCCTGCACAGTCAAGCCTCTCCATTCCCTTTATTATTTTATTCGAACTGCTTCATTTATTCGAACTGCTTCCATTTCCAAGATGTCCCTTTTGTAAATGGAATTCCAAAACAGCACTGCATATTCCAAATAAGGCCTTACCAGTGCCTTGTAAAAAGGAGAATAATATTTTTCTCTCTTGAATCTATTCCCTCTTTTTTTTTTCCCAATACATTTTTTTATTAAATGTAATATATTACATAACAATAAATGTAAGTTTTGAAAAACAAATTGGTTACATTATTACCCATTTTCAATTTTGTAGCTCACAATATCAAAAATAAATATATCAAAATATTTAGGCAGGCAAACATATAACTTTCTCTTTCTCAAGATCATTAGATAAATAGATCCAGTTACTATAAAACATGTTTTGTTTGGCATACTTACATAATAAGAGAAGAAAGATATTGACAATTCTTAGGCTTCCTGGTCCCCAGTCCTCTCCCTCCCGGCTGTGAGTATAAATCCCAGTATATCCATATCTTAGACCAATACTTCAGTGCATTTTGGGATTGGTACGTCATATATTCATTAGAATATATCTGCCATATTTTATTAACTAATGCTGCTCTGGAGGGAGTTTGTGACTTCAATGAGACTGCTATCAGATCTCTTGCAGCCGAGCAGAGTTCATACTCTCAAGGGGAGAATTAAATAGGGCCCTTTGTGGGGTGATTGCGATGGAGCTTGAAAATACCTCATTTATAAGTGTCTCTCAAATTTTCCAAAAGGGTTGTTCTAATGGACATGACCACCAACAATGCTGTTGTGGGGCTGGCAAACCGCAACCCCTAAAACATATATTGGGAAATGTGTAAGATATTCTATTCACATATTCTGGTGTAATATACCAGTTGTACAGTATCTTAAATGAGCGTTCCTTGGTGGTTACATTAGTGGATAATTTATGAGAATGTGCGTACATGGAGGACCAGTTGTCCTCATTTAATTCACACTGTAGCCTATCCTCCCATTTGTTGGTATATTTGGATTTAATGGGTTGTAGATCATGCCATGTTGTTGAATATATTTTGGAAATCAATCCCGATGTGTTGGTTGTTGTCTCAAATAATCTCTCGTATGATGTGGGATCTAAACCTTTACACTTTTGTAGTGAGTCATATGCGAAGTGGTAGATTTTGGAATATGGGAACCATAACTTGGCTGGGATATGGTATATCCTTGACGCTTCCTCCCATGTGAGAGGTTTATTATCCTTAGTGAGAATATCTTTTATTGTCAAAATTCCCAGGTTTTTCCAGGGTTTCATATTTCTGTCATCTAGACCCACAGGGGAGATAGAGGAGTATATCAGTGGTGTTCTGGTCGAAGGGTATGGAATAAGTTGGAATTTTTTGTTGCATTTGTCCCAGATTTGTAGTGAGGTTTTGATAGTTTGTGTATACTGAAAGCTAGAATTAATACGGTTTGTCCTAGGGATCCAGAGGATAGGGGAGTAATGTAAAGGTGTAAGTAAAATATTCTCTATATCAACCCATGCTAATTTTCCTTCTCCATTAGCTGCCTGGGTTAGTATAGCTGCGTAAAAATATTGTGTTAACATTGGTAAGGCAAATCCACCTTTACTTTTGTGTCTTGCTAAGTTTTCGCATTTGATACGGGCGTGTTTATTTTGCCATATGAATTTCCTAATTCCTCTCTGAAGTTTGAGTACATCTGATTGTTTGATTTCCAGGGGAAGAGCATGAAATATAGAATTCTGGGGAGTGTGGTCATTTTGATTGCTGCTATTCTCCCTCCCAATGAGAGAGGGTAGGAAGTCCACTGCTTCATTTGTCTGGTTAGCTCCGGTATTCGCTTTTCATAATTCTGACTATAGAGGGTGTCTTGGTGTGGGCTTAGTTGAATTCCAAGGTATTTCAGTGAAACTGTATGCCATTTGAAATTAAAATTTTCCTGTAGGGAGTCCAATAAGGGTGGTAGATAGATGTATTGGGTATGCTGCAGATTTAGATTGGTTTACCTTAAATCCAGAAATGGTTCCGTATTCTGTTAAAATCTTATAAAGATTCGGAAGAGAGATAAGGGGGTTAGATGTATGAATTAGTGTGTCATCTGCAAAAAGTGATAATTTTGATTGTATGCTACCAATCTTTATACCTGTAATATCTGGGGAGGCTCTTATTTTGGATGCTAAGGGCTCCATCGCTAGAGCAAAGAGAAGTGGTGACAACGGGCAACCTTGCCTAGTGACGTTTTTATTTGAAATCTGTTAGACGGGTAGCCCATATTGCATACTAAAGTTTGTGGGTTGTTGTAAAGGCGGAAGACCCCAGTTATAATCCGTGTAGGGAAACCAAATTTGGTTAACATTTTGTACAAATAATCCCAGTCCACTCTGTGAAACACCTTTTCTATATCTAGCGATAAGAATACAGCGGGTATATGTAGTAGTTCAGCATATTGCATTAGTGTAATTACCTTCCTGATATTGTCCGTTGTCTGATGGCCCGGGATGAATCCCGTCTGGTCATAATGGATTAGTGATGATAGAAGTGTGTTCAATCTATTTGCCAGTATCTTTGCTATTATTTTTACATCCGTGTTTATTAAAGAAATTGGCCTATAGTTTGAGGGCTGCGTGGTATCTCTTTCCGGCTTTAATATTACATCTGTGTTTGCAGTTAGCATATCTGAGGGCATTATGGTGTTCCCTTCCAATATTTTGTTACACAGTATGCTAATCTTTGGGGTCAAAATTTTTAGGAATATTTTGTAATATAGAGCCTTAAGTCCATCTGGGCCTGGTGATTTTCTGGATTTAAGGTTTTTGATTACTTTTGTAATTTCTTCCTCTGTTATTTCACTTTGGAGGAAGCTAGCTTGTGTATCTGTTAAAGTGGGTAAGTGGATATCATTTAAAAATTGGTCTAGGGCTTTGGAAGTGGCAGAATCCTTATTGGTGCTTGCTCCGTTGTATAGGTTCTGGTAATATTGCGCGAATGTATTGGTAATATATGTTGGGTCGTATTGGAGGTAGCCTCTTTGATCTCTTAGTGGTAGGAATCTGTTTTGTGTCATTCTTTGATTTAACTTGTTGGCCATCATTGTATCCGGTTTATTGCTTCTGGAGTAGAATTTTTGGGCTGTGAAACGTAGTGCTTTTTCTGCTCTATTTGTTAGTAATAGACTAAGTTCTTTGCGGTCCTGTGTGAGTGTGGATTCTGTTGCTTCGTTATATTTTTTAGCTAGGGACTTTTCCTTGACTTTTATGGAATTTTTCAGGGCATTTATCATTTGTTCTCTTTGCTTTTTTTCCCTTGCCGCAATTTAGATTAAATGGCCTCTCATTACAGTCTTATGTGCTGCCCAAATTTTGCCGTATCTATTCCCTCTTTATACAAGACAATATCTTGCTAGCTCTAGCTTTTGCTGCCTGAAATTGTTTGCTACAGCTAAGTCTGTTCTGATCCACCAGATCCCCCAAATCTTTTTCCATTAGAGATTTACTTAACAGAGCAGTGTCGTAGCTAGAGACCTATGGGCCCTGATGCAGAATTTGGACCTGGGTCCCCCTACTCCCACCTCCAACACAAATCAGTGCAGCATCTTCTCATGGCACAGCTTTCTTCAGGTATAATCCTGAAATTCTTAGCATGCAGACAATGGTAAAAATGCTTGGCTCATCAACACTGGTAAAATGTTTGGCACACAGAACTGGTGAAATGCTTGGCACATAGAGAATGGTAAAAATGCTTATTACATGGACCACAGGTAAAATAGTTGACACACCGACTGGTAAAATGCTTGGCACACACACTGATAAAATGCTTTGCATGTAGCAAGTGGTAAAATGTTTTGTTAATGCTTGGCACACAAAGAATGGTAAAAATGCTTAGTACATGACCACTGGTAAAATAGTTGGCTCACAGACTGGTAAAAGGCTTGACGCACAGACACTAATAAATTGGTTGGAAAACTGGAGCTAGAAAAATGGTTGTCAAACAGACATTGGTTAAGTAGTTTGTGAAATGGCAATGGTAAAATGGCACTTAATGCACAGACATTGCCGACTATTTACAACTGCCAATTTGCCAACCGTTTTGATCTATCAATGTCTGTTGGCATACAGTGGTAAATGGCACTTGAAGCACGGACAACCATTTTGATTTTACCGATGTGTATGCCAACTTGGCTTACAGACATTAGTAAATGGTTGGTAAATTGACAGTGGTAAATTGTTGGCATTGTCTGTGCATCAAGACTTAATGCACAGATAATGCCAACCATTTACAACTGCCAATTTTTAATCATTTTAACAATGTCTGTATGTCAACTTGGCATACAGGGATTGGTAAATAATTGGCGGTGGTAAAAGGTAATGAGGGCTGGCTGGCTCAAAAAGAACCTCTAATGTAAAAAAAAAATGAGCATGCAGGCAGCAGCAGGTACTCACCACTGTGTCTGCACAAGGGCTTATTGGTGACACCACAGACAGGGTGTTAATACTTTCAGCAGGAGTCAGTCTCCTCCCCTCACCTCACCTGATATCTCAAAGACTGGCCTGGGGCTGAACTTCAATATTTTAGTACGTTTCAGCCAGACAGCAACTTGTCTTCCTAGTTCCTCCTCCAGCTAAGGTTCAACAACTACAGTGGTTCTTCTGTGAGCGAAGCGCACCAGCCCTGCGCGTGGGCTGCGCCGTCCGTAATAGCTGTATTAGAAGTGCATGCACAAACAGAGGCCGCATGAACAATCATAATTACTTTGTTGCAGTGCCTACGGGCCCAGTCGCAACCTTGGCGACCCCGGTACCTACGCCACTGACACAGAGTTATTTATGGTGTAGTTCCCATTCTGCTGCCCATTTTGGTAATCTATCTAGGTTTGCTTGCAGCAATTGGGCATCATTTGAAGTTTCTTAAGCTCTGCATAATTTAGTGCCATCAGCAAACAGAGACCTTGCTCTCAACACCCACTTCTAAGTTATTTCTAAACGGATTAAAAAGAAGCATCCACAGTACAGAACTTTTAAGGCACTTTGAACTTGCCCACATAGATTTAGCTCCATTGACCACCAATCTCTGTTTGTGATCCAATAATCAATTCTCTATCCATGTACAAATGTTTTTTTCCTAGGCCAACAGTCCTCTGTTTATGCATTATTCAACTATGTGGCACAGTATCAAAAGCTTTAGCAAAATCCAAGTATACTAAATACACTGCTATGCCTTCTTCATAAAAAACAAGTACATTTCTCTGGCACAATCTATTTCTCATAAATCCATACTGACTACTACTAATAAGATCAGTGCTAGAGACAACGCCAAGGATATGATCCCGTAACAGTTTCTAACACCTACCCTACCACTGATGTTAGGCTTGGAACAACTATCTTTTTTGAATATTGTTATTAAATTGGCTTTTTTCCAATAAAGCGGCACATCACCAGACAAAAGTGAATCTGAAAGGATAAGAAACAGTAGTCTAGATAAAACTGGACTAAGCTCTCTTAAAGGGACACTAAACTGAAAAAAATTACTTCCTTTATCCCTTTCTATATTTTTAGAGCTGCCAGGAACTTTATCCCTTTTTGCTCTCTTTATTTAACAGACAGCAGCTAACGGCAGCATTATCTGCACAGAGAAACAGACCATGCTTATTACCTTTCCTGATCGTAATGCTTAATCAATTAGCCATGCAGTGATAGAGCAATAAACTTTACTTTTATAGAATGGATAGTTTCTACATGTAGTGTGCCAGGGGGAGGGGCTGGGTGATTGATAGTTCTTTACTTATTAGCTGTGCCCCACCCTCTTTAAAAAGTAAAACTCCCAGAGTTAAAAAACAATAGCAATGGCAATACGCAACAAAAGAAACAGCAATCTTGTTCTTAAACCCTTTCTTGTTCTAAAAACAGACAAACCACTTTAAAACAGAATAACCCCTTTAAAAGGAAGTCGCTTAGCAAGCAGGACTTGTATGTGAGCTTCAAAGCTCAATAGGGACCAGTGTATTTTATTAGCACAAAGCATCCCCTGTAGATGTCATTCCTGCTGCCTGACACCTCTTGCATCCTTTTTCATTGTGTAGCTATGGGAATGTGTGTTGTGTTTCGTATAGTTTAGATATAATAATCCTTATTTACCACCACCAGGTAAATTCAACCAACCAGTCCTTTTTCAGAGATGAAGCGTTTATTTAAGAGTTCCAGGCCCAGAGATATCAGGTTAAAATATATATTTACAGCAGGTATAGGTGTACAAAGGTATATGTGCAATTCCTTCCTATATTCCCTTCCAATTCCTCCTTCTTCCTTCCAAATCCTTCTTTCTACTTCCTTCCAAATCCTTCTCCCTCCTTCCAAATCCTTCTACTCTAAAGCTGGGTACACACACTAACGATAAAGGCCCGATACCGTCGGATCCGACGGTATCGGGGCTTTATAGTTATGTGTGTACGCTCGTTTCCCGAACGAGCGCACGGCCGCCAAACGATCGCCAAACGATCGGTTGAATTATGAAGTTCATAGGGAGAACGCTCGGGACTGTGTGTATGCAGATCTTTGAAAGATGGCAGACAGAATCTTGTAGATCCTGTCTGTCATCTTTCAGAAATCTGGACTGTGTGTACCTAGCTTAACAGACTCTCTGGCCCCTTGATATACAACACAGACCCCCATAACCCACCCTGGGAAAGGATTTGATAAAATAATGTTAACTATCTTAGATGTTTGTTTCTAGAAGGTAGTATAAACATTCCCCATTTGAAATGCAGATCACCCTCAATAAGATGACTGTTTGATAACAGCAGATGTATCTATAGTACAGGAGGTTCTTTGAAATGCAAAGAACCCAACCCAGGAACTGGGATAGTATCCAAAGACTTTGAAGTATCCGGGAACTGGATCGGTGACTATTCCCACTCAATCCTTCTATTAACACCCCATTCCCAATGTATTATACAGTTTACATCTAATTAAATATATGACTACAATGTGGTTTTTCATTTTGGAGTTTAAATGAAAGGCCAGTTTCCTGCCTTTAAAACGAGCCATCAACCACCTCTCTATGTGCTCCACAGCCCAAGATATAAAGAAATGACTGACCAGAAAGTTAATGGGTGGGAGGCTGACATGTGACATTCCTAAGGCTTCTCCTGCACAGTGCTGCCAGCGAGCACAGCCTCAGACTCCCTCAGTGTGTGAGGAAGACAGGAAGTCCCTTCTCCTCTCTGCTGTGTGAAGTCCTGAAAGAGTAGGTAAGGGAATCTACAGCCCTGCTTTCCCACTCTGTGGGAAAAGCAGGGCTCACTATACCTGAAAAAGCTGTTTCCACAGAGTTTTCTGTGGGGGTGGGGGGGTCTGAGTGGCCCACGGCACCCGCTAGTGGGCTGTAAGAGAATGGGCCATGGTGGGCCTCTCATGGACCAGGGGAGGAGGAGACACAGGGCAGATTGACTGACATGGTTTCAGAGCAGGAAGTGCAGGGGACCTGGTGATGCTGCTGCCATATCACACACAAAAATGTAAATATCTTTAAAACTATGCAAAATAAACAATGAAAATAAATTGCATAAATTCTCAGAGCAATTCCTATCAATTTACCTAAAGTCATTTTTGGACCACAGTTCCCCTTTAGATGTCATTGCCATTTTCCCTCTTGCAATAAAGAGAGAAAGATACCAACAGAAAATGTTGCTAAGTGATCTAGCAGATCCTGTCATCTGCAGGAAGTAAATGCTAAACAATGTCATTTGCAGCCTCTGCTTAGCGCTGAAGAAATGAATTAATTTTAGGAATCGAAACTGCAAAATTTGTTAACTTTATTTCTCCAATAGTGTATTGAGCATAGGTAATGCTTTTATAATATATAAGTGGCCTGTATTATAATGGGAGCAACAGTGGAATATATCCTTATAAAAATCACTCAACTACGTAGTTGAGTGATTTTTATAAGAATATATACCACTGCTGCTCCCCATACATTTGCCGTCCTCCTTCCACTTTAAGCAACACTTTCCTTCCCTGCAATAAAAAAAGATTGCTATAGCACAAAGATCTTTACTGTTCGTAAAATCCTCATCTTAGTCCTTGATGTAAAGTCCGTTTCACCCGGTAACCTAAATCCTGTCAGCCGCGATAAGACAAATTCCTGCAGCCATGCGAGCGAGAGCGGCCGTGGCAGCGTACTGACAACTTCCTTTGCACGCTTTGCTTAAGTTCACTCGCAGGGCTGCAGGAGTTTGTCTCACGGCTGACAGGATTTAATAGTTACGAGTGAGAGGGACTTTACATGAAGAACGGATTTTAGAAACAGTAAATGTCTGTTACATGAATCTTTTTTTATTGCAGGGTTGGACAAGGAAAGTGTTGTTTAAAGGGGAAGGAGGAAGGAATGTAAAGGGAGCAGGGAATTCTAGAGGAAAGGCTGCCAGAAGGATGTCCACTAAGAAGTTAGTCTGGTATGTATTCATTAATCTATTTTATTACAGGGCTGACAGGGGTTACTGTGTATAAAGTTTAATTATTTAGTGAAGGGAGAAAGGCTAGTTAGGGATTTAGTAAAGGGACTAGCCAGTAAATTCAATAAGCCCCATTACATTGTAATATAAGGTTTATAAAGTCACCTCTGAGTTCCCTTCGGTCTCGTGCTTTTATATGGCCAGGGAACTCCTCTGTGACTTTATATCCTTATATTACATTGTAAGGGGCGTATTATCCCTTATATAATAATTTACTGTTTTTGAGGTGCTATATAATTAAAGGGCAAATCCAGTGTAAAATTAACTTTAGCTAGGAATGAAGATCGGCTGTCAGGCGATTAGGCGTGAAGTTACGCCACGTCCTTTACTGTCAGCAGCAACCAGGGAGTGGAGTGGCTGTCAGCTGCAGACCAGATAAGAAGCGACGGGGGACCGGGTCAGGTAAGGATCTACAGGGACATCTTAGGAAAATTTTATTAATGCTAAACTTAGGTGTGGGTGGTTGATCTTCTTTCCTAGCTAAAGTTATTTTTACACTGGACATGCCCTTTAACATTTAAGAATTGTTTTAGTTTTATAAATACACTAGCAAAAGTATGCCTGTTAGTACATATTGGGAATTATGTGTGTGTATGTTTATCTATGGGCCGATTGGAGAGACTAATTAGACCTACACCACAAAAGAATGTATTTAACTTGCTAGGGGAAGGGCAATTCCAGTGGGGCAAGGTAGGCCTGGCAGAGGGGAAATGCCAATTAGGGCTGCTAGAAATGGAAAACCTATTAGCTTAGCTAGAGAGGGTAAGTAACATACCTCAAAAAGTACGGCGCTGATTAAAAATCTATATTTTAGAAATTGGCAGTTGAGGAACACAGTCTCCACAACAACTATATTCATCACACTATATAGTGGGCAGGTGTGAAATTCCGGCTTGAGAAAGGATCGTGATTGATCCGAAACATGTCGCAATAAATCTTGTTTTCAGCAGTATTTTTCTGCATGCATGTCTCCTCACTCATTTGGATCATTTGGTGAAATTCCTATAACTCCTTGATCGTTCATACGCCAAACGTTCATTTATTAGTTAAATAACAAACGTTTGGTCGTGGAATAACATGCGATAGTAAACTACCGCAATGTTATTCTATCGTGACCGTAGATTTACAATCGCTATATCAATCTCTAAATTGATTTCAAATTAACGAGCTTTACACCTAAAAAGCGAACCACACTTTTATAAATATGGACCTATCTTCAACCAATAATAAACCAAAAGGTAATCTATAATTAATGTTATTAATCTGTCTTTCAATACTCACCTTACCCATTGTGTCAAAACTGCCACCAGGGAGTCTGAAGAGGGATCATTATTGGAGAATCTGAGGTGCTATAAAGAACCCAGACTATCCTGCCATGATTCAAACTTAATCGTGTTTGTATCAAACTTAATAGATTGTATTACTGCAGAACACAGGTTTATGACTTTGAAGGGGGTAGGACTTAAGAGCATAAGATACCAGACAGCTATATAGCTTAAGTGGAGCTGAGCTTAAAGGGTATGTCCACCCATTTTTTAAAAAAATTCTGTATTGTAGGGCTCCCTCACCCACTCCCAACTGCTATAGTAGTTTGTAAAATAACTTTCCCGATCACTACTTACTTTGCCTCTTTCCCCCGACGTTCTGTCACAGCCTTTTGCTTGCATGAAACTGCAAGCAGGGGGCCTGACCGGCAGCTGCATCTGCGATTGGCTGAGAGGCAGCCATGTTTACTTATTTAGTTTCCTTTTTATACATTCAGTCCTTTTAAATTATAATTTCCAAATATAAAAGTTTTTTTTAAACTGTTTCTTCACAACCTTAGTTACATTTTTATTCACTAATCATTACCTATTAATAGTGACTTTTTCTTTTTAAATTGAGTAAGGGTATGAAAAGGATATGGTTGAAGAGGGAGGGAGTGGTGGAGGGTGATGGGGACGGGGAAGAGGTGCAGCTCACACTGATGTCCCGGAGTCCCCCATAAATACACTTCTTTACTTCTCTGACTTGTTTGTATCTCATGTAGTTGTTAGAGTCTCTGTCCACACCGACCAGATCTTCTGAAATTTTTTAGGACAGTGTCTATGTATATTAAATTGTTATAAGGGAGAGCGTTGTTGATTAATTCACACCAGGTTTTCATCTTGGGTTGTCTGGGGCCATCCATTTGAGGACAATTGTTTTTCTTGCCATAAGAGTTTCACGCAGAAATGTTAATTTGTATGTATCTTCTATATCTAAAATATTTACACCTAATATGCAAAGTCTAGGGTCCATGGGTACAGGCCATGGAAACAATGTTGTGAGTAAATTTCTGGGTAGCTCCGGCTCCCTGCCGATGCTCTTTTAATCCATATGTGTTTGAAATAAAGAGAATGATTTTATCCACACCATGAGCTGCATGTCCCGCGTCTCTTCATACTAAGCTGTGAGTAAATTGGTAACTTTATTCCAGAATCGACTGATATGTGGGCAGTTCCAGATCAGATGCCAAAAATCTGCATCATTTAAGTGACATATATATTTGGATGGGTTGCAGAAATATGGTGCAGTCGTACTGGTGACAAATAGGCCTGGTGTATAATATATAACTGAATGAGGCGATTATTCGCTGAAGGCGGTGCTGTGGTATGTGATGTTCCAGTCTTGGGTTGTGAGTTCTGGTATATTTATCCTCCACTATGTGAGTATTGTTGTAGTCTGTATATCAGTCTGTGAATTGGTGATATGAGTGTATAGTCGGGAGACTAAACCTTGCAGTCCCTGCGTTTTGAGGATTCCAGTTGTTGTTTGTGCTTCGTTAGTGGTATTTTCCTGTTTGGGAATTCTGAATGTATACAGTGGTGTAACTGTAGATATCTATAGAATTACAAGTTAGGAAGGTCAAATTCTGTTTTACTATCGTTCTGATGAATTTATAGAGATTTAAATCCAGGGTTTTGTGTTCTTTTGATATATTAATGATAACATAGTAAAGAGTGTTATAGTTAGTTAGTTTATAGTATTTGAGGTTGAATAAAGACATACGTCCATCCAGTCCAACCCTTCTAGCAATATCCTCATTTCCTGCCTAACTGTTGATCCAGAGGAAGGCAAAAAAAAAAAAAAATGTATGAAGGGGGAAAAAAATTCCTTCCTGACAAGTGGCAATCGGAAATTTCCCTGGATCAACTCTACTTTATGTATTAATACCAGTAACTTGCAACATTACTTGTTTGCAGAAACTCATCCAGCTTTTTTTTTTGAAACTGACCAATGAACAAGCCATAACGTCCACTCTTCCGTTCTCACAGTGAAAAACCCTTTCCGAACTTGAAGCCTAAACCTTTTTTCTTCAAGTCTTAAGGGATGTCCTCGTGTCCTCTGACATGTTCTATTGGTGAACAATGCCCCAGTTTATTGTTTGGCCCGTTAATGTATTTATACAGAGAAATCGTATCCCCACGCAAGCGCCTTTTCTTCAGTGTACATAATTGTAACTTTTCCTGTCACTCTTTATATTCAAGTTCCCCCAATCCCCTTATCAATTTAGTTGCCCTTCTCTGAACCATTTCCATTTCAAAGATGTCCTTTTTGTACACAGGATTCCAAAATTGCACTGCATATTCCAAATGAGGCCTTACCAATGCTTTGTAAAGCGGGAGAATTACATTTTCCTCCCTTGAATCCATACCTCTCTTTATACAAGACAATACCATGCTGGCTCTGGCTGTTGCCGCCTGGCACTGCTTGCTACCTTTAAGTTTGTTATCCACCAAAACTCCAAGATCCCTTTCCAACAGGGATTCACTTAACACAGAGCCATTTATTGTATAAGTAGCACAAGGATTTTTAAGTCCAAAATGCATCACCTTACATTTATCAACATTAAATCTCATCTGCCACTTAGCAGCCCAATGTGACAATCTATCTAGATCCCCCTGCAACGATTGCACATCCTCTGAAGTTTTTAAATCTTTGTGCTGGCTGGTCTGAGGTCTGGCATTGGAAATTGTACATCCAGTAATGTGTTACACATAACTTATGTTTTAAGCACCGTTTTTGCCATGTTGAATAGATCTAATGTAGTACAAAGAGTGAAATATGAAGCATTTAAGATTGTTTATTCGTATTACAGCGCACACAGTACTATGTGATTAAACATGTAAGGCCAGATAATACATTTGCAAAGGTTCTTTTATTTTAGCTGTAAGCCTGGATAATTGTGGTCTTAATCTCAGGGTAGCCAAGAAAAAGAATTGTACATGAAAGTATTTACACAAAGTTCACAAAGCTCCATGGATTACGCATTAGTTTGGATAATGAACTTGTGTAGATGGAAAGGAAAGAAAATCTGGGTATTTGCACCATTTCTAATGTGTTTCCCTGAATGGTTGCCAAATAACAACCCTCTAAGATTGTGCCCACAGAGGGTTGTATGAATGAAGGAACATCTGTTATATTAAATCAAGTAATGCAGAATCAAAACATTCAGACTTTCATTTAGAACGGATCAAAAAATTGTCTATTTAACTTTTCTTGATTATATCAAACAAGTTGTGCTTTCAACTTTATGAAATGCCTTAGACTTGGCTGCTTTGTTAAATGACTAGTGATTACTAATATAAAGGATATTAAAATTCAAGGAGTTGACTTCAAGAATTTAAGTTTCTTTGTGGCTCTGCGTCTCTATTATATTAGCATTACAAAGCTAAACTGAAATGTACACCAGTGTCTTTAAAAGATTGGTCTTAACAGTTCCATCGGCTTACTTTGGGTGCTTTTCTTTGTGTACTCTTTGTCTCGTTCCTTTTTCATTGATATTAGGCATATTGGCACCCTACTGGCAGGAATGGACTGTGACTGATAGAAGGAGGGGCTCTATTTTGTTGCTGGAAAAAGTCATGTTATCATTTAGTTTAAGCAGAAGGCAGAATAATTATTCTATTAGCCATTTGCTGCTGCAAAGACTGTGGGCAGAATGAAAAATAAGGAGTTTGTGTAAATTAAGTACCCTGATGATCAAAACTCACAAATTCATCACACAAATAAAAAATGTTATAACAAAGATAAATAATGCATGAAATGATTCTGTATTATGGAAAATGTGTAGGTATGTGTGCAATCTGTAAGGATTATTTTTTTTAACACTTTTTGCAGAAATGTTTTTTTCTTTCTCCGTAAAAGAAGTAAAGATTGGCTTATAATTATTAAATCTTATACAGTATACAGATTAAATCTAATTGGTTGTTACAGATTAAGAGCATGGGCAAAATGACAGATGACAGACAGAATAGATAATGGTATCCATACACTATGTACTCGCTTGCCAAATTTCCTGCGACATTCACAGAACAGTCTGACCCATTCTTTTTGTGCGATTGCAAAATGAATGTGTCTGACAGTAAGAACAGCAATCCCGTAAATGCAGTATGTTTGTTGGCCTCAGAAAAGATAGTTATTCCGGTACATTCTTTTCCAATAAAGGGGCGATTCAGTTGCCCCTTTATTGTTAGTATGTTTACACAGCTTTGTGTTTTCCATCAATATAAGGTCAGCCTTCTATTTTCTGGTATGTCCAATACCTGCAAAGTTGTTCTTGAGCAGATTGACTGTTTTCAGGCAAATATCTTAATCTATAATTTTGTTCAGTAACCACAATCTATTATTGTGTACAGTAACAGCAAGGGATGATAAACTGGATATCAGTCTGAACAGAATTGGATTCAGTAGGTACTGTCTGCTCAATAATCAACACATAGAGCGATTCTCTGCTGCATACAAAGTTTTAGTGTCATAGGGAAAGGGATTTATTTTGTGCAAAAAATGTACACAGACATGTGGTAAGAAGGTTACTGTTTTAAACCAGAGGGTTTACCTTATTTATTTTTCTCCTCTTAGATTTATTCTCCTGATCACACCAGCAGTAGCTTTCCATCAAATCCCTCAACCCCTGTCGGATCGCCTTCACCTTTACCAGGTACATCACATTTTAATAATCAAATTTACAGATATGATGACTTGTAATTATGTTATTATTACTACATAAATGATTGTTTTTGTTGACATTTGTTTTACGAGTATATTGTCTAGTAAATTGTAAATATGATAGTTAACCAGTAAGTGAATAATAAACTGTGAGACAACTGCCTTTTCCAGAGCCCCAACTTCAGCTGTCTAGTAAAATTTAAACAGCTGCTGTCCTGAGACACAAGCTCCATTGTTGGTTTTCACTTTTTCCCCCTACATTTCAGACATAATGTTTATGAAAAGTATGTACAGGTAGTCGTTTTTGATTAGTTAGTAATTCACTGTTCGTGTTCCTTAGAGTACTAGTAGCCAGTACAATTGGGTGCTGAAATGGTTACCTTACTTTGCATAAATTATAAGCATATTTTTATTTTCTATACAAAAAGCAAAGGGGCCTAGAAAGTGTATCAGTCTCAAATATACTGTTAAGTTGAGGGCTTTCCCTTTTCTGGTAATGACTTCAAATTATACCTTAAACTTTTCAAGTTCAAATGACTTAATAGGAACTTGCTAATTTCACTAATTTCAGACACTACTCATATTTCCCATTCTTACTTTAAACACAAGTGCTGCTGCTCTGAACTTTATAACAATTGCTACTGCTGACATCTCTCCACCCCCTTGCATTGGACTGAATGCACATATACAAATGCAGTAGGAATAGAAGGAACTCATGGGAAAATGGGTGGTGTCATTGTCAGCAGGAGGAGTTGTCAGTAGCGTTAATCGCTGAAAACATCATAGCTGCAGCTGTGGGCTTTAAAGTAAGAATGAGATGTAAGATTAGTGTCTTTCACTTATCTAAAATGTGTATAACATTTTATAAACTACTCTTAAAAATAAGTAGACATACATAAACTACTCTTAAAAATAAGAAGACATACATTTTGAATTGAATAATGTATTTTGTCCTTTTTCAAGATTATTTTAATGCCATTATTTGCAGTATAACTGGTTGCAGGGATTTCTTTGTAAATGCTTTTATATTTGTGATAACTTCATAGTTTGTAAAACTCTTCAAGCAGAAATGTAATTTCAGAAGTAGCCAGTAACCTAAACAAATGATTAAAAACATATTTAAATGCCCAATATACTTTTTTCATTTAGAGAAAGTATATTTCTAATGCATTAAATGTCTGTGCATCAATATTCTAATATGGTTACTGCCTTATTTTCTTAAAGGAGAGCTCTGAACATAAATAATCTTTTTTTTTTCCACTATAAGAGGTGATACTAGAATTTCACATTTGCTTAATAGATTGTTTTGTATTTATGTATAAGTAAGTATATGTTTATTTATATAGCACCACTTGGGGATGCATCATTGTACAATATTATAATACAAAAAGCCATACAAGGGGAACAAAAAATATAAATAAATACATGAATATATAAATAAGTATGTGCATCAAAAAGTATACAAGTGCTTTAATCATATAACATAAGGAAAGGGGTCCCTGCCCTGTAGGGCTTACAATTTAGTTAGGTGGATAACATACAGATATATAGGAAAGATTAGAAGTTACATAGTAAGAACAGGGAGATTCAATAAAAGTTCTTATCATTTAAAATGATTCTAATTTTGCCCCAACCAATCAGGACTTGAAAGCTAACATCTGATTGGTTGGGGCAAAATTAGCACCATTTTAAACAATAAGAACTTTTATTGAATAACCCCCTTCCTGTCATTTTAACAAATGACATGCTGTGCTCTGAGGGGTAGGATGTGAGATTAGATTTGAACCTGTTCATTGACGTTTCTTGATGAAGAGAGAGGGGTATAGATAGGATGGAAACCACAGGAGGAAAAGATTTAAGGCAAATTGAGGCAGTGTGAGTGGGGGGGTCTGTATAAGAGAGGGTTCTGTGATGAGCGAAGGGTAAAGATAGGGATATATGGATGCAGGAAAGAAGAAATATAAGAGAGCAGCAGAGCGAAGGTATTGAAATGTTAAGAGAAGGATTTAAAGGGCATGTCCACCCCCAAAACTAAAATTTAACCCACTACTGGCTCCTGAGTACAGTTTTAAAAACATCCTTATCGTAAATTCCTGCTCCTTATGGTTCTATTGTGATCCATGTCCAAAGTCCAGGAAACTGAGGAGTAGTGGCTGTCTTCCTGTCCAAACATCTCTGCCTCCTGTTTTGCGTCCGGGAGGGATGGTGACATGCGGAGAGGAGCCCTCTTCCCCCCTCCCTCCCCTCTTGAAATCCTTCACCTTGTGTTAAAACCTTGTGTAAAATCCTTCACCTTGTGTAAAAACCTATATTGCAAGGCATACCCTCCCACCCCCAACCGCTATGTTAGAAGTTTAAAAATAGAAATCAAACTGTACTTGCAGATCTTCGTTCCAGCATCTCCTCTATTGCCTCTCAACCAATCACAGCCGCGGCTGCCGGTCCGGCTCCCTGCTTGTAGTTCCGGCAGGCAGGAGAGCCAGACCAGAACGACGTTGGAACAAGGAGCTGTAAGAGTTTGGAATCTATTTTTATACTTCTAACATTGCATTTGGGGGTGGGAGGGTATGCCCTGCAATATAGATAAAAGTTTCTATGGAGGATGGAGATGCCCTTTAATAGATAATATGTTGTTTAATGGGGAGTGATGTAGTTGTGCAGTACAGAGGAGATTTAAGTTCCTGTTTATTAGAGAGCAAGACAATGTGTGCAGCATAGTTTATAATCGACTAAAGGGGAGAAAGAAGGAAGACCATAAAGCAGTATTTTAAAATAGTCCAGCTACTGATTTTCACAATATTACAAAGAAAAAAGCATCTGGCTTAAGCAACATTGTTAATGTGGTTAGAAAATGAGAGAGAGGAATCAATAATAACAATAAAGCAACGTGCTTGACCTAAAAGGATAAATGAGCATATTGTCAAAGGAAATAGAAAAAGGTGGAATAAGACCAGGTTTAGGTGGGGAACTTTATTAGTTCAGTTTTATTAAGCTTCAGTTAAGGCATCAATGCTCCATCTATCTAGGAGGAGACCTTTGGAAATGTGTGATTGGATATCAGGACTTAGCGTGGGGTGAAAAATTGGATTTGTCTACTGACGGCATACAGATGATAATTAAAACCAAATGAGCTAATGATGTCTCCCAGGGAAATCGTATAGGGGGAGAACAACTAGGGTCCAAGGACAGAGCCCTGCTGGAACCCTTCACTAAGAGGAGAGGAGAAGAGGTTTTATTATCTTAAAACATGGAGTAGGTTCTGTTAGAGAGATAGGATAAGGAGCCACAAAGCCATTTCATTCTGGATGCCCAAGGAGTGATTACAGTGCTTCAGTAGGAAAGTGGGCATGGGATCAAGAGGATATAAAGTGAGTGGAAAGGACAGAAGCAGCTGAGAGACCTCTGACTGAGTCACAGGGTTAAAAGATTCAAGCAGGAGTTGTGGGTAAAAGAATTGTGAGCATTGGGGAGAATGTGGAGAAAGAAGATAATCTGTGTGCAAGGGATGAAGCAGGGAGTTAAAGATGAAAAATAGGCAATGTGGGTTTGATTTGTAATTATTTATAAGTTTCCTATCGTAGTTTTGTTTTGCTCCCGAAAGTGCAGTGTTATGAAATTGTAGCATAAACTTGTAATGGAGAAACTCGGCTTGTGTACGAGACTTTCTGCACTTCTGCTTGGGTTGTGCGATTAAGCCAGGCACAAGAATCTGAAAGAGGGCGGTTGAAGGATTGCAAGGGTGCAAGGGAATCAATAGTGTTAGTCAAGACAGAGTATAAGAATTAACAAGCAAGTAAGGGCAAACTTGTACATAAGGGTACAGAGACTAGAGGAGAGAAGCAGACAGTACTGAAGGTTCTATGGCTTGGATATTATGAACATACACAAGAGGAGAAAGAGAAAGGAGGAGAGTGTTGGGCAAGAAAGGTAATAAGATGGTTATCGGAAAGCGAGTATGGGTTAGTTTTGAAACAGAGGTTTTTAGTGAATACAAGATCCAGGAAGGGGCCATCCTTATGAGTGCTGGTATTGTCCACTCATTTGACAACTGGCAATGTGACACTTAATGTTACCCAGAATTAGAACAGGATCGTCAGTAGAGAAATAGGTAAAGGTGGCCATAGACACTGCATAGATTGTCCTCCACCGAGGTCGCATGCATATAGACACCTTAAGACATAGTGTAATTTGTAAGGAGACCTAAAACTAAGAAGACCTTTAACCCCTAGCCAAAACATTGCAGGGAAAATGCATCTGCACATGTGTGCTAGCCATAAGCTAAATTATGTATTTTAAAAGTTATACTGCCAGTTATAAATGGAATTTATGCTTCTAGTAGAGAATTTTTCACTATTGATCCCATTTTTTGTTTTGATTTTCAATAATGTATTAACTTACTGTTAACATGCAGGTGCCAATCAGTGGTCTAGACCAGCTGGGCAAACACCATCCTCTCCTAGCTATGAAAATTCACTTCATTCTCTGGTAAGTAAAATTTAATGATTTGTGTTCTTTAGCAATACATTTAGGCATTTGTTTTTTTAAATTCTGTCTGTTGATTACTAGTCTTATTGGTTTATGTAACAATATATACCATATCCTTTACAATTACTAAAATTAAGTGCACTTGTTAATTGCATGCTTAACAGTACAGTGCTAAAACATGCACTATGTCAAAATTGTATTAGATGTAAAATGGGCATAAAGGAATAATGCCCTCTTGTCAGGAAACTAGTACAATTTGTATATTTAAAGGGCAACTGTGGTCTCCAAATAAGTTAGGGTTAAATGGAAGCCTGCAGTATTTCCTTTAAAATAAGCTGACAATCACATGTCTGTTGGAGCCTGTGAGAAATTCTTGCGTTGAATGTTTAAATTCCCTGCTTTCAGTTGGTTGAGTGAAATCACCTTACCTCTGCTCTTCCCCAGGGGAGAAGCATGCTCAGTTAAGATTAATGCTGGGACAAACAGGAAGCACCTGGGGCAAAAATTGATAGTTGAGAAGGGGAGCCTATTAATGCAGGCAGAGGCTGGTCACATGACTGAAAACAGGAAGTGTTTAAAGGGACACTATACATATTTTATGTACTGTATTAAGTACATAAAACCTTTTGCTATTATTCACAGGGAGGTGTAAACACTGCCGAACTTACCTTACCGGCGCTCCACTGGGCTCCTTCTCAGCTGTTGGGAGCGCTGTGCCAACCGAGCATCTATCTTCTGCACATGCGCGCCATTATAAAAGATAGGCGTGCGATCGGGCAGCGTGGCTGACAGCTAAGGAGCAGCTACAAGCGCAGGTAAGGTAAGTTTGCCAGTGTCCCCCGGGTGTTCTATTATTCACAAGTGGGAATAAGCATCTCCCTGTGAATAATAGAAATAGATTTTAGGTACTTATAAATATTAGTGTCTCTTTAAGCAGGAAGTAATATTGCTGAACTTTTCCAGAAATTACTTCTCACAAATTTTATCTAGAGATATGATTTGTTTTATTTTGAAGGTAAGATGAAAGGCTTTTTATATAATGCTTACTAGTTTGGAAAAATTGGAGACTACACTTACCCTTTAAGGTATTTCAGTGTATGGGAATTTTCTGTGTATACCACTAATTTTGTTTTTTGCCTTTTATTATAAGCTTGTAGTCTGTCATTAACTCTATGTGCCAATATATACTGATTTCTTACAAACATTCTACGATGCTTGCTACATTCCAGAACCATACACAAGGACGCAAAAACTTCCAAGCTTTTTACAGATTTTTTTTTCCAATTTTGAATGCAATGCAGAAGAGTTGTGTATTTTCATACAAGAACAACAATTTAATATGCACAGCAATTTTGTCTAGCCTAATTTTAATAAATAAACATACGCACTAATGAGATTACATTATTAGGCTGTATTTATTAGTCAGATTTTTTTCTACTGATATTAAGCTCTATGTCTATGAGATCTAACTATTTTATACATGATTTAGGCCACTCATTGCTATTAGATTTAGCGAAAATACCTTTTTAAAAAATATATTTTTACAAATCTTGGACCTTTAGTACCTCGTCTATCCCTTCAAATCTCTGGCATAGTGTGACTAACATTTCATGCTGACAAGCATGCCAGTTGTTTCCTCCTCCTCTTTAATTTATCTTAACCTTTGCTTTGATTCTTGTTCTATCTTGACTTTGCCAGAAAAATCGGGTTGAGCAGCAACTTCACGAGCATTTGCAGGATGCTATGTCCTTCTTAAAGGATGTCTGTGAGGTAGTAGTTTTTCTCTCTTGCCCATGGCATTTGTGTGTGTCTGTTCATTCTGCTCATGCTCCCCCTTTGAAGCTTTCCTGATCTAACTACTGTAATGGTAAAAGCAGACTGGGTAGTATTTGCTAGTAGGGGTAGTATTTGCTACACTTAAATGTTCAAAGGTTAAAGGAGAACTAAAGTTTCAGAAACATGTTGCCCCAGTCATAATATTTACTTGCTTGTAGAAGAAGTGTGCTCTCACTGGCAAAGTTTGGCGTTTTATTTTTTTACAATGCACCTTGAAAAACTGGAAATAGTGTTATCAGGGGTCATAATGCAATTGCAGAGCTAACTCCCCATTCGCTGGTACAGCTGTTTTTGCTGGCTACAACCTTGTGTCAGGTACTTGCAACGATGCAGCCGCCCACAAGCGCTGGTAACCAATTGTGGCAATTGTTCACTGTTATCATGGTGCCAGGCCTTCTCCCGGCACGTGCTTAAAGGGACCGGTGCTGCATTAGTGAAGATGTTGAACTATTTTTTTGTATGTAGAGGAAAGCTGAAGTAGCAACAGTTTCTTCTGTGTGGTAAAGTCCCTCCTTTTTTGCACACTAAAAATTGATCCAGGCTTTAGAAAGCAGAGCACCATCAGATGAGACGCGCAACGGCGCATGTGAGAGAATCTTTGTTCAGACGCGTCCATCTCGCCCAATGCACATGTGCAAAAATCTTAAATCAGACTTGGCTATCTTGTCCAATGCGCAGATTATTGCGATTCACACATGCACAAAAGATTGCTATTTGGTTAGAGACTTTACGTTGTGAATGCACACTGTAGAGACGTGCGCGAGGATTCACAGCCACAAAGACACACCATTTTGCGTGCGCATTAGGGAAACATGCATGCGCAACGGAACATAAACGTAGAAATAAACTATGAAAAAAAAAAAAAGACAGCATGTCAGGGGGAGGACCTGGACCCATTACCACACACTATATCACACAAGTAGGAGGAAAATGGAAACCTCCTCAGGCAAAAATGACAAGATTCATAACAGGTAACACAAACTCAAAAAAACACACATGAATTAAAAACCGTCTCCTTTATTACAAAAGGGGGAAAAACATTTAGTTCTCCTTTAATTGTTTTTTTAACAAGTTTATTCCACTGTATACTCTGCACAGTGAAAATTCTTCTGAATCAAACCATATTTATTTTAATTTATTGCCAGTGGGTGGAAAACTATATGAAGATCAAAGCCTGGTGTTCACCTTGTTCTCCAGGTGGCTTGATTTTTAAATTGCATTGTATGTATCTTGCATTGAAGTATCTGGCTGCTATAATGTAGCTTATGACATTTCTTAACACGTGTTAAAGTCCAATTGATTGTTGTATTAAAGGAACACTAAACCCATAAAAATAACTATGTAGCATCCGTTTCTATTATTCACAGGGAGGTGAGAACACTTATTCTCGGGGGACCTGGAACTTACCTTCGCTCCGCTCCTCACGCAGCCGCTTCTTCACTGAACAGCTGACAGCTGTTCTCTCCCGATCGCGCGGCCTATCTTTTGTATTGGCGATTATGCGCCTAAGATAGGGCACGCGGTCGGGACAGAGCGGCTTTCAGTGAAGGAGCGGCTGCGAGAGGAGCTACAGTAAGTTCCAGGTCCCCCAAGCGACCTATTATTCACAGGGAGGTGAGAATAAGCGTTCTCACCTCCCTGTGAATAATAGAAATGGATGGCACATAGTTATTTTTATGCAGGATGGGGAGTTTACAGTCCCTTTAACACCTATTAAATCTAATGGAAATGTATAGGAAAGGGAGTTCAATCAATCGTTTTAAAAAGAATTTAGACCAACTGGAATTGTAGAAAATAGTTATCACCACTACTGCCTTCTGATTCTGTGTTGTTTTAAGGCTTTAGTTGCCCTTTAAATGGACAGCAGAATTCCCATACATGAATCCCATACAGTAATAGCCAAATCCAGTACCAGTAACCTCCAATTCTTTGGCACTCCAGATGTTTGGAAACTACAACTCCCAGCATGCTTTGTTGCTGGGAGTTTCAGTTTCTAAACATGTGGAGTGGCAAGGTTCAGTAAACTTTTAATTAAGTTTACCATCATTACAATTCTCCTGAACCCCATATAGTAAAGGGTCCTCTGACCCCAATAGTTAAAAATGTCACCTGAGAGTTGTAGTTTCAAGCTGTCATTTGCACTGTACTAGCAGCTGTTTTTTGCCCCAAACTGAGGAGACCCATCAGATTTACAGCATCCAGTGACAGTACTGAGTGAGTCCAGCAGGCAGAATACAGGAAGCAGGAAGTGTAAAGGCAGATCAGCTCCTGTAACTTTCTATACAGGTTAACACAGCGCCACCTACTGGTTACTATCTGTAATTGCAGAATTTGGATCTAAATTAGGACTTGACTCGAGTATAAGTCGAGGTTAGGTTTTCAGGCTAATTTTAAAGCCTGAAAAATTCGACTTATACTCAAGTATATACGGTACTTCTTAACCCAACATTTGTCATTTCACACTGATAAGTATTTTTTTTTTTACATTAAAATATATTCTGCACTGTGTTTATTGTTAGAGATGGCCGAAACTCACTAGTTTCGTTCCTTTTTCGGATTCCTGGATCTAGGCGAAAATCTGAAACCGGAACGAATTTTCGATAATTTTCGAATGTACGGAGCTATTTTCGATAATTTTCGAAAATAGCTTTAAAGGTTTGAAAATATGATCAGAGACCATTTCCGAGTTTCCGATTGTATTTTTGAGGATTTTTGACCGTTTGATGCTATTTATGAAATTTTTTAAAATAGCTCCGTACATTCTAAAAATTATCGAAAATTTGTTCGAAAGTCCTGAAATCAGGACG
Source organism: Hymenochirus boettgeri (assembly GCA_019447015.1). Classification (NCBI taxonomy): domain Eukaryota; kingdom Metazoa; phylum Chordata; class Amphibia; order Anura; family Pipidae; genus Hymenochirus; species Hymenochirus boettgeri. Next base: position 186,504,691 of record CM033471.1, read on the forward strand.
ATCTGTCCGGATTCGGGTGGATCATTCAGATTTCTGAACCAAGGAGTTTCGTGACGGATGCGGGTTCGTGTTGGGCCCGGATCCCATCTCTATTTATTGTTTGAAAATGTTGTCTAATTGGGGTAACTGGGCATCCTCTTATGCCATAAGATTGGTTTGTTTGCTTGTAAAACAAATAATTATAACCGTTTGAACTGACTTGCTGGATTTTCTTTTAATTATAGCAATCAAGAATGGAAGATCGTTTGGACAGACTTGATGATGCAATTCATGTTCTAAGAAATCATGCAGTTGGACCTTCAACTAGCATGTCTGCTGATATACAAAGTATATTGGGTGGTGCACATAATGGTCCCATTTCAAACTTGACCTCAAATTATGGAACAGCTGGACTTGTAGCAAACAGTCGGCAGACTTCAATGGTAGGTTGAAGGTATATTTTACATTTCCATATTATCCCATTGTTGTGTTGCAACAAGCCTTTGGTACCATTACAGTGCCGTTTCCCAGGGGAATGTGTGCAAGCAGATAGGTGTCTGTGAAAATGACGAAAGTTTACTTAATTAGGACCTTCTCTAAAAAGGATGTACTTTGATAGGGTTGTTGGCTAAACCTCTTTTTACTTTTAACTCTTGCACTAGTAAAGGAAGGGGCAATGTATTTTTGTTTGTTTGTATTGCTAGGGAATAATAATTATATATATATAATATATTATCCCTTAACTTTCCATTGTGCACCAATGGGCACATTTTTGCTATATATATATATACCGTATATAATATACTGTGTTTAATTGATGAACTTACTGCTGCAATTTTGGTTTGAGTTGATAAAAATAATTTAAATTATGCTTTTTGCTCTTAAAGTATTTGTAAACAGTATTATACAAATTAGTAAAACAGAACTGAAGAACCTTATTAGAGGCTGATAATATGCTGCTGTGCCATGTTCTGAAATTTCAGGCTTGTACGGAGTATATTTTAGCTTATACATGCATTCTTTCCAGATGTGTAATAATTGGCAGAACATTTTTCCTCCTTGAAATACTGTGCAGAGAGATTGAATAGGAAAAGCAGTCAAGAGGGACTGAATTTCAAGCGTTCTGGTCTGGAAAAGCTGTTTATTGTAAATTGGAACTGTACTTCAATAGCAGATGTTGGCAGAATGCAACCTGAATGTGAATGTTAGCTAGAGCAGTCCAGAAATTTTAACCCAGTCCCCCCACCCCTACCCAACGCTCTCTCGACAAACGAGTCTGAGCACAGCTGTAGTAGAAGTAAGTCTGGAAAGGAAACAATTTCAATATTAATACCAAAGCAATGTAAAGAAATCTAATTTCATCTCGTGTTCGCAGGGCTGACTGGCAACTCACCGCTGGGAGGGAAACAGTCTTTTTGACCAACTATCTGTCAGGCTGTATGGCCTGTTGGACAGGTCGTATCATCAACAAGACCCAGTCAGTCGAAACAGCCATTTATCTCCCAGTCGTGCATTGTAGGGTTAATGGCAATACCCTGGATGGTAATAATCTGCTGGCACTGAAATTATTAATGCCAATACATCTCAGATCTCACCAAATTTCCCTGTTCTGCCCTACATGGCTGGAAACAATTTCTGGGGAGAACACTGGTGCTACATACCGCGCATCCACTGAAACCTATCCTGTCCTTTCAATCAGTATTTCATTAGTGGCCAGTGTCGCTGCATACGCACAAACATATGTATACACGCCCACCTCACCTGGTACAGCGTGTCCCTCTTGCCAACTAGTAAAGTGTTCCCACTAAAAAAAAAAACAGCAGCAGTGTACAGTGTCAGAAGGAAGAAACCCAGCTGTAGTTTGACAGGCCAAGTTTCTTTTTTTTTGGGGGGGGGGGGGCGCCTAGGGCACTTAAATGGCTGGAAACGACCCTGTGGTGAACAATAGTTTATTGTATGGCCCGTTAAGCGCCTCTAGCATACATAATTGTAACTTATCCAATTTCTCCTTATATTCAAGCTCCCCCAATCCCCTTTTTAATTTAGTTGCCCTTCTCTGACCCCTTTCCATTTCAAAGATGTCCTTTTTGTACACAGGATTCCAAAATTGCACTGCATATTCCAAATGAGGCCTTACCAATGCTTTGTAAAGAGGGAGAATTACATTTTCCTCCCTTGAATCCATACCTCTCTTTATACAAGACAATACCATGCTGGCTCTGGCTGTTGCCGCCTGGCACTGCTTGCTACCTTTAAGTTTGTTATCCACCAAAACTCCAAGATCCTTTTCCAACAGAGATTCACTTAACACAGAGCAATTTATTGTATAATCAGCGCAAGGATTTTTAAGCCCATCACATTTAAGTGCATCACCTTACATTTATCAATATTGAATCTAGTCTGCCACTTAGCAGCCCAATTTGATAATCTATCTAGATCCACCTGCAACAATTGCACATCCTCTGAAGCTTTTAATGGTCAACAAAGTTTTGTGTTGTCAGCAAACTCAGAAACCTTGCTGACAATACCCACTTCCAAATCATTAGTAAAAGAATTAAATTGAAGCGGTCCCAACACAGAACCCTGTGGCACACCCACTTAGCATTTTAGTCCATATTGATGAAGCCCCATTAACAACTACTCTCTGCATCCTATTCATTAACTAATTTTCTATCCATGTACAAATGTGCCACCCCAGACCAACACACCTTAGCTTATATATTAGTCGCCTATGGGGGACTGTATCGAAAGCCTTTGCAAAGGTGTATCTACTGCTATGCCAGAGTCTTAAATTTCTCTTCCCTTACTCATAAAAGCCAAGCAAGTTAGTTTGACAATTCTGTATGTTCAGAATCAACTTCTCTTGCATTTCAGCAAGTCAGTCAAAGCTGGGAATCACCTTCCCAGTGGGAGATGAGTTTTTTCGAGGGAAAATATAGGTATGTCCAACTAATTTTCTCTAGCTGTAGTGTTTAAGAGCAACTTTCCACACACATGTATTGGTGAGAAATAAATTAGAAATGCTAATGATATTTATTAACTTTATGGCTAGAAGTCAGGAAAATGCATTTTAGACCCTAGATCTCTCTAAAAAAAATTGTTCCGCTAATACAGCATGTTTAATAACAATATTAGACAATTTTTCTCCATTTTTGTTGTGGGCGCCACTAACCATACATATATACTACTCCGGTTATCCAGGTTAAAAAGCCACAAATGCAAATATGCCTTATCGTATATACTTGAGTATAAGCCGAGGTTTTAAGGTTTTAAAATAAACCTGAAAACCTTACCTTGGCTTATACTCAAGTCAAGGTCGTTACCGGCATCAATGTAGATCACAGACTCAAATTGCCGCCTGATGTCACTACTCGGCGCCGAGTAGTGACGTCAGCCAGCAAATCCACAGTACTTATGCAGTGCGCGGCAGCTGGATTCTAAGTCTGAGCTACATTGATGCTGGTAAGGACTGCAACTGGTGGGGGGGCTCTTGGGGGAGGGAGCTCTCCACAGCAGAATTCCCATACAGATCTTTGGAAACTACAACTCCCAGCAACTAAAGCACGCTGGTAGTTGTAGTTTTCAAACATTTGAGTGGGAATACTGCTGTCCATTTAAAGGGCAACCTAAGTCTCAAAACAATTTTAAATCAGAAGGCAATAGTGGTCATAATTTCTACCCTCGGCTTATACTCCAGTCAATGAATTTTTCCTAATTTTTCAGGAAAAACAGGTACCTCGGCTTATACTTGAGTATATATGGTACACCTCTGGTTTCCACCGTTCCTGATGAATCAATCAGGCCAAAGATAAAGATAGGTGTAGCATATGAAGATGCAGAACTGCTGCTGTGCAAAAGACAAATAATCTTTATTGCAGAAACATGTGTCGGACAAAGGTTCTTTCTCAAGCACCTTTGCCCGAAACACGTAGCACACATGTTTCTGCAATGATAACTTGTTTTGTCTTTTGCACAGCAGCAATTCTGTGTCTTCATATGCTACACCTACTGTATCTGTATCTTTGGTTTAGCAATACATATAATAATAGTAAGCAATGTAAACAATTGTATTGCTAGGTTTCCCCTTAAGATAGTACTTCAAAATTAAAGGCATAGTATTTTTAGAAATGCACTTCATCTAGAAAATCTAGAATGTAGATAATATTTTAGAATTAAAGATCTGTCTATATACATATTGTTGTCTTGAGAGTAGCATGTTAAAGGTCAGGTTCACCCCCTGCAAAAATTTTTACACATATATTGAGCAATCCCCAAACCCTTTTTTCGCAATTCTCCACAGCGCTCCTAAGTTTTTTTTACCTTGTAGTCCTCCAATCCCTGTCCGCCATCCGACACTCGTTTAACTAGTTTATATTTTCTTGTTAAGGTTCTCATTCATCCAGGTCATGGTATATCTGTTGTATTCAACTAGATCAACTGGACTTGAAGTTTAGTTCTTGAAGATGTTTCGCTAGTCATCCGACTGGCTTTCTCAGTTCAGAATGACTTGTACAAGAATCTGTGGCAATTATGTACCCTGTAAAATCTCAATTAGCATATCACAGCCAAGTGTTAAGGGCATGATTGGATAAGAGGTGTTATAGGAACGCCCGCAGTAAGGTGTCAAAACAGCATTGTACATGGCAGACAGTTTGGTAGAAGTTAAGGAAAATGGTAAACTGGAAGTAGAGGTTTACAGAAAACCAACACACTCAGATCAGTATTTGATGTTTGACTCCCACCACCCTTTAGATCACAAGTTGGGTGTCATCAGAACCCTGCAACACAGAGCTGAGAACATCCCCACTAGCACAGAGGCGAAGGCTAAAGAAATGAAACATCTCAGAGGAGCCTTTAAAACTTGTGGATATCCAGACTGGGCCTTTGTCAAAAGAAGTACAAGGGAAGAAAAGAACAGGTATACCAACAGTGAAGGGGAAAAGCAAGACAGGAGAAAAAACATGGTCATCCCATATGTAGCAGGGGTCTCCGGGAAATTAATAGGAATTTTCAAAGACACCATATCCCTGTCTGCTTTAATCCAAACAACACACTGAGGCAGCAATTGGTACATCCGAAAGACCCAATACCCAAACAAAAGAAAAGCGACATCATATGCGCAGTACATTGCAGTGAAGACTCATCCGTGTACCTGCATCTTAAGGATAAAGGATATACCTTTGAAGATTGTAATGTTAACATATTGGCAAAGGAACGTGACTGGTTCAAGAGAGGTGTTAAGCAGGCAATTTATGTGAAAATAAAGAAACCAAGCCTAAATAGAGGTGGGGGGGTTGGACACCAACTGTCTGCCATGTACAATGCTGTTTTGACACCTTACTCAGGGCGTTCCTATAACACCACTTAGCCACTATGCAATCACGCCCTTAACACTTGGCTGTGATATGCTAATTGGGATTTTCAAGGGTACATAATTGCCACAAGGGTACATAATTGCCACTTGTACAATTGCCATAATTGTACAAGTCATTCTGAATTGAGAAAGCCAGTCGGATGACTAGCTAGTCTAGTCTTCATGAACTAAACTTCAAGTCCAGTTGATCTAATTGAATACAACAGATATAGTTTATATATTGTACACTATAGAACAATTTTTCGAGATCTTTTAGGGGGAATGCTTATGTAATTATGACCTCTGCTGTTATCCTCTGTATTGCTATATCTTATAGCTTATGAAATGTCTTTCCTGGGAACAATGTTTTACAAACTTTACAGGTATATTTGTATGCTTAACGTGAAAAGATTAAACTTCTTTTTATAACGCTCTTCTATGTAAGGCTTAAAAAGATGAGTCAAATTTAATTTACAGAGAACAGACTCTTGGCACAGGGAAGTAGGAAATGAGGGACTTTACTCCTTTCATTTGATTAGTATAAGTATGATTTTTTAATGTACCTAATTTCCTGACATCTGGATTCCTTTTCCTTTCCTTTATGGAATAGTAATTCTCGGTCATTGCCAAACATAAATAAATTGTTATCCTGCTTAAGTATTTTTGTGTAAAGCATTATTTACATTTTACTGGTTATGCTGTTTTAAAAAATCTGGGGTTACAGTAAAGAAGGATTTCACTGTTAGATCCAAACATCTTTAATTAGATCCAAAGTGTTTCCAGTGTGCGATAGCGTAATTGGAGAAAAACTTTGATCCCATCGGTATTCGGTAGTCTGTTTTTGGGGAATCTGGCTGTGCTATGAACTTGTATGTAATGATCTATATCAACACTTTTATTATATAGAATGTGTATGTGCACCATTAGGAGTCACAGGGGAAGCTCCAAAAGGGCTGTAGCCTCACAATATGAAGAACTGTAAGGGTTATTCAATAAAAGTTCTTATCGTTAAAAATGGTGCTAATTTTGCCCCAACCAATTAGATGTTAGCTTTCAAATGTTAAATAAGATCTGTCTGGCTGGGGCAAAAAAAAAATTGGCTGAGAGGCAGCAAATCACGAATTCGACTTCTGTCTGTAATAAAAGTCGGGGAAAAGAGGCAATCTAAGTAGAGATCGGAGGAGTTTTGCTTCAAATAACTACAGTGTTTGGGGTTGGGGGAGGGAGCCCTACACTACAGAAAAGGGGATTTGAGCTAGGGGGAGGGAGAAACGGGAGGGAGATTGAAGGGGGGAGGGCTGCAGTGCGCATGTCATTTTTCTCCCAGGGGAGAGACAGGAGGCAGAGTCCTATATGGACTCTGCCAGGCTCCTGGTGGTCAGTTTTTTGGACTTTGGAGGGACATTGCAGGGCAGCCATTTGAAGCAGGGATGTAAGATAAGGATTTTACTACACTATGCAGTGGGGCCAGTAGTGGGTTAATTTATAGTTTTGGGGTTGGACATGCCCTTTAAACACTAACAGTATTGAATTGAGTTAGCATTAAAATGTGATTTAGCTTTAAGGTTTCTTTCCATTCTTTGTACTTGTAAGTAAGCTTTATGAAGTGGATATTGTGGACCTGAAAAAACAAAGGATCACCTGTCAGCAAGGAAAATGTATTGGACAGGAAAATAAACACTTTCAGGGTTAATCAATAAAAGTTCTTGTGGTTTAAAGTGGTGCTAATTTTGCCCCAACCAATCAGATGTTAGCTTTCAAATGTTAAGTAAGATATGATTGGTTGGGGCAAAATTAGCACCATTTTAAACAATAAGAACTTGTATTGAATCTCCCTGTTTGTATTAAAACTAATTTTCAAGAATTGAAGCCCAAAAACTAATTATTGAAATGGTGCATAATTTTCCTTGGTTATTAACAAAAATTAAGCACAATCAGTAAATTAAAACACTAGCTTTATGTTGTATTTGTAGATATAGATAGAAATAGATAAAATCACTATTAAACAATTCACTCCTGTGATTTTCCTTAGCGGGGGTGGGGGGGTAAGGTTGGGCAAGAAATCTCAGCTCCTCGTTTTTTCCATAGGAATGAAAATGTGTAATTAATTCCTAGGGTCTCTCTTTACCCCTGCCTGCTCTGAACATAAAAAGCATGTAACTCAGTATGTGGACTGTTTAGGAAGATTAAAAAAGTGAATTGCACTGAATCTACTGAAAGTGTGTGTGACAAAACAATTAATAGTAAGCTCTTTTTAAAAAATCATTCACACTGTACCATAAATATAAAAATGATAATGATTTTTAAAGCCCATGCAATAGTTGTCTTTTACATATGAATGGGTCAAGTTAAATATTTATTAATTACCGTATAAATTGTACATGCCTTATTACTTTATAGAATGTTTTTCAAATGATTAATTTCAATTAGTTTTAATTTTTAACATTAACTCGTTTTTATTTGTGGCCTACCCTGTGTAAAAAAGACTATTAGATATAGTCACACACAAAACAAATTGGGTAGCATTTGTTATAGTCTGATTTTATTTTGGGCAGTTGTATGGCATTTGTTATATTCTGATTTTTTTTTTTTTGAGTAATACCCGAAATGTAAATAGCCAAGTGGTATATTTGTAGCAACCTTCTATATGCAAATAGCAGACAGTCAGCTGTATGCTAATTAACTGCACAGTTAAAACTTCATTCTGTCTGACTGAGCTGAGAAGGTCACTCTGCAGATATAAAGAACTGTTTGTACACCTGTTCTATGTGGACATTGCCATATTAATAGCTTAAACACTTTCTTCTTAGAGGAAATCTAATCTTTTTTTATTTTAGTTAAATCTGTATATTGTACCTGTATTACTGAATACTTTGCATTATTTCAAAAGAGAATTTCTGGTATTTGCCATCTAAAAGCTTCTGTCTTGTTTAAAGGGCATGTCCACCCCCAAAACTAAAATTTAACCCCTTACTGGCCACATCAAGTAGTTTAAAACAATCCTTACCTTACATTCCTGCTCAAAATAGTTCCCCTGCTGTGCCCCTCCAAAGTCCAGGAAACTGCTGTGTAGGAGCAGTGTGTGACTCATGCTGTGCCTGAGACTTCCTCAACCTCATCAAGGTTGAGGCATGCTCAGTGCAGCCCTCCCTGCCTCTCAGCCAATCACGGACGCAGCTGCTGGTCCTGCCCCCTGCTTTCAATTCCATGCAAGCAGAGGGCCTGAACACTGCAGCAGGGGAGAGAGGGCAGGTAAGTAAGAATCGGGGGACTTTCTAACAATTATATTAATGCGGTTGGGGCTGGGGGAGCATGCCCTACCACATATCAAAAGTTAAATTTTGGGGTGGACATGCCCTTTAAAGGACATGTCCATTATTAAAAGAAAAAGCTGGTGACAGTTATCTGTTATTTTTACCAGTTTATTACATGCTTTTGTAATCGGATATTTTCCTTTCCCAAAAAGGTATCTACTTCCTGTGCTCAATGAGCTTTTAATAAGCTTGAGCATAGTCAGCTTACTATGCAATAATAGAGGTAATTTGTGTCCTTAAATATCTGTTTTTTAATAAAGTGCAAAATATATCAGTTGAAGTCAGGTAATTGACAATTAACCACATTTTTTGTATTTAAATTTTAAATTCTATGTATAGAGGAAACCTGAAGCCTGAGTTTTCACATTTTAACAAACTAACTGAAAAACAAAAAAATTAACTGCACTATAAACCAGATTTATTTATAATGTGTGTGCAAACTAGTGAAAGGAAAGAGAAGGTACATTGAAAATAATTCTCAAATTTTCATTTAAAAATGCATAATCTACATGGGAAAAGGTAGATAGTTTCCTGCCAACTGCCAACACCCCCATCCCACTAAAGCTGGCCATGTTAGAACATTCGAAGTTCGATCTGAAATGATTGTTAAATTGATTTTACCAATGAGTGAAACAGAGGTTTTACCTGGCAACATATACTAGGTGGATCATTGTTTACCATTGCTATTACAAACGTAAAATCGTGGTTGAAGCATCTCAGAAACGCTAGAAGTTTTTGTGTGTCTAACGCAGTGTTTCTCAATTATTTTATCGTTATGGAACCCTTGAAAAAAGTTAAAATCTCAGGGAACCCTTACATAAAAACTTTATTACTTATTTTTATTTATCTGTCAGACATCAATACACCAAACACATAATTCATATAAATATAGTACATTGATAAATATATAGAAAAATATGTATGTATTCATTAAAATGGTGGACCCATACAGTTTGTCACAATCTCTTGAGGACCCCTATGCAACCTCTCAGGGACCTCTACGGGTCCCCAGACCCCTGCTTGAGGAAAATCTGATCTAGCCAGCTTAAATCACTCAGTTGATCACAGACTTTTATTGACCGATCTTAGGCAAATCTGTTATACACAGGTAATTGTCAAGTAATATTCCTTTAAAGATTGCAACCAGCACCATATCAGCATGAGATGTAAAGCTGGCCATACACAGGCAGGTGTTCTTCTGATTGGATTTCTGATCCAGTGCAACAATCGGAACAACCTCTTGAAGCCTTCCTACCTTGAGGCCCCGATGTTCAGATTTCCACTTAAGACATGAGGACTGAAGATGGGGTTGACCCGATTTTTGTCTTCCGATAAACTGCTCGACATTGTCGATCAGACATTGCTAATCAGGAAACCTGAAAATAGGTTTGGACTTTTCGAGCGATCTGATAAATTCATTAGGATCACACAGATTTTTAGTGATCAACCAAAAAAACCATTCCAGCTTTTCAGGACTTCGTAGAAACATCTGAAGGTAAGCACTTGTGTATGGGCGCCTCTTACACGTCAGATATCAGCATAATAATGCAGAAGACTGGTACTCGATTTCGAAAGTACAAACTGCTCAAGATTGTTGGCACAAGGTGGTAAAGTTCAGATTTCAGCATGGAATCTCTTCTAGATTATGCAGCTGAGGGTGGGATCATTGAAAAATTTTCCAAACGCTTCTTAATAAACATCCCCATGTCTATAATACTGAAAGTAGACCAGGGTTGATTTTTGTTTTATTTTTTTGGCCAATTTGATTGAAATGGTCAAAAATTCAATTCATGTATGGCCTATAATTTTGTTTCGTCTATTGTTGGCTTAAAGGGGAACTCCAAAAAGGCCAGGTTCCTATATTAAAAATGTGCTGTTAACCACCTCTCTATGTGCTGTACAGCCCAAGATATGAAGAAATCACTGATTAGAAAGTTAGGGGGTGGGAGGTTCTGAATCTGCGGTCAGAAACACTACTTCCTCCTCTAATCTGCGGTTGGCACTTGCTCAGTGCATGACTGAAGGAACAGGAGAGGGGTTGGGAGAACAGCACATCCCACAGCACTGCTTTTTAATGCCTCCCACTTGCTTGCTTTTCCCCAAAGTCATTTGCGGACCACAGTTACTCTTTATAGATAAGTCAATAAGAATTCAGTGTAAAATTTGATTGCATTGTTTCACCAATTTTTATTTTGTATTACAGGCAAAAATTAACTTAGCATGCATTAAAATACATATATATATAGATGCACATTCTGTTAAAGGGAGAGAAAAAAAAGTTTTTGTCTTAAACAGGTTTCAACTTTACTTTTAACATTACTTAAAGGGCATGCCCACTGAAAAAAACTAACTTTTAATAAAATGATCCTTAGGGTTGTCCACCCCCAATACTAAAAAAACCTTTCAGAACATTACTTACAGTCACTTCGCTCCCGCGGCTTCCTCTCCCCTCTCTGCTAACCAGAAACAGCAGAGGGGCAAGGCCCGCAGACACGTCTGTTATTGTATAAATCGGAAAGTTTTATTTTACTATTAAAATGGCGTTTGGGAGTGGGCAAGCCTAAGAATCATTATATTAAAAGGGTTTGACGCTAGGGCAGCCAGATAGGATCCATAGGGAGGGGGGGAAGGGCACATGATGGCATCCCTCCCGGAGGCAAGACAGGAGGCAGAGGCGTTTGGACAGGAAGACAGCCACTACTCTTCAGTTTCCTGGACTTTGGACATCGACAGCAGGAGAACCATAAGGAGCCCCAGAGGGGCCAGCACTGGGGCAAATTTTAGATTTGGGGGTGGAAATGCCCTTTAAAACATAATCTTCATTGTAGACTAAATAATAATATATGGTTTGTAAATATTAGTCATACTAAAGTAAAAAAGTTTTTGATACCAGAACTGCATTTCAGTCATATTTTAGAGTGGCAAATTGACTTAAATCATGTCATGATTTAATGAGTTTAAGGTTTTCTAGCAATAACAATTTGGACACAAAAGGTCTTTCCCACATTTACTAAAAAAACTTCTTAGAAATGAATGGATTGTCCTATTTTCTGGGATTTTCATTCCATTAAATAATACAGGGTAAACTTGTTTAGCTTTAATGGAAGTAGATTACTACTGTACATAGGCAGATATTTTTTAAGGATTTCTTACATTGGCCATGGGTTGCCTAAAAGATTCTACCCTTTATAAATGGGCAAATTCTACAAAGGTAGAATTTATTTTGTCAAAGATGTCTCTATTTTTTAGTGTCTGTTTATTCAAAATGAGAGTAATGCTTAAGTAACCAACATTTTATCAGCACTTTTTTAAAATAAATACCAGTATAAAAGTTATTTTCGTTTTTTATTCATGCACATTGTCATATCTGTATTGCCATTAAGTGGTTGCAGAAACACAAAATGTATTTTCTATGGAAATATGAATACATGTTGATTTTGCAATGTTCTTAATCAAGAACAACTTGAAAAAGCTATTCATTAGTGTCAGTGTTAACAAATGCTTTCTATGCTATTTGTGGTGAAAAGAACAGCTGTATTACTCATTTACATACCATGTGTTCGTATAGTTAACTGTTTAAATCATTATTGATTGCATTATTTTCCAGTTTGAATTGCAATAGACTCAACATATGATTGAACATATGATTGTCTCTTGGTACTTCTGTGCCTATCGGCAAAAAAATCCCAGGTGATGTTAAAATTTCTAAGCACAATAGGTTTGTGCAGACTTGGACTTGTACAGTATATAGCATTTATTTTATTTGGTTTGCCAGTGATTATTATAAAGTGTATCTTCTCTTGGTGTTGCTGGATCAGTTCAATACCCTTACAGTTGATGTTTGTCTTCAATCAGTTCTCTGAAACTAAATGTTATAAGGAATGCTGGTGATTTTAAAGGGCATTTAACAACCAGCTCACACAGATGCTTGTCCCTTATTAAGCTTGGTACATACATGCCAGATGTTTATTAAATACAGATTATATCTGTGATCTGGTAAAGATGTGGCTACACTCAGTCCTGAGCTATCTTCCCTATAATTAGTATAGGGAGAATTGTTCTATCGCTGTAAGCTCCCTATACTGTAATTGAGTTTTTCAGTTAATAAAGATTATTCCCTGATGCCGACTGTGAATGTTTCGTTGGCCTTAAGAACAATAGTTTTTCTGGCAGATACATAGTCGATAAAGGACTGATCCTATTGGTACCAATGGGATTGTACCATTGTTGGTACGGTGGGTACTCAGTTTAACTCTGGATAAGTTCAAGCAAAAAAATATTGCAGCATTCACAGCAGATCTGCTGCACACAGCAGATCTAGTTACATTTTATTTGCTCTTAAAAATCAGGTTTGGGTACTTCTGCTAGAAACCAAAGAGTACACACACAATCCAAGAAGTTACTTAGAATTCATGTGAAAGACTCCAGTGTACAACAGCAGTCATATTTAAATCCATTCAATTTTAAACAGGCACATTGAAAGCATGCCATGATTTTAAACACTTACAGCAAACAGCACACATTATGGTGAATTCACAAGTATTCTGAATAATCCTTTTTTAAACTAAAGGGAAACAAAGTTAAATTATTATATAAATTGCTAAGATAATTATAGCCTTTAAACACTTCCAAGAGCTCACATAGATTGCTTGCATTTTCAAGAGTAGTGATTCGCTCTTGGCCTGCAGTTATACAAAGTATCCATTGCTGTTTGTATGTTTTACAGCTAAATTGCCAAGGAAGATTTGGGGAATTCTGTTTCTTAAGTTTAATTTATGCCATAAACATGCGTTATAGTAAATCACATAGAAATACTATCGAAAAAACGATCCTGTCAGTGGGGCCTGTGCATAATATTTAGTCTCCCTCTCATTTCTTACCTTTCTTACCTTAACCACAACCTCAGATCTTTTACAGTGTCTGTTGGCTCTCAACCTTTAATAAATTGTTATTCAGAGGACAAGCCATAAAACTTAAAATGGATTCTTTTCAGCACATATATATACTTTACAACAACATATTGCAAGTTATGAACATAAAGCTTTTAACAGGCACAGATCACTTAAGTGTATTGTAGATTCAAATTATTTCAGCACCAGGAAACAGAATAGCAACTCAAAAAAAGAGTAATTTAAAATAAATTGAGTTGAATTGTGTCAACCTTTGAATAACTGTTCAGTGAGGGCATTTCTAGGGCCGTTAATTAATTTACACAATCATTACCATCTTTCCTGGACCCATTATTTAAATTTTTTTTTTTATTAAACAGGATAATTTGTTTAATGTAAAACTCAATATGATGTTGCTAATTTATGCTTAGATATCAAAAACATGCTATGTGTGAACCTAAATCCAATTTAAACATGCTGTAACCACTGTGAAACTCACTTTATGTTACTGCAGGCACAGGTGTGACAAACCCTGTGCCTCTCGCTGGGGATCTATCCTGATAATTTAGAACACAATTATTCCTAGGACTCAGGGAGAACCGTACTCACCCCTTCCCTTTGGTGGTCCGGGTACTGCCTGCCCCGAACCCTTCGCTTCGGTTCCAGTCAATACGTGCTTGGTTATGGAGAACTTTTCAGAAACGGCGCACACCGGAATTACATGAGTCCAGACTCACTTCTTGGATAAAAACACAACTTTATTCGGGCGTCTTACGCCATGTTACTACAAACGTGTAAAGAAATCCCGCCTTACGCGTTTCGAGCCAATAGCGGCTCTTACTCATAGGCCAGGGGTGTGTGTCCTGGTGAGTTCCTCTTATAGGGGGAATTGCGTCACGTGAAGAAAACGCCCCCCCTGGAACGTCTTAACCTATCGTATCACTTAAAAACAATTAAAAACCAAAAGGTTGATTATCAAAGACTTGCAACATTAGTAACTACTATACAATGAATGGAACGATACAATAAACATATGATTGCAATGTCATGATAACAATAGAAATGAATATATGTATATAAGAATACACAACTCTTACACCGTGTAGTATTGCAAACAGTTAAATGTTCACATCTACAGAACATATGGAGAACTTGTAACAATATATTCTACTTATCATATATTCCACACTTATTATTGTGGTTAAAGGCCCTATGTATTGGGAAATAGTTATATAATAACAACCTTATTTCTAATCTATGTAGCAAAGAATGTCATATCTCGAGTTTAAGCCTAAAGGGATTCTAGTGTCCAGATTAAATATCCAACGAACGTACTTCCGTCTTTCTGAGTTGGGCTAATCTGTCTTTATTTCGTTTGTCCTGATAAACTTTCTGTATTCCTTGTATCCTCAAATATTTTAAATTAGATTGATTACACAATGAAAAATGACGTCCTACTGGACTGTTAATATTACAATGAGTTATATCTCTGATATGTTCACGAACTCTAGACTTTAAAGAGCGGGATGTACATCCAACATATTGGATATTACAACATGTACATGTAATGAGATATACTACACTCACCTCCTCTGTGCTAGCATTTGGCGGCTTATAGCAGACACCAATGACATTACCCCCTTTCCTGTTGCCTAATTCCACCCATATTCACTTTAACATCCATATCGCCAGTTCTCTTCTTTTAAATTTGGCTTCAATTCTTTAACATAACACATACTCCTCCCCCTTTCCTTTTTCCTCTGTCCTGCCTAAACAAGGCATATCCTTCTAAATTTACAGCCCAGTTGTGAGAACTGTTCAACCACATTTCTGCTAAACCTGTTACATCATACTTTTCATTCAAAGCCATAATTTCCAATTCACCCATTTTGTCAGCCAGTCTTCTCGCATTTGCAAACATACATTTTAGATTATGATCCTGTAATTTATTTGTACACTTTAATAAAGATGCCTCCCTATCCCCTATGCTAGCCCCACCCTCTTTCCGCCCACCACTGGCCTATGTACACCCTGCTTTCCTCCTGGGCTATCGACCCCAGTGAGACTGCTAATACCCTCCCCCTCCAAACCTAGTTTAAAATCTCCAACCCTCTAACCATCTTCTCCCCTAAAACCGCTGCACCGCCATCAGTGAGGTGCAACCCATCCCTACTAAAGAGCCTGTTCCTCTAACTTTGTCATTGGCACCAATGTGAACCAAGACCGCCAGGTAACACCGGCCCCACCCAATAATCTGTCTACACGATACACCACATGCCGAACCCTAGCACCAGGCAGGCAACACACAGTTCATGTGTAGTGTAGGGTCTTGGCGGCAGATCACCCTATCTACCTTCCTTTATAATGGAGTCCCCTACCACTACCACCTGCCTTGCATTCCTGATCCTTCCTTTGTTCCTCCTCCTCAAGGGACTAGCCCCCCCCCCCCCGAAGCCAGCAGCCGCGTCCGTGATTGGCTGCCTCTCAGCCAATCACGGACGCGGCTGCCGGTCCATCCCCTTGCTTGCAGTATCTTGCAAGCAGAAGGCTGGGCAGTGCGTAGGAGAAGAGAGGCAAGGTAAGTAAAGATCTGGGCACTTTCTTAAAACTATTTTATAGCGGTTGGGGCTGGGGGAAGGCATTCTATCATATATGAACATTTTTTTATAAGGGTGGACATGCCCTTTAAGAGCAAGGAACTTTATACATGTTCCACTCTAGTTCATTTCACTCACAGGAAACTTCCTTTTGTTAGGTCCAAAAACCATAGTTATATAGTTATAGTTCAGTCCAAACACCACAGTAAAATATAATTGCTGTGCAGAGTATAAATATATCATCTTCCATCAAATAGAAACCAACCAAGAGGAGATCCATTGAAAGTTTCTGTAAAAGAAAGATTGAAACCAACCACCAATTCTCACACTCCTCCCCCAGCTGTCACCAGGGATCTGTTAGACTGTTATTGGTCAGCCTGAGTTCCTATAAATAATATATATATCCTGACATGTTTCAATCATGTTAGAGTTCATCAGTGAAGGACACAGATTCAAGTTTTTTATGGTAGTACTTGGGAGCACAAGGTACCAGACAGATTAAAGGGCATGTCCACCCCCAAAACTATAATTCCCCCAACTACTGGACCCACCATGTAGTGTAGTTTAATCCTTACCTCACATCTCAGCTCCATAGGGTTCTCCTGTAGTCCCCCCCCCCAAAGTCCCAAAAACTGACCACCAGGAGGCTAGCAGGTCCATATAGGACACTGTCTGCTACCTGGCCTCCGGAGATCATTGCCATGCGTACTGCAGCCCTTCTCCCCCCTCCCTCCCCTCCCTCTCTCCCGTTCTGCTATCCCCCCCTAGCATAAATCCCCTTTAAAATAGTAATCCCCCATGTCCCCCAGCCCCAACCGCATAATTTATTTTTATAAAGCTCCCCAAACTTTTACTTACCTCTCCGCTTTCCTACGCGGAAGTGAGCGGCCGGCACGCGTCCGTGATTGGCTGCCGCTCAGCCAATCACAGACGTGGCTGCCGGTCCCGCCCCTCTGCTTGCATTTCCTCGCAAGCAGAGGGCCGGGAGCGCGTCGGAGGAAAGAGGGGAGGTAAGTAGAGTTTGGGGGGCTTTATAAAAAAATAAATAATGCGGTTGGGGCTGGGAGCCCATGGGGAATGGCATACAAAAAAATGAATTTTAGGGTGGACATGCTCTTTAAGGTGAGGTGGGAATAAAGGAGGAAAAAGCCCTCCACAGAGCATACAATGAAATGGAGCCTTCTTACAACAGAAAGTACTTCACAGCCTCATCCTATTAATATGTAAATGATGGGGGAAAACTGGCCATTTCACTAAGAATGCTGGGTAGTTTCAGAGACATTTTTGTTTAAATATGTTTTATTGATTAATACCAATTTAGGTCATGCATTCTTTGTATTTTACAATATATACAGTATAAATTGTTATAAAAAAGTGGGGATAAGAGTTGAATAGCTTATTGCCAGAATGTTTGGATTGTCGGGCATTCCCATATGAGGTGCATGAAGTGTGCATTTTGGTGATGACATTTAGGGCAGTGTCTACAATTTGGTGTTCCTACATGCCTGTGTTGTCTAGGGGTGTAGTATGCCTGATTCAGTATGTTGAATTGTATTAGTTTGTGTTTTACCGAAGGAGAGGCTTCACAGTGAGAGTTAAATATGTTAGTCCATTGATCCTGTGGTATATCTCCTAGGTAAGTTGACCATTTGGCTTTAATAATAGTGGGAGTAGGTTTGGATTTGGCATTGATCAGACGTGCGTATTATCTTGAAATGACCCCTCATAGTCCTTGGGTGCGTATTCTACCTATTATTGGGTGTTTGGTTATTGTGTCTAGAGAATTAGGGAAACTTGCTTGAAGTGCGTGGGCAATTTGTAGGTATCTGTTGTGGAATCTATTTGGCATCTTGGAATGTTCTGAATTGTCCCCCTTGGATTATGTCTTCTAGTGTGCATATCCCTTAATGGTCCCATTGCGTGTTACAGGGTAGGTTCCAGAGTATTGGAAGTATTTGGTCATGTTCAAATCCGATGGTGTGGGAGGAGAAGTGGGGTTTGCCCAACATTGGAGATGGGAAAGTTGTGTAGCCCAATAGTATAATTGGAAGTTGGGCAGGGAAAGTCCACCTATATATTTAGGAGCCTGAAGCGTGGTGCTTTTAACTCTTGGCTTTTTGTAGTTCCAGATAAATGATAAGATTAGGCTATTTAGTTTCATAAAAATGATTTGGGGATATAGGTGAGTGAGTGATGTATTGTGTATAGTATTTTGGGTAATAAAAATATTTTTAGCATTTGTATTCTACCCCACAGGTTGAGTGGTACATGCTTCCAGGCCTGAGTTTTGAGTTTGAGTGAGTAGTACAGCATGCATGGTTCACAGTGTTTTGTGTAACCACATAACATCCATTTTTTTATCCAGGGACAAAACACCTTAATTGGCCTCCTGGCAGATGTGTGCAAATTTAGATTGCAGAGGGTTTAACAAACACTCTAGTGTGGCCTAGCCCGGAGTGTACTGCATTTGGGGCAGAATATAATTCTCAGAGTGAATATGAGGTATAGTTGAGAAGTTTTTCCTCACCAACTTCCCTAACCTAGGGATGCTGCTTTACTGTCCCAAAACAGATAACCCTAAACAACTCTACCAAACAGCTGGATGAACATATATATATGAAATATAATGTGGACTACTGAGACTTTGTTCACACACCGGACAAAACACAAAAAGCAGAGGAACAGAAGTCCACATGTCCACAGATGTCAGTAATTACAAAATATGCCTTGTGTACAAAAACAATGTTATTATTGCTTTGATTGTTGATATGTTTTAATAAAAGTTCCTCCAAAAGGAGGGAATTAAAAAAAAAAAAAAATAGTTTTTAGAAAATAAATGCTAAGTCAGGGAACATCATTGATGTGTAGTAAGATTAAGTAAAGTAAACTTTTCCCATTTTTTTGTTTTTCCCAAAACAGAAAGAGGACTTTGAAACTGTTCGGCAAATGCGGGAAGAACAGGAAAGATCTGCAGATGAAGAGCTTGCCAAGGAAACCAGGCATTATCAAGAGAAGCTGCAATATCAGAGAGAACTGGAAAGACAGCTGGAGGAAAAAGAGATGACAAAACATGAAGCTTACCAAGAATTTTTAAAGGAGAAGGTCCTTGTTGATGAAATAGTGAGAAAGATCTATGAAGAAGACCAAACGTAAGTGAGGGAACTGACATAATGTCATCAGGTCTATAGAACCTATATCAGCCTAAACGTTTTTAATATTGATCTTTCTTATTGTGTTTTACACATTGACCAAAAGTTTACATTATGTTAAACCATGTTAGAAAAAAGCAAAAAGTTAAAGCAAGGTGCACACTTTAGTTGAACCTTTATATGTATTATCAAGTTTCTTACAGTTGCCCCTTTTAATATAAAGAGCAGACTTTATTGTCCAGTTAAACTAGTTAAAAATCCAGTGTCTGAAATAGGAGAAAAAGAAAGCTAATTTGCCTTTCAACTCATATTAATTAATTACATACCAATATTTATATTTAAAAGGTATCTTCACCCCCCAAATTTTTTTTGATATCTTGTAGGAAATCCCCATAACCTAGACCTCGCTGGGTTTGAATTATAAAAATCTGATAAAAGATACTGCTTTAAATTCACTGGCAGGCTGTTTAGGTCGCAATTCACTGATAACGTTAAATGTAAGCAAATTAGTTGGATGTGCACTAGGCTTCTATTGTTTGTATATATTAAAGTTTTGGTCTCTAGTTGCACTCTGTGTGGATGCGTGCTATCCCATCTTTTGTATGTATTTTGTAAGCATTGGAGGTTTGACCAAGCCTCTGGAAAATGTGTGGTCCACCCACAGTGGCCCATGTGTTCAAGTACTTAAAGCTGGAGAGTCAGTCCCTAGACAGTAAGCGAACGAGCGACAGGGATTTTCATCTCATTAAAGGCAGGTACTGTTACTAAGATAAAGTTTGAGAATTACGTCTCTTACTTAGGTAAAATTTACTAAGATTAAAGGTTAGGACCCAGCAGAATAAAGCAAACCGTGACGTGGTTGCTGGGCTTAAAATAATTTGGCCAAGTTATTGAACTCCTCCACCCCACACTTGGTCAGCTTTATTATGTAGGCTGTACATCCTAGCAATCGAACAGTTCAAGTTTGTTTGACTGGCAGAGGAGGAGAGAGGTTGTAACAGACATTCCCACCAGCCAATGACAAGTGATATGTTAATGATGGCCCTGGGCCGTCTAGGAGGCGGGCTGTTAGCGCTCATCTTTGCTGTGTGATATCTAAGGGAGAGCAGCAGGGTTGTAAATGAAAGTTAGCGATTTCAGCTGCTGGAAGTGTGGACATGTAATGGGGGTAATGTTATTTTTTTTGATATTGTTGTCCTTTAATTAAGTTACTTACACCGCTGTGCATGCCTTATAAGAGAGTTAATAAAGTACATATTGGATAAAGCCAATAAATTTGTTTTTAGTTTCAATAGTTTTTTTATTGAATATATTGCGTTAACATAAAAGAGCATAGAAAAATAGAAACTGTGGACAGTGGTGTTTACGTTACATTAATGTCAGGGTTTATCATCACATCAATATATTCTAAAAGGGCTTTGATTCTAATACAATATATTGTTAACACCGATTATAACCAAAAAGAATGATTCCACACCTTAAGCTTGTAAGTCTCCTTTCATCCAACCTGGCAGATGCGTATCTGTTATTAATCCACCTAGACCAGGTTTGATCATATTTTGGTCAAGTATCATGCAACACATGGAAACGTCTTTCATTAAAGGGGAACTGTGGTCTCCAAACAAGTTACGTTTAAATGAAAGGCCAGTTTCCTACCTTTAAACGAGCCATCAACCACCTCTCTACGTACTTCACAGCCCAAGATATACAGAAATGACTGACCAGAAAGTAATGGGTGGGAGGCTGACTTGTCATATTCCTGAGGTTTCTCCTGCACAGTGCCGCCGGCGAGCACAGCCTCAGACTCCCTCAGTGTGTGAGGAAGACAGGAAATCCCTCCTCCTCTCTGTTGTGTGAAGCCCTGCCAGAGAAGGTAGAGGGGGGTGGGTGTCTGAGTAACCCACGGCACCCGTGAGTGGGCGGGGCCACATGGGGCTGTAAGATAATGGGTCATGGGTTGCCTGCAACTGGAGGGACCATGGGGTACATGAGTGGAAGGTACCAGGGGGGCTGCAAAGGGGAGGAGGAGACAAGACAGATTGACTGACAGTTTCAGAGCAGGAAGCAGGAAGTGCAGGGGACCTGGTGATGCTGCCATATCACACACAAAAATGTAAATATCTTCAAAACTATGCAAAATAAACAATGGAAATAAATTGCAAAAATTCTCAGGGAAGCAATTCCTATCAATTTTCCTATAAAGTCATTTTTGGACCACAGTTCCCCTTTAATACAGATGCCATTCAGTTCCATTGAGTTCCTATTGAAATATTTGCCGCTAGCATGACAAATTGAGAAATGTATTACCAAACGTATTTATATTTGTTATATCATGTTCTAGTAGGACCCCCTCTGAAAGCATTTTACATTTTTTTTTTTTATTATTATTCCTGGACAATTTGGCATTACCACCAAATGTGACACATATTTCCCTCTGCCCACAACTCCTAAAACACATCAGGCTAATAGTAGGTAAAATGGTATGCAATACCGTTAGGAACCTTATATGTCCAGTATAAAAACTTTTTAAGGGCTATATTAAAGCTTGTTTTGTTAAGCCTTTCAATGCTTAAGTCCAATTCCTATGACAATTGAAATTTATGCTTATCAGGTAAGGGGTGATTAAACAAACATCTTTAAAAGCGGTGTAGGTGACCGAGAAGGGTTTGAGTGGCACTCTGACTGCCCTGACAATGCATAAATGTAAAGTTGCCATTACTTCACTCATAGAAATGTATAGTTACAGGGCTTGAAGTATCCCTTATTTCAACCTACCTTCTTGAACATCTGAGGCAGGTTGAAAATAAGGAATCCTTCAAGCCCTGTAGCTAGACATTTCTCTGAGTGTAGTAATGCTACGTTTATGAGTTGTCAGGGCATCCAGAGGATCCAGTCCAGAAGGGCCGAAACTGAATGGATCTTCAAACTATGAACCAGGGTACCCAGAGTTCTGAATTCTGTATTTCATATTGCAGGTTTTGTAGATATATAGGGAGATTCACCCAACTTCTTTTAAACAACCCAGTGTTCACTGGGTTGTTAACACAATAACTATAATATATCCAGATTAGAATGTGTCTATATTTCTTAAATAATTTTACTGATTGAATAGATCGTGAATTTATAGAAATCGGAGAAGTGAGTAAGAATTTAGATTCAGGCATAGCAGTAGATGAAGCTGCATCTATGTGGGCTAAAGTTCTAAGTGGAGTGCCTCAGAGTTCCATACTAGGGACACTTCTTTTTAACCTTTTTTTAAATGACTTAGAAGGGGGCATTGAGAGCAAGGTCTCTGTGTTTGCAGATGACACTAAATTATGTAGAGCTTTGGAAACTTCAAATGATGTGGAATTGCTGCAAGTCGACCTAGATACCGTATATACTCAAGTATAAACAGAGTTTTTCAGGCTGATTTTAGAAAAGCCGGCCTCGGTTTATACTCGGGTCAGTCACTCTGACATACTCTCCAACTGTACTTTTGGACGGCCATTTTTTCACTTGCTGCCAAACAGCTGTACCAGGTTTGTACTGGGTTTAGTGACAGTCCAGCCATCAGAGACAGTATATGCTAAAAGAACTGGTGTTCATTTTTTTTTTTAAAAACTCCCTGGTAGTCCGTAGTGTGAGTACCTGCAAGAGGAGAGGGAGGGATGGCCAGAAATGTTCTTACTGTTAATTGGTGCTGATCCTCTGTGAAACCGGGTGCTAGATTGGCTGCAGACTTCGTAAGGGAGCGTGGCAGCATTTCCCTCACCTCTATGAAGTTCTGTGATCCAGCCATAGTACAGGAGGGGGAGAAGCATAGCAGGGAACAGCCATTGCACAGGAGGGGGAGAGGCAGAGCAGGAAACAGCCAGATAAGGAGTAGCACTACTCTGTTTAAGAACAAGTGAGCAGTGATTTACACCTGACTTCCAGGAGAGGAGCATGGGTAAAACAGTATTAAAGGCAGCAGATATCAGCAGAACTGGCAGTTCCTCTCCTCACCATTTTTCTTTCAGGAGGGAGTATGAGCTGAAATCAATGAAGCTTTAAAAGAGGTGCTGGGAGGAATAGGAACAGATGGGGGACCCATTATGAGACAAGGAGGAAGGGGTCAGTCTGAGGCCTGAGGGACAGAATAAAGAGGAAAGAGTGAGAATGGGGTATAAGATAGGAAAGCATAGCAGAATTCCCATTCAGTTGTACAGCCCCAAAACATAGAATCAGAAGGCAGTAGTGTTCATATTTTCTACCCTTGGTTTATACTCGAGTCAATCACTTTTACTAGTTTTTCAGGTAAAAATAAGTATATACGGTAGATTATCAAAATGGGCATCAGAATGGCAGATTAGATTCAAGGTTGATAAATGTAAGGCAATGCATTTGGGGTTTACCATTCCTGGTGCCACCTACACCATAAATAACTGTGTGTTAAATGAATCTCTTACGGAAAAAATGTGGGGGTTCTGGTAGATAAAAGACTTAACTTTAGCAAACAATAGCAGACCGCAACAGCTAGAGCTAGCAAAATATTGTCTTGTATAAAGAGGGCAATAGATTCAAGAGAGAAAAATATTATTTTCCCTCTTTGCAATGCACTGTTAAGGCCTCATTTGGATAGTGCGGTGCAGTTTAGGAATCACATATACAAAAGGGACATCTTGGAAATGGAAGCAGTTCAGAGAAGGACAACTAAAATAATAAAGGGAATGGAGGGGCTTGACTATGCAGACAGATTAGACAAGAAGAGACTTTTGCATGGGGAAATGATCACTTAATACAAATATATTAATGGGCCTTACAGTAAATTCTCTGGTGCATTTTTCACTAATAGGTCATATCGGAGACGCCGGGACATCCTTTAAGATTAGAGGGAAAGTTTCATGTTCAGGTTAGGAAAGGTTTATTTACAGTGAAAATGGTGAAACTGTCTTCAAGCAAATGTGGTAATGGCAAGTTCATTGAATAGCTTTAAAAGCAGGCTAGATAAGTTTCTAAAACTATAAAATATTGAATATTACTGGTATTAATATATATACTACAGTTCTGGTTGATCCAGGGATACTTTCTGATTGCCGTTTGGAGTCAGGAAGGAATTCCCCCACCCACTTTTTTTTGCCTTCCTCTGGATCAACTGTTAGGTAGGGTTAAAAAGAAGGGTGCAACGTTGGACTTGATGGACATATGTCTTTATTGAACCTCAATTACTATGTTACTTTGTAATAAAGGAGTGGAGTATTATTAAAGGGAATGTCCAGCCTAAAAATAACTATCCTTTAAAATGCTTATTAAAGGATAGTTCTGGGGGATCTTTGAAATCTATGAACCTTGCAAACGTGAGGTTTAGGGGGGTAATAAGCATTTTAAAGGCAAGTTATTTTTAGGCTGGATTTGTCCTTTAATGTTTAACTGATTTCCCACCCCCTTAAGTATGTTATATTTAGAGGATATTCATACATACTGACTATTCAACCCTGTACGAGTATATCCATCCTTTTATACTTACCTATTTAAGGTATCACCTTTTCATACTAAAGCGCTATATATGTTTTTCTCTTTTAAATGTATACTTTGCATTCTAAAGTGGGATGTGGTTCATGTTTTTAAAGGCCTTTGTACTTTTTCACATGTTTGTTTAAACTAGATGTGTTTCACCTTAAGAGGTGGATCCCACTTGGTGTGGTCACCTATTTAAGTTACAGGATGTGCCACATAGTCACGGTTTACATAAGAGATATTTAGCAATTCAGCGGGTTTTCCTCCCCAGTTAAAATGTGAAATATGATTTTGTATTGGGCTTAGTTTAAAAGTTATGGTAAAGTTGTAATTTTAAATGTGTTATTAACCCAACCATGATTTATATAGCTTAGTCCATTTGGTTAAATCTTTCTGCAGATCCTTATATTATGTGGGGAAATTATCTTAATACAAAGAGTCTAGAGTAAAACCTTATTCTCCCTCTTTACAAGGCACTGGTAAGGCCTCATTTAGAATATGCAGTGCAGTTTTGGAATCCCATATAGAAAAGGGCAACTTAAGTTCAGAGAAGGACATCTAAAATATTAAGGGGAATAGAGGGGCTTGACTATGCAGGCAGAGTAGACAAGTTTGGCTGTTTACGTTGGAGAAGTTTCAATTGCTTGGGGATATGATCACTTTATACAAATATATCAATGGGCCATATAATAAATTCTCTTGGTGCAATGTACACTAATAGGCCATGTAAAGGAATGGTTCACTCTCAAATTGAATTATTCCTTTAATGTATTGATTGAAGCCCGGGAAGTTAAGGAGCTATGCTTTACCTCTCATTCTTCAATCAATAGCGCAGGGTCTGGGAAAGAAGGTAAGAAGAAACTTACCTTTTGCGTGATCCACTTCAGCCACACTGAAATCTCTGACAGTATCCCTGTTCTGTACAGCTACAGCGCGCAGAGCAGGGAAGCGGTCTGAGATTTCAGTGTGGCTGCAGTGGTTTGTGCAAAAAGGTAAGTTTCTTCTTACCTTCGTTTCTGGACAAACCGAGAGATAGACCCTAGAGCTTCAAAGTTGGCTTCATCATTCTGCATATTGGAATTTGTAGCAATCTCTACTTCTATTTACAATTGTCTCCTGACTTTTACCAAGCTGTCCAAGAAACCAGTGTGTTGTTTTGTACCTCTTCCCTTGTAAATCTGATGTTTTGGTCTACAGCATTGATATGTTCATGAGTTCCCTAATATCTTTTTGTTATATGCTGATTGGGACACTTTCCATGGTATTTATTGCCATTAGATTCTTGTCCAAATAATTATGAATTGAGAAAACCAGTCCAAAATGTCTTCAAGACTAACGTTGGTCTAACCTAATACCACATATACACAATTACCTGGATGAGAGAACCTGCATAAGTATAAGGAGCTTTTAACCAGTAAAATATTAATTGCTTATAGAGAAAGACAAATGAGACTGGAGAAAATGAATGCAACACGGAGATATATTGACGAATTTAAAGAGCAGCAGGATATTTGGAGAAACATGGAACGTGCACGGATGGAGGAGGAGAACCGAAAAATTCAGGAATTTGCAAATATGCAGCAGAGAAGAGAGGAGGATCGAATGGCTGAGGTTCGAGAGCGAGAAAAGCAGAAAAAGGCTCTGCAGGAAAAGGTATATTGAATGGACTGAGACAGACATTTAAGGCCACACTGATGCGCTTTTAAGCACAATACGATTGCTTTTTTAAAAGCGCACACTAGTGTGCGCTGCTGTGCATGCAATCCATTAATCGGGGGGGCATGCAATCCGCATTTATTGCGCAATCACATTCGTGCAGATTGCACAACATTGAACGATCGTATTGCACGCATTAAGAGCACGTTGTAGTGTGGCATCACTACATATTTCTGGCTTTTCTTTGGTGAAACTGACTATTACCCAAAATTTTGTGTTAAAATGTTTCTTCCAACAAAAAATTACCCTACACATACACAAAACCTGCTAGTCTGACACTTGCAGCGTTTGGCAATCATAGAATTTAAGAAAAAGAAAGAAAAAAAATGTGCTAATTATTTGCGTTTGAGGTTACAGTTACACATACATCCTGACTCTTGATCATCATTTTTAGCTCTGACAAATACAGACCAATTTCTAGCCAGTCATTTAGACTTGGCTGTCCCATGATATAGGGTTGTGTAACTTGTAAGGAGGCAATAGGGCCCAGGTTTCATGTGGACTATAGAGGGGCCATTTTTAATCTATGGTAAGACTGAGTTTGACATAATAGTTTATAGGACAAAGGGCATACATAACTGCATTTCACCAATTTTATTTTAAATTATATTTGGGTGATTGACACCTTAGATCTTACCTTGAGCACACTGCCCTAACACAAAGCATGGTCCAAATGATTGGACTCTGTTTATAATAACTGTGTACCATAAAACTATAATTAGGGTTGTTCTGTACTGTGCAAATATATAACAAAATTGCATACTTTTATAAACTACTAGCAAAAGAACTTGCTCCCATGCTATTAGAGTAATTCATTACAGTGCACCTGTTACTTCTAGAGATGTGACTTCATGGTTTATATCATTGGATGGCATGCTGCTATTTTAAGATATTACAAAACTCATTTTGGTTAATATACGTTGTTTTTCTTGTTTATCAGCTTGCAGAACATATTCAGAAAGAACAACTGCAAAGAGACGAACTGCAGCAAATGCGTGATGAGCTGTACCTGGAGGAACAAGCTGAGGAAGCCAGACAAAAGGAAATTGTAAGTAAATACAATGTGATTGATATTTTTGGATTGTATGCTATCCTAGGCTGAAAATTAGTTACTACAGAGAAACGTGTCATGTGTTGGCCTAGTGTATTACACCATTTATAAACGAGCTTCAGTGATTTTCATTAGTAATCCAGTTTCCTTGGCAATAGTGTGCTTAGAATTTTTTTATAGACCTAGCAACAATCTGTTGCATCAACTCACTTGGTCAACAAACAGTTTCAGATTTGTAAGATTAGCGCAGTCTAATAGGGGATTTAGTATTTATTGTTCAGGGAACTTTGCCTTTGAGGGAGGTAATGCCTACAGTAAGCGGATTGTTTAAATGCTGCATTAATGCCTAGTAACAGAAAATCTTGTTTACATCCCAAGAGAAAACATTTATATTTAGGGAGCCATTTTTGAAATGTTTTTCAAAAAATGGATTATTTTTCGCCAAACAGCCTTTGTGCATGTGTGTTTATATTATAATATATATATCCTTTTATTATATATTTTATATATTTATATTTTATTTTATTTTTGCCATATATATGTTATGTAGTGGCAGAAACCCAGCATGTAACAAATCGTGCCCTGGAACTCTCTTATAGTAGAATCAGCCTTTACAGGAAAATACACTAAGGAATGCAACACAATAAAATTTAGTTTTGTGATGTGCACATTGAAAATTTTGGGAATCTTAGGCTGAGGCCCCACTACAACTCACACTCACAAAATTGTGATCGTTATCGCACGTGATTTCTGTGCGTTCGCGTGAGGTGTTTCGCAACGGAAATCGCGGGAATTTTCGCGTTCCATGATTTCCATTTTAGCGTAAATCGGGGGCGCAATTGCGAGCGAAAACATGCACACACGCGCAAAAAACGCGCTAGTGAGGCCTAGCCCTTAAAGTTGCAGCCAATATAATAATAATTTAGACAAGAATTTTTTTGTTGTTGTTTTTTAAAAATGGAGGTGTTAAACACAAATTGAAAATGGAATGTAATATAAGGCACAAATGACTTACAGCATTGTAGGTGCAGGGAAGCTTAAGTAGTGATTGTCTCTCATCGCATATCCCTCTAAAAATATTATTTAATTAGTAATATTTTATGAATGGTTATTTTTGCCTTGTGGTGGATTGTACAAAAGGTACGTTTCTTGAATCTTCGTTCCTGCATCCTGAGCTATTGATTGAACGAAAGGTAAGGCATAGTTCCGTAACATCCCGGGCACTGATTTTTGATCTGCAGGGCTAGCAAATATTGATTTTGATCAAATAAATTGCCAGTCAGACAGGAGAGGGAGGAGTCCTAGCTGCATTCTGTTGTGCAGTGTAAGTCATGGCTTACCCTGCTATTTAAGTGACAGTACCTCCTGAAAATATGTGGTTTTTACAAACTGCATTTTTGGGGGGCCCTGGCATCTGGGCCCACGGCAAAAACAAAAAAAAGTTTGTTTTTTTCTGGCATCAAAACTGCTGCCTCCTTACAGGATGCTGTTCTGTAATGTGCTTCACACCGCTTCATTAGGTAGGCAGCCCTGGACAGCAACTTTGGAAAGGTAAATATAATGAAGAAAAAAAATAAGGAGGGGGTTCCCTTTAATGCAAGCCATACATGGAATGTTATATTGGAATGTATCATCAACTATTTGCTGAAATTCCTACAATGACCTCTGGCCTGGACCATTCATTTTGCGATTGAATACTGTATCGATCGCAAAATAATTGTCCCAGACGGTTGTCGTAACATTGATCACAGTATTTTACAGATTAAATTTGATATTTCACACACATATTCTTAGGAATTAATCAGAAAAGGCAAATGAGACAGTGTCTGCAATAATCCACCTGTAAAGAGAAATATGTTGCAGACATAAGGATTGGCCAATCCATACTAGCTGGATTGGTGTCTGTTGTGCTGCAATCCGCTTATAGGTGCTTTGGGTGTGATTTGCATGTGCTTCAATATATGGAATATTATCGGGAGTGCAGGGCAAACGGACAACGTGTACAAAGCATGTGCAGACATGCGCGTTGTTGTGTGGCCTCAGCCCTTAAAGAGGTGGTTTAAGGATAATATGTTAAAGATGTAATTTATATAAGGCATGCCTTTAGAGAAGTGCATTTTCAAAAATTTATTTCAAATCTTCACTTGTGATTATAGCCTAAAATGCATTGTTAGATATTTTTACACTGTTTATTGGATTACTAAAAGACAAATATAGTTTCAATAAGTCAATGGCTTTTTTATGTGTGCATGAATTGTTCAATAGGCCGAAA
The DNA here is from genome assembly GCA_019447015.1 of Hymenochirus boettgeri. Classification (NCBI taxonomy): domain Eukaryota; kingdom Metazoa; phylum Chordata; class Amphibia; order Anura; family Pipidae; genus Hymenochirus; species Hymenochirus boettgeri. The sequence continues at coordinate 186,534,489 of CM033471.1, forward strand.
TGGAAAAGAAAATCCGCCAGCGTCTTGATTTGCAGCACACATTTGAAGAGCAAAGGGCTTTTAAGCAGATTGTGCAGCAAGCTGCAAAAGAAGAAGAGGAAGCATTTGTGAAGGCTATGCTTGCAAAATTTGCAGAGGATGACCGAATTGAGCAGATGAATGCCCAGAAAAGAAGAATGAAACAGCTTGAGCACAAGAGAGCAGTGGAAAAACTCCTTGAAGAGCGCCGTGAACAATTTCTTGCAGACAAAGTGAGCAGCTGCTGTTCAGATGGTTTTCATAGTACAACTAAAATTTGAAGGAATAGTTCACTGCAATAGTGAACTATCCCTTTTATACCTGATTGAAGCCTGGGAGGTTAAGGAGCTATCCCTTACCTCCCGTTCTTCAATCAATGTTTAGGTAGACAGGGACGAACTTCAGAAAATCTTACCTTACACGCAATCCAGTGGGGCCGCTCTGAAATTCCCGACTGCTTCCTGCTTTTGTTACACTATACGCGCATTATCGGGCATGCGCGTTATAGCGTAACAGAAGCAGGAAGCAGTCGGGAACTGTCAGAGCGGCCCCACAGGATCGCGTGAAAGGTAGATTTTCAGAAGTTCGTTCCTGGCATCTAAACATTGATTGAAGAACAGGAGGTAAGGCATAGCTCTTAAACCTCCTGGGCTTCAGTCAATGTAGAAAAGGAATAGTTCACTATTGCAGTGAACTATTCCTTTAATTAGAAAGTGTATGTATACATTTTGAATTTGGCAGAAAGTGCACAAAGCTCCTAATGGGTGGCTTTGTGTGCTGCAAGTTTTAGAACCTGCGTCACAGTTAAATGTAATCAAGAGACAGGTAATCAGCGCTAAGTAGTGTCAGTGACGCAGCTAAATGCAATCAAGAGACAGGTAATCAGTATTGATTGTGTCTGCCACACATTTATTAAAGTCTATGCACAAATGTCTGTATGTTCACCGATAACTCCGAAGCGCTTTTATGGATACCTTGGCTAGAAGAAAGCACACTTCTCTAATGTCCCACATGTTTGTACCAAATTTAATGTATTAGCTGCAAAACTGTTGTAGGAGACGCTGTCCAAAAAATTGGGGAATAAGAAGAAATAAAAAGTATATTAATTTGGCTCCTATAAGCCAAATTAAATGATATGTCCACCCTTAAAACAAAAAAACTTATTTGCCACTAAGCCAAACTGCTATTTTTAGCTTTTTGTTACATGCATTTCTAACCAGATCTTTAATGATAAATACTGCCTCCATTTGCTCCTTTTTTGTCACCTCCTTCCCCTGTTCAATAAGCTTTTAGGAAATTGAGCTTGTGCATAGGAGAAATACCCATAAACATGGGTTCATGATTGGGACAATGAAGGCACTAAAGGTGCCAAATAATGCTTACTTCATTTTAAAGGTGGTCTGGTGCCCTAGCCCAGAACCCATCTCTAATTCACATATATATCCCTTGAAGTAACGTGTTGTGCAGTCTTAACAGTTGGAAAGAAACTCACTGTTTCCCTAGGGTGGGTTAGGTGCCACTCGCCCCGAACCCTTCGTATTGTCCAAACAGCAGTATGAGAAGACACAGGCTTTGTGCACTCCTTACACATTTCAGCTGGAACACCACCCTTAATCATAGAGGCTTATGGTTAAGGGTGGAGTTCCACCCAAAATGTGTAAGGCATTCACCTTCTATTTGTTATGTTGGCATGCCATTAATGAAGGCTCAATAAAGAAAGCTTTTTTACTTTCCTGAATATATTGCTTGGAGATTTGGAGTGCACAGAGACTTTTCCATCTCCTACTGCTTGAGCAGAGGAGGCAGCAGGGGAAAGAGCAGTCAATCACTGGCTGTAATGCCAGCAGTCACAGCCTTAATTGACTGCATGGAGGGAGGAGCTTTCTTTATTTGCTAGAACAGGGCAATAATTATCATTAAATATCTGGTTAGTAATATATCTTTTACTGTGCTGAATATTTCAGTTGGAATTGAGGGCAGGTAACTGACAATTGACCAGTTTTGCACATGCCCTTTAATATAGAATATGGACCCTACATGTTTAAAAACATTAAATTAATGCTGTAACAAAGTGCATAAGGATCCTAATCAAGACACTCATAGTACATACAACAGCATTGCTTAAGCCAAAAAAAAATTATCCAGTGCAAAAATGGAAATCAAAATGTGTGTAAATTGAACATTTTAATTTTGGATAGTAAATTTTAATTCTCTTCATCTCTCTAAGTATACTATGTGGCAAAGTGTATTTGTGGCACTGCGAATCTGTGTGGTTTAAAAGTATGCTGCTTCTTTTTCAGGAGCGTGAACTTCGAGAACGCCAGGAAGAACAAAGAAGGGAAGAAAAACGTAGAGCGATTATTGAAGAGGAGAGGCAGAAAATCCTCAAACATCATGCTACTCAATTGCTTGGATATCTTCCTAAAGTAAGCAATTTAAAGGGTATCTAAACTAATTAAGATTGCCTATTACTGGAAACTATAATTCTTCTCAAACATTGTACCATATTTTTTTTAATCATCTGTCCCTTTTCTTTAGGTATCAAATCTGAAGCATCTTACATTTTTACTGTCTGTCAGGTGCCTTTATTATCATAAACTCTTCTGCTCTGTACATGAATGCATTGTAGGAATATACCTCTCCCAGTGCCGGTTCATAGTGATTAATGAGCATGCTTTTCTTAAAAAAAGTTGTCTGATAAAAGGGACGTTAAACCTGGCCGTTGGCACACACTACCCTAGTTTCCATGAGGTATCCATAAGCACAGCAGGCATAAAAACATGATTCCAGAGGACAAGGAAGAATATCTAAACACATTTTAAAGGGGGCATTCTTTCTAAAAGATGTCATTATGAGGGTGGAGTTGTCCTTTAAACTAAGCTTTTTTTTTGTTGTTCTAATGTGAAAACTTTTCTCCCCAGAACACCTAAACACTAAGATACTTTTATTTTTTAGTAGGTTCTATTTAATTTACATAGATGTAGATTTTGTAATTATTAGGCATTCATGTTTTGCTTTCATTCTGTTCTTGTCAAAATTTAGTTTCTAAATTTACCTATTAAGGGCTAGGCCACACTAGCGCGTTTGCGCACGCGTTTCGCGCTCGCGTTTGCGCCCGCGATTTTCGCTTGAGAAAGCCAGTCGGATGACTAGCGAAACGTCTTCAAGAACTACATTTCAAGTCCAGTTGATCTAATTGAATACAACAGATATACCATGACTGGATGAAGAGAACCTTCACAAGGATACTTATGAAACTATTTTCTTTCCTTCGCAATGCTTTATAGAAAATATACTGCAAATATTACTTTATTGAAAAGTAAAAGAAAGTGTTGGGAAAAATTAGTTTTCAACAATTTTGAAAAAATGCAATGTTGAGATTTTGAAACTGTTTCGCGCTTGCGTTTGCGCCCGCGATTTCGCTAAATGGAAATCGCGGGAACGCGAAAATTCCCGCGATTTCCGATGCGCATGCGATTGCGTCCGTTCGCGTTTGGTTAACGCATGGTTCACCATTTTTGGTGCGTTAAAGCATGCGTGATCCTAACGCGAAAAGGTGGAAACGCATGCGCAAAACGCGAGCGCGAAACGCACAAGAATGCGCAACACATCGCGTGCGATAACGCTCGCGATTTGTGCGCGATTCCTGTGCGTGCAGTGTGGCCTCACCCTAAGTTTGTGCTGGCTCTGGTGGATTAGCAGCCTAAGCTCTTCTTTAAGAAAGACACAATCCATGAGTTTACAGTTTCAAATTTCCAAACCTACTTATGAAACTATCTTTGTTGATCAATTGATCAACTGGACTTGAAATGTAGGTCTTGAAGACATATCTGTTGTATTCAATTAGATCAACTGGACTTGAAATGTAGTTCTTGAAGACGTTTCGTAGTCATCCGACTGGCTTTCTCATTCAGAATGACTTGTACAAGAATCTGTGGCAATTATGTACCCTGGAAAATCCCAATTAGCATATCACAGCCAGGTGTTAAGGGTGTGATTAGATAGTGGCTAAGAGGTGTTATAGGAACGCCCAGACCAACTGTCTGCCATGTACAATGCTGTTTATACACCTTACTCTGGGCGTTCCTATAACACTCTTAGCCACTATCTAATCACACCCCTAACACCTGGCTGTGATATGCTAATTGGGATTTCCAGGGACATAATTGCCACAGATTCTTGTACAAGTCATTCTGAATTGAGAAAGCCAGTCGGATGACTAGCGAAACGTCTTCAAGAACTACATTTCAAGCCAGTTGATCTAATTGAATACAACAGATATACCATGACCTGGATGAATGAGAACCTTCACTAGTTCTTGAAGACGTTTTGCTAGTCATCCGACTGGCTTGAGAGAAGCCAGTCGGATGACTAGCGAAACGTCTTCAAGAACTACATTTCAAGTCCAGTTGATCTAATTGAATACAACAGATATACCATGACCTGGTGAATGAGAACCTTCACAAGCATACTTATGAAACTATTTTCTTTCCTTCGCAATGCTTTATAGAAAATATACTGCAAATTACTTTTGTATGAAAAGTAAAAGAAAGTGTTGGGAAAAATTAGTTTTCAAAATTTGAAAAAATGCAATGTTGAGATTTAAAACTGTTAAATCTCTTTTCTTTCTCTGAGAGGCAGGTTCTACTGTAACATGATCTGTGCCTAAAAATGTTCTATAATAGGATTGGCTGTCAGCTTCTAGGAGAAAAGCTGCTTTTTAATGTTTTGATCTGCTGTGCACAAGAGAGCATGTGAAGTGTACTCCGTACACTTGTATGTATATAATTTTATTTATAAAGTGCTGCGCTGTACATTATAAAATACAGAGTATACAAACAAGGGGATAAGTGCAAGCCATTCTACAGATAAATAAAAATTAAATACAATTTTATACAAGTGGGAGGACAAACATACAGTAGTCCTAGTAGTAGAATATTACAGTAGTCAAGACTGGAGATAATAAGGGCATGCATGAGCATTTTAGTAGTGGAGCGAGAGAGAAAAGGGTGGATCTTGGCAATATTGTAAATGAGAAAACGACGTGTCCTAGTGACATTGTAAATGTGATGATGGAAGGAAAGGGAGGAGTCAAAGATATCCAATATAGCAAAAAGAAAGATGAAGGATCGCACACCTTACATGTGAACAAACTTGTTTATTGAACCATCAACAAAAACACGCACAACGTTTCGGGGGGCTCCTCACCCTTCATCTGGAGTCAAAGATAACTCCAAGGCAGCGGGCAGATTCAAATGGGTTAATGACCATATTGTCAATAGAGATTTAGGAAGGATTCATTCCGTTTTAGTTTGAGTTTTAGGTGGCGGTGCGCCATCCAGGTAGAGATAGAGAGCAGACTTTTAGAGATTGGGGATTAATCCAGGGGGTTGCGTGGGGGTGGACAAGTCAGTTTGGGTATCATCAGCTTTAATTAAAGCCAAAAGAACTGATTATTTCTCCCAGAGAGATAGTGTAGAAGGAGAACAGTTAGGGTACTAAAACGAGCCCTTTGGGACCCCACCACTAAGTGTAACATGAGTGGAAGTCTTATTAGCAAAAGAGACGAGAGTAAGAAGACAACCATGCCGCAGCTTGATTTCGGATGCCCAGAGAAATAGGATTTGCAAAAGAAGAGTGGTCCACAGTATCAAAGGCAGCCAATAGGTCAAGGAGAATGAGGACTGAGAACCGTCCTTTGGTTTTGCAGCTTGAGGTCATATTAAGACTTTGCAGAGGGCCGTTTCAGTTAAATGACCCAGTCGGAATCCTGACTGCAATGGGTCCAATAAGTAATTAGCATGGAGGTATTTAGTAATGCGTGTACAGACAAGATGTTCTAAGAGTTTGGATGCAAACGGTAAAAGGGAGACGTAGTTTGAGAGACAGGTAGGTCCAGAGAGGGTTGGTAAGAAGAGTTTTGACACACATGTTTAAAAGCATCTAGAAAAATCCCAGAGGTCTGGGAGGAATTAAAAATGTGAGCAAGGGCAGGGGAAAGGGGCATGGGATCAAGGGAACACATTGTAAGCGGCGAGGACTTTTAAAGGTGGGGGTTATGGGAGGTGACTCCTAGTACCCACAGGTAAATTCATAAAAAACTGGTTGGGACAATGGTACCAATGAATAAAATGGTTGCATTTTCTTCATTTTACTAGTGTTATTGCAACTAGAATCCTAGGAAGAGCAGTAATGCTGTCCATAAACGTCCAATATCTGCACAATGAGTATTCCTGACAAAATTCGATTAAAAATGGATTTCAGAACCTTCAGACATCTATCGGTCAAATTTAGCTCAAAACCAGGCGAAGAAAATTGTCATGTCCAATCCCCTTTGATTGAATGACTGCTTGGCAGTATGAACAGAGTTATAGAGGTTGTTTTTCAATCTAAATAATAAAGCTAAATGTTAGCATACACATTTGTTTTTTCGCTTAATTAAAAGATATAACATTTGGTTTTCTGGCAAAATACGCACAAAACTCTTAAATTCTGTGCATACAGATAAAAATAGAGAGCACCAAAAAAAATCATACATAAAACGTACAAAACAAGGCATTAAGGGCCCTATTTAAAAAAATCGTTATCGTAAATACCGATCGTTATCGTAAATAAACGACCGGGTTTTTACCGATAACGACCGTTATTTACCGATAACGACGTTATTTACGATAACGGTCGTATCGGTAAATACGACGTTATCGGTAAATAACGACGTTATCGGTAAATACGACCGTTATCGGTAAATAACGGTCGTTATCGGTAAAACTCGGTCGTTATTTTACGATAACGATCGGTTTATTTACGATAACGATAACAATTTTTTATAAATAGGGCCCTAAGGGCCCTATTGTAAAGGTGCGGTATCTATTTTTAGCGCCCCTTTAATGAACGTTCATTTATGATTGCTAAACCGTTTGGAAATTAAAGATAACGATCGTAGATTAATTACTATCCCATAGAATACCATTGCAGTAGTTTACTACCGCCGGTATTCTACAACCGAACATTCGTTATTTACGAATGTTCGACGGTCGTACATTATAAATAACGCGTGGTATTGCTTCATTGACATACCACACGTTTACAAATAGGGCCTCTTCTTTTAATTTTTTTTAAGCACCCTGGAGTTCTGCCTGCTGCACTTATGGCTGAAATATTTTCATTCCAGGTTCATTCATTCTTACAACAAATGTTTTGTAATGTACATAAATCATTGTGAAAACAAAGCACTATGGAACAGGTATCATTCTTTATTGAATGACACAAGAGAAAAATAGCCCTGTCAACAGCTCAGAATTCAAGAGTAGTCTCTCCTCTTTTTGTTTTCCTTCTACATTGACCGTGTTAAGTTTACTCATGATCAGTGAACAGTAACTTTTTTTTAGGTACCTGGGTACAGCTCTTAAGTTGTCTGCTTCTTTTGAGAGCAAGAGATCATAGAGCAGACACCTAATTATAACCTTGGAGGTTTTGTCTTGTGCTAATGCTATGTTTAGACATGGTTTACCGGACTGATATTTTGCCATTGAGGCAACGTTTCCCTCCACTCAACATCTGGATCAAACCGCAGGTGTCATGGTGAAGGCATGGTTTTATTTGCCACATTTATAAACCTGCAGTATAGGAAAGTTTAATAATGGGCACAAATGATGCAGTCGTAAGCACCAATCCTTATTGGTACTGTATGACAGTGTATGGTCGCAAAATACCTTTATGGTCTATCTGGTCGATACTGCACAGTATTGGTATTTTACACTGTAGTATTATTTTCAACTGGGGTAATTGTATGGTTTTTTTTCTTTCAGGGAATATTTAAGGATGAGCAGGATCTTAATCTGTTTGATGAAGGATTTCGCCAAGATTTTCAGAGAAGAAGAGCCAATATGCTATCAAGTAATGACTCCGATTAAATATACTACATATTGCTTTTCTATTAGATTTTCTCTTTAAAAGTTTGAAAATAAAAATATAATTAAAAATATAAAGCTTTTAAAATGCCATTTATTTTCTCTGCCTTGCACTATTACTATTAAAGAGTAAAAAAAAAATTGGTTACTTGGGCCCCGAGTTCACAAAAAATTCCCTGTTATAGCTAGAAAGTTTCTATTAAATAAATAATTTAGAAGATGAATTTACAATCAACACTGATAAGTGATAATAACCAATAAGAAGAAATACAGCATGCGGAACAGGAAGATCATGCTACAGTTTTTTAAAGGGGAACTGTGGTCCAAAAATGACTTTAGGTTAATTGATAGGAATTGCCCCCTGAGAATTTTTGCAATTTATCCATTGTTTATTTTGCATAGTTTACTTTTTGTGTGTGATATGGCAGCAGCATCACCAGGTCCCCTGCACTTCTGCTCTGAACGGTCAGTCAATCTGTCCTGCAGCTCCCCTGGTCCCTTCCACTCATGGACCCCTGGTCCCTAGTTGCAGGCCCCCCATGGCCCATTATCTTACAGCCCCATGTGGCTGTCCACTCGTGGGTGGCCTAAGCCCCGCCCACTCATGGGTGCCGTTGGTTACTCAGACACCCCCTACCTGAAAAGGCTGTTTTACACAGTGAAGAGAAGGGCTGTAGATTACCCTTACCTTATCTGTCAGGACTTCACAAAGCAGAGAGGAGGAGGAGGGACTTCCTGTCTCCCTACACACTGAGGGAGTCTGAGGCTGTGCTCACCAGCGGCACTGTGCAGGAGAAGCCTCAGGAATGTCACAAGTCAGCCTCCCACCCATTAACTTTCTGGTCAGTCATTTCTGTATATCTTGGGCTGTGGAGAACGTACAGTGGTGGTTTATGGCTCATTTTAAAGGTAGGAAACTGGCCTTTATTTAAACTTAACTTGTTTGGAGACCACAGTTCCCCTTTAAGATATATTACAATTTGTCCCTAACTTGGTCCCCACTATAAGAAAAAGGGTCCATATATGATTTGAAGAGACAAAGTGCAGGGCTGTTTTTAGGACTGTTTACTAATAAAATTCTTCTTCATAAATTCAAATGCACTTAATGTTGCTCATCAAAACAAAGCCTCATCTAGCAATGTGGAATTTGGTAAAAGATCTTTTTAACAGAGCTAATGACCACAAAGAACATTATGTTTTTGGTGTCTGCCAAGGAGGTAAAACTTTATTATTATGAGTAAAAACATTCAATTATATTGTACATGAAGTTTTAGGATGGTGTATATATAACAGATACTGATCCTTTACATGGTTTTTTTTTTTTTTTTTCAACCACCAAGAAAAATTTCACCACAGTATTAGCACGGTATTGTGTAAGAAGGAAAATGGTACATCTTCAGGTATCTACTGTAAAAAAACAGATGAAACACGATATACTGTTATTCAATTCCCCAATCAGCGCTTTTTATAAATTCTTCTTCAGTAAAGGAAAGCTCTTGGCAGACTCAAATGCATACTGAGAAAGAGAATCTTGGAATTAAAATGTCTTCTTACTACAACAATAATGCCTCTCTATTACATTTGATTTATTTGAAACCGTTTCAAAACTAAAACAACAATTGACAGATCCGTTTTAGCCAAAGGATCGCTTGAATGCAACCGTACAGGTAATATAGAATGTGAAAAAGTGGGACAGGCAGAATAAAGCTTTGCTGTATGGGAATACTTTGTATCACACTCGGAATATATAAACTCCTTCTGACGATTAAATTTGGTTGTAAATCTCGGATTCTTTTTCTGTCTCTTGAGTTCTAAGTTTCCGAGGGTTATGAATTCATTAGTTAATTCCTCTTTACATGCTGTTTGAAACCCCCATTGACCCACCATACGGGATAGCTTTATTGAGGGGGAAAAATTTTTTTGTTTTTGTGGGTTGTATCACATTCTGACATTTTTTGCTATTCTAGTATGTTTATTTTTGTGTTATGAATGATTGTTTGCTTTAGGGATTATTGTGATATAACTGGGGATAGTTACGGTCATAAATGAGTGGTTTTTGTCCAAGTGTTCTAAAATCTGTGATTTGGATGTATAATTTACAGTTGCCCAGATCAAATTTTTCTTGGAGTGGATTTTGTGTTCTTTCATTGGCAAAGACGCATATATTTAGGTGTATCAGAATCTGATGAAATATGAATAATCTATTTGTGATATTGTTTAGATGTGATTAAGTTGCTTGTTGTCTCATAGAGTACTCGATTTTTCATTGCTGGAAAGCTTGTGTATTTTTCAATGTTAGATGTTGTAATATCTTGTATTGCAGCTTATAGTGTATAACTAATTAGTATTTTTGTTTAACCAGATTTTTTATTGTTGTGTTTTGAAGTGCCGATTATTTCTGCACAATCCATCTTTGGGAGGATGTGGGAGTTCGGACAACTAGGCTTTTGGCACCGTGATTTTGATTTTAAGGACATGTTTGCAATGGCTATTGTCTTTATAAGTGTGTGAGTGTACAACAGAAGTTGTGGGTACTTTGTAATTATAAAAATATAATTTATTGATTAGTGTTGTCAGCTTATCAAATTTGCTATTATAAAGGTATTTATTTAAAATTGCATTGAATTTTTCTTGGCCAGCATTCTGGTAGCCTTATCAGGAGGATGGGAGGACTGGATAGATTATGGAAATATAGTGGTTGTAGTTAAAGAAAATGTTGTTGATTCTAGTGCTTTCTGATCTTGTATAAAAAGAAATATGTCGGTTTTTTTCACATATAAAGCCTCTAGGTGGTGTATGGCTGTGTTTTGTGATTTTCTATCAATCTTTTATATAGTATTATTAGCTTTTGTGTCTGATAGAGGGAAAATGAGTGGCCTTGGCATTTAAAAGCTCTATTATACCGCGGGAGGTATCCATGTGGATGGATTTTTTGTTGTCTGTTTTTTGTAGTTTTGAGTTATGACATTAAAACAGTTATACTTCATAATATATATGCATATTTAGTTAGAAAGGGATAGTGTATCATAGCTGTATATGTGCTTATATCCTCCATACATCTACTGCTTGTGTGTGACCTATTTTTACCTAGAGCTAGGTGTTTGTGTTCTACATTTTGGTGAGTGTGAATATGATTTTGTCCAGCCTAGGTTTTCAGTTTTGTTGCACAGTCAGGTAGATTTTTTAGTTTTTCAAGTTTATGAACTGTTATATCAATCATTCACAAAGTTCTATAGTTGTCTTGTATAATTTTTATAGTTGGAGTATTTATGATCACGCACAAAATAAGCGAAGTATTATTAATGAATCTGACTTAGGTTTTGTTTTTGGTAAAGTGTGGACACAAAGCTATATCTAGCATGGTGGCTGTTAGGACTACTCACACTACTGCGATACTATCTGGCAGTGTGTGTTTACCTAGATTAAGGGGCTGTTATACAACGTGACGTTCATTGGCACTAATAAGGTGATAGTTGCAGTATAGCGAAAGTAGTTCGAGATAGGTCTATGTCGTGATACTATAACATGCTGTCATTACAGACACATACGATGATTCACAGCATGGTTTGTGATGGTGTCATATATGTCATGAATGGGTCGGTCGCGATGATCTTGAGATATTGGGTCGGATTGTTAAATCTGGAAATATTGTCATTGTTGTATGTACATGTCACCTGATTGAGTCAATAGTCTATGGGTTTTAGACGCATTATTTCTGTGTTTTTGTTTTTATATTCTTTATTTTTGTTTTAAGTTGAATGTTGTACTGTTCCATGTACAAAAGTCTTTTGTATGTGAATGAGTGGGTAATTTAGTGATGGTTCATCCTGATTGTGTTCGCATGTCACAAGAATCAATTGTGAGGTTTTTGTTTTTAACATGAGTATAGAAAAGTTGAATATATAATTCTAGAATATTTGAACAAGTTGATTTATGGACTTGAGGATGGTTTTTTGTGGGATTTGGGATAAATAGATGTTGTGTTTTTGTGGGGTTGTTTTTTTTGTTGTGTGTTGGAATGGCATGGGTGTGGGGGATTGGAAGAGAGATGGACTGTGCGCTTGGATCTTGTGGAGATCGTGACAGCCTTATATGTTCAGTTATTATTGATAAGTATGATTTTAAAATACACAGTGTTGAACGGTGTTAGTGTTTGTGGTTGATTGCAAGAGATCTTTCTTTTATTGTGGGGGTGTTTCCTTTGTTGTGTCCTATAAAGAGGATCCTAGGTTTGTTTTTTGTTTTTTGTGTCTAGTGGGACCATGGTTGTTTGTGAAGCTTTTTCGTGTTCTGAATTGTCAGCACTTGTGTAATTCCTTTACCATCCTCTTTAAGTGTGTGAAGGTCTTGTGATCGACCATGTATAGGGGATTGGGTGGTGTGTGTTTTTTGTCTTGCTGTAGTTCTTGGGATGGGTTTTGTATCGGCCTGTGCGGATTTAGAAAGAATACGGTCGAATGGTTTTTTCCTTGCGTTGGGTTATTTCTATTGGGCTCTTTGTTATGTGTGGTTAGTCATAGAGTAATTTGATAGCTTCTGAGGTCTAGTGGCATTGGGTTTGATTTTGTTGTGAGAGGTTAAGTTGTGTCGTTAAATGATTAGTATACTATATGTGGTTTGTGCCAGTGTGGTTTGATATTAGTGGGCATGTTTTTTGTGTAAACCAGATGTGGGCGGGTGGTTTTGCCACCTGTTATGGTGTTACATTCGTTCGAAGTCATTGTGTTTGTGTATGTATGGGGATATTTGGTATGGTTAGAGAGATCTAAGTGGGTCTACTGTTATACCATTGGTTTGTGCTTTGAGGATTTTTTTGTAATGTTTTTTTCCTGTTGTGCTGTTGCTTTTTGTTAGTTTTGTGATAGCTTTTTTGAGACCAGCATTGATCAGTTTAGGTAATGGTTGTTCTTTGAGTTGTCTTGTGGGCCTGCAGATTTTTTAGGGTCGTTATAATGTGTAGGGTTCTGTGAATGATTAAGTTGTAGAATTTTATAGTTCCTGGAAATGTTGTGTGGTAGGGGGGTGGGTGAGAGTGTTGAGCTATAGCGTTGTGTTGAGATACGTTGTCTTTGCTGATGGGTGGTTGTTTTTTTGTGTTTGTTTTATTTATGTTGGTTTTTTTTTTTATGTTGTTTGTGTTTTGTGATTTGTTGTTTTGTATGTTTTGTTTTTGGTTTTTTTTTGTATTTTTTTTGTATTGTTTTTTTTGGGTTTTTTGTTTTTTTTGTTTTGTTATTGTTTTGGATTGTTTGTGTTTTTGTTGTTGTTGTTTTTTTTGTGTGTTTTTAGATTAGTGTTTTAATTCAGTTGTTAGTGTTGACTTGTTTTTGTTTGTTTTTCGTTTGTTCTTTTTTTTTTTGGGTTTTGGTTTTTTTTTTGTTTTTGGTGTTTTTTTGTTTTTGTTTTGTGTTTTTTGGTGTTTTTTGTGTTTTTTTTTTTTTTTTTTTTTTGTTGTTTTGTTTTTTTTGTGGTGTTTTTTATTTGTTTCTTTTTTGATGTTGTGGTTTTTTTTCATTTGTTGTTTTTTTGTGTTTTTGTTTTGTTTTTTTTTTTTTGTTTTGTGTTGGTCGTTTTTTTTTGTGTTTGTTGTGTTTGTTGGTGTTTGTTTGTTTTGTTTTTTGGTCCTTTTTTTTTTTTTTATTGTTTGTGTTTGGTTATTTGTTTTTTTGGGGTTGTATTTTGTTATGTGGGTTGTTTGCTTTTATTTTCTATTTTTGTTGGTTTTTGTGTTTTTGTTGTTTTTGTTTGTGTTTGTTGTTTTTTTTGTGTGGTTTTTTGTGGTTTTTTGTTTGTTTGTTTTGTTGTTTTTTGTTTTTTGTTGGTGTGTTTTTTTTTGGTGTTCTTGTTGTATTTTTTTTTTTTTTTGTGTTTGGTTTTTTGTTTTTTTTTTTGTTTTGTTTTTGTTGTTGTTTTTTGGGGTTTGTTTGTTTTTGATTTTTATTTTTTTTTGTTTGTTTGTATTTCTTTTTATTTTGGATTTCTTTGTTTTTTGTTGTTTCTTTTGTGAGTGGTTTGTTTTGTTTTTGTTTTTGTTTTTTGTTAGTTTTTTTGGTTATGGTGTTTGTTTTTATGTTGTTTTTTGTTTGTTGTTGTTGGTGTTTTTATTGGTGGTGTTGTGTTTGTTTTTTTTTTTTGTTGCTTTTTTTTTTTTTTTTGGATCTTTGTTGATTTGTTTGTGTTTTGTTATCTTTGTTTTTGTTTGGTGTTTTTTTTAGGTTTTTGGTTTTTTTTCTGTTTATATTTTTTTTTTTTTTTGGATTTTGTTTATTGGTCTATGTTTTTTGGATTGTTTTTTTGTTTTGTGTCTTGTGCTCTTTGTTTTTTGTGTGTTTCTTTTGATGTTTTTTTTGTTTGAGTGTTATTTTTGGTTTTGATTGTGTGTTTTGTGTTTTGGTTTTGTATGTATGGTTTGGGGTTTGTTTGGGTTGTGTTGTTTGTATTTTTTTTTTGTGTTTGTGTTTTTTTTTTTTCGTTGGATTTTTTGTGTTTGTTGTTATTTGTTTTGTGTTTTATTTTTGTTTTTGTAATGGGTTTTTGGTCGTTTGGTATTGTTTTTGTTTTTTTGTGTTTTTATTGTTTATTTTTGTGTTGTTTTGTGTTTATTTGTAGTTTGTGTTTTGGTCTGTTTTTTGTGTTTATAGATTTTGAGTTTTTGTTTGTTTGTGGTTTTGTGGTTTTTTTTGGTTTTTTTCTTGTTGATCTTTAGGTTTTGTTTAGTTTTTTTTTTTGGAGTTTGTTTTGTTCTTATTTTGTTGGTTGTTGATTTGTTGTTTTTTTTTTGTGGTCTTTTTTGTTATGCTCTTGTTTGGTTTGTGTATTTTTTTTTTGTAGTGTTTGTTATTTCGTTTGGTGTTGTTGTTTCGGTATTGGTGTCTGTGTTCTTTTGTTTTTTTTTTTTTTTTTTTTTCGGTTTTGTTTGTGTATTTTTTTTTTTGTTTTTTTGTGTATACAGAGTGAATATCCTCGTTATACCCTGGTATTATTACAGTCCGCCGCTTAAGGACGAGGATTACTTATAGTGTATACAGAGTGAATAGTCCTCATTTATACCGTTGATTATTACAGTCCCGCTGATAAGACCTAGGATTCTTATAGGAATACAGAGCGAATAATCCTCATTTATCCTTCGTATTATTACAGTCCCGCATAAGGCTAGATTCTTCTAGTGTATACAGAGTGAATAGTTCTCATTATACCTTTCATATTATTACAGTCCCCGCGATAAGGACTAGGATTTCTAGAGTGAATCCGGAGGAATATCCATTATACCCTTATATTATACAGTCCCTGCTATAGGATAGGGGATTCTTATAGGGTCACAGAGTGAATATTCCTCATTTATCCTGTCATATTATTCAGTCTCTGCTATAAGGATAGGATTCTCTATAGCGTATACAGAGTGAATTCCTCATTTATACCCTTCGTATTATTACAGTCCCGATATAAGGACTAGGATTCCTCTATGGTGACTACGGAGTGAATATTCCTCATTTATACCTTTCATATTATTACAGTCCCCGCTATAAGGACTAGATTCTCTATAGTCGTATACGAGTGAATATTCTCATTATACCTTCATATGAACAGTCCTGCTATAAGGATAGGATTATTATAGTGTATCACAGAGTCGAAATTCTCATTTATACCCTCGTTATTATTTACGTCCCCGTATAAGGACTAGGATTCCTATAGTTAACAGAGCGAAAATATCCCTCCATTGATACCTTACATATTATACAGTCCCGCTATAGGACTAGGATCTTTCTATAGTGTATACAGAGTGAATATTCATATTTAGGATTCTCTATAGTGTATCCAGCGTGGGAATATTCCTTCATTTCTACCCTTCGATATGACAGCCCCGCTATAAGGATAGGGATTTATCTATAGTGTAACAGAGTGAATATTACTCTTTATACCCTTCTATTAGTACGTCCCCGCTATAAGTAAGGAATAGGATTCTCTATAGGTGATACAGAGTGAATATCCTCATTTATACCCTTCGTATATTACCGGTCCCCGTATAAGGACTAGGATTCTCTATGTGTATACAGAGACATATTCTCATAGGATTCTCTATAGTGTTGTAACAGAGTGACTATCCCATTATACCTTCGTATTATTACAGTCCCCGCTATAAGGACTAGGATTACTCGAGGAGTGGTATATACAGGTGAATAGCCTCATTTAGGATTCTCATAGTGTATACAAGTGACGTCCTCATTTATACCGTGGATATTACAGTCCCCGCTATTAAGGACTAGGATTCTCTATAGTGTATACAGAGTGATATCCTCATTTATAACCGTCTCGGATTATACAGTCCCGCTATAAGGACTAGGATGTCTATAGTGGATACAGAGTGAATATGCTCCTCAATTATACCCTCATATTAATTACAAGTCCCGCGCATAAGGACTAGGGATTCTCTATAGTGGATAAGAGGACGTATCCCCTCATTTATACCCTTCTATTATACAGTCCCGCCGTATAAGGATGGATTTCTTAGTGTTATACAGAGCGAATATCCCTCATTTATACCCTTCATATCTTACAGTCCCCGCTATACGACTAGGATTGCTCTATTAGTATATACAGAGTGAATATTCCTCATTTTTACCCTTGTATTATTACAGTCCCCGTATAAGGACTAGGATTCTCTATAGTGTGTAACAGAGTGAAGATCCATCATTTTACCCGTTCATATTTATTACAGGCCCCGCTATAAGGACAGGATTCTCTATAGTGAATACAGCGTGATATTCCTCATTTATAACCCTCATATTATTACAAGTCCTGCTAAAGGAATGAGGATTCTCTATAGTGTATACGAGTAAAGATTCCTCAGTTGATACCTTCATATTATTACAGTCCCCGCTATAAGGACTAGGATTTATCAGTGTACACACGAGTGAAAGATCCCTCATTTATACCTCATATTATTACAGTCCCGTATAAGGACTAGATTCTCTAAGTCCATACAGCGTGATATGCCTCTTTTATACCCGTCATATTATACAGTCCCGCGATAAGGACTAGGGATTATCGATAGTGTAAAAGAGTGAAATTCCCTCTTTATACCATTCTATTTATTTACAGCCCGCCTATAATTAAGGACTAGGTAGGAGTCTCTTAGTGTATACAGAGTGAATATTCTCATTTATACCCTTCTATTATTAAGTCCCCGCTAGAAGGATAGATTCTTGATATAGGTATACGGCGTGAATATCTCGTTTATACCCTCTCATATATTACAGTCCCCGCTAAAGGCTAGGATTCTCTATCGGGTATACAGAGTGAGATCCATCCATTTATACCCGCAATTATTACAGTCTTGCTATAAGGACTAGGGCTTCTCATAGTGTATACAGAGGGAAATATCCACTCATTCTACCTCATATTATACAGTCCCGCTTATAAGACTAGGATTCTTATAGTGTATACAGAGTGAATATTCCTCCTTTAGGTTTCCTTCTATGTGTATCCAGAGTGAAATTCCCCTTTATACCCTTTGTATTATTACAGTGCCCCGATATAAGGACTAGGATTCGTATAGTGTATACAGAGGTGAGTATTCCGTCAATTTATACCCTTCGTATTATTACAGTCCTGTAAGGACTAGGATTATATACAGTGATACAGAGTGAATTATCCCTCCTATACCCTTTATAGTATTCCAGTCCCCGTATAAGGACTAGGATTTTATAGGTATACAGACGTGAACTCCATTTAGGATCTGCTATAGTGAATACAGAGTGAATCTTCCTCATTTATTACTTGTATTATGTACGTCCCGTATAAGGACTAGGATTCTCTATTAGTGTATACAGAGGGAATAGTCCTCATTGTATACCTTGTCTTATTCATTACCGCTATAGGACTCGGATTTCTATAGTGTATACAGAGGAATATTCCTTCATTGAGGTTCGCTATAGTGTATACAGAGTTGAATTATTCCTCAATTTATTGACCCTTCATATAGGACAGTACCCGCTATAAGGACTAGGATTCTCTTAGTGTCTACAGAGCGAATATTTCACCTTCATTATACCCTTCATATTATTACATCCTGCTATAAGGACTAGGTTTCTCTATAGGGTATACAGAGTGATATTCCTCATTTATACCGTTAGTATTATTACAGGTCCGTATAAGGATAGGATTCTCTTAGTGTATAAGAGTTAGTGAATATTCTTCAATTATACCATCTATTATTACAGTCCCCGCTTATAGGAATAGGATTCTCTATAGTGTATACGAGTGAATATCCCTCATTCATACCCTCCATTATTACAGTCCCCGACTATAAGGACTAGGATTTCTCTGTGTATACGAGCGAAATCACTCATGATACCTTCAATATTATTACGTCCCCGCCTATAAGGACGAGGTTCTCTATAGTAGTTATACGAGGAATATTCCTCATTATACCTTCGTATTATTACAGTTCCCGCTATAGGAGAGGCGTCTCTATAGTGGTACAGAGTGATATCCCCTCATTTATACCCTTCAATTATTACAGTCCGCTATACAGGACAGGATCTGATAGGGTATACAGAGTGAAATATTCACTCATTTAGGATTCTCATAGTGAATCAGAGTGACTATTCATCATTTATCACCTTTGTATTATTACAGTCTCCGCTATAGGATTGATTCTTATAGTGTATAACAGAGGTGAATATCCCTTTACCCTCGCGTTATCTCTTACAGTCCACGCTATAAGGACTAGGCTTAGGATTCTCTATAGTGTAAAGAGTGAATATTCCTTCATTTAGGATTCTCTTATACGTGTATACAGAGTGAATTCCTCATTTATACCCTTCATATTATACAGGTCCCGCTATAGGACTGGATTCTCGATAGTGATATACAGATGCGAATATTCCTCCATTTATACCCTTCATATTATTACAGTTCCCCTGCTATAAGGACTAGGTTTTCTCTTATAGTGGTTATACAGAGTGAATATTCCTCATTTATACAGTTCGTCTTATTACGTCCCCGCTCTAAGGACTAGGCTTCTCTATAGTGTATACAGGTGAATATTCATCAATTATCCCTTCATATTATTACAGTCCCCGCTATAAGGACTAGGATGCTCTCTATGTGTATACAGAGTGAATATTTCATTTATTACCTTCATATTATACAGTCCCCGCGATAAGGGACTAGGATTCTCGAAGTGTATACAGAGCGCATATCCCTCATTCTTCCCCCTTTGCATATTATTACGTCCCCCGCTATAGGACTAGGATTCTCGTTGTATGGATGTTAATACAGAGGCATTATTTCTCATTTATACCCTTGTATTATTAACAGTCCCCGCAATAAAGGACTAGGTTCTCTATAGTGCGTACAGAGTGACTATCCCTCATTTTTAACCTGCATATTATTACAGTCCCCCGCTATTAAGGATCAGTGATTCTCTATAGTGAATACAGAGTGAATATTCCTCATGTATACCTTCATATTTTACAGTCCTGTATGAAGGGACTAGGATTCTCTATAGTGTTACAGAGGTAAATATCCTCATTTATACCCTTCATATATTACAGTCCCCGCTATAGGATAGGATTCTTATAGTGTACACAGCGTGAATATCCTCATTTTACCCTCATATTATTCCAGTCCGCTATAAGGACCGGATTCTCTATAGTAAATACAGAGTGCATATTCCTCATTTATCACCTCATATTAGGACAGTCCCGCTATAAGACTAGGATTCTCTAAGTGTATAGATGAATATTCCTATTTCTTACCTTATATATTACAGTCCTTGATATAAGGACTAGGATTTGCTATAGTGTATACAGACGTGAATATTCTCATTTATTACCCGGCATATTGTTACAGTCCCGTATCAGGACTATGGATCTCCTATGTGAATTCAGAGTGAATATTCTCATTTATTACTTCCTTTCATATGATTACAGTACCCTGCTATAAGGATGAGGATTCTAGATAGTGTGATACGGAGTGATATTCTTCCAATTTCTACCCTTTCATTAATTCGTCCCCGCTATAAGGACGAGGCTTCTCTAAGTGTATCCCGAGTGGAATATCCCTATTTATACCCTGCTTCTTATTACAGTCTCTGCTATAAGGACTAGGAGTATCTATAGTGTATACAGGTGAATACCCCATTTATACCCTTCATATTATACAGTCCCGATCTAAGGACTCGATTCTCTATAGTGTATACAGAAGTGATATTCTCATTTGGATTCTATAGTGTATACAGAGTGAAAAAAAAATTTATTCCTCATTTATACCCTTTGTATTATTAAGTCCCCCGCAAAGGACTAGGATCTCTTAGGGATAAGAGTGAGTATTCCTACATTTATACCTTCGTATTATTACAGTCCCTGCTATAAGGACTAGGATTCTCTACTGTATACAGAGTTAATATCCCTCATTTATACCCGTCAGAGTTATACAGTCCCGCTATAAGGAATCAGGTTCTCTATAGTGTATACAGAGTGAATATCCTATTAGGATTCTCTATAGTGAATACAGAGTGAATGTCCCTCATTTAACCATTTGATTATACAGTCCCGCTCTAAGAGACTAGGATTCTCTCTATAGTGTTACGATGAATATTCTCATTTATACCCTTCGTATATTACAGTCCAGTATAAGGAGAGGGATTCTCATAGTGTATACAGATGAATAGTCTAGTTAGGATTCTTATAGTGTATACAGAGTGAATATCCTTCATTTTATACTGATATTATTACAGTCCCACGTATAAAGGATAGGATTCTCTATATTGTATACATGAGCGAATGTCTCATTTATACCTTAACTATAGTTACAGTCCCTGCTATAAGGACTAGTCTCTCTTATAGGTCTACAGAGGAATATTCCTATTATACCGTTCGTATTATTACAGGCCCCGTCTTAAGGGACTAGGATTCTCTATAGGTATTACAGAGTGAATTCCTCAATTATACCCTTCAATATTATTACAGTCCCCGCTATTATAAGGACTAGGGAGTTCTATAGTGTTCCAGAGTGAAATATCCCTCATTTATACCCTTTCATATTAGTACAGTCCCCGCTCTAAGGACTCGGATTCTCTATAGTGTATACGAGCAATAGCCTCATTTATACCCTTCATATTCTACAGTCCCCGCTATAAGGACTAGGATCTCTATAGTGTAACAGCGTGAATATTCCATCATTATACCCATTCGATTATTCCAGTCCCCGCTATAAGGCTCGGATTCTCTATAGTTATATACAGAGTGAATATTCCTCATTTATACCTCGTATTATTACAGTCCCGCTATAAGGACTAGGGGATTTCTCTATAGTGTGTACAGAGGGGAATATCCTCATTTATTACCCTTCAGATATTACAGTCCCGCTATAAGGACTAGGATTCTCTATAGGCAATACAGAGTGAATATTCTCATTTAACCCTTATAGTTATTACAGGCCCTGCTATAAGGGACCTAGGATTCTCTATAGTGTAACAGAGTAATATTCCTCATTTATTCCCTTCATATTAGTTACAGTCCCGCTTTTAAGGACTTAGATTCTCTATAGTGTACACAGAAGTGAATATCCTCATTTAACCTTCATCTTGATTACAGTCCCCGCTATAAGGACGAGGATCTCTATAGGGTATACAGAGTGAATATTCCTCATTTAGGATTTCTATAGGTATAAGAGTGACATATCCTCATTTCTATCCTTTGTAATATTACAGTCCCCGCTATAAGGACTAGGATTCTCTAGAGTGTATACATGAGTGAGTATTCATCATTATACCCTCGTATATTACAGTCCCTGCGATAAGGACTAGTATTTCTACAGTGATACAGGTGAATATCCTCAGTTCGACCCTTCATATATTACAGATGCCCCCGCTTAAGGACTGGATTCGATATGTGTATAACAGTGAATATCTTTCATTTAGGCTTCGCTATAAGTGTATACAGAGTGAATATTCCTCATTTAATACCCTTTGTATATACAGTACCCGCTATAAGGACTAGGCTAATCTATAGGTATACGATTGAGTATTTCGTCATTTATACCCTCGATTATTACAGTCCCGCATAAGGACTAGGATTCTCTATAGTGTATACAGACGGAATATTCCGTCATTTTATACCTTCATATGATTACAGTCCCACTATAGTGACTGGTTCTTATAGTGTAGACAGAGCGAATATCCCTCATTTATTACCCGTCTATTATTACAGTCCCCGCTATAAGGACTAGGATTCTCTATAGTTTTATACAGCGGGAATCTTCCTATTAGGATTCTCTATAGTGTATACAGAGTGAATATCCTCATTTATACCCTTTGTATTAATTACAGTCCCGCATATAAGGAACGGCGGATTCTCTATAGTGTATACAGAGGGAATTCATCATTTTACCCTTCGATTGACCGTCCCGCTATAAGGACTATGCTTCCTATAGCTGTATGACAGAGGAATCTCCTCCTTTATACCCTTCGATTATTACAGTCCCGCTATATAAGGGACTAGGCTTTCTGATAGTGTTACAGAGTGAAAATTCATCATTTATTACCCTTCATATTATTACGTCCCGCGTATAAGGAATAGGATTATCATGTAAACAGAGTAAATATTCTCCATTTATTACCGTCATATAGTACAGTCCCCGCATATAAGAATAGGCTTCTCTTAGAGTGGTATACAGAGTGAAACATATCTCATGTTATGATTCTCTATAGTGTATACAGAGTGAATATTCCTCATTTATACCTTTGTATTATTACCGTCCCCGCCTATAAGGAACGGGATTTCTCTATAGGTAGACAGAGTGACTATTCCTCCTTTATCCCTTCGTATATACCGTCCCCGCTATAGGATAGGATTCTCTATAGTGTATACAGAGTGTAATATTCCTCATTATACCCTCATATTATTACAGTCCCTGCTATAAAGGACTGGATTCTCTATAGTGTATACAGAGTGAACATTCTCATTCGGCTTCTCTATAGTGTATACAGAGTGAATCTGACTCCACTTATACCCTTCATTTATTACAGATCCGCTATAAGGACTAGGATTCTCTATAGTGTATACAGAGTCAAAGATTCCTATTTATACCCCGTATTATTAAGGTCCCGCTATAGGACTTACAGATTCTCTCTAGTGAATCACAGAGTGAATATTCCTCATTATACCCTCGTATTATTACCATCCCGCTAGAAGGATAGATCTCTATAGTAATACAGAGTAAATATTCTCATTTTATACCCTTCATATTATTACAGTCCCGCATCCGGACCTAGGATTCTCTATAGTGTATACAGAGGAATATCCATCATATATACCTTCATATTAGTACAGTACCCCGCTAAGGACTAGGCTTCTCGATAGTGTATACAGAGTGGAATATGACCTGCATTTATACCCTTATAGTACTTACAGTCCCCGGCTTATAAGGCTAGGATTCTTAATAGTGTATACAGAGTTAAAATTTCTCATTTATCACCTTAATATTACAGTCCCCGACTATAAGGACTTGGATTCTCTATAGTGTTATACAGATGCTAGTCCTCATTAGCTTCCTCTATAGTGTATACGAGTGAATATTCCCTCATTTATACTCTCGTTTATTAATGTCCCCGCTATAAGGACTAGGATTCTCTACTAGGTTACAGAGTGAATATGCCCTATTTTACCCCTCATATTATTACAGTCCCGCTATAACGGACTAGGATTCTCTATAGGAATCGGATGTGAATATTACTCATTATACCTTTCAAATTATTACAGTCCCCGCTTAAGACTAGAGATTCTCTATAGTGTAACAGAGTGAATATGCCTCATTATACCCTTCGTATTTAACGTCCCCGCTATAAGGGAGGATTCTCATGTGAATACGGAGGGAATTATTATCATTTATACCTTTCTATTTATTACAGTCCCGCTATAAGGACTAGGATTCTCTATAGTGTATACCAGGAGTGACATCTTCCTTCATTTCGGATTTCTAGAGTGTATAGCGAGTGAATATTCCTCCATGTATACCCTCGTATGATTTACAATCCCGCTATTAAGGATAGGATCTCTATAGTGTATTACAGAGTGAATATTCCTCATTTAGGCTTGTCGTAATAGTGTATACGATGTGAATATTCCTCATTTATTACCCTCATATAGTACAGTCCGCGATAAGGACTCGGATTCTCTTATAGTTATACACCAGCGAATATCCTCATTTTTATTACCCTTCATATTATTACAATCCCGCATAAGGACTAGGATTCTCTATGTGTATACAGAGTGAAATCCTCATTATAACCCGTCATTATATTACAGTCCCCGCTATAAGGATATCGGATTCTCTATAGGTATACAGAGTGAATCTTCCTCCTTATACCTTCATATTATTACAGTCCCGCTATAAGGGACTAGGAGTCTCTATAGTGATACAGAGTGAATATCCCTCATTTCATACACGCCATATTTTTACAGTCTCTGCTATAAGGCCTAGGATTCTCTATAGTGTATACAGATGTGAATATCCCTCATTTATTACCTTAATCATTTGACGTCCCTGCTCTAAGGATAGGATTCTTATAGTGTATACAGAGTGATTCTTCTCATTTAGGATTATCTTATAGTGTATAAAGAGTGAATTATTCCTCATTTAACCTCTTTGTTTATTACAGTCCCCGCTTTAAGGACCGATTTCTATAAGTGTAACAGAGTGACGTATTCCTCATTTAGTACCTTCGTATTATTACGTCCCTGCGATAAGGACTAGGATTCGCTACAGTGTATACAGAGTGAATATCCCTACATGTATACCCTTCATATTATTACAGTCACCGGACTATAAGGACTAGGATTCTCTTAGTGTTATACAGAGTGAAGGATTCCTCATTAGGATTCTCATAGTGAAGACAGAGGATTTCCTCATTTATACCCTTTGTATTACTTACAGTCCCCTATAAGGGAATAGGAGATATCTAAGTGTATACAGCGTGATATCCCTCCTTATACCTTCGTATGATTACCAGTCCCCGCTGAAGACTAGGAGTCTCTTCGTGTATACAGAGTGAATATTTCCTGCAGTTAGGATTTCTATAGTGTATACAGAGTGAATATTCATTCCTTTATACCCTATACTTATTTACAGTCCCCGCTATAAGGACTAGGATCTCTATAGAGTATACAGAGCGAATATTCCTCATTATACCCTTCATATTATTACCAGTCCTGCTATAGGACTAGTTCTCTATAAGTGTATACAGAGTGAATATTCTCATTTATACATTAGTATTATTACAGTCCCGCTATAAGGGAACTCGATTTTATAGTGTATACAGAGTGAATATTCTCAATTCATTTACCCTTCAATTATTGACAGTCCCCGATATAAGGGACTTAGGATTCTCTATAGGTATTACAGAGTGAATATACCTATTGTATACTTCATATTAGTTACAGTCCCCGCTTATAAGGACGAGGATTCTATATAGTGTATACGAGACGAATACCATCATTTATCCATTCAGATAGTACAGTCCCGCTATAAGGGACATAGGATTCTCTATAGTTATCCAGAGTGAATATTCCTAGTTATACCCTTCGTATATTACAGTCCCGCTCTTAAGGGACTAGGATCTCTATAGTGTGTACAGAGTGTTATCCCTCATTATACCCTTATATTCTTCGTCCCGCGATAAGGACTAGGTATCTCTTAGAGTGTATACAGAGTGAATATACCATTATTACCCTTATATATTACAGTCCTGCCTTAGGACTAGGATGCTCTATAGTGTACAGAGTGAATATCTCCTCATTATACCTTTATTTATTACAGGTCCCCGAATATTAAGGACTAGGATTCTCTTATAGTGATACAGAGTGACTATCCTATTATTACCATTCAGATGATACAGTCCCGCTATAAGATTAGATCTCTATAGTGTAACAGAGCGCAATCCATCATTGTATCACTTATATTATTACAGTCCCCGCTATCGGACTAGATTTCTATCGTATATAAGATGAATATTACTCATTTATACCCTTCGTATTATTTACCGTCCCGCTATAAGGGACTAGGTCTCATATAGTGTACAAGAGTGACTATCCCTCTTTATACCACTTCATATTATTACAGTCCCCGCATAAGGACTAGGATTCTCTTATAAGTAAATACAGAGGGAATATTCTCATTTATACCCTTTCCATATTATTACAGTCCCGCTATAAGGCTAGGATCTCTATATGTATCCACAGCAGAAAGTCTCATTTATACCCGTCATATTATTACAAGCCCCGCATAAGGACTAGAGTTCTCTTATAGTGTCTACAGCAGTGAATATTTCTCATTTCTACCCTTAATATTAGTACCGTCCCCGATATAAGGATAGGATTTCTCTATAGGGTATATCAGAGTGATATTCCTCATTTATACCCTTCATATTATACAGTCCCCGCTATACGGAATAGGATCTCTATAGTGTATACGAGTGAATATCCCTATTTCACTACCCTGATATTATTACAGTCTTGCTATAAGGACTAGGAATTCTTATAGTGTATAAGAGTGAATATCCCTAATTTAACCTTCATATTATACAGTCACGACTATCAAGGACTGGATTCTTATGTGTATACAGAGTGAATCTTCCTCATTTCGGGATTCTCATAGTGATACGAGTGAATATCCTCATTTATACCCTGTGTATTATTACAGTCCCGAATAAGGAAAGGATTCTCTATAGTGTATACAGTTGGAGTATTCCTCAGTATACCCTTGTTTTATTACCGTCCCCTGCTATAAGGACTAGGATGCTCTACATGTATTACAGAGTGAAATCCCTCATTTATACCTCAGATTATTACAGTCCCCGCTATAAGACTAGGATTTCCTATAGGTAATACAGAGTGAATATTCCTCATTTAGGATTCATCTTATAGTGAATACAGAGGGGAATATTCTATTTATACCATTTGTACTTACAGTCCCGTATTAAGGATAGATTCTCTATAGTGTATACAGAGTGCATACTCCCTCATTTATACCTTCGTATTATTACCGTCCCCTATAAGGACTAGGATTCTCTATGTGTATACAGAGTGAAATATTCCTCATTAGATTCTCATAGCTGTATACAGAGGCATATCCTCATTTATACCCTTCAATTATTACAGTCCCGCTATAGGACTAGGATCTCTAGAGTGTATACCGGAGCGAATCTTCATCATTATACCCTTCATAGTATTACAGTCCATGCTCTAAAGGACTAGGTTTCTTCTATATGTGTCTACAGATGAATATTATCATTTTTTACGTTCGTATATTACAGTCAGGCTATAGGACTAGGATTCTCTATAGTGTATCAGAGTGAATATTCCTCAATTATACCCTTCATTCTTATTTACAGTCCCCGCTATAAGGACTAGGATGCTCTATAGTGTATACAGAGTGAATATCCCTCATTATACCGTCATTATTATTACAGTTCTCCCCCGCTATAAGGACTAGTTTCTATAGTGTCTTACAGAGCGAACTATCCTCATTTGACATTATATATTACAGTGCCCCGCCTATAAGACTAGGATTCTCTTAGTTAAGACAGATGATCTTACTCATTTAACTTTCGTATTTACAGTCCCGCCGCTATAAGACTAGGATTCTCTATAGTGTGGTACAGAGTGAAATCACCCTATTATACCCTTCTTATTATACAGTCCCCGCTATATAAGACTAGGTTCTCTATAGTGTCACAGAGTGGAATATGAACTCATTTATCCTTAATTATACAGTCCTGTATAAGGACTAGGACTCTCGATAGTGTACACGAGTGAATATCCCGCATTATACCCTCATAGTAGTACGTCACAGTATAAGGGACTAGGATTCTTCTATAGTAAATACGAGTGAATATTCATCATTTATACCCTTTATATTAGTACAGTCCCCCGCTATAAGGACTAGGATTCTCTATAGTTATTACAGAGTGAATATCCTCATTATACCTTATATTACAGTCCCGCCTTATAGGATAGGATTTCTAAGTGTATACAGAGTGAAATTTTTCTTCATTTTACCCTTCGTATTATTACAGTCCACCGCTATAAGGACTAGGATTTCATAGTGTATTACAGAGTGAAAATTCATCATTTATACCCTTCATAGTATACCGTCCCCGCTAAAGGACTAGGATTCTTAAGTAAATACAGAGTAAATATTCCTCATTATAACTTCATATGATTACAGTACCCGCTATAAGGATAGGATTGCTCTATAGGTGTAACAGAGTGAATATTCCCTTTATGGATTCTCTATAGTGTAAGACAGAGTGAATATTCTCATTTATACCTTTGTATTATTACGCCACGATATAAGGACTAGGCTTCTCGATAGTGTATACACGAGTGAATATTCCTATTTAATACCCTTTCGGATGAGTACAGTCCCGCTATAAGGACTCGGAGTCTATAGAGTGTATACAGAGGGAATATTCCTCATGTATACCCTTCATAGTATACAGTCCCGGCTATTAAGACTAGATTTCCTATGGTGATACAGACGTGAATATTCTCATTTAGGTCTCTTATAGGGTATACGAGTGGAATATGAAGCAATTATAACTTCATATGATTGACAGTCTCGCTATAAGGGACTAGGAATTCCTATAGTGTATAAAGAGTAAATAGTCCTAATTTATCCCTTGTATTATGACAGTACCCGGCCTTATTTTATAAGGATAGAATTTCTCTATAGTGAAGACAGAGTGAATATTCCTCATTTTACCCTTCGTATTATGACAGTTCCCCGCTATAAGGACTAGGATTACTATAGTCAATACAGAGTACATATTCATCATTTATACCCTCATATCTATTACAGTCCCCGCTATAGGACTAGGTTCTCTCTAGTGTTACGAGTGAAATCTCATTATACCCTTCATAGTATTACCGTTCCCCGCATATAAGGACTAGGATTTCTCTATGTGTATACAGAGGGAATATCGACTCATTTATGACCTCATATTGTTACAGTCCCCCTATAAGACTAGGATTCTTAAGTGAATCAGATTGAATCTGCCTCAATTCTACCCTTCAATTATTACAGTCCCCGATAAGGACTAGGATTCTCTATCGTGGTATACAGTTTAATTTACATAGATGTAGATTTTGTAATTATTAGGCATTCATGTTTTGCTTTCATTCTGTTCTTGTCAAAATTTAGTTTCTAAATTTACCTATTAAGGGCTAGGCCACACTAGCGCGTTTGCGCACGCGTTTCGCGCTCGCGTTTGCGCCCGCGATTTTCGCTAAAATGGAAATCGCTATTCTGCAGTATGCCCCTGGGCTACCCAGTAATCCCATGGCTACGCAGTAAGCTCCATGGCTACCAGTAATTCCATGGCTACACAGTATGTGAGGCAATTCCCATGCTACCAGTATGTAATAAATGCACATGGTCTACAGAAGGCCAGTAGTGGCAATTTCAACCCTCGCTATACTCGAGCAATGTGTTTTTCCCTAATTTTTGAGTAAATAGGTACCTCGGCTTATATTTTTTTTGTTTGTTCCATTATTGGCACTTTTGTCTTAACATTTGGTATTCCCAATTATTTTTTATCTTTTATCTGTACACACTGCTTTATACTTCATTTGACATATTGTTTACAACATGTTTAAACTCTTTTTTTTTCCTTGCTTTATCTCTTAGTAGGTTTCTCATCACCTATGAGCATCTGTGATGAAGCACAACCGGTAAGCGTTTTTAGTTTTGAAAGATGGTTAGGGTAACTGTGGACTTGAATTCTTCAAACTAGTAAGAGTTTATATCAAAAGCCCATCCATCATACCTTCAAAATAAACCTAAATCACATCTCTAGCTAAAATTTGTGAGAAGTTTATTCTGGAAAGGTTCAGCAATATAACTTCCCTGCTTGAACATTTCTGTTTTTTTACCCATGTGACCAGCCTGTTCCTGCATTAATAGGCTCCCTTCTTCAACTGTCATTTTTTTCCCCCCGGTACTTCCTGAATTTCCCCAGCAATTACAGGGAGATTCAATAAAAGTTCTTATCGTTTAAAATGGTGCTAATTTGCCCAGATGATAGCTTTCAAATGTTAAATAGATCTGATTGGTTGGGGGCAAATTTAGCACCATTTTAAATGATAAGACTTTAATTGAATGACCCCGGAAGTCTTTACTGAGCATGCTTATCCCCCAACGGACGGGCAGAGGCAGAGGTCAGGTAATGTCACCCAACCTACTGGAAGCAAGAAATTTGAACCCCAATGTAATTTCTCACTGCCTCCCAGCCAGAGTCTCAGCTGCCGGCTAAGAAGAAGTTACAGGAACAAAGGGGCTGTAAGTAGATATCTGAACTTTTTTGTTTTGTTTTATTATAGCGGTTTGGGGGGTGGGTAACCTAACTACCTATTATGCCCAAAGCATGTAACCTAGGAGAAAGGGTTGCATGGATCACCGGGGGAGGGGAGAGGGAAAGGATCCCCTGCGCATTTCAGCATCCCTCCCAGAGGCTCCCAGAAGGCAGAGAAGATTGGAAGGAAAATAGCTGCTGCTTCTTTTCAGTTTTCCGGACTTTGGACAAGGCTTACAGAGAACCATAGGAGCAGGAAGTAAGGTAAGGATTTTTAAACTATACAGGGGGCCAGCACTTGGGGAAGTCTTAGATTTGGGGGTGGACATCCACCACCCAGTATTTCTAGCTTGCTTCATTAATATTTTTGGTCTTAGTTTCCTTGGGTGATGGGAAGGAACAGCAGGATGACTTAATTGTCCTGCAGATCCTGTATCCATCACAGTTTAATCTGGCAGTACCCTTTAGAAAACCTGTAAATAAATGTGCTATTACTATCATCCAGTAATACAGTTGTACATTTCTGTCTATTGTGAAATCCTGCTTGTAAGTTTCCAGTCGCCTTTCCCACTCCCTGACAATTTCTTTTACATTTGAATTATTTAGATTTTGCTTTTAGACATAATTCTTGTTACAGTGCAGCATATTTTATTTTAGTGATATCTTTTCCAGGGTATTATGTCCTTCAACTACCAGAATAGTAAATGCGTTTTAAAAATCCAATGGCTTTTTTCTGCTTCTTGATGCCAAAACTTGATGTCTTTTCTTCAGTCTGTATGGAGAGCTTTTAACTTTGTGTCCACCGTGACCTAAAGTACTTTAAAATGTTCCCAATCCTTCGCTCCTGCTCTGATATGCATCCTGTAAGATGGAAACTATGAAACTGTCTTCCAGTATATGTGGAAACGCAGGCTCATTGAATGATTTTTAATAGACGGATGGACAATTTTCTAAAATTAGGGACACTAAACTGGATTTATTAAGTACAGTAATCTGTATCTATTATTCACAGTGAGGTGAAAACTCTTATATCCCACCTCCCGGGTAACAGTGAAACCTTATTCTACCGGCGATCAACTCGTGAACTTCCCAGCTGTCTTTTTTTTGTATTGGTGCACATGCACCAAAGATAGGAGCTTGGTTCTGACACAGCGCCATCTATTGGGAAGGAACCGGGAGTGGAGTGCAGGTAGGTAAAGTTGCCCTGTTCCTGTGCTTATTATTAATGGAGGTGGAATAGTAGTTTTCACCTCGCTGTGAATATAAAGACAGTTTTCATGTACTTAAAATCTGTTTATGTCCCTTTCAAGAATGCAAAAGTTTTCTAATATAATACATAAATAGTGGCTGCTCAAAGGATCCTAATTCTAATTGCCATTTGCAGTAATTTTTTCCCCTGCTCAGTTTTTTTTTGCCTTCTATAGGAAAAACTGATAGGCAGGGATTATATAGGTTAAAAGGTTGAACTAAGCCCACTAATATGGGGCTGATTCAATAAGGTGCAAGATTTTTTCCTGATATTTAATTTGCCTCAACCAATTAGAGATGGCCGTCCTGTCCGTTTTTTGAACTTTCGAAGTTCGAATTCGGACCAATTAGTCAATGGGAGAGTGATAGTAGGAAGTCTGGATGATTTTACAAGCTAAACTAACAATGGTAACTTACTGTAAGGGCTGTGGCACCTGGGAAATGGTCTGGGGAACATGTTCACTGTCACCAAACCTGTTTGTTTAAAACACTTCTTAAACACGAGCGGGCAATTGTCGGTTTTGCACAAGCTATATTCGAGGGTTACGGCCAATTCGAGGGTTACCGAACGATCCTTTCGAGGGTTACCGAAAATTGAACCATAAATTAGAGGGTTACGAAATTGACCAATACTTTTGAGGGTTAGTGAAAACAAACAGACTTTCAAGGGTTAGCGAAAGATACATTCAAGGGTTAGCGTACGGCTCGTAAATTCAATAATTCTCGAAACAGCAACGACAAACGTTTGATAATTATCAAAGTCGGAAATTCGAAAGTCTGAGAAATCCGGGTCCAGGATAGTTCGAGAAATCCGAGTCCGTTCGGCTTGTTAAGTTCGACTCAACTCGAGTTTGAAGTTCTAGTCCATCTCTGCAACCAATCAGATGTTTACCTTTTTGCTGGTCTACTACAGTTAGAAAACATTTGATAACTCTGTGGTGATGCAGATTAAGAACCTGGCAAAATTGTGTACCTCATTTTGAATAAGGCCAAAAATGTATTTGAATTTCGGCCCGACAGGCCATCATTTCAATGTATCAGTTGATCGTCCTTGAATACTGTATGGTTTACTTGGGGTATGGTTTACAAATGTCCAACCATGCGCCGAATCAGAGGAACCGACGATCAAACAGGTAGGTAACTGTCCCCCTGTGGCTACTTTTAGCACGAATGACAGTCCTTCGTCTTGGCTGACTGGTTCAAGTGACGAACAGTCGGAGGAAGGATCCCATGTGTGAACCTAGCCTACTGCCATTTTTTTATCCAAATTCCAAGGATGTTTGCCAGGGGTTCCTCTTGAGATACTGACAGGAACTGTATGGATAAATCTTAGGATGAAGGATATTTATAGATATACTTCTTGATCTCTTATATTTATATAAATTCTTTATTTTGATAATGATGCCCGAAATGATGGATAAATAATAATTATAATCATTTTAAATGGTAATTGTGTCCTGGAACTACAGACACATGCATACACACATCCATACACACATGAAGACACACACACATGCAGATGTTGAAAACTACAACTCTTAACATTCATCAACATGTATGGATGTATGGTTTCCAGGGAATGCTGGGAGCTGTAGTTTGTAAACATCTGCATGTGTGTGTGTCTTCATGTGTGTATGGATGTGTGTATGCATGTGTCTGTCGGCATGTGTGTATGCGTGTGTCTGCTGGCATGTGTGTGCCTGTCTGCATGCATGTATGAGTGAGTCTGGCTGTCTGCATGTGTGTTTCTGTCTGCATGTGTATAAGTATGTATCTGCTGCATATGTGTATATTGTGTCGTATGCATATGTATCTGTCTGTCCATCTGTCTGCTGTTGTTTGTTGCATGTGTATATGTGTTTGTGACTGCATGTGTGTAGTGTGTTTGTCTGCATGTGTGTCTGTTTCTCAATCTGTCTGCATGAGTGTTTCTGTTTGCATGCATGTGTGTGTCTGTCTGTCTGCATGTGTCTCTGCGTGTGTGTATGCATGTGTGTGTCTTCCTGCATCTGCATTAATGTTTGGGTCTATGCATGTGTGTGTGTATGGTCTGTCTGCATGCATGTGTGTATCTTGTGCCGGACCCAAAGATTATGCAGGTACCTGCTGCAGATTCACAGTTCCCAGTATGAGCAAAACCAACGAAAAGAGCAATTTCTTTTCCTGGGGTCTCACGCAACAACAGTTTTTATCAGTACACAGTCAGAGATATTTCTACACCTACAGTATTAATATGTGCTAGTGGTAAAACAATATCTTACTTTCAAAGGGTATAAATACTATGTGGATATTATTTAAATAACTTTCTGTCACTGACAGTCCACAAAAGGGCCAATGGGAAATGCACTTGCAGTGTGTGCTTCCCATTGGCCATGTCATGGACTGCAGAAGAAGATGGAAGTGGAGCCAGCGGTAGGGAAAGTTTAAAGGGCAGTTAACCCTCAAAAAATTGTTCACTTGTCATTTATTTGCCCCTAACCCCAACTGTTATTTAAGCACTTTATTGCACTTTACATGCATTGCCCCCATTCTCTTATCTGGCACAGCTTGCCGCCTCCTAATCTGCTCAATGAGCTTTAGAAACTTGAGCATGTGCAGAGAGAGCAACATTGAAAAGACCAACCAATAATTAGCTATGATGTTAGCAATCACAGCCTTAATAAACTGATGGAGGGAGGAGCTGGCTTCCTCTGCCAGAATGGGTCCGGGAAAATCAAAGGTTGATAGACTAGATTATGACTGAAGTAAGGGTGTGGATTGATGCAGAGTTGGACTATCCTTAAGTAATCGTTGCAATGACTGAACGTACCAGAGTGAAGACCTAGATGTTTGGGTCCTCTCATCTGGGTACATTCTTTTGTTTAAAGAAGAGAGCGAGGGGAGTCAATATAATTGTCTTTTAAAAGTACAACCCTTTATAAAATATACTACCTTTCCCACCTCAAAATCCAACCTCTAAATAATTTGGGGAAAACTCATCCTGCACTGCATCATCATCTTTCTCTGTTGTTGCTACGTGAGCTTGTCTCCAGCTCACACATGTGTTGAGGAGGCAGCCCAGTGAGCAGCATGATTTTGACACCAGGGGCCCTATTTATAAAAGATCGGTATCGTAAAATACCGATCGTTATTTACCGTTATTATGATCTGTAATAATGACACCGCAGGAGGAGGTTACAAATACATTTTTAAAAAAAAAGTCTAAAGCAATGTGACATCTGATACAGTCAAAACACTAACATGTGGTTACACTACCTTTCACCTTCTTTAGACCCTAATATGCTACTTTCATTTATGGTCCAGAGAAAATGCTATTGGTTTAAAGGAGTTGCAGGTATAGATGTTGGGTATGATAGTTTTAGTTAAAGAGACACATTTATACCTGTGTTAACCATTGTATTTTATGTCCCTCCTTTCTGTATAGATTTTTGTATTTAGACAATGTGGGCCTTGCAGTAATATCAAGAACCAAAATAAGGATGTGTATCATGTCTCTTAAAAAATAACGGTGTGAGCTTTATGGAAGCAACGAACTGTAGCATCTTGTCTCAATGTGCACGAGAAACTCGATTCAATCTTCCTTTGCTTGAAAGTCATTTTTGCAATATTGTTTGCTGTAAAGGGTGTTTGGCTCTTCAGAAAAATAAACACAGCTGAAAAGGTGGCGACATATTGGAACAATATCTAAAGCAATATGTCCAGAAACAGGTAGACATTTAAGTTTATAAGGAGCATTTAAAAATCGGGTAACAAAAGTGTGAATGACTTTTTGCTATGCATTTTAATTATATTATATAATAATTTTATATCTGTTGTATTCAATTAGATCAACTGGACTTGAAATGTAGTTCTTGAAGACGTTTCGCTAGTCATCCGACTGGCTTTCTCAATTCAGAATGACTTGTACAAGAATCTGTGGCAATTAGTACCCTGGAAAATCCCAATTAGCATATCACAGCCAGGTGTACATGGGTGTATAGATAGTGGCTAAGAGGTGTTATAGGAACGCCCAGAGTAAGGTGTTAAACAGCATTGTACATGGCAGACAGTTGGTGTCGACCCCCCCCACTCTCTATTTAGGCTGGTTTCTTTATTTTCACATAAATGGCCTCCTTACACCTCTCTTGAAACCAGTCACGTTCCTTCGCCGTATATAACTTACAATCTTCAAAGGTATGTCTTTTATCCTTAAGAGAGATACACGGCTGAGTCTGACCCGAGGAATTGGCTTCTGTGCTGGGCCATACGTTGATGCAGTTGCTGTTTGGTCTCCCCCACATACAAATCAGAGCATTCTTCACTGCACTGCACTGCATATATGATGTCGCTTTTCTTGTGTTTAGGTATTGGGTTTCGGATGTACCATTGTGCCTCAGTGTGTTGTTCGGGTTAAAGCGACAGGGATACGATTGTTTTTTGAAAATTCTTCTTAATTTCTCGGAGACCCCTGCTACATATGGGAGGACCATGTTCTTCCTCCGTCTTGCTTTTCCCCTTCACTGTTGATATTTGTGTTCTTTTCTTTCCTTCTATTCTTTTGACAAGGCCCAGTCTGGATATCCACAGTTTAAGGGCTCCTCTGAGATGTTTAATTTCTTTAGCCTTCGCCTCTGTTGCTAGTGGGGATGTTCTCGGCTCTGTGTTTGCAGGGTCTGATGACACCCAGCTTGTGATCTAAAGGTGGGTGGGAGTCAAACATCAAATACTGATCTGTGTGTGTTGGTTTTCTGTAAACCTCTACTTCCAGTTTACCATTTTCTTAACTTCTAAAGCAGTAAGAAAGCCAGTTTGTTGTTTTGTACCTCTTCCCTTGTGAATTTATGTTGGTCTACCGTAGTAATTGTGTTCTGTGAAAGCTTGTACTTCCTTCTGGTGGATTTTAACACCAGGTGTATCAACATATCTGAAACCAGTGGCTGGGTGCTATGCCCTTAAAGGTATTAAGCGCCTGTTTTTCCTACTCCTAGAAAGGTGGTTGGCCACACATGGGTGAAACTGGAGATCCCATAGCACTCCATGTTTTTGCTTATAGAACTTATCCCTGTATTTGAAATAGGTGGTATTCAGGCACATGTCCAACAAGGAACACACCTGTTCTGGGTTGAGATCAGTTCTGCTGGTAAGAGTGCTGTCTTGGCCCAGCCGTTTCCTCACCATGTCAACAGCCTCCTTGGTGGGTATACAAGTGAAGAGAGATGTCACATCATAGGAACCAAGTTTCTTCTGCACCAAGACTATATCTTCAATCTTGTTGGTGAAATCCTGAGAGTTCTGGATGTGATGCTTAGAACTTCCCACCAAAGGTCCTAAGATGTTAGCTAGATATTTTGCCACCTTGTATGTTACAGAGCTGATGCTGCTGACTATAGGTCTTAGTGGGGCCCCTTCCTTATGTATTTTGGGAGTCATATATGCATGATGGATGTACCTCACCAGGGTAGAGGCGATGATACATTGCTCGGTCAATGGCTTTATCCTTTTGAAGCTGTTGTAGTAAGTCTATGACTCTTTTCTTGAACGGCTGGTGGGATCCCTTGTTAAAGCCTCATATGTGTTGTTATCGGCCAGGAGCATGTCACCTTATCATGGTAGTCTGAGGGTGTTGAGTACCACGGTGCATTCTTTATCCTTATCTGCCGGTAGAATGGTGATACTGGAATCTTTCTTGAGGGATGTTAAGGCTCTTCTTTCCTGTGTAGTCAGGTTAGATGAAGGATTTTTAGCACTGGCTAAGGCTGCAGATACCTTAAGGCG
This sequence comes from Hymenochirus boettgeri, assembly GCA_019447015.1. Taxonomy (NCBI): domain Eukaryota; kingdom Metazoa; phylum Chordata; class Amphibia; order Anura; family Pipidae; genus Hymenochirus; species Hymenochirus boettgeri. Next base: position 186,571,776 of record CM033471.1, read on the forward strand.
AAGTTGTTCTGCCTCGACTCTGTGAAACCTTATTACTGTGGATAGAGGCTTCTGTGGCTGCTATAATATCACAACAGGGATGGCTTTAGTGGTTTGGGTATGGCAAAAATTCAAGCCCTTACCAAGGACTTCATTTCCTGGCTGGGTCAGGGTCCTGTTAGACAAGTTTCTCACCATTCCTCCTTGTTTGATGAAGTGACACTTCCCTCCTTTGTATCCAAGGTAGTTGTTTCTTTGGGAGTTCTGGGATGACAGAATAGAGAACTTGTTCCCTACAGTGCTGAGAAAGCTGTGCTTGTTTGGTGAACTCCATCACTCTTTCCCAGATGGAAAGGTAGCTGTGAGGCCAGGTTCTGTTTTAGTTGACTAATGTTGTGATTAAAGCATCGACTGTAAAATTGTCTGTCGTACCGTTCACTTAGGAGCCGTGTTTGAGCCTTTGCAGTATCTGTTGGGCTCTTGATGCCTTTAACCGTGGAATCCAGACGTAATCTGCATGGTACTAGCCTTGTTGTCTGCATCGGAAGTTAAATCGCAGTGGTTTCTGTAGTCGCCAATTTCCTTGCTGTCTTTTTCATATTGCCGTACAGTTGAGGGTTTTTCTCCCCAAAATGATTAGAAATATGCTTGTGAAGGTTCTCATTCATCAGGTCATGGTATATCTGTTGTATTCAATTAGATCAACTGGACTTGAAATGTTACACAAGAAAAGCGACATCATATATGCAGTGCGTGCAGTGAAGAATGCTCTGATTTGTATGTGGGGGAGACCAAACAGCAACTGCATCAACGTATGGCCCAGACACAGAAGAGCCAATTCCTCGGGTCAGGACTCAGCCGTGTATCTGCATCTTAAGGATAAAGGACATACCTTTGAAGATTGTAATGTTAATATACTGGCGAAGGAACGTGACTGGTTCAAGAGAGGTGTTAAGGAGGCCATTATGTGAAAATAAAGAAACCAGCCTAAATAGAGGTGGGGGGGGTTCGACACCAACGTCTGCCATGTACATGTGTTACACCTTACTCTGGGCGTTCCTATAACACCTCTTAGCCACTATCCAATCACACCCTAACACCTGCTGTGTGCTGAATATGGGTTTTTCAGGGTACATAATTGCCACAGATTCTTGTACAAGTCATTCTGAATTGAGAAAGCCAGTCGGTAATGACTAGCGAAAAGTCTTCAAGAACTACATTTCAAGTCCAGTTGATCTAATTGAATACAACAGATAACCATGACCTGGATGAATGAGAACCTTCACAGCAATTATATTTGTTTTTGGTTAGTACACCCCACCCCCCATCCATATACTCACAGGAGCCCAATCGCTGCAGCAACTCTTTAGACCCGTCAGTCACAGCGTGATGGATTATACGTCCAATGACTAGTGTATCACAGATGTCTGTCCATAGAGCCCCAATGAAAGCTCTGCTGAGCATGCACAAAGCTTTTACTGTGCTCAGTGAAGACTTGAGATAGCATGCAGAAAAACTCTTTCTGATGCAGTTTTAAGAATTGGGGGGTTTCTCTACTCAAACATTAAAATAATTTTGCAGGTGGACTTAGGTAAGTAAAAGTTAGCTGGCCAGATGGCTGGCATTAAATTCGGAATGGGTAATCCATTTGCAATGCTCTATCTGCTCTTGCAATGGAGAGCAATAGCAGCTCTCAGTACATAGCCCCATAAATCAGCAAAAAGGTTACAGCTATTTCTGTCCAAAAAAGTATTGTCTGCACCAAATATGTCAGCAAATTTCTGGACCCAGCAGCAGCAAATACTGTGTTAAAGTCACATTTACTTGTATTACATTGTCGTAAATCAGGTTAGCGTGACTTTTTAAGTTTTGTTTCTGGTACTGCATTGCCCCACATGTATTTTTATTTTGTCTGACCCTATTTCTTGGATTTGACCTAAAGCAATGATTTCTCCTTGGATACAGAAATAAGGGATTGAGCGTGTAAACGTGTTACTTGTTATTGGTGTAATTGCTGAGCACCAGCTTGAGAAATGAAATCAGTAAGAGGTGAAGCATATGATATGTCTCCTAAGCACCGAGAATTTATAGGAGTAGAGAGTTTTCCTTATGGACATGTTATGGAAAGACTTTGAGATGGATTGCTTGACAAACAATATAAATGGTTAATAAACACCATTTGTAGCTATCAATATAGTTTATTCCCACTTACTAATAAATATAGAAAATAACATTAGAATTTTCTAATTAAATATTATGACTGCTATTAGAAGGTAGGAGGTAGAGATGGAGTAAGGAACTTTGACTTATGTAATTGGCCTTGGGTCAGTGCAACTATGGTGTGGCCTGTGTGATTTCATATTACAGGAAAGCACCAACTTACGAAATAAGTGGAGAATTTTACAAGAAGTTACTTAATTAATGTGCCCTTATATGCTCAAGTCCATAAAAATATGAACTATTTTAATAGTAATAGTTGGATGGAGAGCTGACTTCCCCCAGCCCTATCAGCACTGCCTCTCTCCTTTGGTCACTGGTCAGGGGTAAACTATAGGCTTACAGCATTATGCTGTTCAACTCCCCCAGACACACACTCCAGTGGGTCTCTATAGCTCCCAGAGCCTTTAGCATCTGAAAACACAGAACTTTGGTCACAATAAAAAAATCCAGGTTTCTGTCTTGTTTTTTGTTATAATAATTATGCTTTAGTTCTGCTTCAAAAGGACACAGTAGTATAGTAAACTAAATTAAAGGAGAAATCCAAATATTTTTTAAAATGTTCTTTCCCATTAGAATGCAGATTGCTTAAAAAACAGTGATCTGGAAATCATGATGATAAACCCAAATGGGATTATATTCAGTATTATGCACGATGAAGATTAAAGTGGAATTTTCAGTATACACTATAAAAAGTTACAATATGCTGTTTTAAAATTTTTTTGAGTCCATATTAGATTAAGTTTTATACAAGAATGTTCACCTGTCTATAGGATGTCTACAGAGAAGATAAAAGTTTCTGGGGTTTTATCCTTTCCTGCACAGAAACCATATTCATTTTCAAAGGAAATTAAGTATGGAGAAGATTCATTTTTTTAAGATTCCATCCAACTATTACTATTAAAATAGTTCATATTTTTATGGACTTGAGCATATAAGGGCACATTAATTAAGTAACTTCTTGTAAAATTCTCCACTTATTCTGTAAGTTGGTGCTTTCCTGTAATAGAAATCACACAGGCCACACAATAGTTGCACTAAAAGTACGAGGCCGCAGGCCGAGTGCCTTTTTTTCAGGGGGCGGAATTTCGAGGTGACTTCAAATATCCTTATAATTTTTAGTAGGGGGTACATTATCTATTTAACCCACACCCTTACCCCACATTGAAAGATATTCCTGGTCTTATATAATGTATTGAATTGTAACATCCCCATGTTTCCTATATATTTGTGCACCCCCTTCCACCCCAATTTAATAATATAATTTTACAGACTTACCTCTACACACCCCCCCTTAGCATTCGTAATGTTCACAAGGCATCAAATAATGGTTGGACCAGTGTAGGATATATTATTCTTACACATGGTACTAGCCTTTGTTGTCTGCATCGGAGGTTAAATCGCAGGTGGTTTCTGTAGTCTGCCAATTTCCTTGCTGTCTTTTCATATTGCCGTACAAGTTTGAGGGTTTTCTCCCCAAAATGATTAGAAATATGCTTGTGAAGGTTCTCATTCATCCAGGTCATGGTATATCTGTTGTATTCAATTAGATCAACTGGACTTGAAGTTTAGTTCTTAAAGACGTTTCTCTAGTCATCCGACTGGCTTTCTCAATTCAGAATGACTTGTACAAGATCTGGGGGGTGCAATTATGTACCCTGGAAAATCCCAATTAGCATATCACAGCCAGGTGTTAAGGGTGTGATTAGATAGTGGCTAAGAGGTTTATAGGAACGCCCAGACCAACTGTTCTGCCATGTACAATGCTGTTTTAACACCTTACTCTGGGCGTTCCTATAACACCTCTAGCCACTATCTAATCACACCCTTAACACCTGGCTGTGATATGCTAATTGGGATTTTCCAGGGTACATAATTGCCAAGATTCTTGTACAAGTCATTCTGAATTGAGAAAGCCAGTCGGATGACTAGCGAAACGTCTTCAAGAACTACATTTCAAGTCCAGTTGATCTAATTGAATACAACAGATATACCATGACCTGGATGAATGAGAACCTTCACTAGTTCTTGAAGACGTTTTGCTAGTCATCCGACTGGCTTGAGAAAGCCAGTCGGATGACTAGCGAAACGTCTTCAAGAACTACATTTCAAGTCCAGTTGATCTAATTGAATACAACGATATATCCATGACCTGGATGAATGAGAAATCCCACATACTTATGAAACTATTTTCTTTCCTTCGCAATGCTTTATAGAAAATATACTGCAAATATTACTTTTGTATGAAAAGTAAAAGAAAGTGTTGGGAAAAATTAGTTTTCAACAATTTTGAAAAAATGCAATGTTGAGATTTAAAACTGTTAAATCTCTTTTCTTTCTCTGAGAGGCAGGTTCTACTGTAACATGATCTGTGCCTAAAAATGTTCTATAATAGGATTGGCTGTCAGCTTCTAGGAGAAAAGCTGCTTCTTTAATGTTTTGATCTGCTGTGCACAAGAGAGCATGTGAAGTGTACTCCGTACACTTGTATGTATATATAATTTTATTTATAAAGTGCTGCGCTGTACATTATAAAATACAGAGTATACAAACAAGGGGATAAGTGCAAGCCATTCTACAGATAAATAAAAATTAAATAAAATTTTATACAAGTGGGAGGGACAACATACAGTAGTAGAATAGTAGTAGAATGTTACAGTAGTCAAGACTGGAGATAATAAGGGCATGCATGAGCATTTTAGTAGTGGAGCGAGAGAGAAAAGGGTGGATCTTGGCAATATTGTAAATGAGAAAACGACGTGTCCTAGTGACATTGTAAATGTGATGATGGAAGGAAAGGGAGGAGTCAAAGATATCCAATATAGCAAAAAGAAAGATGAAGGATCGCACACCTTACATGTGAACAAACTTGTTTATTGAACCATCAACAAAAACACGCACAACGTTTCGGGGGGCTCCTCCCCCTTCATCTGGAGTCAAAGATAACTCCAAGGCAGCGTGCAGATTCAACTGGGTTAATGACCATATTGTCAATAGAGATTTAGGAAGGATTCATTCCGTTTTAGTTTGAGTTTTAGGTGGCGGTGCGCCATCCAGGTAGAGATAGAGAGCAGACTTTTAGAGATTGGGGATTAAGCTCCAGGGGTTTGCGTGGGGGTGGACAAGTCAATTTGGGTATCATCAGCTTTAATTAAAGCCGAAAGAACTGATTATTTCTCCCAGAGAGATACTGTAGAAGGAGAACAGTTAGGGTACTAAAACCGAGCCCTTTGGGACCCCACCACTAAGTGTAACATGAGTGGAAGTCTTATTAGCAAAAGAGACGAGAGATAAGAAGACAACCATGCCGCAGCTTGATTTCGGATGCCCAGAGAATATAGGATTTGCAAAAGAAGAGTGGTCCACAGTATCAAAGGCAGCCAATAGGTCAAGGAGAATGAGGACTGAGAACCGTCCTTTTGGCTTTTGCAGCTTGTAGGTCATTTAAGACTTTGCAGAGGGCCGTTTCAGTTAAATGACCCAGTCGGAATCCTGACTGCAATGGGTCCAATAAGTAATTAGCATGGAGGTATTTAGTAATGCGTGTACAGACAAGATGTTCTAAGAGTTTGGATGCAAACGGTAAAAGGGAGACGTAGTTTGAGAGACAGGTAGGGTCCAGAGAGGGTTGTTAAGAAGAGTTTTGACACACATGTTTAAAAGCATCTAGAAAAATCCCAGAGGTCTGGGAGGAATTAAAAATGTGAGCAAGGGCAGGGGAAAGGGGCATGGGATCAAGGGAACACATTGTAAGCGGCGAGGACTTTTAAAGGTGGTGGATTATGGGAGGTGACTCCTAGTACCCACAGGTAAATTTCATAAAAACACTTGGTTGGGACAATGGTACCAATGAATAAAATGGTTGCATTTTCTTCATTTTACTAGTGTTCATTGCAACTAGAAATCCTTAGGAAAGAGCAGTAATGCTGTCCATAAACGTCCAATATCTGCACAATGAGTACTTCCTGACCAAAATTCGATTAAAAATTGGATTTCAGAACCTTACGACATCTATCCTGGTCAAATTTTAGCTCAAAACCAGGCGAAGAAATTTGTCATGTCCAATCCCCTTTGATTGAATGACTGCTTGGCAGTATGAACAGAAGGTTATAGAGGTTGCTTTTTCAATCTAAATAATTAAAGCTAAATGTTAGCATACACATTTGTTTTTTCGCTTAATTAAAAGATATAACATTTGGTTTTCTGGCGAAATACGCACAGAACTCTTAAATTCTGTGCATACAGATAAAAATAGAGAGCACCAAAAAAAATCATACATAAAACGTACAAGAACAAGGCATTAAGGGCCCTATTCGTAAAGGTGCGGTATCTATTTTTAGCGCCCCTTTAATGAACGTTCATTTATGATTGCTAAACCGTTTGGAAATTAAAGAGAACGATCGTAGATTTACTATCCCCATAGAATACCATTGCAGTAGTTTACTACCGCACGGTATTCTACAACCGAACATTCGTTATTGATAATGTACGACCGTCGAACATTCGTTAAATAACGCGTGGTATTGCTTCATTGACATACCACACGTTTACAAATAGGGCCTCTTCTTTTAATTTTTTTTAAGCACCCTGGAGTTCTGCCCTGCTGCACTTATGGCTGAAAATATTTTCATTCCAGGTTCATTCATTCTTACAACAAATGTTTTGTAATGTACATAAATCATTGTGAAAACAAAGCACTATGGAACAGGTATCATTCTTTATTGAATGACACAAGAGAAAAATAGCCCTGTCAACAGCTCAGAATTCAAGAGTAGTCTCTCCTCTTTTTTGTTTTCCTTCTACATTGACCGTGTTAAGTTTTACTCATGATCAGTGAACAGTAACTTTTTTTTAGGTACCTGTGTACAGCTCTTAAGTTGTCTGCTTCTTGAGAGCAAGAGATCATAGAGCAGACACCTAATTATAACCTTGGAGGTTTTGTCTTGTGCTAATGCTATGTTTAGACATGGTTTACCGGACTGATATTTTGCCATTGAGGCAACGTTTCCCTGCCACTCAACATCTGGATCAAACCGCCAGGTGTCATGGTGAAGGCATGGTTTTATTTGCCACATTTATAAACCTGCAGTATAGGAAAGTTTAATAATGGGCACAAATGATGCAGTCGTAAGCACCAATCCTTATTGGTACTGTATGACAGTGTATGGTCGCAAAATACCTTTATGGTATTCTATGGTCGATACTGCACAGTATTGGTATTTTACACTGTAGCTATTATTTTCAACTGGGGTAATTGTATGGTTTTCTTTCTTTCAGGGAATATTTAAGGATGAGCAGGATCTTAATCTGTTTGATGAAGGATTTCGCCAAGATTTTCAGAGAAGAAGAGCCAATATGCTATCAAGTAATGACTCCGATTAAATATACTACATATTGCTTTTCTATTAGACTTTTCTCTTTAAAAGTTTTGAAAATAAAAATATATAAATTAAAAATTATAAAGCTTTTAAAATTGACCATTTATTTTTCTCTGCCTTGCACTATTACTATTAAAGAGTAAAAAAAAAATTGGTTACTTGAGGCCCCGAGTTCACAAAAAATTCCCTGTTATAGCTAGAAAGTTTCTATTAAATAAATAATTTAGAAGATGAATTTACAATCAACACTGATAAGTGATAATAACCAATAAGAAGAAATACAGCATGCGGAACAGGAAGATCATGCTACAGTTTTTTAAATGGGAACTGTGGTCCAAAAATGACTTTAGGTTAATTGATAGGAATTGCTCCCCTGAGAATTTTTGCAATTTATTTCCATTGTTTATTTTGCATAGTTTACATTTTTGTGTGTGATATGGCAGCAGCATCACCAGGTCCCCTGCACTTCCTGCTCTGAAACGGTCAGTCAATCTGTCCTGCAGCTCCCCTGGTCCCTTCCACTCATGGACCCCATGGTCCCTCCAGTTGCAGGCCCCCCATGGCCCATTATCTTACAGCCCCATGTGGCCTCGTCCACTCGTGGGTGCCTAAGCCCCGCCCACTCATGGGTGCCGTTGGTTACTCAGACACCCCCTACCTGAAAAGGCTATTTTCACACAGTGAAAGAGAAGGGCTGTAGATTACCCTTACCTTATCTGTCAGGACTTCACAAAGCAGAGAGGAGGAGGAGGGACTTCCTGCCTCCCTCACACACTGAGGGAGTCTGAGGCTGTGCTCACCGGCGGCATTGTGCAGGAGAAGCCTCAGGAATGTCACAAGTCAGCCTCCCACCCATTAACTTTCTGGTCAGTCATTTCTGTATATCTTGGGCTGTGGAGAACGTACAGTGGTGGTTTATGGCTCATTTTAAAGGTAGGAAACTGGCCTTTCATTTAAACTTAACTTGTTTGGAGACCACAGTTCCCCTTTAAGATATATTACAATTTGTCCCTAACTTGGTCCCCACTATAAGAAAAAGGGTCCATATATGATTTGAAGAGACAAAGTGCAGGGCTGTTTTTAGGACTGTTTACTAATAAAGTTCTTCTTCATAAATTCAAATGCACTTAATGTTGCTCATCAAAACAAAGCCTCATCTAGCAATGTGGAATTTGGTAAAAGATCTTTTTAACAGAGCTAATGACACAAAGAACATTATGTTTTTGGTGTCTGCCAAGGAGGTAAAACTTTATTATTATGAGTAAAAACATTCAATTATTATTGTACATGAAGTTTTAGGATGGTGTATATATAACAGATACTGATCCTTTATCATGGTTTTTTTTTTTTTTTCAACCACCAAGAAAAATTTCACCACAGTATTAGCACGGTATTGTGTTAAGAAGGAAAATGGTACATCTTCAGGTATCTACTGTAAAAAAACAGATGAAACACGATATACTGTTATTCAATTTCCCCAATCCAGCGCTTTCATAAATTCTTCTTCAGTAAAGGAAAGCATCTTGGCAGACTCAATATGCATCTAGAGAAAGAGAATCTTGTGAATTAAAATGTCTTCTCACTACAACAATAATTGCCTCTCTATTACATTTTGATTTATTTGAAACCGTTTCAAAACTAAAACAACAATTGACAGATCCGTTTTAGCCAAAGGATCGCTAGAACTTGCACCTACAGAATAAGTAGAAATGTGAAAAAGTGGGACAGACAGAAACATCTGCTCTGTATGGGAAATATTGTATACACTCGGAAAAAAACCCTGAAAAATGAGTAAAACGACTGACTTGAGTATAAGCCGAGGGTAGAAATTATAACCTCTACAGCCCCCATGACCACATACGGTATAGCTTTATTGTAGGGGGAAAAGGTGTGTATCACACATTTCACTAATTTATTTATCATCAGATCTTCTTAGGGAATGATAAACTTGGAATACGGTCATAAATGATGTTTTCCAAGTCAAAATCTGATTGGAAAAATTACTTCCCAGAACAAATTTTCTAGGAAGTGATTTTTTCATTCATTGGCAAAGACCAATAATTAGGTGATCAGAACTGATTGAAATATTGAAAACTATTGATAATTGTTAGCTTGATAAAGTTGCTGTCTCAATAAGTACATTTCTTGCTGGAAAGCTGTATTTTCAATTATTGTAACTTTAGCAGATTATATGTATAACAATAGATATTTTTAAAAATGTTTGACTGTTGCCATTATTCTGCAACGTCATTGGATGCTGTGGATGCTGACCACAGGCTGCACCGTGAAAGGACATTTGCAAAGCTATTGCTTAAACTGTTTTGACAACACAAGTTGTTGGTATTTGTAATAAAAAAAATATGAAGTGTTCCAACCAATTGCATATAAAAGTATAAAATGCATAATTGCTGCCCCATTCTGCTCCTACAGAGCTGTGAGGAAATATATTTTGTAGTAAGAAAATGTGTATTCTACTGCCTGACTTGTAAAAAAATATGTTTAACATAAAGAAAAGGGGAATAATGTTAATTTCTACAACTTATAATACATTAGCGATGATAAGAAAATGATGGCATTGCATTAAAACCATAACCTATGAGGACATTATGGAAGTAACAAAAACATACTTCAAAAATTCAATATAAAAGGGATATGTACATAGCTGATATGGCTAAACCCCACACTACCTCTTTTGTGACAATTTACCTAGAGCAGGGTTTCTCAATTTGGTAGTGAATATATTTTTCCAGCCTTATTTTCATTTTTGCCAGTTCTTAATTTTTTATATTTTAATATAACTGTATAAAACATTCAAATTCTATAGTTCTTATAATTTATAGGGAATTACACACAAAAAAGCACAATTAAGAACACAGGTGTAAAGTGTGGCAAAATCTAACCTAGCATGGCTTTTAGGACTACTCACACTGCCGATACTTTATCGGCAGTGTGTGTACCTAGCTTAAGGGGCTATACAAAGGACTTTCATGGCAAAAGGAAGTGCAGAAGCAAAGATTTCTCCATGTCATCTAACAAACATGCATTACAGACAAGAATCAGCATGTGTATGGTCAATCAGATGGGCGCCGATGATCTGAAAGGTCGGATTAAATCTGGAAATTTCATTACATCCGCTGCATTCAATATCAGTTTAGCCATATTTCTTTTTTTTTTTTAATTCTTTATTTTATTGACACTGTACTGTTCACATGTACAAAATCATTGTAGGACTGAGATGGATTAGTTATGGTTCATCCGTATTTGTTCAGTAAAAACAATGTCAGGTTTTTTAACAATATAGAAAAGTGAAATATAACTAAATATTGAACAAGTATTAGGAAGGGGTAGGATATGGGAAAAAGAGGGGGTAATAGGATGGTGGGGGGAAGAGAGATCCGGCTCTTACTTTATATTAAACCTTATTATTCATTATTATAAAGTATACTTTGTAAATACACAGTGTTTAACGGTTAGGTTGTGATTAAAGATTTGTATTGGTGGGTGTCCATAAAGAGGATCCAGGGGGACCAGGTTTGTGTGAATTTCTTTTCTGTGTTCTGAATTGTAGCTGTTAATTCCTCCATCCTCTTTAGGTGGTTAAGTTCTTGTATCCAGATATGGATTGGGGGTGTGTGTTTTTTTCAGTATCTTGGGATTGTTGTACGGCCTGCGATTAGAAAGAAGCGGAGAAGGTTCCTCCGTGCTAATTCTATTAGCATTGGTAGCATAGATAATATTATAATAGGCAGTGTGCATGGGATTTTGTTGAGAGTTAATTGTTCGTAAATTGTAACTATAGTTTTCCAGTATGGTTGAATTAGTGGGCAGTTAAACCAGATGTGGGCGTGGGTTCCAATGTCCTGGTTACATCTCCAGCATGTGTTGGGTATTGATGGGGATATTTTATGTAGAACTAAGGGGCATCTATACCATCTTGCGAGGATTTTGTAGTTTTTTTCCTGTGCGTAGTTTGAAGCTTTGAGACCATTGATCAGGTAGGAAGGTTGTCTTTAGTTCTTGTTCCCATTTTAGGGCGTATAATGGTAGGTTCTGTGATGATTTAAGTTGTAGAATTTTATAGATCCTGGAAATTGTGTGGGTAGGGGGGGTAGAGGTTGAGCATAGCTGTTCGAACGTGTCTTCATGGTGGATGTTTTTCTGTATATTGTTGGTAAAGTGGGTAAGTTGAGTATATTGGAACCAGAATTGGGGTTGGGGGTTATTGTCTCCTATATCTGTTGTATTCAATTAGATCAACTGGACTTGAAGTTTAGTTCTTGAAGACATTTCGCTAGTCATCCTACTGGCTTTCTCAATTCAGAATGACTTGTACAAGAATCTTTGGCAATTATGTACCCTGGAAAATCCCAATTAGCATATCACAGCCAAGTGTTAAGGGCGTGATTGGATAGTGGCTAAGCGGTGTTATAGGAACGCCCAGGGTAAGGTGTCAAAACAGCATTGTACATGGCAGACAGTTGGTGTCGAACCCCCCCACCTCTATTTAGGCTTGGTTTCTTTATTTTCACATAAATGGTCTCCTTAACACCTCTCTTGAACCAGTCACGTTCCTTTGCCAATATGTTAACATTACAATCTTCAAAGGTATGTCCTTTATCCTTAAGATGCAGGTACACGGCTGAGCCCTGACCCGAGGAATTGGCTCTTCTGTGCTGGGCCATACGTTAATGCAGTTGCTGTTTGGTCTCCCCCACATACAAATCAGAGCATACTGCACTGCACTGCGTATATGATGTCGCTTTTCTTGTGTTTCGGTATTGGGTCCTTTGGATGTACCAATTGCTGCCTCAGTGTGTTGTTCGGTTTAAAGCAGTCAGGGATACGGTGTTTTTTGAAAACTATTCTTAATTTCTCAGAGACCCCTGCTACATATGGAATGACCATGTTCTTTCTCCTGTCTTGCTTTTCTCCTTCACTGTTGGTATTCGTGTTCTTTTCTTTCCTTCTACTTCTTTTGACAAAGGCCCAGTCTGGATATCCACAAGTTTTAAGGGCTCCTCTGAGATGTTTCATTTCTTTAGCCTTCGCCTCTGTGCTAGTGGGGATGTTCTCAGCTCTGTGTTGCAGGGTTCTGATGACACCCAGCTTGTGATCTAAAGGGTGGTGGGAGTCAAACATCAAATACTGATCTGTGTGTGTTGGTTTTCTGTAAACCTCTACTTCCAGTTTACCATTTTCCTTAACTTCTACCAAGCAGTCCAAGAAAGCCAGTTTGTTGTTTTGTACCTCTTCCCTTGTAAATTTGATGTTTTGGTCTACCGCATTGATGTGTTCTGTGAAAGCTTGTACTTCCTTCTGATGGATTTTAACCCAGGTGTCATCCACATATCTGAACAAGTGGTTGGGTGCTATGCCCTTAAAAGGTATTAAGCACCTGTTTTTCTACCTCCTCCATGTAAAGGTTGGCCACAATGGGTGAAACTGGAGATCCCATAGCACATCCGTGTTTTTGCTTATAGAACTTATCCCTGTATTTGAAATAGGTGGTATTCAGGCACAAGTCCAGTAAGGGACACACCTGTTCTGGGTTGAGATCAGTTCTGCTGGTAAGAGTGCAGTCTTGGCCTAGCCGTTTTCTCACCATGTCAACAGCCTCCTTGGTGGGTATACAGGTGAAGAGAGATGTCACATCATAGGACACCATAGTTTCTTCTGCACCAAGTACTATATCTTCAATCTTGTTGGTGAAATCCTGAGAGTTCTGGATGTGATGCTTAGAACTTCCCACCAATGGTCCTAAGATGTTGGCTAGGTATTTTGCTACCTTGTATGTTACAGAGTCGATGCTGCTGACTATAGGTCTTAGTGGCCAAAGATTCTTGTACAAGTCATTCTGAATTGAGAAAGCCAGTCGGATGACTAGCGAAACGTCTTCAAGAACTAAACTTCAAGTCCAGTTGATCTAATTGAATACAACAGATATACCATGACCTGGATGAATGAGAACCTTCACAAGTTATTGTCTCCTATTATTTCTTGTAGGGGTTTTAGGTTTGTCACTGATGTTATTTGACCATTTGTAGGGTTGTCTTGGTTGGTCCAGTGTAGGAATGTGGGAAGGCTGGGTTATGTTTAATCGGTGTCATCTTCCCTGGTATAGTAGCGATGTTAAAGGTTTTGAGTGCGTAGTCCCAGGATTTTAAGATCATTGGTGCAAAATAGTTTGTTGTGGGTAACTTTGGTCTGTCTTTTGGGGTTAGCCGAGGAATTGCTGGTATGTTAGTAGGAGATAATCTTGTATTTATTTCCACCCATGCTTTATTTTGTTTATTGTATTGCCAGTCCGTAATATGGGTTAGCATTGTTGCCAGGTGGTATTTCTTAAAGTCTGGAAGGTTTATGCCACCCATTTCTTTGCTGCGGGTTAGAGTTGTATAGCTGATTCTGTGGGGTCCTTTACTCCATATGAAATGTAGAATTTTTTTCGTATGGTTGTAAAGTAGGAGTTGGGTAGAGCAATGGGTATTGTTTGAAATAGGTAGAGGAAACGAGGAAGGGCATCCATTTGGATAATATTGGCTTTACCAAACCATGAATGCATTCCTTGGTATCGTGATTCCAGATCGGAGGACAGTTTCTGCAGTGCTGGTAAGTAATTGGTAGAATATAGATCTAGGGAGTTGGGGGTTATTTGTATGCCAAGGTAATTTAGAGAAATAGATTTCCATTTGAAGGGGAAGTTGGATTTCATTAGATTCACGGTTACCCCCCGGAGTGTGATATTGAGGCATTCTGATTTTTGTGTATTAATTTTGAAATTGCTAAGTTTGCCATATGTGTTTATTTCTTGTAGAATGTTAGGGAGGGATATGTGTGGGTTAGTGATGTATAATAGTAAATCATCTGCGCAGAGAGCTAGTTTGTGTGGTTTATGGGATATATTTATGCCTGTGATGTTGGGGTTGTTTCTTAATGCAGTTGCTAGGTGTTCCATGGTGAGTATGTATAAGAATGGGGACAGCGGACAGCCTTGGCGGGTGCCATTTGTGATTTTGATTGGGTTTGAAAAGGTGTCATTGATTTTAATTCTGGCGGTGTTATTTTGGTAGAGAGCCATTATTTTGTCTACGAAGGCTGTGCTGATTCCCAGTGTATAAGTGTTTGGTGTAGGAATTGCCAGTTAACTCTGTCAAATGCCTTCTCGGCATCAATTCCGAGGAGGCATAGGGGGGGGGGATCTGCTTCTGTCTTGCGTAGTGGATAAGAGAAATAGTTCGTATGGTATTGTCTCTGGCTTCTGTTTTTGGTATAAAGCCAGTCTGATCTGTGTGAATCCAGACAGGTATTATGTCTTGGAGGCGTGTGGCTATCATTTTAGCATATAGCTTGACATCTATATTAAGCAATGATATTGGTCTATAGTTACTGTATTGTAGTGGATCTTTGTTTTGTTTGGGGATGACTATTATGTGTGTTGTAACTGCTTGCGTGGGGAATGGGTGTGTTGGTGAGATTTCATTGAAAGATGAAAAGAAAGAAGGGGGTAGGATTACTTGTTTTAGTGTTTTATAAAAAAAAGGGGGGTAAATCCGTCCGGGCCTGGGCTTTTGCCTGTGGGTGATTTTTGTATGGCTGTTAGTAGTTCCAGTTGAGTGAACGGCGAATCCAATGATGCTAGTTGGTTTTGGGGGATTTGGGGTAGTGAGGTAGATTTAAGATAGTCTGCTATGATGTTCTGGTTAGATACATGTGGATGATTTTGGGGGGGGGGAGACTGAATATAATTTGGTATAGAATTTCTGGAATGTTTCTGCGATGTCCTCGGATCTGGACACGGTTTTCCCTGGTTGGGTTTTTATTCTTGCAATATACATTGATTTGGTACATTTTTTGAGCGATTTGGCCAAGGATCTGCCACTTTTGTTGCTATATTCATATATTGAGCGGTTTCTTAGTTGGGTTCTATAATTGAATGTTTCATCTAGTGCTTTGGTTAGTTTTTGTCTGGCTATTGTTAGTTCTTGTAGAATGTTTGGTGTTTTGTGATGTTTATGAGATAGTTCTAGTTTATGTATCTCTTTGATTAGAGTCTTGATGTGGTGATCATGTGCTTTTTTGATTCTTGCTCCGTGTTGTATGAATAACCCTCTTAGGACGCTTTTAAGAGCTTCCCATTTGATAGGTGGGGAGGTTGTGTCTTCCCTATGGTCCTGTATGAAGTTATTTATTGCTGTTTCGGTTGCTTTTAGGCATATATCGTCTTTCAGTAATTTGTTGTTTAGTCTCCATGTCCATGTGGGTTTTCTATATGAAGGGATTGTTAGAGTTAGATATATTGGGGCATGGTCGGAGAGCGTTATGGGGCCAATAGAGGTTTGGCATGACCATGCTAGTAGAGGGTGAGAAGTGAAAAATAGGTCGATGCCGCTATATGTGTGTGGGGTGGAGTAAAAGGAGTAGTCTTTCATAGTGGGATGTAACGCTCTCCATGTATCTATTAAGTGTAATGATGTCAGTTTTTGTTTCAGTTTTCGTAAAGCTTTTTGTGAGAGGTGTGATTGTGTTGAGGTTGAGTCGATAGAGGGATCGAGTGAGAGGTTGAAGTCGCCTCCAAGGATTATATATCCTTCTGCAAAATTTTCTAGTTTGTTGAGGTATTGTAGTGCAGCGGAGATTTGGCCCGTGTTGGGTAAGTATACTGTAGCGAGGGTAAAGGTTTTGTTGTAGAGAGAGATTTTAATTGCTAGAAATCTTCCTTCTTTGTCTTTTGTTGTGTCTAGAATTTGGTACGGATTTTTTTATGGAGTGTAATTGCTACTCCTTTGGTTTTAGCTATGGGGTTGTGGCTATAATGCCAGTGTGGGAAGTGTCTATCTCTGATACCTGGTGTGGAATTTGATTTGAAATGAGTTTCTTGGAAGAAGGCTATATCTATTTGTTCTTTGTGTAAGGAGTGGAGGATTTGATTCCTTCGCTTTGGGATGTTCAGTCCCTTAGCGTTTAGTGAGCAGATCCTTAGCCGTTGCTCCATATTATTATAAACATTTCTTATAGTGAGTGAGCTGGATCTCAGGGTGGGGAGGTGAGGGGAAGGGGACAATAGGGTTGGAGAGGTTGTTGTAGGAGTGGGGGTGGGGTAGTAAACATTTGTTTGCATAAACCATAAGCATAATATTTTGAACTATGTAAACCTTATGCATAACATTTTGGTAAACAATCAGGTATGGAAAAAAAGAAGAAAGCAAAGGAACCTGGTTTAGATCAGGTTCTGTTGATACATTACTTATAAAGTTGCCTCCACATTGGTTTTGGAGGGTAGTCAGTAGCGGGGGTCCGTGATCCTGGAAGGGTCTCATGGTGGGGTGTAGTTCTCCCATTTGCTCATGAGTTGTGCACCTTATAGGCGAATATGCGAGCAAGAAGTTAGGTATTTGTATTTTGTTCAGGTTGGGGTAGTTGTGTGGTTTCTGGGTGAAGGAGGATTTGGACGTTTGGTAGGTTTTGTTATTGTGGTCCATTTTTCTTTGGGTTGACGAATTGTTGTTGTAGTGGATGGTTCCCATTCTGGTAGGGTTATTGGTGGAAGTTGAAGTTTATGTAGGAAAGTTGGTAAATCCTCTGGTTGGCGTAGGTTGGATATTATGTTGTTTTTCCGGGCGTTGAGAGAAAAGGGGGAACCCCCATCTGTATGTGATGGATCTTTCTTTTAGCATTTCAAGTAGAGGTTTGAGGGCTCTACGTTGTTGTAGGGTTCTTGTTGAGATATCCGCGTACAGGTGGATATGGGTATCGTTGAATTCGATATCTGTGCAATCTCGGGCTTTGGTCATAATCTGATCTTTGAGTTCAAAGTAGTGGATACAACATATAACGTCTCGTGGTCTGGGGTCTCCAGTGTCCCTGGGGCGGAGGGCCCTGTGTATGCGGTCGATTTGTATGTCTGTATCCTCCGTGCGGCCTAGTAAGGTATTGAAGATTTTTGTAACTGTTGGTTTCAGTTCTGATTGGGGTATTGACTCTGGGAGCCCCCTTATTCTTATATTATTACGCCTTCCCCTGTTCTCTATATCGGCAATTTGGTTTAGCAGAAAGCGGATGGTTCTTTGTTGGGATGTAATAGTAGAGTGTACCTCTTATATTGCTAGTTCATGGTTTTCCAAGCTGGTTTCCAGGTCGTCCATCCGACCTCTTATATCTGAGCGGAGACCCGCCACTTTTTAGTGGGAAGAGAACGGAGGTAATTTCTGATTGAGTTTGTGTCTATGGGTTCCTGATCTGAGTCACTGTCAGAGTCGGGTTCCGTTTGTAGTTGTACCTGGATGATGGTGCTGAGGCCCGGGTCCGCGCCATTTTGGGTACGTTGGTTCCGGTTGATTTCTGGAAAAATTGTTTGAGATCGGCGGGTGTGCCTGTGATGTCGGGATCTTTGAGGCATTTCTCTTGCCCATTTTGAGTGAGTTTGGCTCCTTTTTTGGTGCTTAAAGTGCTAATTATCCGGGAGAGGGCACGGAGCTCTAGCTACATGCGTCCATCTCTGAGGCCCATCAAGCCACGCCCCCCAGTTTAGCCATATTTCTTAACCATTACACTATGGGTCCTTTCAGACATGGTTTTCCACAGGCTTCTACATTTGAGATATAGATATATAATTGGATTGTAAGTTCTGTGGGGCAGGAACCTCCTTTCCTCCAGTGGGACGGCTCTAGCACTTACATAGTTATAATTATATTTATGTACAAAACTATGTATTTTCCCCCTTGTACGACTTTTGTATTTTGTTATTGTACAGCGCTTTATCAATACACTATACATACAATACATACAAGTTCACTGATACTTCCAGGTTGGCCAGTGGCTTACAAGAGGCAAATCAGGAAGTTTAAATCTAGCTTATTTACAGGTAAAGTAAATCTACAGTTTTTCCATTTCCCAGATGAGTAGATCAAAGGTAAAATTAATTTGTGCCTGGCCTGTTAGGGGTTATTTCACAAAATTGATATACCACAACTTTTGCACCATTGAAAAAACAGAAACTGGTGTTCGTATTTTACAATGCCATGCTTATTTTACACAAACTGTCATATATTGTGCAAAATACCGATGCCACACTGAATTTGGCTTGTCCTCAATATACCCGCAGCTGGCCCGTTTCATCTTAAATTACAGTACACCGTAAAGTACCAATAACATTTTGTGAACACACAACATCGGTATTAAACAATACTGGGGGTTTAAAAACGTGTCCCTTAAAAGATTTGGCTTTGTAGGCTAAATGTTAGGATTCATAAGCTACCTCTTCTCAATTAATTTGTTTGCTTACCTTTTGTCTTTTTAAAATATCTATTAATTTAACTTGTTTCTTAAATGCAACCATCAGTTCTGCTTTCTGTTTCTCTAGTTTCTTGTTTTCAAGCTTCAGCTCCTCAATCATTTTTTTCTCTTGGTTAGCAGTGTCCTGACAAAAAGAAAGAAGCAACATCCATTGCTATTTGCTTTTATTTTGTCAGATTCCTTCATTAAAGCTGTATTAAAACTGTATTAACCAACTTATGACTAGGAGTTACCCTTTTCCTAAATTAAGGTGGGGCGATCCGCTGCAATTTTGCAATTTTTGCAATGTGCTGCTGTGCGTGATACTACATGTGCACTATGTTTTGGGTCATTTCTATGTTATTGGCATGCATGTGAACCAATACTGGACAAAGTGAACTGGACACGCACTAGTTGGACCTAGCCCTAAGGGGAAAACTTTATCATAGCTAACCTAATCAGATGAATGGTAGATCTTCCAATAAGAGTGTTACATTTTATGGCTTCCTTTAGCATGTATATCAAATCAAACGGAACATACCTTGTTACTTTGTTTAAGTTTGTTAAGCTCCATTTTGTATCTGTCTGCTTCTTCTAGGGCTCTGTTCAGTCGAACCTCAGTGGCACTCTGACTAGTTGCAGATTGCTTCTGTATTCTTTTCATATTGTCCAGTTCCTGCATGAAGGGGAAAAGTTATGTCAAACTTAATAGGCATTAGAATAAAATCAAACTCTTCATTTAGGGAGCGAGCCCCATGAGCAGAATAATATTTTGCAGCAGAATGAGCAGTTTCATACTGTTGAACTAATTTTCAAACACAGAAAATGTATCAATTTAAGAGTAAATGTTTATATGACAGGCAGATTTAAAGTGGTTTTAGATATATAAAGTTACAAGAATCATGATATCCCTTTTGCAAACAGTTTACACTCTTAAGAAAGCCCACAAAATCATAAGGTGGTGGAAAGATGCAGTAAACTTGTTGGATGTCTTCCATAAATACATGTCACAAACTCTCCTTTCTAGGAGTTTTCATTCATAAATTGTGGATACAGTGGGCTAAAGCAAATGGTGAATATCAATGTCTCTTCATAACTTATAGAATATTAATCCTTTGCCATTAATTTGGAGGAAGTGCTCCTGCAGACTAACACACAGTAACAAAAAGATGTCACCTATTGTTTTTTGGTTGTGTTGGGGGTGCTTTTGCTACAAAGAAATTAAAGGGGAAGTTCTGTGCAAACATTCTTTTTTTTATTCCTCATTTCAGTGACCATAATCTGCTTACCTGCCAATTTCTTTGTGCATTAATTAATGTTTCCAAACAAAATTTGTGCAACAGCAAACACAATCTAAACAACCAAAGTCAATGAATGCAAGAAGTTTCTAAAACTTAAAATAAGGTTAGTGATTAGGCTATAAAGGTTGGACTAGATGGAGATTTGTTATTATTCAACTACCATTACTTTATTACTATGTAAGAAACAAAAGCCTTTTAAAGAGCTTCTATCTCAGAGTAGCATGTGGACCAGGGGTGTCAAACTCAATCACATAAGGGGCCAAAATCAAAAAAGACAGGCTAAGTGGTGGGCTGAATTTTATAAAGATACTTAGCAGGTGCAGGATTTGGACTCTGGGACACAGCTCCTTGCTGGGTCTCGGCAGTGAAAGGGTGTGAAGCACACTGTTTTGAACTGGGACATCTGCCTATGTCGTGATCAAACTTCTGGTAATGTAATGGCCAACTCCGATGGAAGGCACTTTGTCATACCTCACCAGGCTAGATACGCTCTACAGTGGTGACTGCATCTAAGCCTTACTATACTACTATCCATTTTTGCAAGTTCCATTTATGCAGCCCCAAGCAGCGTCTTAACTATAGATCTGCCTGCTAGATACCCTGATCAGCTAATTTTAACCAGCTGATCGTGCCTTTCTTAATAAAGGTGCACCCGATGAGCTGTTCGAAAAAAGATGATCAAGGTACCTAGCAGACAGATCTATAGTTACGCAATTACTTGGAACTGCACAAATGCATTGCAGTGTAGTAAGTCTTGGATGCTGAACAGTCACGGGGGGTCAGGGGTGGGCACAAACAACACACAGAAGGTCCAGATTCGGCCCGTGGTCCTTGAGTTTGACATGTGCTGTTGGATTATTTTCACCAATCAAAATAATAACATTTAAACCCCTCTTAGGCACATCTAATTATTTATGTTTAAAGTTAAACCTTCACTCTACTATGCTACAATATTCAAGAATTTTCAATTACAGTGGTTGATGTATTTATTTATTTTTAGGAAGTTACATTGAAACAACCAGCCAAACGTCCTGTAAAAACAAATAAATCTGTCCAGAATTAAGAGAATATTAGTTATCTATTAATGCAGGGTGAACTATAAAATCCTACTCTACGTAGCTGAATTCAGCATTCTGATTTGTATGCACAATGTGTTGTGAACACTGCAAGATCATGAGCATTATGACATCATCCCTTATTAGCAAGTCCTACTGTGATTCTTCCAAGGTCTTATCTAATATTTCTAAGTATAAAAATAGAATATGACCTCATATACCTCCTCATTCCCATACCTCCACATTTACCCTTCATCTGTATTTTAACATTTAACCACTTCAAAGTATGACCAGAATGTAGCCAGATTAGAGAGACTTGTTAATTGCATGTTTACAAATTAACTAGTGAGACTAATGAAATCTTGTAGCTTTAAATGTTAAATGATGAGGTACTACAGAATCATCTGGGATGATATATCTACCTCTTTCCAGCTGTTATTGTAATACTTAATTTCAATAGGCTTCAACTGTCACCTGGAGCTAGGGAGTATTTACAAGTTATTTTATATAATATATTCAAAGTTATTGAAAAAGTGAACATACCCTTTTTTACAGTAATTGAAGAAAGGGAATTAATGGAGAGATCTAACCATACGTTTTTAAATTAATCAAACAGAAGCAGGGAGCCAATTACTTACCCGCCTTTTTAATTACTTAGGCCTAGAGTGGTACTAAGGGGGCGATGCAATATTTGGTGCAAAATGCCCAAGTCAGTGTAAAACTCATGCTATCCGATGTATTATCGGGTTAGCGTGGGTTTTACACTGAGTTTGCGTTGCCTGCGCAATTTCCGAGATTGGTCGGAAA
Organism: Hymenochirus boettgeri; assembly: GCA_019447015.1. Lineage (NCBI taxonomy): Eukaryota > Metazoa > Chordata > Amphibia > Anura > Pipidae > Hymenochirus > Hymenochirus boettgeri. The sequence goes on from CM033471.1 coordinate 186,593,784, forward strand.
AGCGTGGTGCAGGCGATGCAAAACTGCCCTTAGTAACGTTTTGCACTATGTATCATGAAACTTTACGGCATTGAATAGCAGGCCTGTGCACTTACCTGGCAGAGATCCCGTGATGTACAAAATCTCGCACAGAGATTTTTGCATCGTGGGACTCGGGCAGGTGAGGTGCGTCGGAAGAAAATATTGCATCACCGTACAACTGTTTGACTGTCACACAACTGAGTTCATGGATCAGTATGTTGGGGAATATTGCGCAGGGATCTGCTTGTGGGTGCGTAGCCTGATGGTAGTCATAAACATTGGCAATACTTAACAAATTCTGTTAGATTTAACACGATTTGGCAAGTATCTGCAAGGTCTGGGGGCTTAATACAAAATAAAATTGACGGTCAGTGTTGGCAGCCCAGTTCCCATACCACATATTGGAAATAGGTCAAGGCCTGAGTATACATTTACTGCCACATGTTGAATCTTCCTCCTTTAGGATTATAAGACAATCGGTCCAACAATCTTAACCTACAGACTATTCTTGTCCATAGAGGAGGGAGGAAGAATTACCATGAGACTCCCCACCATTTTTAAGCTTATATAACATCAGTACATAGCTTTAAAGACTATTTTAAGCCATAAATTCCCAAAATAATAACACTCTACCAGTATCCAGCACTCTGCAATATAACTGAATACTTGCATAAAAATAAACTCTAGAAGTGTAATGAACTTTTGTGATGGACTAAAAGTATGTCAGCATACATGTACTGGAATTATATAAACCGGAAATAAACAAAAGGACTAAATATGTGAGTATTTGAACGTATTTTAGGGGATCTTAAAGGGCATGCCCACCCCCAAAACTATAATTCCCCCCACCACTGGCCCCACTCTGTAGTAAATAAAAATCTTTACCTTACATCCAAGCTCCAAATAGTTCTCATGTAGTCCCCCCCCAAAGTAAAAAAAAAAAAGTGGCCACCAGGAGGATAGCAGAGTCCATATAGGACTCTGCCTCCTGTCTGCCCTCCGGGAGAAGTTTGGCATGCGCACTGCAGCCATTCTCCCTCCCGTTTTGGACTCCCACCCCCTAGCTCAAAATCCATTTTATATAGTGTAGGGCTTAGTCCCCCAGCAGCCGCGTCCGTGATTGGCTGCCTGTCAGCCAATCACAGTCGCTGCTGACGGTCCCGCCCCTCTGCTTGCATTTTCGCGCAAGCAGAGGGCAGGGCAGTGCGGCGGAGGAAAGAGGGAAGGTAAGTAATGTTTGGGGGGGAGTTTCTTACATTAAAAATATGGCAGTTGGGGCTGGGGGACTAAGCCCTACACTATATAAAAAAATTAAAAGAAGGGTAAATGTATTGAGGCCATGGTCACCTTGTTTTTGGCTAAAAACCAATACACTTTCGCAATCTGAACAGGGATGGCATCACAGGTCACAGATGACAAGGGAAAAACAGGAAGAGACACAGCAGAGCAAATATCAGATTGTTTTTATAAGAGAATAAAAGTCTAAATAGATTCAGGTGATTTTCATGTAATTAGCATCCAAACGGCTTTATTTTAAACCTTAGAAATGCTATCGGTTAACTAAAAACTGCTGTGGTTGTGAATGCTGCTCCTCCATATCCTTGTCTACTTCTGATAACGCTTCCATGTGAGCCAAATTTTTATTTGGCACCAACCCCATTCACTTAAAGCAAGGGATCATGGGAAATGGGAAGAGAGGAAGCATCAATGATTGGAATAGTTTCAAAATATCTGTTCGCTTTAAAAATTAAACAATTTATCAGGTTGAGTCCTCATTATAAGTGAAATCCCAGGACTATATTATTAAGCTTTATACACACGTGTGATCGCGAGGGCAGACCCACTTTGTCGGCTGAAACGGTAACAATCCCCGATCAAACGGCTGTTTCAGCCATAAAAGTGCACAAACACAGCAAGAATATCGTTTAAAAATGGCTGAGCATACACATCGTGCATTGCGGGTTGGCCCCCATGATCACACGTGTGTATGAATCTTAATAATAGTAAGTCCTGGGATTTCACTTATAATCTTGAAACTATTCCAATCAATGATGGTTCATTTAAAACAGAACAATACTATTCTCACAATCCCCCTCCCATTAAAAGAAGTATACTGTTCTCACTGATCCCACTCCCATTAAAAATACCTAAACTGCTAGTTTTTAAACCATGAGTTTACTGGCAATTAGCTGTTTCACTTACCTAAAAAGTGTCCCTGCTGGTCAAGTCCAGCGCAGCCTCTTGATCCATGGAAGACGTGCTTTGAAAGCACTACATCTTCCCATTGGCCAGTTCCCGTACAGATGAAGAAAGTAGAAGTGGACACGAGCGGCGAAGGAAATTTTTTGTGAAACAGCTGATTGCTGGTACACCCAGGCGAGGGGCAAAGGACCTAGTTGTTTAGTACCCTGGGTTCTTTCAATAGAAAAAGGAAGAGGGGTGGTAAGTGCAATTGTCCTTAAAAGTATGTGTTATCATTTACATCTTTAAAAATGCAACAGATCTCCTAACATGAAACATTATCTAATTTATCGATCTATCCTGATGTATATGGATAAGGAAGGATATATTTGTTAATAAGGTTTATTTAATAAGAGGTGCAATTTAGTTGTGCACTTAGGGCTAGGCCACACTAGCGCGTTTTTCGCACATTTGCGCCCCGAGATTTTCACTAAAATAGAAATAGCAGGAACGCGAAAATTCCCGCGATTTCCTATGCGCCTGCGATTGCGCGTCCGTTCGCGTTTTGGCAACACATGTGTTCACCATTTTTGGTGCGTTAACGCATGCATTTCCATATCGCAAAAAGGCCAAAACGCATGCGCAAAACGCACAAGAATCGCGCACACAATCGCGTGCGATAATGCTCGCGATTTGGTGTGCGATTACTGTGCGTTGCAGTGTGGCCTCACCCTTAATCTACAGTTACGAATTGGATGTTACCTTTTTACTGGTTTACTACAGATAGAAAGCATCTGATGACATCCAATTGGTTGCTGCAGATTAGTAGCAGGGGCAAAATATTTCACCCCATAGGATGGTATTTATAAAGGATCAATATCCGTAATTACCAATATCAATCCTTTATCACAGTCTAAAAATATTGTTAGCAGCCGTAAAATGCCTTTATGACAGACACAAGTGCCAGTATTTTTATGGCTGCAGCGTCACTTTACAGCCACAGCATAAAATAAGGGTTCTGCAAGGATGAGAAACAGATTTAAACACTATTTGCTATAAAGTTTACCATTAAACACTGTTTTCGTAAACAACATTATGGAAACAGCCTTTATGCAGTCTGATGCCATCTCTTTGAGGAGCAGTATGCAAGGAACACTGATGAAGTGGTAACTGGTACTCTTTAAAGGGCATGTCCACCCCCAAAACTATAATCCCCCCAACTACTGGCCCCATCATGTAGTGTAGTGTAATCCTTACCTCACATCCCAGCTCCATATGGTTCTCCTGTAGTCCCCCCCAAAGTCCCAAAAACTGCCCACCAGGAGGATAGCAGAGTCCATATAGGACTCTGCCTCCTACCTGGCCTCTGGGAGAATTTTGGCATGCGTACTGCAGCCCTTCTCCCCCTCCCTCCCCCTCCCTCTAAGGATTCCCTCCCCCTAGCGTAAATCCCTTTAGCTATATGCTTGCCCGTCCCCCCAGCCCCAACCGCTATATTTATATGTTTAGAAAGCTCCCCAAACTTTACTTACCTCTCCTCTTTCCTCCGCCGAAATGAGCTGCCGGCAGCCGTGTCCGTGATTGGCTGCCGCTCAGCCAATCACAGAAGCGACTGCCAGTCCCACCCCTCTGCTTGCATTTTCTCGCAAGCAGAGGGCCGGGAGCGCGGCGGAGGAAAGAGGGGAGGTAAGTAGAGTTTGGGGAGCTTTCTAAACATATAAATATAGCGGTTGGGGCTGGGCTGGCAGGGGGAATCTTATATTACAAAAATTAATTTTAGGGCGGACATGCCCTTTAAGAACTTCCCTTTTTAATGCTCTAAACACCCAATTAATTTATCTGACAATGACATAAAAAGAAAGTTGCATCCTATTTCCTAACATAAAAAAGGTTTTTAAAAGTCAGATTTGATTGAATCAATAGAAAACTGTAACACCATGGCAACTTCATCACAATCTTATGGTGCCAGAAGTTGGCTAATTGCAGTGTGGACAAGGCTCACTTTAGATTAGAGGAGAATTGAGGAGTACTTACTTTTTCTAGCGATGATAACTGATGCTGCAATCCATCATTTTTCTTATTCGCTTCTTCAGATAAAGATTTATACTTTTCAGTCTGAGTCTGTTGTATATTGACAGCTTTCTGTAAACGTACCCGTTCTTCCTCAAGCTCTTTTGTTTTTAAAGCAAGAGTACGATTTTCATCATCCTATAGATTTTTTTTTAAGTGTTTATATAAATAAAACCTATTGTGAATGCACAAGAATGGATTTATTTATTAAAATATACAATACTAGACATTAAGCCTGTTACAATAACGGGTGCTAGAAGCCCAGAGTGCCCCCTTAGTGTTCCACGGCCATAGCCGTCCTCCATGTCCCAAGGCAAGAGTACCCTCTCTGTCCCAAAGCCAGGGCCCCCCTCTTCCAAATCCAGAGGCCCCGCTCTGTCCCAAATCCAGGGCCCCCCTCTGTCCCAAATCCAGGGCCCCCCTCTGTCCCAAATCCAGGGCCCCCCTCTGTCCCAAATCCAGGGCCCCCCCTGTTCAACATCCACGGCCCCCCCTGTTCCAAATCCAGGGCCCCCTGTTCCAAATCCAGGGGCCCCCCTGTTCCAAATCCAGGAGCCCCCCTGTTCCAAATCCAGCCCCCCCCACTTCCCAAATCAAGTCCCCACTTCTGTACCAAATCCAGGGCCCCTCTGTCCCAAATCCAGCCCCCCCCTCTGTACCAAATCCAGGCCCCCCCTCTGTCCCAAATCCAGGGGCCCCCTCTGTCTCAAATCCAGGGGCTCCCCCTCTGCCCCAAATCCAAGGGACCCCCTCTGTCCCACATCCAGGGACCCCCTCTGTCCCACATCCAGGGCCCCCCTCTGTCCAAAATCCAGGGCCCCCCTCTGTCCCAAATCCAGGGGCCCCCCTCGTCCAAATCCAGGGCCCCCCTCTGTCCCAAATCCAGGGGCCCCCCTCTGTCCCAAATCCAGGGGCCCCCCTCTGTCCCAAATCCAGGGGCCCCCCTCTGTCCCAAATCCAGGGCCCCCCCTCTTGTCCCAAATCCAGGGGCCCCCCTCTGTCCCAAATCCAGGGGCCCCCCTCTGTCCCAAATCCAGGGGCCCCCCTCTGTCCCAGGGGCCCCTCTGTCCAAAATCCAGGGCCCCCCTTCTGTCCCAAGCAAATTTATCTGCAGTCAGTTAAATTCCTGTTCTCCCTCCGTGTTTCCTGTGTTTCTACCTCTATTGGTGAGTCAATAGGAACTGCAGAAACTCTCCCTCTAGTGGTGAGTCCATAGGAACTGCAGTGACACACACGGATTACAGACCAGAAATACACAGACTAAAGCAAACAATTTAAATTTATCAGAAGTGCTCTACAAACACTAATGTTGGCCATACACTACACAGACTTTTGATAATTACGTCATAGAACGTTGAATCTATCACGTGTCTAAAGACTCTCTCTTTGTGTTAACTACTATTACCTTCTTATTGCATTCATGGCTGACGCTATCCAACTCCTCATGCATAACCCGTAGCTTTGCTTTTAGAAATCTTAACTGCGTCTCTGTGAAGGAAATACACATGATTTCAATTTATAAAAATAATAAAATCATATTAGAAAAATAACTTTTAAGGGCACTCTGAACTACATACAATTTGAAAATAATTATAAGTTAATTAAAAAGAAACAAACAATAAAAGTTCAGGTGATTTCATGTGAAATGGTGACCTGAATCGTATTCTAACTTTAGAACTGAAAGCACATTAATTACGAAAACAATGTAGTTATTGGTCTGGACTTCATTTATCCACCATTCTGTACTGCAGGTAGTGGCATTGCTTCTCAAGTAAAAAGGGGGGGCTGCCAAATGAAGATCTGCTGGGAATAATTGCATAATTATTTAATACTTACAAGGAATTAAATGCAAATATATACATAGATTAGAGCAGGGTGACACAATCCTCAGGAGTGATTAAAATGTAAGAATTGTCATTCTTTTGTTGCATGACCCATAATAAATGTAAAAAGAAAAGATCTTAAGTGTAGACTTCTGTTATATTGATTTATGTGCTATCTATAGATGGTGGCACACAGATCCCATGAAAGCACGCCAATTGACACAAACGTTTTTGCACAAAAAGGCATTCAACATAACCTTACTGTCAATTGTGAATATACTGCAAAAATGTGAATTTAGCACATTTATTTTCCATAGACGCCTGTATTAGCATTTCCACAGATGCAATCAATCTAGTCTACTTTCAAAAATCACTGCTGCACCCATTTCAGTATGGAAGTCAATAGGGATGCATAATTGTGTGTTAATACCCAGGAAGTAGCCGTACAAGATTGTATGGGTTTTTAACACATCAAAATGCAGCACAAAAAATGTACATAAACCCACGCAATACAAACACACTAAAAAAGATTTTGTTTACTCATCGTAAAATCTTTTTCTCTGAAGCCGAAGGGGGAGCTCAGGCACAGCAGGGGTTAAGTATTCCACCTCCAGGAGCGGACACTTGATAATTGGAGTTGTGCATATGCTCTGGTGCTCCTCCACCTTATATTCTGCAGCACCAGCAGCCTGCTTCAGTTTTGTCCCAAAGAGGGAGCAAAGGAGTTGCCATAAGAACTTACACTTTAATTAATCTAAACTGATATGAAATACACCGATAATCTATATAACTAGGATAATAGCTTTTAACAACTTGGTAGACATAACACATGGGGAGGGTAGTGCCTGGGTCTCCCTTCGGCTTCAGAGAAAAAGATTTTATGGTGTGTAAACAAAATCTCCTTTTCTCTTTCAGCCTTGGGGGACCCAGGCACAGCAGGGGATGTCCCAAAGTCCCGAACAGTAAAGGGGGGGGGGGGGCAGAATAATTTAAGCCTATTCAGTCTATGCTGAAGCGAACACATCCAGCCTGTAGAACTTTATGAATGTGTTGATTGAAGACCAAGTGGCTGCTCTGCAAATCTGATCTATGGAGGCTACCCCACAAGCTGCCCATGAAGCTCCCAGTGCTCTGGTAGAGTGAGCTGCAACCCGCAAGGAAGGAGCAGCCCCAGCTTCAGCATAACACCTTGAGATGACACAACTAACAGAGCCTTTGTGGTGCCCCGTTAGGAGGATGAACAGCGCCTTGGAAGAACGAAACCGTTGAAGATCTGGGTGGAAAAACAGAGAAAGAAGGTCTGGAGTGGTAGGGGCCAAGGTTTTTCATGTGCCATCTTAAGAAGATCTGTGAACCAAGCCCTTCTCGGCCACTTAGGAGCTTTGAATATGGTCATGGTTCCTTCCAACTTGATCTTTTTTAGTATGCACGGAATCATGGCTATCGGAGGGAAGGCATGGCGAAGACCGCAGAGACATAGTGTTCTGCCCAGGACAGAATGCGGTGAGCTTCTTCCATGGCCATGACACTCCGCGTGGTGGTTGATGTATGCCACCGCTGCGGCATTGTCCGAATGGATTCTGACAATGCTGTTTGTCAGTTGTTCTGTCCAGTTAGGAAAGAGCCAGGTATATGGACCGTAGTTCCAGAACGTTAATTGGGAGTAGGGACTCTTGTGTTGACCAGATACCTTGCGTCGTGAGGAGGCCATACACTGCCCCCCATCCCGACAGACTTGCGTCTGTGGAAATCACCATCCATGGGGGCACGCAGAGTGTGTTCCCTTTCTGAAGATTGCGGCCTTGTGTCCACCATACCAGAGACCTCTGGATTGGGGGAGGTAAAGGGATCATGGAGTCCAGAGATCTGTTCCAAACTTGGAACATGGCATATCGGACTGCTTAGATAGCTGATACCATCTTCCCTACTAAGCGCATGGCTTGATGGATTGAGATCCGGGGCTTTGCCAGAGTCTGGCGGGCTAGTAGCTTGAGCGCTTGAATCTTCTCGGGAGGAAGGAGAATTTGTTGTCAGGAAGTGTCGAACATGCCCAAAAATGTCATGTGGGGACTGTGAATGAGTAATGACTTGCGAAGGGTTGATAATCTAACCGAAGGAGGTTAGGATTTGAGTTGTTACGTGTGTTGAGGCCAGGGCGAGGGATGATGCTTTGATCAGCAGATCGTCCAAGTAGGGTAGGAGGAAAATACCTTGCAGGTGAATGAAAGCTGCCTGACAAGCCATCACCTTGGTGAAGACCCAAGGTGCAGATGCAAGGCCGAAGGGGAGGGCCGTGAACTGATAGTGACGCTTTCCCACTGCGAATCTCAGAAAGCGATGGTGGCCCTGCCAAATGTGAACGTGTAGATAGACATCCTGTATGTCGAGTGATGCTAAGAAATCTCCCGGCTCTATGGCCAGAATGACTGAACATAACAATTCCATTTTGAAATGGACCTTCCTGACATAAATGCTTAACTCTTTGAGGTCTAGGCAGAAGGTTCCATCTTTCTTAGGAACTAGGAAGAAGTTTGAGTAGAAACCTAGAAGTAGGTACCGGAACTATTACTTTGGACCGCAATAGTAGGGCTATTGCTTGGTTTAGGGTTTGCCGTTTGGATGGCGCTCTGGAAAAGTTGGACGGAAAGAAACGTCTTGGGGGAAGAGAAAGAAACTCTATTCGATATCCTTGAGAGATAACGTCCAGACTCCAGGAATCTGTGGATGGGTTACCTTCCAGCTGTCCCATAGTAAGTAGAGTAGACAGCTGAGACGGGATAAACAGCCAGGTCTATGTGGATTCCAATGGGGAAAGGCTGAAAGGGGGTAACCTTCCAGCTGTCCCATAGTAGGTATAGTAGACAACTGAGATGGGATAAACAGCCAGGTATATGTGGATTCCAATGGGGAAAGGCTGGAAGGGGTTACCTTCCAGCTGTTCCAATGCGATTCTTGCTAGTAGAGGAGAGTAGTCCTAACTCCTGAGCGGACACTTGAAAAACTGAAGCAGGCTGCTGGTGCTGCAGAATATAAGGTAAGGGGAGGAGCACCAGAGCATATGCAAAACTTCAATTATCAAGTGTCCGCTCCTGGAGGTGGAATACTTAACACCTGCTGTGCCTGGATCCCCCAAGGCTAAAAGAGAAAAAGCATTTGAAAAAAACAGAAAGACCTTATTGTAAAAACATGCATAAACGAAATGCATTTAATAACTTTTCCACTTTAAAATTTGTAGTGTGAACATGCACAGCATTCAGTTTTCCTGGGATATACAAAGCTACATTTAAGGTTAGCCATGTCAAGGCTTAATTGATAAAAACAGCAATAAGGGCTAGGCCACACTGATGCACTTTTAAGTGCGATACGATCGTGCATTTGAAAGCACACACTAGTGTGGCCCAGTTGATGTGACCACACTAGTGCGTTGCTGAGTGCTGCTTGTGGGATCTGTTAATTGGAGCACATGCAATCCGCATTTTTTGCGCAATCAAGTGCGCTCCGATTGTGAATCAAAGAGGGATTGCGATCGCATGGCAAGACGGTGCTGTGTGGCCTCAGCCTTACAGATCAATTTACAGGCTGTCATTTTACAGTAATCTGCCTTTATGCCAATTTAGAACCTATCTATGCCAATAACACCTAATAATACCTGGTCCAATATCATTATTTATTCCTGGGATGATATCATCTTCTATATTCTCTTTTATTACACCTTCTTCTAGATCACATTCAATTTTTTTAATTGTTGTTGCAAGGGAGAAATCGGTGATATCAGTTGGGATTGCAACATTGTCTGCAGATTGGGACTCTTTATTTCTTGGTTTGGACCTACAAATGAAAACCACATCAATAATTACACCTTTAAGCCTTTAATCATATGAATGGAATAATAATATTTATTAGGTTTTGTTAAAATATGATCATATAAATATAATGAAAATATAAATAAATAAATCTATAAAATATTTAGGCTACATTCCCACTGCATTGCACTGTATTGCAGCCCTATAGTGTGAGCAGTGTCGCTCATTACTATTAGACCAGTATTTTGTGTTATAGCACATGTGTCAAACTCAAGGCCGTGGACCGATGTTTGTGGCCCCCCCCCCCCGGCGCCTTTTCTTACCAAAGACTACACTGCTATGCATTTGTACAGTTCCGAGTAGTTGCATAACTATAGATCTACCTGCTAGATACCTGGATCAGCTCTTTTTAAACAGCTCATTGGGCGCACCTTTATCAAGATACCGTGAGCAGCTGTTTTTAAACAGCTGATTGTGCCTATCTTTCAGGTAGATCTATAATTACGATGCTACTTGGGACTGCACAAATGGGACTTGCCCAAATGGATATCAGCAGAGTAAGGCTTGGATGCAGTCACTGCTGTACAGCATATCTAGCCTGGCGAGGTATGACAAAATGCCTTCCATTGGAGTTGACCATTCCATTTCTGCACTAGAAGTTTGATCATACCATAGGCAAAGGTCCCAGTTCAAAACAGTGTGCTTCACACCCTTTCCCTGCCGATACCCAGCAAGGTGCTGTGTCTCAGAGACCGAATCCTACACCCGCTAACTATCTTTTAAAAAAAATTGGCCCACCATTGCTCTATAGTGTGAACGTAGTTTTAAATAAATGTTTGGCTGCACTTACTTTGACAAATCTTTGTTAATAATTGGCCCATTATGTCCTATATACATTTTAAGAGATAAATAAGATTTGCATGGGTTTTTATTGCAATATAAGTTGTTTCAATTTCTGAAATCTCTATTTTGTTATATTCAATGACAATAGCAACAGAAGGCAAATGGCAAAAAATTGTAGCGTGTATTGAAAGCATGCAGTTGAGAGATGGAATGTGTATTTGGAGTATTTGCTCATTCCACTGTAATTTATAAATAGTATATGGATCATAAGGGTTACCCTCCTTCCTCTCCACACCAGTACCCAAAATAGAGAAGAATGTTGTATTAGTACAGTGATACATTTACACCATTTAATAAATATCATAAAAAGACACTTACGTTCCCATATTGGTAATATTGTGTCTTCAAATGCTGCAAATAAAATCCACTCTCCCAGAGCTTCCAAACATTTGTCTGTATCTGAGGGTTTTTTTTAAAGGCTATGTCCACCCCGAAAATACATTTTTAATATGATGTTCCCCCAAGTCCCCCAGCCCCAACCGCATCATTTTTTTTTCAGAAAGCCCCCCAAACTCTTACTTACCTCCCCTCAGATCCTCCGCCGCACTGCCGGCCCTCTGCTTGCGAGAATGCAAGCAGAGGGGCGGGACCGGCAGTCGGTCTGTGATTGGCTGAGCGGCAGCCAATCACGGACGGGCTGCCGGTCATTCGTGCAGCGGAGGAAAGGGAGAGGTAAGTAAGAGTTTGGGGAGCTTTTTAAAAAAAAAACATGCGGTTGGGGCTGGGGGACATGGGGGAGCACAATATTAAGGGGGATTTGAGTAGGGGAGGATAGTAGAACGGGAGGGAGAGGGAGGGGGAGGGAGGGGGGAGAAGGGCTGCAGCACGCGTCAGGAATCTCGGGAGGCCAGGTAGCAGGCAGTGTCCTATATGGACTGATCGCTCTGGTGGGCAGTTTTTGGAACTTTGGGGGGGGACTACAGGAGAACCAGATGGAGTTGGGATGTGAGGTAAGGATTAAACTACACTACATGGTGGGGCCAGTAGTTGGGGGGATTATAGTTTTGGGGGTGGACATGCCCTTTAAATTAGTTAAAATCTCTTTTCAGGGCAGCCACAGTTTTTGTAATAAATAGATAATACAAATTAAATTACATTTAAAATTCTCTTAAAGGGAATGTCCACCCCCAAACTAAAATTTAACCCACTTTTGGCCCCTCTGTATAGTTTAAAAAAATCCTTAACTTACATCTCTACTCTTTTTGGTTCCTCTGCAGTGCTTGTCCAAAGTCCAAGAAACTGAAGAGTAGTAGGTGTCTTCCTGTCCAAAACGTTTCTACCTGCTCCTCGTCCTCACCACCCCCAACCGCTGTGTCATTTTGTTAAAAAATGGCTTAGAACGCTACTTACAGACCTTCGTTCACGCGGCGCTCTCCATTGACCCCAGCCTTGTGTCTGTGATTGGCTGCCTCGCAGGGAGTCGGATCAGTGAGCTGTAAGTAATGTTCTAGATCTTTTTTTAATACTCTGACACAGTAGTTGGTGTCCCCTACATTATATAAAAGTTTTTTATTAGGGTGGACATGTGGACATGCCCTTCAAAGCCATATTTACATATTAATTCATATACATTCTCTTCTGTAGAAGAAAAAAATTATGATACATATACTGTAAGTTCTGGTTGATCCAGGGATACTTTCTGATTGCCATTTGGAGTCAGGAAGGAATGAGATGCGTGCGCCATGGGGTTTGCTAGTATCTACGAATACAACATTCTTCTCTATTTTGGGTACTGGTGAGGAGAGGAAGGAGCACAACCCTTATGATCATATACTAATTACTAGCAAAAGTGTGCCTGTTGGTGCACAGTGGGAAATATATGGGTGTATGTTTAGCTATATGTGGATACAGATGATATAAAATCTTTATACACTACTATAAAATTTAGGGATTTGTACAAAAAAAATAAATAAAGGCAAGATGTTAAAAATAAAAGAAATCCTATGAAATCTTGGTTCTATTAGTCTCACATCCCCTAAATGAATATTTTGATCTATTTATTGTAACATTGTATGGTGTTATAGTTCAGTAAAAACACCACAGTGAAATACAGTTGTTGTGCAGAGTTTGAATCAATCTTCCCCATTAAATTTCCAACCAATAATAGATCAATAGGAGATCCATTGGATCATTCTATAATTAAATTTATCAAACTGTCTTTCAATACTCAACCTCCCCATTAACTCACAGCTGTCACCAGGGATTCTGTTAGAGAGGGATCACTATTGGTCAATGTGTTAGAGAGGGATCACTATTGGTCAATGTGTTAGAGAGGGATCACTATTGGTCAATGTGTTAGAGAGAGATCACTATTGGTCAATGTGTTAGAGAGAGATCACTATTGGTCAATGTGTTAGAGAGGGATCACTATTGGTAAATCTGAGGTCCTATAAAAGAACCCCGACTATCCTGTCATGTTTCAGTCTTATTACATTTATCATAGACCCAGATTTACCAATAGTGATCCCTCTCTAACACATTGACCAATAGTGATCTCTCTCTAACACATTGACCAATAGTGATCCCTCTACACCATTGACCAATAGTGATCCCTCTCTAACAGAATCCCTGGTGACAGCTGTGAGTTAATGGGGAGGGTGAGTATTGAAAGACAGTTTGATAAATTTAATTATAGAATGATCCAATGGATCTCCTATTGATCTATTATTGGTTGGAAATTTAATGGGGAAGATTGATTCAAACTCTGCACAACAACTGTATTTCACTGTGGTGTTTTTACTGAACTATAACACCATCATGTTACAATAAATAGATCAAATATTCATTTAGGGGATGTGAGACTAATAGAACCAAGATTTCATAGGATTTCTTTTATTTTTAACATCTTGCCTTTTTTTATTTTTTTTGTACAAATCCCTAAATTTTATAGTAGTTGTATAAAGATTTTATACATCTGTATCCACATATCTAAACATACACCCATATATTTCCCACTGTGCACCAACAGGCCACACTTTTGCTAGTAATTAGTATTGATCATAAGGGTTGTGCTCCTTCCTCTCCTCACCAGTACCCAAATAGAGAAGAATGTTGTATTCGTAATACTAGCAAACCCCATGGCGCACGCATCTCATTCCTTCCTGACTCCAATGGCAATCAGAAAGTATCCCTGGATCAACCAGAACTTACAGTATATGTTCATAATTTTTTTCTTCTACAGAAGAGAATGTATATGAATTAATATGTAAATATGGCTTTGAAGGGCATGTCCACATGTCCACCCTAATAAAAACTTTTATATAATGTAGGGGACACCAACTACTGTGTTCGAGTATTAAAAAAAGATCTAGAACATTACTTACAGCTCACTGATCCGACTCCCTGCGAGGCAGCCAATCACAGACACAAGGCTGGGGTCAATGGAGAGCGCCGCGCGCGTGAACAGGTCTGTAATTAGCGTTCTAAGCCATTTTTTAACAAAATGACACACGGTTGGGGGTGTGAGGACGAGGACAGGTAGAAACGTTTGGACAGGAAGACACCTACTACTCTTCAGTTTCTTGGACTTTGGACAAGCACTGCAGGAACCAAAAAGAGTGAGATGTAAGTTAAGGATTTTTTTAAACTATACAGAGGGGCCAAAAGTGGGTTAAATTTTAGTTTGGGGGTGGCATTCCCTTTAAGAGAATTTTAATGTGTATTTAATTTGTATTATCTATTATTACAAAAACTGTGGCTGCCCTGAAAAGAGATTTTAACTAATTAAAGGGCATGTCCACCCCCAAAACTATAATCCCCCCAACTACTGGCCCCACCATGTAGTGTAGTTTAATCCTTACCTCACATCCCACATCCATCTGGTTCTCCTGTAGTCCCCCCCCAAAGTTCCAAAAACTGCCCACCGGAGGCTAGCAGGTCCATATAGGACACTGCCTGCTACCTGGCCTCCCGGAATTCCTGACATGCGTGCTGCAGCCCTTCTCCCCCCTCCCTCCCCTCCCCTCTCCCTCCCGTTCTACTATCCTCCCCCTACTCAAATCCCCCTAATATTGTGCTCCCCCCATGTCCCCACCCCCAACCGCATGTTTTTTTTTTTTAAAAGCTCCCCAAACTCTTACTTACCTCTCACTCTGCTTTCCTCCGCTGCACTGAATGACCGGCAGCCGCGTCGTGATTGGCTGCCGCTCAGCCAATCACAGACGCGACTGCCGGTCCCGCCCCTCTGCTTGCATTCTCGCAAGCAGAGGGCCGGCAGTGCGGCGGAGGATCGAGGGAGGTAAGTAAGAGTTTGGGGGGCTTTCTGAAAAAAAAAATGATGCGGTTGGGGCTGGGGGACTTGGGGGAACATCATATTAAAAATGTATTTTCGGGGTGGACATAGCCTTTAAAAAAAACCCTCAGATACAACAAATGTTTGGAACTCTGGGAGAGTGGATTTTATTTGCAGCATTTGAAAACACAATTACCAATATGGGAACGTAAGTGTCTTTTTATGATATTTATTAAATGGTGTAAATGTATCACTGTACTAATACAACATTCTTCTCTATTTGTGCACTTCTGAAAAGAACCCCGACTATCCTGTCATGTTTCAGTCTTATTACATTTATCAGTTCAGGACACAGGTTCATGGCTTCTATGGGGTCTATTGGTTAAATAATGTAATAAACCATTAACAAACTTACTTCATTGTCTCAGAGAAATGGGCATAGAGATGTTTTCCTTTCAGTCCCCCTATCATATAGATATCCCTCCCTGTCCAGCAATCAGCAGCTCTCCTTTTTGTCTATTGAGAGGGGAGGGGTGGGGTTAGGTGAGAGTGAGAAGAATGTTTTTACTAAGACTGTGTTTTACAAAGGAAGTGACATATAAGTCTTGCAACTTCCTACCAACACTCAGAAAATGTTTTGATTCGCTAACCCTGCTGTCAATCTAATAATACGCACACCATTGGATACAACATTAAAAGGGAAGTAAAAAATATATTCCTATGTAAGTTTCCATTGCCTCCCTGTAAAACTTCCTGGGGTGTGTCTTAACAGTCCATTTTGAAGATACCATTACAAAACAGGAGTGGGGACTACTAAGTACTTTTATTTATTTATATATTTTGCCTTATTTACTTTTCTATATACTTTAATGTCATTACTACATACTTGTTAATATTGATATAACTATTTATTTAGTGCTTACACAACACATAAACACTGTCCCTATGTATATTACTTTTACCCACCCCCACCAACATAGTACCTCCGAAAAACCCAATGTATTCCCCATAAAATTATAAATTTATTTATATAATATAAGGGAAGGGTTAAATCTGCATGGAGTTTGTATGTTATCTCTGTGCTTGCGTGGGTTTCCTCCGGGGTTCATCACAATACTAACGACATAGGTTGACTGATAGGTTGTATGTGTGACATAAAAAATGCTTTGATTGAAAGCTCTTCAAGGCAGAGTCAGATATGAATGTATCAATAGAATTGTAAAGCCCCACGAAAGATGTAGACGCTATATAAATCCACAATATTATTAAAAATATTAATAATCACCAATAGAAAAGACTCTACGATATGCTCATAATACACATTGCTATGTACAGTTGTTGAATAATGGAACTGAAGATTTGCTCATTTAATTTCAAAGGATTTAATATCCTTCAACACACGACACAAATCCTACTATCAATGCACAATAACCATGTGGACATCTTGCTTCTACAGGAGACTCACTTCAAGGCTGGAAAAACCCTCATATTTTTGATAAACAATACACCACATGGTATCTGAGCAATAACCCAGAATCTCATCCTAAAGGGGTAGCTATAGCAATCTATAAACAATGCCCCATCCAATATATAGAACATACAAAAGATAAAAAAGGCAGATACTTATTTCTTAACATTACAATAAATAACCATAATCTCACTATAGCGAACATATACCTACCCAATACAGATCAAATTTCTACAGGGATAGAATACCTAACTAAACTAGAAGAATTCAGGGGGCGTGGCCTGAACAAGCATGGCGTGAGGACGCGTTTCAGAGGAGCTCCGTTCACTTCACTTAAATCTGCAAGTATCCTGCCAGTTCTAAATCCCCCAGCTGACTCCCGTACACTCAGCACACTACGGGAGCCTGAATGACACGGCACGGGAGCAAAAGATCCCTGTCTGCGGTGGCCAAGCTAAAAAAATTCGCCCACAAGACACGTGACCAGAAAGCAGATCAGCCTTCACAGGCCGCAACTCCCGGCAACATCGAGGAACAACAGGCCGCTCCGGACCCGATACCACCAGTAGCGGAAGCACCCGGTCTCACCCCCGAACTACAACTACTACAAACACACCTGCTTGCTGCTATACAGGATTCCAAATCATTCCATTTCATTCCAAATTCCAGTCATCTTGGAGGAAGTAAAAATCGATGTTGGCACCCTAAGGCATGACTACCAATTCCTGAAACAAAAGGTCACAGAAGCAGAGGACCGAATCTCTATCCTAGAAGACAACACCAATTCACTTACTCCCGCCTACACCAGCAAATCCGGACCTACCAACGAAAACCAGACGATCTGGAGAACCGGATGAGACGAAACAATATCCGAATTGTAGGTCTGCCAGAAAGAGCAGAGGGCACCAACGTGGAAGGTTTCGTAGAAGGTTGGCTGACCCAAGCGTTCCCGGAGGCAAACCTATCATCGAACTTTTCAGTGGAACGTGCCCACCGGGTCCCATCGCAAATCCCCCATCAGGCTCAAGACCCAGACCGTTAATAGCACGGATTCTGAGCGCTACGGACAGAGACCGCATTCTAAGGGCAAACAGACTAAGAGACCAACTAACATATGAGTGATCCCCGGTGATGCTGTTCCCTGATTTCTCTGCGGATCTCCAAAAAAAATACTCCAACTTCCAGGAGGTCAAAGCACAATTGCGAAGAATGGGCCTTAAATATTCTATTCGGTTGTGGAAGCGGACAACCGAACCCACTTCTTCGAAACACCAGAAGACTGCAAGACTTGGCTGGAAAGACGCCCAAGAGATGCTAGACCTCACGGATCACCAAGACCCTAACCGGTCCCAGCACCCTGGATATATCCCTCCTCCTCCGGCCAACTTTATTTGTCTTCCCACTCAACACCGCTTCTGGACCCTATCAGATAACTAAATTGGACTCTGTAAACACCAGATATTTCCTTTTTCAGGACTTCTGCAGACCCAGGACACCCTCTACCCCTGACACAGGGGTCTCACAGAAACTCCCCTATCTTGACAACTACACAAGATATCATCCTATCTAACAGTGGATCCTTGGTATCTCTAAACTTTACTTAATTGGCTGCTCCTCCAGAGCCCCAATAAACCACCAATCTCGTGACTGCTGATAAAGGGGAACAAACCCCAGACATTGCTCCTATAGAGCTCTACTTTAACAAATAGGAGATCCTGGGCTCCTTCAGCTAATATCACCTTCTAGTTATAATTATGTGTACCTGGTAATGAAGTCCTGGCCATTCCCCATCCCACACCTTCAATTATGCCTATGCCCAGCAGAACTGTACCACTATAAAAAGTGAACGGAGCGGCAACACCCATGCCCTCAGGCCAAAAAAGCATTCACCAGTGCTGCTCTGTAGAAAAGAAATGATATACCAAAAGTTAAATGTTTTATTATTGGTTATAGTTGTTAATCTGTATATAGCAATCAAAGTTTATATGTTATGCTCTTGGCTTTGCAATTTATAATACAGGTTGTATAGTCTCATCACTTGCTCCTATCTCCCTCCCCTTCCCCCTTGGTGCCCTGGCCTGATTCAAATAAAATGCAGATATACCGTATCAGAAACAAACTTGACATAAATCCACTCTACCAATACCGCTATGCACCCGCCTCAACTTAAACTATTAACATGGAACGTCAGAGGCCTAAACAGTCCCATCAAACGAATACAAGTATTTGACAATATTTGTAAAATCAAACCAGACATTACTTGTTTACAGGAAATGCACCTACTAGACTCCAAGCAGCAGTGGCTAAATAAACCCTGGATCAAGTGGGCTTCACATAGCACACACTCTGTGTACTCCAGAGGGACCTCCATCCTAATCAGTCACTTCAATTCCAAATAATCGAAGTACAAAAAGATGACGGAGGACGCTTTATTTGTATAGCATTAGAAATAGAAGGAACAATATTCGTTATTCTGGGTCTGTATAACCCTCCACCAGCTTCCCTCCACCTACTACAAAAACTAGTATCTTTCTCTCTTAACTTCCCCTCTGCCTCAATCATTTGTATGGGTAACTTTAACATGTTAATGTACCCCCAGAAGGACAGATTCCCCGCCCCCCAAGATTCAAATAACTCGGCTGGTTCCTCTGCTCTGGCTCTCTTGATGTCTGAGGTGGGTTGGGTGGATGCCTGGAGGCACCGAAATCCCTCTCTTGCTGCGTTCTCGTGCTTTTCCCCCTCACACAATGTTCATTCACGTCTAGACTACTGTTTTGTGAATCTCTCATACCCCAAGTAACTCAGGTTGAATACCTAACAAAGGGAATCTCCGACCATTCCCCGATGGTACTAACTATCTCCATCCACCAAAACATAGCAACTCCTAAATACTTTAAAATACACCCCTTTTGGTTGCTACAAATAGAAAATGGCGACCTTATCGGGGACCAATTACAACTGTATTTTAGCCTAGACCACGATCAAACACCCCAAGGAATCATCTGGGACGCATTTAAAGCATACGCAAGAGGTCTTCTTCATAGCACAATTAATTTTCTTAAAAAACACACAAGATTAGAGGAAGAATCCCTCACACAAGCAGTGCAAAAAGCAGAACAGGCGTTCTGCAACAACCCTTCTGAGACTAATCAAAATACTTGGCAACAACTTCAGAGACAATATAATATTTTAATTAAAGAAAAAGCAAACCGGAAATTTTTCTTTCAAAAACAAAAATTTTATGAACAAGGCAACCAGTTGGCTAAGATGCTTGCACATTTAGTACAAACTAACCAAAAACAACGAACAATTCTTAATATACAGGATCCACATAAAGGTCTCCTTACTAAATCTCCCGATATCCTCAAATCATTCGCTGACTATTTCCAATCTCAATACATCACAATCGCACTACTCAATCCAAGTAAATTTAGACTACCTACAAGACCTGACATTTCCACAACTATCTGCCAAGCAAAAACCACTACTTGAAGCGGATATTACCCTGAAGGAACTCTCTGAATCACTGGCCAGCATGAAACCAGGAAAGGCTGCAGGCCCAGACGGCTGCAGGCCCTTCCTATTGAGTTTTACAAGAAATTCGATAAAATAATACTACAGCAACTACTTCACAACAACCAAAATGCTTTCGCTAATCAGACCCTGCCCTCCTCTATGTCAGGCGCATCAATAATTCTACTCCTAAAGCCCGACAAGGACCCAGCAGATCAAACAGCATATAGACCAATATCGCTTCTGAACAGTGATTATAAACTATTGGCAAAAACCTTGGCTAACCGTCTACAAAGAGTAATACCCAACATCATCCATCAAAACCAAACAGGTTTTATGCCAGGGAAAAGTACATCAATAAATATTCGACGAGCGCAAATCCATACTCAGATCAGACATGAGAATATGGGTGATAGAGCGATCCCATCATTAGATGTGACCAGAGCATTTGATTCAGTTGAATGGAATTTTTTATGGGCATGTATGATGCGGTTTGGTTTTGGCCCCAAATATATAAATTGAATCAAACTACTATATGCTAACCCCAGGGCCAATGTAATGATAAATGGACTAACATCGAACCCATTCCCCCCTAAACAGAGGGACTAGACAGGGATGTCCTCTCTCCCCCTATCTTTTCACGCTCGTTATCGAACCTCTAGCCATCAGACTCAGATCTGGGAAAGGGATTAAGCAGAGGTCCTCACACTGATTTAATCGGGTTATATGCAGGTGACGTGATTCTATTCCTATCAGATACTGGTCAATCTCTAACTCAAGTGGAGAAACACATCACCCATTTCAAACCATACTCTGGACTGGGAATTAACTGGGGGAAATCATCCATATGTCTTCTTGATGCTGAAAATGTTTCCTCCCAGGACTCATCTTGGCAAATCCCAAAGGTTTCCCATTTCAAGTATCTGGGTATATGGATTTCCAGGAACCCTAAGGAGTTCAGAGAGTTAAATATTAACCCCCTCCTCCGTACCATACGCCACAAAACACAATCCTGGTCCACTCTCCCCATTAATTTAATTGGAAGAATAAATCTTAAAATAATTCTCCTACCTAAAATATTATATATAATAGAACACTCCCCAGTCTACCTCCCAAAACAAATGATCTCTGAATTTACAAGTATACTTACCTCATTCCCGTGGGCTAACGGTAGAGCCCGACTTAAGGTCAGCAAACTCCAACAGCCGAAAGATGAGGCAGGCCTGGCACTGCCAAACCTTCGATATTATTACCTGGATCCCAGCGAAACCCCTACTGCGGCGGAACAAATGCTGGCCTCCTACAGCTCGGGACACCAACTTGCTATGATTGAAGCACTAGGTCTACATATGACCAGCCCACCAACACCTCTACACAACCAGATGTATAAGATCTGGAAAGAAATCAACGAATTGCTAAAATTCTCAGGTATACCAAATGAAACCCCTCTGTGGAACAATCAATGTTACCCACATCTCGCAGCCTTTGTCCTAGCGAACCACTGGGAAAATATAGGAATAAAACAATTTGATCATATCATAGCAGGAAACCATCTCAAATGCTTCGAGGATCTGAAATCTGAGTATGAACTACCGCGCTCATACTTTTATAGATATTTACAGTTAAGACATTGCATCCACTCTCAGTTCCCCACTAAAGTTCTCCAACTGACTAAACACCCCATCATCGGGATTCTCAAAACCCAAGGCCTACAAGGCCTTATTTCACGAATATACACCAGGTTGATTGCTGTGAACTCCGTCCAACAGAGAGAATCAATATTACAACTATGGAAGGAATCAATCCCTAATATCGATGGGGAGGACTGGGATGAGATTGGAGCAGCACATGTTCAAGCTGCCCCTTCGGCAAACAATAAACTAATTCAACTTTACATAACCCACCAGGCTTACCTCACCCCCAAAAGACTAAACATGATATCCCCTATATCATCAGACAGATGTCCCAAATGCAATCAACAGGCGGCGGATTTCTGGCATCTAATTTGGGACTGTACACAGGTACAAAACTTCTGGCATGCGGTCACACATCTGTTAACAAGTCTTTTTCCCTGGCCGGTTCCTATGGACCCGAAACTCTGCCTACTGGGAATAAATACGATTGAAATAGAAAACCCCTCGCAATTAACATATATAAGAGAGTCTCTTTTTTGGGCAAGGAAGACCATAGTCCTTAAGTGGATGGCTCCAGATTCACCTCAAGCAAATTCCTGGATAGCTCTGATCAACAACACTCTCCCCATTCACAACCTGATATACAAACATAGAAACTGTGAGAAGAAATTTAAAAGGATTTGGTCACTATGGCTTGAATCCCCCCTTACAACTGGATCAGTAAATTAATATTCTCGGGCAGTCCTGTCTAACCCCAAGAAACCAACAGGCTCAGGGCACAATACCACCAACCCCCCCCTCCCCACCCCCCACCTAACCTGAAATATAATAACTATAAATTGTACATAGGAGTAATGATATTAGCTACAAGTTAAGTAATATGACAACCAAACAAAGCTACAGTAATAAATCGAGTTAAAAAAGAAAACTAGAAGAATTTAGAAAGGGTCATATTATTGTAGGAGGGGATTTTAATCTCTCACTAGACCCCATATTAGACAATACCACAGGCCGATCACAGATATCATACAGGCTATTGAAAAAAATTCCAACTTTTTAGCCTACACAACCTACAGCTACTAAACCCCTGGAGGATTCAACATCCTAACAAAAGATTTTACATTCTACTCACCGGTCCATGACTCTTATAGTCGAATATACATAATCTTAATATCACACCCCCTCTTTAAGGGGAAAATAAACACCAAAATTGGATCCATAACATGGTCAAACCATGCACCTATTTTCTTAACCTTACTACCCCCCGAGTGCACAAAACCTAAATGGTCCTGGAAATTAAACGAAAAACTTTTAAAAGATCCACTATCCCTTACAGACATACAACAAACCTTGAAAGACTTCTCACTCAATAATGATAGACCCTACCCCTGCACCAATAAAATGGGAAGCTTTGAAGTGCGTCATCCGAGGGATATGTATCCAACATGGATCACAAATTAAAAAAACAAATAATAATTACAATGAAAACCTACAAGAAGAACTAACCATAATGCTCATGGCTCATAAGCAAGAGATCTCCCCAAAACCATTTCAATCTTATAAAAGCTAGACAAGCCTTACTCAAAGCTTTAGACAATAACTTATCAATTAGATCAGCATACCAACAAAGGCATATTTATGAACTTAGCAATAAATGTGGCAAATCTCTTGCTCGATCAATGCATTGTAGATTTACTCAAACGTATGTTTCTAAAATTAAAAATGTAAATGTTCTACAACATAAATTAGAGGAGATCTCTTCAGCATTCCAAAATTATTTTATACTCCATAAACAATAAAGATAATTTATCCACAACCCCACTAGAAAACCCCAAACTACAAAAATACCTATCCTGCACAGCTATACCATCCCTAACCCCTGAACAAAAGAGCAACGTAGATACCCCATTCAACACAGTAGAATTATTAATGGCAATCAAAATTTTACCAATAGAAAAAAGACCAGGGCCTGATGGCTTCTCAGCTGCACTTTACAAAATCCTAAACAGAATGCATTCAACACAATATCAAATGATTGCCCCTTCCCACCACAACCCCTAGAAGCTACTATCACCGTATTAGCAAAACCAGGAAAAGACCCCACTCAGTGTAGCAGCTACCGCCCTATTTCACTATTAAATTTGGACCTTAAATTATATGCAAACATTTTAGCATCACGCCTTATACATCATATCCCTACCTGGATCTCATTAGAACAAGTAGGGTTTGTCCCGAACGGAGAAGCCAGGGACAACACAATTAGAACGATTTCTTTAATGGCACATGCACAGAAACATAATAGGCGGGAATTGGGTCAATATGCATTAACAAAATCATGGCCCTTTATGCAAACAATTCGGCAAAAACAAAGGTAAATGGCACTCTTTCAGAACCACTGAAAATTCATAATGGAACACAACAGGGGTGCCCCTTTCCACTTTATTATATATAGTGACCATAGTAATTCGGCCATACAATTAAATCCCAAAATCAAAGGGATCCAGGTGGGAACCACACAACATAGGATAGCAGCATACGCTGATGACCTTATGCTTTATATATCCTATTCACATATCTCAGAATCTCCTCTGATTTATTAAAATGGAAAAATAAAATTCACCCATGGTTCTGTAAAATCAATATGATAAGAATGGATATCTTACCAAAATCAATATTATTAGAATGGATGTCTTACCAAAATGACAATATATATTCCGTTAACACCACCAAATGCATTTTTAATGCACTACAAAAAAACATATTATGCTATTTAAATTAAACAACACAGATTAAAATACAGTACCTTGACTGGGAGAAAGGATGCAGGAGGCCTGGGCCTACCGCACATACGACTACATAACAAAGCTGCAATTCTCACTCACATAATAGACTGGACAAATCACATTGAAAATAAATTATGGGTGAACATGACCTCTCAACTCTCAACTATACCTCTTAAACCCTTAATCTGGTTAATACGACAAGATAGACCAGATACATCTGCTCTACCCTTTTTTGCACAGATCATATTAAAAGTATGGGACAACCAAAAAACAACCTAGAGACTATATAACAAACCAGGAGCACTAACACCAATATTTTATAATAACAAGTTCCAGTTGGGCCTCTTCTCTCCCACCATTCTAAAATGGCATCCAACAGACACATCACATGTGGCACAACTATGGAGAGGAGACAAATTATTGACGTTAGAAGCCATTATGAAACCACAAGACCTTCACCAAAGTTCATGGCTTCAATACCAACAAGTATCCCACTTTGCTCAGCATCTTATGAAAAATCTCCCCAAAGACAACAGTTTTCATGCTTTTGAGAAACTATCAGAGAGATTCAATAGAAGTTCTTAACGCTTAAAATGGTGCTAATTATGCCCCAACCAATCAGATGTTAGCTTTCAAGTGTTAAATAAGATCTGATTGGTTGGGGCAAAATTAGTACCATTTTAAATGATAAGAACTTTTATTGAATAACCCTGTATGTACAAAAGTTTTGCTTTAACACACAAACTTTCAATTGCCTGCAAGGCCCAAGAGACTAGTTAGAAGATTCTTTCTAGATGGTACAAATGTCCTGCAATATTACATAAAGCTTTCCCCAATGTCTCCCCAGTATGTCGGAGATGCAACTCAGACTATGTATCCATGTCACGCATCGGGTTTTCATGCCCAATAATCCAGCCATACTGGGAGACACTAATCTCAGCCTACAATAAAATAATGACAAATCAAACACCATGCACTCAATAATCCTACTTTCTATGATATCTGGCTCAGTAGCTCAGATCAAGAAAGGTCTGTTACGCTTTTTCCTAATAGTAGGCCGAACCATTCTCCCACGCCACTGGAAAAAATCAGAGCGTCCACCTCTCTGTGAGTGGATAAATGTATTGAACCACATCATGAGAATGGAAGCCCAGGCTTCTGCAGATTCTCACATTGGAGAGTCTACCCTATATCGCTCCTTTATATTTTACCATTCCTCACCCCTACCAAACTACCCCTCCTCTGATATATAGATAAAAATCCATAAGGTTATAAATACATACATCCATTAAACAAATTTATACAATAAGTTAACCAAAGACTGTATACATGATTTCAGGTAACAGTTAAAGGACAACAATATAAAAAAAAAACCATCACCCCCATTACATGTCCACACTTCCAGCAGCTGAAATCACTTACTCACATTTACAACTGTGCTGCCTTCCCTTAGATATCACACAGCAAAGATGAGTGCTAAAAGCCCGCCTCCTAGACGGCCCAGGGCCATGATTAACATAATACTTGTCATTGGCTGGTAGGAATGTCTGTAACAACCTCTCTCTTCCTCCTCTGCCAGTTAAACAAACTTGAAATGTCCTGTTGCTAGGATACAGCCTACATAAACAAGCTGGTGGATGGAGGAGTGTTTTCTCCCATGCTACCTTTGAATGACAGTTAGAGGCAGAAAGAATTATTATGCCCCCTTCACAGCATAGCTAATTGGAGGCAGAGAGAGGCTTGAAATCAGGTAAAAAAAAATGTATGGGGAGGGCAGCATACCTTTACTCTTTTTAAAGCAATTATTTAAAAAAATGCATTGAGGCAATACAGTTATCCTTTAATAGTTTATTAGTAGTTTAGGAAGAAAACACTTTTAGAAAAGTGTGTTAATCTTCATATTTACTTTCTTTAAAGAAAAACAAAAATAGATATGAAGACACGGATAACCTGTATCTTGCAATAAAAATGTTTATTAGGTAAACAATACAAATATATGTATAAAGAAAAATGTTTAATATTTATAAAAAACAATGTATTACCGTGTATACTCGAGTATAAACCGACCCGAGTATAAACTGAGGCATCTAATTTTACCTAAAAAAAACAATAAAAATGATTGACTCAAATATAAACCGAGAGTAGAAAATATGACCACTTCTGCTATGATTCTGTATTGTTTGAGGCTTTAGTTGCCCTTTAAATGAACAGCAGATTTCCCATATAGTAATAGCCATACTGGATAGTGCAGAATCCATTTTGTCGCTCAGTTAAATAGAATCCATTTTGGCACACAGTTAAAAAGGATCCATTTTTTCACACAGTTAAATAGAATCTATTTTGGTGCTCAGTTAAATAGAATCCATTTTGGTGCACAGTTAAATAGAATCCATTTTGGCGCACAGTTAAATAGAATCCATTTTGGCGCACAGATTAAATAGAATGCTCTGTAGTGTGTAATATAATCTGTAGATAGTAGTTTTGCTGTGTATGTCATGTTCTATTATATATCCTTTATATTTACTGAACAGCAGGTTATTAACTACAGTGTCCTTCAGTTGTCATGAAGAAAACATGACCTTGCCAGTCTAGTATTACAAATATTATAGTGGGTGTGTTTAAGTCTGGTGACAACTAGACCATCCATGCTTCTGTCTCCCACCCTCTTACAGCCTGAAAAACTCTGTTTATACTCGAGTATATACGGTATATCAGTGTTTTCTTAATAAAATACAGAATTGAAAGAAAAAAAAAAAAAAAAAATAATAATAATAATAATATACTGGAATTGGGGACTTATCGTCCATTGGGTTAAATAATTTCTCTATTCCAGACAGATTCCTTCTAAAACAGAGGAGAGGGCATTGGAATCCAAGGAGAACAGTTGATGACAAATTTAGCAGAACGTCAAGACAAATCAGAATAAAAAACTGCCTCTTGTTCCTTTGAAAGAGCACTTTACTGGCAATCTTAATACAGTTATAGCAAAAGGCTAAGAGCAGCAACCAGAGTGCAGGATTGTGCGTGTGCAAAGTCTTATTTTATGCAACATATAGTTTCAAGCAGCTTGGGGAGATGGGAAAAAAGGATTTTAGTGAAAGGTTAATTTTAGAAATGGAATAACAACAGCATTTTTTAGTTAAAGAGGAAATAAAAAGAAATGAATTAAGAGATGCACAGGTTTTTAGGTAGAACAAAAAGAGAAACTTGCTGGAATAGCCTTGTTCTAAAAAAAGTTCAGAATAAAAACATTTTTTCCTGAATTCTAGGCTAACAACTGCAAACTGAAGTACAATAGTGGGGGTAACCCCCCCAAACCACAACTCCACTGATGGTACCTTAGGTAATAACAAACTGCTAGGTCCCATCTAGATGTGGTACCGTGCTTGACCTGTGCTTTTTGTTCAATGGGAACCATTTGTATTAAATATTTTAAATTTACATGCACATTTTAGAAATAGTTTATTTTAGCTTGTCTATTTAAGGGGATGAAAGCAGGGATGGGGTTTCTGGTTTTTATGTAACAAATCAGTAGTGTTATTTTATGGGAGGTAGGGGTGATGCTACATGCTGTTTCTACTTACATGCTCATCAGCTGAAGGAAGATAGCTCTCCCTCCAACCCCCCCCTTCTCTAAAATAAGCACATGTATGCATTTGTTAGACAAAGGGAGGTGTGACGCTTAGGAGGGTTGCATCAGTGGGGAGGAATTGTCAGCCCATCCGCGACTGCTATTTTCCTACTCTGATATAGGAGCATGTAAATAGAAATAGAAGAGTAATCCTATCACCCACTGAATTATATTTTAATTTTAAAAATGTTAGAAAATAAGGTTAAACGACCCTTTGAGTGAAAAAGTGGAAAGAAAGTGGAAGTGGAAGGAGCCAGATTAATTAATTATATGGCTGTTACACAAGCAAATATTACTTACTTGGAAATTGGCTTCCTTCCTTTATTTGCAGAAGTAGGCCTGCTTCGGGCTGTAGATTTTTGATCGGACTTACTCTGGTTCTGTAATATTATGTAGACCGCAAAAACCACATTTAAATTCTTCAAATTGATATTATAATTTCCCATATTTAAAAAAGTAGCACGTTTTCTATATTTCCCAAGTACAAATGTTTTTCTTCCATTCATTGATCTAGTCTTGCTTTATGTCTAAGCCATCAGTCAAACTTTATAGCCAAAGCTCTAAAGTCTATAATGGGAGGCCCTCATAAATGGATTTCTCTTATGTGCCAGATCAGCTCACATTACAATGTAGCCACATTGAAGATCCAACCCACTGATAATGATCATGATATTGAGGCTGAACTATGCAGTGGAAAAAACTTGAAAAAAATAAAATGAGGGCCTCTGACTCCCTTTAAATTCACATGGAAAAGGCAGTAGCTGATATTAAAGGTAAAAAGAAATATATAAAAAAAATATATAATAAAATCTGTACCCATACAGTATATCATAGTTGTCGGGGTTAAATAAAGACCTAGGGGCTCAATTACCCAGACCTGAAGTTCAGTTTTAACTGAATATCGGTTAGCACGACTTCAACTCATTAATTGCACCAGCTGTGCGGGTATCGCAGGGATTTACCCACAGCTGCAAAATGAATATTAAATTTGCAGCAAGAGATTTACCCAGAGTGATAGCAGCTCTCTAGTATAGTTTAACCCTTTAAACACTTTTATAGCATAGTTTGGCTCTGCCTTCATTTAACATCTACACTCATCTTGCCTATAACACCTTGTGATATTTGGGGCTGCCACACCTACAATAAAGCACTTTGCTGAGTAAAATGTCCCAGACTCATTTGACCCTGTAGAAAATTTGGGTTGCCACCTTGCAGTCTAACAGGCATCTCTCAGGCCCATGTGTAAATAAAACAAAAACAATTTCTATTTCTATAAACAGTTATTTGCCACCTAGATTTATCAATGAGTATGGGATTCTATACATTTACACCAAAGATCTGCTACTGTTTGTAACACAACGTTTTCTAATTATAACTCTGTTTCATATTATTACCTTGACGTGGGAAAGTGCTAAAGTTGGTACCTCAGGAGAAAGAACGTTTCTAGAGATGCAAAAAAAAATTTTTTATTGGGTACTTACTGGAAGATATAAATATACATCTATTGGTACATTTTAAGGTTATATCAAGAAATATTGTAAAAACATTGCAACTACTATTCTGTATAGAAACAGCAAGAAGTATAATAATAAACAAAAAACACATACAAGCAAATTGCATTGGCAGCGATCTGTCCAAAAAGCTATAGTATATCTCAAAAAAACTACTGTGGGAAGACAGTGGCCAAAAAAACACTTTACCAATAGAGTTCTTGGAAATGATCGCAACTATATTGTCTTTTATTTTGTCCCAAGAAAATAAAATACAAACTGAATGAGATTTAATTTATTTTGTTTAAACACAGTAATTTATTGATTACCTTAGGCTTTCATTCTCATCTTCATCAAACAGCTTTAACCGAGTAATTGATGGCTTTGATAAAAGTTCTTGCTGTTCCCGCTGCATGAGGTTAAATATTTTTAGGATTGTTACAATTTAACATTATTCTCACACTTTCAGATCATAACTTCTCTTATAAGATATTATTTTTATTCTGTTGCATAAGAAACAACATATTTATTAAATTATTTTATATGGCAAATGATTAACCAGCTATGTCTTGCCTCGCTTTCTTCAATTAATCTAGCAAGAAGCTGGAGCGAGGTTACAAAACTTAGGTTCTCTGACAGGTCCCAGGTTCTCTGACTTCTGCAATGTATGCATATGTGGCCAGAGGAACAGCGGAGGAGTGTTCTGTAACTACGCTACGATCATCTGCTAGTTTAATTGAAGAACGAGAGGAAGACACAGCTCCTTTACCTCCCATTCTTCAATTAAACTGAAAAAAGGAAAGTTACTCTTTTAAAGGGCATGTCCACCCCCAAAACTTTAATCCCCCCACTACTGGCCCCATTGTGTAGTGTAGTTTAATCCTTACCTCACATCCCAGCTCCATAAGGTTCTCCTGTAGTCCCCCCCCAAAGTCCCAAAAAACTGCCCACCAGGAGTCCATATAGGACTCTGCCTCCTACCTGGCCTCCGGGAGAAGTTTGGCATGCGTACTGCAGCCCTTCTCCCCCTCCCTCCCCCTTCCTACACTGCCGTGTTACACTGCCACGGCAGTGCGACCCAATTTTTTTAATATATGATTCCCCCTGTCCCCCCAGCCCAAACTGCTCCATTTTTATTCTTAGAAAGCTCCCCAAACTTTACTTACCTTCCCTCTTTCCCCCGCCGAGATGAACTCCCAGCAGCCGCGTCCGTGATTGGCTGCCGCTCAGCCAATCACAGATGCGACTGCCGGTCCCGCCCCTCTGCTTACTTTTTCTCGCAAGCAGAGGGCTGGCAGCGCGGTGGAGGAAAGAAGGGAGGTAAGTAAAGTTTGGGGAACTTTCTAAGAGTAAAAATATAGCGGTTGGGGCTGGGGGGACAGGAGGAATCATATATTAAAAAAATATTTTAAGGGTGGACATACCCTTTAAAGGGTATCTCCACTGAGGAAAAAGCATTTTTTTTTTGGTTTATTTTAATGTACACCATCCCCCAACCCTCCCCCTACCTTTTTTTGCCCAGAATTCCTTTTCGTTTGATTGCAGCAGCATGGGAAAGTTGTGCAGGTTCCTGGGGGTGTGTCTTCCCCTGTGCTGGGAGTGCTGTCACTCAATGTGCATCATCATGGTAGCAGACACAACCACTTGGCTGCAGTAAGAAATCCTTTCCTCCCTGACTCTCTAAGTTCATTTTTCCAGCTGATTATGCAGAGAGACAGGGGAGGAAAAGTTAAACCCTCTTCCCACACTACTGTAACAAATACAGGGGAACTTGTGTTGTTTTTAATAAAGATTTGTTTGTGTCTAACTCTAAGATTGATTTCATAGGGGATGCTGGGAATATGAGGCAATCTGGTATGGGAGGGAGTGGGAGAGAGAAAAAGGAAGTACCTGATTACTCCTCCATTAATTAGTGAGAGGTGTGTGTGTGTGTGTGTGTGTGTGTGTGTGTGTGCGTGCGTGCGTGCGTGATCGACCAGACAGCAGTCCCCACAGATCCTCTCACATTCTGCGCATGCACTAAAGGAAAACACGCGTCGGACATTTTGCATGCAGGCAGTCAATGAAAGTGGGAGGACCTGCACCATCCACAGCGTTCTGGGACAAACTCATTAGATTTCTTTTAAACTACTGCTCAAAGACACAGGATACTGCAGGTACATTTCCACCATCCACATATCTATCCTTACAACCCAGGTGACTTTTAGCAGTGGAGATACCCTTTAAGTGAAAATATCATTAAAATGACAATAGTATTTTCCAAGCATCCCCCCAGTCTGGATTTTATCCAACAGGCAAAAGTGCACATTGCAGAGCATGTCTTTTGTCAGGAAAGTGTGTAGTGACTTGGCAAGAATGGGTTAACTATTAGTATTAGTTCTTGCAAAGGACCAATAAAAATACCATTCCGCCCTATTGTTTATATTACGATTAGTGAAGCATGGAACCAGATCTTCTTTTCCAGAACTGGGGCCGAACTGTGTATCTGGAATTCTCTTCAGCTAGGGGTCTAGTGGGTACCCTAAGAGGTCATTTTAAGGACAGCCATACATGTAAAATAAATGTATTTTGGTATTGGAATATGTAAGACAGAAACCAATATTATATTTGTTAATGGAAATGAAGGCCCCTCAAAATGATACCCAACATGGAGCCCTTATTCCCTTGCCAAGTCGAGTTATTCCCTTGCCAAGGCAGGTCATGTTGTGTATTGGAGGAATTGATAATTAATACTGGAGAGTAATATGTGGTCAATATCCCAGTACAATGTACATATCTACATTTATATGGAATCTGCCTAACTGAGGGGGAATGAATGCTTTTGGCTAGTCGTAAATCTGGACATTCCTAGACACTCCCACCTCATGAGGAGGGGGTGGTTCACGAAATGGTTTAAAAATCCTTGTAGCCCCTATAACTTTGTTCATACTGAGGGGACATGCTAAAACCGTGTGTATGGACCCGATGTTTCTTCCCGCCCCGGGATACAGGACTTCTTCTAGTGAGTAGGGTCTGTGAATATTTTTATCCTTTTTATTTTATATAACTGTTATACCTATTGTATGTCATTTTATTATAACACCATTTTCTTTTATTTTCGTATTATATGCACTGTCCACCTTTTGGAATATTAAATCTAAAATGTAATAAGTTTTGTCTTTGATGCTCTAAAAGAACTCAGTTTGCCTCTGATAAGTTTTTTTATGTGGTTGAATGAAATGTTTTGCAGTGTAAATGCTAATTAACTCTGTGACTGCTTGTGAAGGACTGATGCTAATTAACCAGTTAGTTGCTGGAGTGAATGGTGTAGTGTTAACCATTTTGCTGCCAGGACAGGGGTGTGCATAGTCAGTGAGAGTCAAGAGTGTTTTTGGGGCGTCTTTAAGGCCATAAGTGGTGGCAGCGAGTACCGAATGATTGGTCAGATCACGTGCCCAGCTACTGGCGTTCGTGACATCTTCTAATAAATTATGCACTAAGCAGAAAGTGGGCAGAGCAACAACACTACAGTTGTACTTTAAGTGTAATATATTTGCCTTTTGTTTTCTAATATCCCTTATCAAACAAATTGGGTATTAATAGAATCTGAAATGTCCAGAACCTTGCTGTACACTGACAACTAGATTCAGTCTAGATTCTTATTTCCCACTTGTCAAAAGACATCAGAAACTCCCAGGCAGCAATACGTGAATGGGTTAACGTCCCCTGCTCACTGGATACAGAAGAAACAATTAGCAGAAGTACAAATAGACCCCTCCCCCTTACCTCCTTGTAGTAAGTTTCAAAGCTTCAGAAGTAAATTAAAAAGGGGTGGGTGGGTGCTGCCTGAGGGTATGGCAAGGAAAAGAAACTCTTGGTAAGTATGATAGGAGTTTCTGATTTCCTGGCCATCCCCAGGCAGCAATACATGAATGGGTACCCAAGTAATACAATATGGGTGGGAAAAGAAAAAGTACAAAAATATATATGCTTTAACAAAAAATATTTAATTAGAGGCTTTGGACACGGACTGCAGTACTTTCTGACCAAAACTCGCCTCTATTGGAGTTTCTTAGTTCTAATTTATAATGCTTTATAGATGTATTTGGAGTGACCCAATTAGCTGCTCTGCAAAGCTCATCTGTTGTGACGCCACCTTCTGCCGCCCAAGAAGCCACTACACTCCTTGTAGAATGGGCTCGAATTTTTTGAGGAGGTGCCACCTTCTGGGAACTGTAGGCTTTAAGAATGGCTTGAACTACCAATCTTCTTAAAGTGATTGTGGATGCAGCTTTTAGGACCATATGGTAAGATAAACAGTCTTTATGACTTTCTAAAAGAAGTAGTTCTATCCACATAAATCCTTAGACATTGACCCACATGTGTTCTGCGTCCACCGTTAAGGCCTGAAGCTCACGGATTCTTCTCCCTGAGGACAAGGCCACTAGTAGAAGGGTCTTATAAGAGAGATCCGAAGAGAAGCTGTTTGTAAAGGTTCGAAATGAGGCCTGGTTAAAGATGTAAGAACCAGTGGAAGAGCCTGCTGTGGAAAAAATTACTTCTTAGGTGGTCTAATTCTCATAACTCCTTTAAGAAATTTTTTAATTAGAGGCTCAGGAAAGAGACTTTTTCCAGTTACTGAAGAAATAGCGGAGATTTGTACTTTGATGGTATTAAGTGCCAAACCTCTATCTAGACCTGCCTTTAGGAAATCCAATATTTGAGGTATTGACATCTGTAATGGATTCAGCTTTCTCTGTAAGGCCCAGGACTGAAAAACATTCCAAATTTTATCAGATCTGGAATTTGTGGAACTTTTTCTTGCTTTTAAAAGTGTAAAAATAACTTTTTCGGAACAACCGTGATTCACCAATTTTCTCTTCTCAAACTCCAGACTGCCAGTCTCATCATCCTGATGTTCGGATGGGTAATCCTGCCCTGTTGTAATAAGTTGTTCTTGAGAGGAAGGTGATATGGACCATCTATAGTCAATCTTCTCAGAAGGGGGTACCATGGACGTTGAGGCCAATCTGAGAACTTCCATCCGAGAAATAAGGATCTTCCTTACAACCCTGGAGATTAACGGGATTGGGGGAAATATATATGCTTTTAACCCCTCCCAATCCTGACTGCATTGACCGCAAGTGAGTTCTTGGTTTGATACCTGGAGAAGAATTTCTTGACTTTCGCATTGCTGCTTGTGGCCATTAAATCGATTTAAGGATACCCCCATTTCTTGACTATAATACTATTTGAGGATGAAGGCTCCATTCACCGTGATCTATTATGTGCCGGCCTGGAACATAAAGAGCTATGATTGATGATTAGATTTTTCTGTGCAAATTTCATTATCGGGACTAATTCTCGCATCATGGTTGGACTTTTTGTTCCGCCCTGCTTTCTTATATAGATTGCAGCTGCCAGGTTGTCCGTCCATACACATATGAACAATCCCTCTATCAGATGATGGAAGGTCTGAAGAGCTCTGGACACTGCTCTTAACGCTATTATTCCTGAAGGTAGAGTGGTACATCTCTTCACCCAAAGACCTTGAGCAGTATGATGGAGGATATGGGCTCCCCATCCTATGGCTGAAGCATCGATATATAGCTCTAGATGCTGCGGCTCTAGTAGGAACCTACTCGTAAGTTGCTTGGCACTGTCCACCACAGATCTTTTTGTTTTAACCAAGTCGGAAGTGACAGGATCTGCACCCAGTTGTGTGTTGTCCCTATTTTTTCCCTGTTTGTCCCTATTTTTTAGAAAATACAACTGGATCGGTCTCATTTTCCATGCAGCCTATCTCACAAGGCCTATTGTGGAGGATAGGTTGCCTAAAAATGTCATATATTTTCTTGCTGACATCTTGGACTGTGAAAG
This sequence comes from Hymenochirus boettgeri, assembly GCA_019447015.1. Taxonomy (NCBI): domain Eukaryota; kingdom Metazoa; phylum Chordata; class Amphibia; order Anura; family Pipidae; genus Hymenochirus; species Hymenochirus boettgeri. The sequence continues at coordinate 186,629,194 of CM033471.1, forward strand.
GAATTCTCAATCTTGCTGGACTATCGAAGATATCCTCTTGGGAGGTAAGTATAGTAGATTTAGATTTGTGTCCACTGTTTCCCCAAGGAATACTAAGTTGGGTAATCCAACCTAAGATGTCTGATGGTTGCACCAGATTTCCTACAGGTTGTGCAGAAGGAATAAAAGTATCTTCATATAAATCCTGCATGCAGCTCCTGCAAAGCTTTTTGTCTTTATATGCTGGCTTATTACAAGCTCTGCAAAGGACTTCATGTTCAGAGGAAGAAGATGAAGATTCCTTGGACCTTCTCCTTTTAGAATCTGACTAAAAGACAGACAAGAAAAAAGGATGCTTAGCATCATAGCATTAATGTGCCTCTTTTCGCAGAGAAGAAATACACTTACCACCTCCCCTTAGCCCTGGAATGACCTTTGGCAGCCAGCTCAATAGTACTCAATGCTGAAACAAGCAGCAAGCAAGGGCCAGAGATGGTGAGAACAGCCGGCTTTTTAAAGCTTTCCCGCTTCTGACCAGCTGCAAATGGCAAGCGGGGAAACAATGGTGGCTCTATCCTGAGCTTGAGCAAGGCGGGCACAACGGAAGGACATCGGTCAGAGAGAGGCACCAAAGAACTATGACTGGAATAATCGGGTGGAAAGCGCATGGCAGACAACCGCACAGCAGGACATCCGGAAATGCAGATGAAACAAACTACAAGGAGGTCAGGGGGAGGGGCCTATTTGTCCTTGTGCTAAATGTTTCTTCTGTATCCGGTGAGCAGGGGACATTAACCCATTCACGTATTGCTGCCTGGGGATGGCCAGGAAAGATACCCTTTAAGAACAGATTTATTTGTGGAACAAGCCCTTTCATTAGAATGCTTATTAAAACAGAGATACACCCAATATATAGAACTGTATCCTCTTTTATTTGAAAAATATGCAAAAATGATCAAGAATATCCAGGACCAACTTGACAAGTTAATATTTTGGTTCAAACTAATTCACATTGCAATTAGCATTATTTTATTGGTAATAGATTTCTTACCATCACTTCTTCTGCTTCCCGTACCAAATTAGTTGTCTTTGCCTCTAGTTCTGCATTTAACCTTCTAAAATATTAAAGAAGGCAATTAACCTATTTATCTATTAAACAAATTTAAATATAATAATAAATATTAATATTAAATATTATATTTTATATATACAACTTTTACCCAACGTAATTCAGCTTTGGACACTGCCGAGTTTTTCTAGTTTTGCAGGTATCATAGCTTCCTCCACTAATAAACATGCATTTCTACACCAGTTTCTGACACCTTCATGCACAATTTATATGTGGCTTTTATTATTTCAGACCCTGCATTTCCATTTTCAGACATTATTTTGTGGCTTTACTAGAGCATGTAGGTCACCATCATGTTGTCCAGTCTACTTTTGGTTGAGAGTCTTACTTTTGATCTAATCTTCCATAATCGTTAAAGGGCATGTCCAGTCCACCCCCAAAACTATAATCCCCCCCACTACTGGCCCCATCATGTAGTGTAGTTTAATCCTTACCTCACATCCCAGCTCCATAAGGTTCTCCTGTAGTCCCCCCCCAAAGTCCCAAAAACTGCCCACCAGTAGGATAGCAGAGTCCATATAGGACTCTGCCTCCTAACTGGCCTCCGGGAGAAGTTTGGCATGCGTACTGCAGCCCTTAGTAGAGATCTGAGCATGTTTGACCCATCCAACAGCCAATCAGTAGAAAAAAACTGTTATGAACATTCCAAGGAGGTGTGCATCTTGGGAAGAAGAAGGACTGTTACAGAACCTGAAATGTCAGCTCACTAATGTCAACAGCAGGGAATAGCAAAGGGTATAAATTAAATAGATTTTTCAAAATGGAAGAGAATGTAGAATAACTAGGTATGCATAAAATAAACTAAGAATTCTAAAAATAATTATATTTTCCAATGAACTTTCTCTTTAAGCCTAGACCATTCTATCAATTAAGCCATTTTGCAACTTCATACTACTGTATATTGAATTAGAATTAACTTTATATTAAGAAAATACAATATGAACCATTAGTGTTTATTTACTCATATTGCATTAACAATACATCCCGACAGTCTTTTGCATCATTTCTTATGTTGTTATTTTCATTATTTCAGTATTACTGTAAAAAAGTAGAAAAAATGTATAGTTGCCCTATGTTTAGCCTAAATGTTTGAAAGGAAACCTAAATAATTATTTAAGATTGCTGCCAAATAACTGAAACAGAACTAAACCAAGGTCTGTTTTTATTAATATTAAAAAGCAATTAGCAAAACAAAAACTTTTTAAATATAGGGAACACTTACCTGTACTCATCTTCTTTAGCTAAAAGATTATCTTGCAGGGAAAATTTAGGGATGGCAGATAATTGCTGTTTGGAAGCACATTTGTTTTTCTTTGCCTAATAAAACAAAAACAAAGAGATTTTGAGATGGTGAGACTGTGCAGACACTACAAGAAGACAGTGAGTAATGGAGGGGGGTCAATAAGGAGCACTGACTAAACGCCGGGTATGGAGAACGCCGGGGGAGAGAGGTAAGGTAAGTAATGATTGGAGAAGTTTCTGCTAAAACTATTATAGCGGTTGGGGCTGGGGGAGGGAGCCCTACTGTATACCAAAGGGGATTTACACTAGGGGGAGTGAGAGCAAAATGGGTGGAAGAGGGAGGGAGAGCTCCAGTGCGCATGGCAAAATTTTCCCTGAGGAGAGACAGGAGGCAGAGTTCTATATGGAAGCCTCAGCCAAAAAATCATTAGCATTGTTATGTCCTGAACCGCAAAGTCCTCACCCCTGGGTGAGGACTATTGGCGACGAGGCCAATAGGAAGGCACGTTCTGCAACAAGTGTGCCTTCATATTGGCCTCGTCGCCGACGGGGAGGAGGGGGCGGAGCCTACCAGAGCAGCGTTGCTCTCAGAGTCTGCTGTAGGCTGCGCGAACCCAGGGGTGAGGACTTAGCGGTTCAGGTCCTCACCCTTGGTAAAAGCTAAGGAACAAGGAAGAGGAGCAGAGGGAAGGTGAGTATAATTGTCCTTTAAGTGACATTTATATTTTATCCCTAGGTGCATTATTCTTAAGAACTTTTTTTTACATTGGTTTTAAAGGGCAAGTCCAGCCTTAAAAAAAAAACTTACATACAGGTAAATCAACCCCCAAAACCCTAAACGGTAATAGTTTGAAATCTGAAATATATAAGTCTAACCTGAAATCCTGGACAATGTCCTGTTGCTCCTGTTTCTGCTTCTGCTGTTTCTGGTTCTTCCAGTTAGCAACTGTCAGTTATGGATTTGACAGTTGACATCACAGCCAATGACTGAATGTTAATCCCAGATTTGCCTCTTCTGAGCATGCTCAGGCTCAGTACAGATTTCTAAATTGCTCAGTTTCCATGAGGCATCCAGAAGCATAGCAGGCATACGTAATTCATAGGGCAAAGTATGATATCTCAACATATTTTAAAGAGGCCATTCTTTTTAAAAGATGTTCTTATGTGGGTGGAGTTGTCCTTTAACCAGATTCTATTAGCCCTAGCGAAGCTTGTCACTGCTATGGCTGGATGAAGAGAGCCACCAGCAACAGAGTATGTTATTTTTATCAAATCTTCTTGTCTTCCTCCTAATAGATCTCTCAAACTCACTCATCATTCATAGCTAGTGAAATTTTCCTTTCCACTTTCAGAAAAGAAAACTACGGTAAGCAGAGAATTTCACACTGCCTTAATTACATTTTCAATTTGCTCATGAACATCAACATGTGCCAAATCACATGGGTGTGGCACTGAGAACCGGTTGCAGCACATCACACGTTTGTTGCTGCAACAAAGCTGAGGGGAGAGTCTTAAAGACCCTTTCTTTGTAAAGGTTTTTCACACATGCGATAGCAGGCCTGACTCACGGTACACAATTGTGTACTGAACAGCCATTTTAGGTCAGTCCTTTTTGAGGATACGCCTGGTCATATCAACAACGAGGTCCGATCAGCCCTTAGGTACACAATTGTGTGCCGTAGGTTGGACTGAGATTGCACATGTATATGGAGCTTAAGGACAGGAAAGAGAAATCCTTTGACAGTGCAAGGACAGGAGAAAAAGGCTTGAGATAAAAGGAACCGAAATTTAACTATATCTTGGGAGGAGCTTGTTAGTGGCAGGTAGAAAGAAGCATAACCCATTACATGTCCACTACCATTAGGACCAAGTAAAAATAATGCTGCTCTTTTCTCTCTCCACTTACCAGACCTGTAACTGCAGGCTGAACAATTACTGTACCAAGGCTGAACAGTGTTAAAACTAATCAGAATTCATTACAAAGCGGGAGGCTACAAAACTCTGTAAAGGGCTAGGCCAGGGATTCTCAAACAGTGTGCCCCCAGATATGTAAAAAAATCTACAACTCACAGCATTCCTCAATTAGGGAGGGTAGTAAAGGAAGTTGTAGCTGGGAGTTGTAGTTTTCAAATATCTAGAGACACACCGTTTCAAAATTCCTAGGCTAGGCCACATTGCCGTGTTTTCCAGTGCGGGAACGATCATGCAGCGCATGTCAATGTGGGTGGCCGCATTGCATGTGCTGCAATCAGTTTTCAGAAAGCATGTGATCACCATTTTTTTCCCAATCGTATGAGCTCTGATTGCGGACAATTGCGTGGATGGCAACTCAAATGTGAGGTGACACTTGTGAAACACAAAAGTAAAATAAAACCAGCAAAACATTACTGAAATCATAAGCATCTACTTCATAAAGTATCTTGATCTGCACCTGTAGTAAGAGTGAAAAAATAATATGATGTTTGCATGCAAATGATCTTTCTAAATACTTTTATTTCAAAATTGGTTAGATGTTAGTTAAAGCCAATTAGATGTTCTTTCTTATGAACGTCTAATTAGCTTTACCATCTAACTGCCCCACTGTAACAAAGGTCTTAAAGTGGATAAGTAAATCCCATTTGTGTAACATTGCAGGTGAGTTAGTAGTGTTTAGGCACCCTAATAGAATAGTTCAGTCAAAAGTGAACTTTTGCTTTTTTGCATTAATTGAAGAATGGGGGTTAAAGGAGCTATGTCTTACCCTCTATTCTTCAATTACTGTTACAGGAACCAGGATCACAGTGTTTAAACTTACCTGCTCCTACGAGCTTGTAGCCACCTCTGACAGTTCCTGGCTGCTTCCTGCGTATACTATACTATAGCACGCACGGGTTCTGCTATAGTAACATAGCCAATGGTATCCATACAGTTTGTAACAGTAACTAAGGAACAGGGGGTAAGACATAGCTCCTTTACCTCCAGTTCTTTAATTAATGAACAAAAGAAAAGGTTTATTTTTTTGAGTGAAACTTTACTTTAATTACTCTGCTGTGTAATATAACATCTTGGTTTATTTGCATTTATTTACACTTAGAGAACAACTATTTTAGTGAACTAAAAATGTGGCACCTGATCCTTGAGTAAATGGGGGATTATGGCTACTATATGAAAAGCCCATTGACACAGGCCAATAAATCACAATTTTGCCCACTTTAACCCTTTCACTGCCACAGATCGTATATTCACGATCTGTGCAGTGAATGCACAAACTGCCACAGATCGTGAATATACGATCTGTGGCTTCCCCCCTCCAAAAATTTTTTTCCCCCCTGCTAGGGCCGATCGGGGGGCAGCATTCAACTGCCCCCCTAGTCCCCTCGATCCCCCCTCGGTTTCGTCCAAATCCGAGGGGGGGATCAGGAGATATCCTGCATTGAAGATTTCCCTACCTTGAAGCTGCCGGTCCGGAGGAGGAAGCTGAATGGGAGACCCCGGTGACATCACAGAACTTCCTCCTTCACCGGGGTCTTCCCATATGGAGGTACACTGCTGCCCCCGGTGGTCCAGTGGAGGTACTGCAGCATGATCTATGGAGATCATGCTGCAGTCCCTAAGTATAGTAAAAGCTGTCAAGCTAACAGCTTACTATACATTTTGTGAATGGAACCAAAGTTCATTCACAAATAGGATTTTTTCTAAGTCTTTGCTACTTAGCGAAGGCTTAGAAAAAAAATGGGGACAGAGATCAAAATTGGTGATCACTTCTGATCACCAATTTATTGATCTTTGCCAATGAATGAAAAATCACTTCCTGGAAAATGATTTCCGGGAAGTGATTTTTCCGATTGGATTTCGAATTGGAAAACGGGCATTTATGCCCGTATTCCAAGTTCGGTATCATTCCCTAAGATGATTTGATGATCATCTTTGGGAATGATCCCCAAAAAATAGGGGAAATGCACACAAAATAAAATCTTAAAGTGATACACACACCTTTTTTTTTTAACCTAAAAACTATAATTAGCAAAAAAATTGTCTTCTCCAAGCTTCCCAATGTCCCCGTGTGATACGCTAAAGTAAACGCGGATCATTATTTGTTCGATTTCAAGGGAAACTAGCCTATTTAGTAGGGAATTTTGCAGAGGTACAAAAAAAGACCAGATTTAACTTTTAGGATCAGTAAAAGTGTGCAAAAACTTGTGGGACTCTCCGTACTAACTGCTTTTCACTAAAATACCACTAAAAGGGGGAGTGGGGATAGGGGTGGGGGGTGGGTGGTGTGGCGTTTTTTTTATTTTTTCTTGTAATTGCAATTGCGCATGGATCCCATTTGAGCTAGTTGGTGGCCCCGTCTCTGTTTGCACCCACCCATATGGCATACCGTTTGATTCAGGACATGTGGAGATTGCCGTTTAGTGGTTTTTTTACTTGCCAAGTGGGTTTAGGTAGGATTTCAACCATTGAGTCCTCTTATTTTATTTTTTCACAAAATCTCCTAAAAGCACGGACTTCTTTGGATCAGTGGGTCTGGAATTCTTCATGTATGTATGAAAGCATGGCATGGTAACGTAGATGAAGGTGTGTAGATTCCAAAAATATATAGTTTGGGGGGGGGAATTTCCATGTTTTGGGACTGTTTCCTTAGAAAAAGTGTAGGCTGTTCAAATTACAGAGCACTTTGATTCTTTTTGTAATTGCATTTGTGCATGGTCCCATTTGAGCTAGTTGGTGGCCACGTCTCTGTGTGCATCCACGCATATGGCATAACGTTTGATTCAGAACATGTGGGAGATTGATATTTAGTGGGGGGTTTTATTTGTGGGGGGCATTTCCAAGTTTTGGGGCTGTTTGAAATTACAGAGCACTTTGTTTTTTTCTTGTAATTACACTTGTGCATGTGTCCCATTTGAGCTAGTTGGTGGCCATGTCCCTGTGTACATCCACGCTATGGCATACCGTTTGATTCAGGCATTTGGAAGATTGATAATTGACAAGTTTTTTTTTACATGACATGGAAATTTGCCATGATTTTTAACTTTGAATTGATTTTTATAAATTTTTCCTGAAAATCTGGTAAAAAGCGAAATTTACATGAAACTCTGCCCACACCATTGGTGGTATGCATAAAGGAATCACACCATTGTGTAGCTGAAGGTGTGTAGATTCCAAGTATATAGTTTGGGGGGGTATTTCTAATATAGAGGGTGTTTAGTCTGACAAATCTGAAAAGTTGCTGTAATTGGGCCATGTTCATTGGCTCACTTGTGGCTAGTTGATTCCACGTTTGCGCGTGGAACCATACTAGGGCATACCGTTTGATTCAGGACATTTGGGAGATTGATATTTGTTAACTTTTTTTTACATACTTGGGATTTTGGCATGATTTCTACCTTTGAGAGTGTTTTTTTTTCAATTTTGTTTAGAAATCTGCTAAAACTGTGAACTTTACGAAGAACTGCGCCCACACCATTGATGGTACGAATGAACAAACTACAGAATTTCGTAGATAAAGGTGTGAGGATTCGAGAAATATATGGTTGTTGGGGGTTGTTTTGTGGGGAAAATTGCAGACTGTTCAAATTCAGATTTGACTGAATATTTTTGCGTTTCTGAGCCATTGTGCATTGTTTCACTTTGTGTCTTTTGGCTTCCACGTCCACGTGTGTAACCACAATATGGCATACCGTTTGATTCAGGACATTTGGGAGATTGATATTTAGTAGCTTTTTTTTACATTGCATTTTGTTTGGCATGATTTCTACCTTTTGAAGTTGTTTTTGTTCATTTTTTCAGACAAATGCGAATTTTTACGAAGAACTGCGCCCACACCATTGATGGTATGAATGAACAAACTACAGCGTTACGTAGCTGAAGGTATGTAAATTCTGAGAATATTAGTTTTGCGGGGGTATTTCCAAGTTAGAGGGTGTTCAGTTTGAAAAATCTGGGAAAATGCTGTTATTGGCTCACTGCGCATTGTTTTACATTTTGACTAGTCGCTTCCACGTCCGTGTGTGTAACCACACATATGGCATACCGTTTGATTCAGGACATTTAGGAGATGATATTTGGTTAAGTTTTTTTTACATTAATGGGGTTTTGGTGTGATTTTGTAACTTTGAAATGTATTTTTCTCTATTTTTCCAGAAAATTGTGTAGAAATGCGAAATTCTACAGAAAGAACGCACCCACACCATTGATGGTATGAATGAACGAACTACAGTGCTACATAGCTGAAGGTGGTAGATTTCAGGAATATATAGTTTGTGTGGGGATATTTCTGAGTTACGGGGGTGTTTTGTGGAAAAAACTGTAGACTGTCCAAATTCGGAGTTGGCTAAATATTTTCGCCGTTTCTGAGCTATCGTGCATTGTCTCACTTTGTGGCTTTTCGCTTCCACGTCCGCGTTTGTAACCACACATGTGGCATACCGTTTGATTCAGGACATTTGGGAGATTGATATTTAGTAACTTTTTTTTACATTCCATGAGGTTTTGGCATGATTTCTACCTTTTGAAGTTGTTTTTTGTTAATTTTTTCAGAAAAGTGCGAACTTCTACGAAGAACTGCGCCCACACCATTGATGGTAAGAATGAACAAACTACAGCGTTACATAGCTGAAGGTGTGTAGATTTCAGGAATATATAGTGTGGGGGTTATTTCTAAGTTACGGGGGGTGTTTGTGGAAAAACTGCAGACTGTCCAAATTCGGAGTTGGCTAAATATTTTCGCCGTTTCTGAGCCATTGTGCATTGTCTCCCTTTGTGGCTTTTCGCTTCCCACGTCGCGTGTGTAACCACACATATGGCATACCGTTTGATTCAGGACATTTGGGAGATTGATATTTAGTACCTTTTTTTTACATTCCATGAGGTTTGGCATGATTTCTACCTTTTGAAGTTGTTTTTTTTAATTTTTTCAGAAAAGTGCGAACTTCTACGAAGAACTGCGCCCACACCATTGATGGTAAGAATGAACAAACTACAGCGTTACATAGCTGAAGGTGTGTAGATTTCAGGAATATATAGTTTGTGGGGGTTATTTAAGTTACGGGGGTGTTTGTGGAAAAACTGCAGACTGTCCAAATTCGGAGTTGGCTAAAATTTCGCCGTTTCTGAGCCATTGTGCATTGTCTGCCTTTGTGGCATTTTAATTTGGTATAATATTCTAGGAGGTGCAGTTTTAGTTTGGGGGGGTCTCCTGTACAGGAAAAGTGGGGTACCTACATATATCTGGTATCGTTGTATTCGGGAGTATCTGAGCTTTTAGAAACATTAAGATTTTGTGCGTAACTTAAGAAACTATAAGTAAAAATGGGAAAAATACATGAAAATTTGCAAATTTTTCATTTTTTTACATATTACCCATAATTCCAGTAAATTTCCAGAAAAGTTGCAAAATGTTGTTACCATGTTAAAGTACACTTTGTGCTGAAAAAACAATGTATAAATTCCTGATTTACTGCAAGGTTTCCTACTGTAAAATTAGTCTAAAGCGATTAAGGACAAAATCCTGAAAATTCTTCTGGCAGTTAACGCAAAAAAAAATGAAATTCTGGCAGTGAAAGGGTTAAACTACTCCATATAACTGGCGTTTATTTTGGGTGAAAATTAGAAACTACAACCCCCAGCATGCCTTGGTTGTAAAATGCAATCAAGGCATGTTGGGGGTTGTGGTGTCCAAACATTTGGAGTGCCATGGTTTGATATCACATACAAGTCATCTAGTTCACTGGAGATGTTCACTACATGAGGACAGCATATTGTTATTCTAATGTCATGTGGATTCCCCCTATCAGATTACCTTACTGGGCAAGTCCTGCCCAACCAAACCACTTCGGTGATCAGTCATCGCGGGGTTACCAACCGTCTATGTTTACGGACAGTCCGGGACAATACACACGTATAACTAAGCTGTCCGCGATTCCCGTGAATGGTCACAGCTGTCTGTTATAGTGCTCGGTTCCGGTCGGAATCGGATTAAGTGTCTCACGAACAGAAGGACAGGAATCTCAAAGTACGTTGCTATGTACAACCAAAAACAAAGCTGTAACTCCTCCCTCGCTCCTCCCCCCTCCCCTTTAATAAAAGTCAGTTGGAAGCCTGAGCTCGGGTCCTACTCTCTGACTCCTCCCCCCTCCCCTTCAGTTTGCAGCAGAGCCGTTTGAGTGACAGCCCTGAGGTGCGCTCTCTGATCGTTTCTGAGTCTGGGGGTGGAGCAGTTGCAGGTTGTCTGGTTAACTACTGTTACTGGATGAGAGGAGGTAGCATGGTTTCGAAGCAGGTACATAACTATGTCATAGCAGTGCAGGCAGCTGGGGGAGAGATGAGAGAGGGAGGTGTCTGAAGCTGCACATAATTATTATGTGCTGCTGGGAGATTGAGCCATAATTGAGCAGGGTCCAGGTAATGTTTAATCAGGTCTGGGATGAGGGGGTGGCATACATGAGGTTAATTTCATTTTATAACTGATGAATACCACCTAAATACTGAAGAAGTCCCTATTGAATTGGTTTACACCATGTACACTACTAAACTTTTTAAGTGTTCCTCCACCTATTTTAGGTTTAGGACACTTGAAGAATCAGCCCTACAGCAGCCACAGTTTACCAGTCAGCCCTCCAGTTAACCAGCCAATGTCGTCAGCCACCCATTTATCCTGTCAGCCTTCCAATTCACTAACTAATCATCCCAGTGTTGTCAGCCCTCCAATTCTACTTCACCAGCCCAACATATTTTTGGGAAAGCAGGGCCATTTCTAGCCATCTTAGTGCCCTAGGCGCCCTCTCACCCACGTGTCACCCCCCTCCAAAAGAAGTAGAAGGAAAGAAAAGCACACAAAATCCAACAGTGAAGGGGAAAAGCAAGAAAGGAGGAAGAACATGGTCATCCCATATGTAGCAGGGGTCTCCAAGAAATTAAGAATTTTCAAAAAACACTGTTTTTTGAACATACTGAGGCCTATATATTTGTATTGGGGGAACGCCACCGAAGTGTACCTTTTGAGAAAGCCCGGGGTACCGGGCAAAACACGTCAGGGGGACCACTCCACCCACTGTTTCAGATTCAGTAGCTCTCATTGTAGGATAGAGATACCTATGCCTGCACCTCCAGAGATTGCCTATACAAGTGTTGAGCCATGCACAGGGACAGATAAGTATATACGCTGTATACACTGCTAAACATGAGGATTTACTTTGATGTACTTCTGTAGGTCTTTACTGTGTAGGATTTATCATAGTATGGCACTGTGCACTTTATATTCTATCCTTGGTTACTTGAACTATTATATATGAGATGCTGCTATTTGTATATTGTATATTTTAATGGTTTTTAAATTATTCCGTTTGCACATGATATAGTCCCGTTACGTATGTGTGTACATACTTCAATAAAGGAATGTAAATATTTTTTCACCGATAATAAGTGAGTGCTGCAGACTTTCTTTCTCTTTCTTTGAATATTTTTTCTCCTGCTACTATCCCCTTAATGTTTGCATTCATTCCCGAGTAGAAAGGACCAAACGAGCTGCACACTATATGTTGATAGAAATAGTATAAATATTGCATGATACAAAATCATCAATGTTTCGGGGACCTTGTCCCTTTTATGAAAAGAGCAGGCAAGTTCATTCAGTATGTAATGTGTAATTGTACTGCCCCTCTTGTGCTTTCTCCCTCTTACCAGTTATAAATGCTGCCTAAACACTCCTGGCTTTCTGAGAAAGGCACAGACAGTAGTTTGGTCATTTTGGTGATGCATGCTTTGTTTAGCTTTGACTTAATAAATAATTTCTTAATCTAACTACACATTTATTCTGCCCCACACACACATATAATTTAAGCATAATAATAATTACTTTTATGAGGTTTAGTTGAGAAAATAAACAAACATACCCACAATATTTATATTTACGTTTTTGTTCATGTTTCCAGTCTCCCATTAATGCAATCACAGTTGAATTTTTAAATGAAAGGATCCAGGGGTTTTCAAGTGTTTGGTGTTAGGGATTAATCCAGCTGTTTACCGTAAATACTTAAGGAATTGACAGAGCTAGAGCCCCAATGTATTGATTTGTCACTATGATTTAAAAGAAGTGATATTTTCTACTAACCATTTCTGATGTTATTAAAATTAACATATTATATATGTCAGTAAATGACTGGTTACAATGCTATTTTTGTCTTATCATTTTGGTTTTTTTTGTTTTTTTATAGAGAGACAGTAAACGGTATAGGGAGATTTCACTAAAACGGTATAGGGAGATTTTACTAAACTGTTAATCCCTTTCTCAGTTAAGGCATTATCACTTTGATTGTAACCTAGAGTGACCGTACCAGTTGAGTCTTAGCCTGCATAATGATGCATTGGTAGCTGGGTAGACAATAAGCTTACTTTAAAGTAAACAACCAATCACAATCTACAAACAATAGAAAAACAACTTGTCACCATGTATCTATGTAGAAAAAGAGGCTATTCTGATTCTAATACATGCCATAGGTTAAATAAATCTGAAAATCGTTTTCAAGTGGACAATTGCAAGCTTGCTTTTGTTATAAACAAATGTGACCATGCTTTATAAATAACTTGATGGTGATCTCTTGGGAAATTTAACAATAAAATAAGAATGTATAAAAGGGTGCAAATAACATATTTGGAGAACGAATATGATGATAGTGACTGCAAAAATGTAATATGTGCTCCCATTTCTTTATGCTCTTCACCTACACGTTTTCTGCATACCCACCTTATTATTATTATTGTTGTGGATTTATATAGCGCCAACATCTTCCGTAATGCTTTACAATTACATTTATACATTCACATCAGGCCCTGCCCCGAAGAGCTTACAATCTAAGCACATTTATTTGACACAAACAACCTATTAGTATGTCTTTATGATTGTGGGGGAAACCAGAGTGTCCGGAGGAAACCCACGCAAGCACGGGGAGAATATACAAACTACTTGCAGATGTGTCCAAGGGTGGATTTGTACTCAGGGCCTCAGCGCTGCAAGGCATCAGTTCTAACCACTGAGCCACCGTGCACCATGGCTGTGGAGCTGGCATCAGAGCATAGTGTGCACACTTAAACTGGTAATAAACTGGTCCAGTGCACATGCTCAGCTTGTAAGAAACATATAATACATAAGGCAAGGCATTTTCAATGGGGAGGTACAGTGGCGAGAATCTATAATACAATCACTCAGTTATGTCACTGAGTAACTTCCTGTATTCCACTGCCCCTCCCCCTGTCTCCCCCTCCCTGTATTAGTCATTTATATAGGAATCCCTGTTTATTATTGAGAGACGATGTTTGGTCCTTCTTTCTCTTTTCAATAGGAACAGTAATTAACTATTTATACTAAACAGGGATTCCTATATAAATGACTAATACAGGAAGGGGGAGACACAGAGGTAGTGGGCAGGTTTGTTTGTTTTTTTTTGGGCTGGCCATATGTATTATAAGAAATAATACACTACCTACAGTGTAATATATGGATTTTCTTCACCTCGGAGTTCCATGACCTGTATAAAAGCACTTGGCCTGCGGCCTTGTGCTTCTATATGGTCATGGAACTCCTCGGTGGGGTAATATCCTTATATTACACTGTAGGTAGCGTATTATACCTTATATATACCAGGTGGCGAAGGTAACCGGACAGGACAGGACATTGCAAGATGAAAAAGGCTGAATCCCTATTAAACCAGTGCAGTGGTTGGGGCTTATGGAAAAGGTGTGTAGTTGTGGATTCTTAAGATATGAATAAAATATTTTTAGTAAAGCATTCATTTCCATATAACATGTATTAATCACGGGCTTCCGGCACGCGATGTAGTGGTTGCGTCTCCTGAGGCCTCCACGCTGCCTCCCTGGAAAAACCGGCAAAAATAACATTTCCCCAGATCCTCGACCCCACAAGCAGCAAATACTTACCTACCCACCTAATGGAGAGGTATCTGAAAGCTCAATCGGGTCATCCATCCACGAAACAGGACAAATCAAAAAGAAAGCGTGATCAGGCCCGGCGACCAAAAATGGCACCCAAAGATCCAGAACAAACCGTAGAAACCCACGATGATCAGAGCCAGTACACCTCAGACTAGGAACCACAGACTCCGACCACTCGGAGCTCCAAACTGGCCTTGGAAGTAACCAGCTTACTTAAGACAGATATCGCCAAAACAATAAACAGATCCGTTGACAAAATAATCCGTACCCTCCAACAGGAACTGAACTCCCACTCAGACCGACTAGAAAAGGCTGAGCGTAGAATCCTGACTTTGGAAGAGGACATGGATAAATCGGCGACCATAATAACGGAGCTCCAACAAAAACAAATCATTCTAATTGATAAAGTCGAGGACCTCGAGAATCGATCTAGGAGAAATAACCTGCGATTCCTAGGTCTCCCCGAATCCTACTCACCAACAGTGCTGCTGGATTTCTGCGCCCGTATGATACGGAAGGCCTTGAACTTTACAAATACCATAACAGTGGAAAGAGCACACAGGGTGGGCCCTCCATGCAAACCCACGGAGCGCCCACGCCCTGTAATTGCCAAGTACCTGAATTACGCAGACAAAGCAGCACTCCTACGGGCCTATAGACAAAGCCATGGCCTACAAGTTTAAGGCCACAACATCCTAATCTTCGCAGACTACTCGGCAGAGGTCAGCCGTAAGAGACGATCTTCCCCACACCTGACGCCAACAACTCCAAAATCAAGTCCCAACCGACCCTCCTCACTCCACCAGGATACACCACCCAGATACCCCAACATGGGCGAGGACCCGGAAAACCCAGACCCCACATGAGGGAGGTAAGCCCCGGAGACCCCCGGGAACCTAAAACTAAAAAACCCTGCTTCGCGAAAAAAGTGAAGCCCCCAGGTGGCATAAAAACGCCCTAAGGCGACCGTTTACCCCCCAGCAACCCCCATACCTGGAATATTGGAGGCCTGGACACCTCAAACATAACATCTCCCCCCCACCCCTTACCTTTACCCTTACCCATGTTGAACATAACTTTTACAACGAATCTACAGGCCCTTCAATGTCTCAAATGTTTCAAATGCCTTAAATGTTTTAAATGTTTTGAATGTTTTAAATGTTTTAACCATGCTCAATGTTTCATCACCAGTATGGGTCCGTGGCTGTCAGTCCATCACCATCCTCACCAATGCTGTCCTCCCCAATTCATCTCCTGCGAAGAGGTAAGCACAACTCACCCAACAATCCCCAACTCCCACCAGGGACAATAATCCCCTCTCAATACCCCAGACTCAACCAACTTCTACCCCCCCCCCAAAACAGCTAAATATTATCGCCCGATACTCATCAACACAACCAATAGCTCTCCCTCGCAGGAAAAACTGCCTATCCCCATGGCTCTAAGTGTACCACCAAGTATAGGCAGACAATGCTCTGCCGACGCTGCCCAACAAAACCGCAATGTGCTATAAAACAATCCATATGTGTAGATGTATGACATGACAGGACGGCACTGTACCCAAGGGGTCCGCTCCCGGTGGGGGAAAAAAGCATTCCACTCAATTGACCCACCCCTCCCACACAAGATACTGATCTTTCAAGTATTTAACTCCATCGTACCCTGCTCCCTCAGAGAAAAACAACAACAAATTCAACCGCGGGAGCACCCTTCCTTTATTCCCCATCTCTCACGGATAAACAAGGCGATGCAATAGTATATGTACAAAACGAAAATGCTCCTCATATATATACACAGACTACCTCAAGTGCCATCCTCTGATACTCCTCCCATGAGGAGGGAAACGATGTCCAGTAAATTGACCCTTAACCTTAGCCCCCCCCCCATGGGAAGCCAAACTCCATAAGAATTTATCTGCTGAACACCATACACCATAAAAAAAAACAACACCCACCCGACCTCCATACTCAACGGTGGAATCAACAGTTTCCCTCCTCATTGGACAACTCTACTTTATTCAATGTATGTTGAAATATGAATGTATATATATGTATATGATGTATAGCCACATAACCTCCTCTCTGTTGGCCCCACAACACCATAACTATAACTGTAATTAAATCTACATGAAGTTAAGGTTTATCACATGGAACGTGATGGGCCTTAACTCCCCCCACAAAAGACATATGGTAGTTCGCCACCTAAATAAACTTCATGCCGACGTAGCCTTGCTCCAGGAAACCCACCTGAAGCAACAAGACATATGTCGTATGCAAAAACAATGGGTGGGTAAGGCAACTGGCTCTCCCTCATTAGGGAACAGTGCAGGAACACTGATATTATTTCACAAATCCTTCCCCTTTCAGGTAACCCAAGTACTAACAGACGAACTGGGCAGACATATCCAGTTCTCCTTCACCACCCCGGAAAAAACTTACACAATCCACAACGTATACGCACCCAACAGCTCACAAAAAACATTTTTCGATATCCTCACGAAAACTATCACCTCCCGTCCCAACCAGAATCAAATGTTATTCGGAGACAAGAACATAGCCATGCATCCACTGGAAGACAGACAAACATCTCACACGGGGAAACAACAACACCACCCTACACAATCTAAACAACCCCTTAACAACCATGGCAACAGCCCTGGATATGGTGGATAGCTGAAGATTCCACAATCCAACTGAAAGAGAATACACACATGTTGCAGCTGCACGCCAAACCCTCACGTTTGGATTATGCACTGGTAGAATCCACCCTCCTACCCCAAATAACCCATGTGTCAATCGAAGACATAGTCATATCGGACCGTGCTCCCGTGACCATGGACATCAATATAAATACAAATGCCAACAACTCACTGCCACCCCCCTGGAGATTCCCCACATATCTCGCAGATAACGACAATTTCCACCAACTGCTCAAGCAATGGTGGAACGAATACCAGATATTTAATGAAGGCCCCACCACGGACTCCACACTGTATTGGGAAGCATCCAAAGCCACACTCAGAGGCAGAATCATAGCACACGTCCACGCCATCAAAAAAAAGACATGGCAACAATATGTTGAAGCCAGTACCAAATTAAAAACAGCATACACTAAATATAAAAATAACACCACGACCACAAATAAAAACCTATGGCAAACAGCCCAAACACAAGTCAGCCTATGTTGGAGAGACACAATTCCTACAAAACTACCTACCATAAACTACAACTACACAAATACGGCAACAAACCAGGCAAACTGCTCGCTAACCTGACCAAACCCAGACAAACGACACTCATAGGCGCCATCAAACATCCCACAGGACAAATACACAGAACACCTCAATCAATAGCACAAACATTTGCATCTTACTACACAGCATTATATACAGACCAACCCCCAACTACCACCCCTCAAATAGACTGGCTCACAACAACCAGGCTCCCCACCATAACCAAAGACCAACTCGATTCACTTAACCATCCAATCATACCACAAGAACTCCAAACACAATTAGAACACTCCAGAACGGGAAAGCACCGGGGCCTGGCGGCTTTTCAGCAGAGTACTACAAAATCTTATTTGACCAAATTACAAACCCCTTAGTAAAACTTTACAATAACATCATGCACACAGGTCAATACCCCCCAACAGGCACAGAAGCTAATATACGTGTCTTCCTCAAAAAAAATAAAGATCCACTCGAACCATCCTCCTACAGACCCATCAGCTTAATCAACCAAGATATGAAAATAATCTCCAAACTTCTGGCCAACAGACTGACTCAAATCATCCCACATCTTATACATGACAATCAGGTAGGCTTCATCACAGGCCGAGCGGGAGTCACCAACATCCGGAAAGTAATCACAATTCTAGACCATACCAAATCAAACAAAAGCACACACCACCGAGCCCTATCACAATCGATGCCGAGAAGGCCTTGACAACGTAAAATGGGACTGGCTATTCAATGTCTTAGCCAAAATGAAATTCCAGGGACCATTCATCACCTACTTAAGCAATGTACCAAAACCCAACAGCAACAATCATGAAGGAAACACCAAATCTACCCTATCCAACTCCAAAAAGGTACCTGACAGGGGGCCCTGTCACTCTATTATTTAACATAGCCATGGAACCCCTCTCTAGATACCTACAAAATAGCACAACATTCAACATCTGATCGACGCGACGTTTGGGCTGGCGACACCAACCCCACTCAGGTCGCTGATGCCAGGCAGACTCGCTGCGGCCGCCAGTGAGCCCGCTGGCACCGCCGGCCTCAGCAGAGCCGATGTTGCAGCCGCTTCTTTCTTCTATCTTCAGCCATCTACTGCGATGGCATCTGAGTTCCGCAGCGGAGTGCACCTCTTTATATAGGTTTGCAGAAAACCCTAATTCATTTCTGATTGGTCAATACTTGCTTTACATGCTTTACATTAACCAATTAGATTTCTGGAAAGTTCTCCGGGGAGGGGGGTCCCGGTTCGCGCTGCGGGACCCCTTAAGCCCCAAAAGGCCCTTCTCAGGGCCCCGCTGGAGGGTGCCTCCACCCCTCCCAGCGGCTCCCGGGGAGGCTCCCTCCCTTACCCTCCCCAGGAGCGGCCGGGGCAGGGGGCTGGGAGGGGTTACTGGGGAGGGGGTGCACGGCGGGTGGTCGCGACCACCTGCTTGCGGCCCTTTCCCGGCCGCAAGGGGTAGGGGATTGGGAGGGGCTGCTGGGAAGCGGCGGCGGGTGGTCTCCGCCACCGCGGGGGGTTGTGGGCGGGGTGGGCGTGACTGCCTGCCCATCCCTGCCGCGGGGAGGCTAGTATCGGCTGCTTTCGCCACCTTCACAAACACTAAATTAGAACAACAACTAACATATCCATGGTCTCTAACAAATATTCTGTATTGCAATCCTAAACATCTACCCCAACCAATTAACAATTAAGTCATATATAACACTCAAAGATACAATAGTCACCTGGCAAGAACGTAAAAAAAATGCAAAGCCCCAAAACACATAGCCCTCAACATGTCACTTGCCCAACATCCAGATTTCCCACAAAGCTCCATATCCCAGGGATACGATACATGGTCCCAAAAAGGAATACTGCAACTCAATAAACTAGTCCATAGCACAGAAAAAAGATTCCTCACCTTTACCAAACTTCGAAACAAATATGACATATCCACCAACTCCTTCCTACTATATGCCCAGGTAATATCCTATTGTAGGAAACAATTAGCCAATGTTTCAGATCTATTTAAAACAACCCCAATAGAAATCATTCTAACAGCCCCAGACACCAAATTCTCTCTCTCGAAGATCCATTCAATACTAAAAGAATGGTACCTTACACCGCTAGAGAACACCAACCTCAAAAAATGGGAAACTGATTTTCAAATTATGGACATTATCCCCAAAATACTAGAGGGACAATTAGCAATAAAAAAGTCCATAATAAACGAACGATGGAGAGAAACCCAATTCAAAATAATACACCGGGCGTATATCCCACTAAATGCCCACTATCTCAGACCCACAGACCCCAGCATACCCAAAGGGCTTTGCCCAAATGCAAAACCCCAACCCAAATCTCTCCCACAGCCTGTGGTTCTGCCCAGATATACAAATTTCTGGGACCAGACCTGTCAGATCGTGGGCTACGAGATAACAAAAGACCCCTTATTAATTTTATTTGGATATAAACATAGTACAATAAAGGGGGGAGCCGGAGATCGAACCCGGGTGCCAAATTGGATTCATATTACTGCTTTAATAGCTAAGAGACTGATAATGTCACATTGGTTATAAACCAATCCCCCAGCACTAGGGGAACTAAAAACTCAGTTACAACAATTAATGTATTTAGATAAGCTTGACTCAGAAATATATGCTGAAAAATCAGTAGCCAAGTTCTTTTCCACCTGGAAAAACTACATAGAACATACATTTACAGACATAGAAATACCCAAAATCATGAAAAATTTTCAATTTACCTCGTGGTACGACCACAATGACCTTAGAGGCACCCTGGGCAGATTGAAGGTTCGCCCCTACTGAATTTTGAACCCGAACCATTATAAAAATCAAAACAACCGGATAATAAACAATATATTGGCTACCCCCAAGAAGGAATGCCCACTCATATATATGTGTATGTGATATAGAATACTGTGAAACTAATGAGACCGAAACAGGGGAGTCGGAACCAGATTGGAAAATCCCCCACCCACCCACCCCCCTCCCAAACCGACAGCCACGGACCCAACTCCATCCTCTTTTCCTTTTATTTATTACATGTTTGAATGTAGTTAACTGTTATTATAGTTTAAATGTTGTTTTACTCCAAACTACTGCTTTCTTGGTCTTACAATTGTTGTAAATCTTTATAATCTCTGAGCAATGCCACATACCAACAAAGGATCAATTCCCCCCCCACAGACCCACTCCACAGCAACACCCACCCGTTACCGGGCCGGACAATAGATTCAGCGAGACATCCGACCACCAACGCAGAACTAGAAACCTAAACTATCATACCTCAAAGGAATCAAATCACAGCTGAATCCTCCCTCACTGACCGGGACTAGAGATATCAGTCCAGATGTGGGAGATCCATTTGGGTGTAGACTCCGGTTTTGGGGGATAAGAACAACTTAACAAACCCAAAAATGCTGAAGATACAAAACCTTCAGATCCACAGAAGACATTCACCCCCCCCTCCTTTCCTAATCCCTCACCCCCACCCTCCGATACTACGGTCCGAACAGCATTGCTCATTGCCCACTGTATAGCCTATGACCAAATGTTTGGAAAACTCAATAAAAAAACTATTTTGAAAAAAAAACATGTATTAAATCACATCAGCACAATAAAGACAATTGTTAGCATCAGTTTTGTTGTTTTCTAATACGATAAAACTTCCCTCAAGCATATTCTTGTAATCTGAGGATTTTGGGCACTTTCTAATTACTCAGAAGAGTAGTTTCTGGCCAATGACTCTTTGCATTATCCCATTTACAGGGATGAGTCCTACATGACACTGTGATTCAAACCGTTTGTAGCTTTTTAAACCATGTAAGTATTGTTTTTTTTTTTTTTAACAGGACAGCCCTATAGAATGTGACTTATTGCAGCAATACCAAACTCCAATTGCCATAAACTAGCTTTGATTCTTGGACATATTTAAAATGTAGGCTTTATGTATACTTAGGCTACTGCTGCCATACTCTCCTTGTTTAATATTGATTTGCCTAGTAGCTGCACAGAATTGCTTCAGAGAAAAACATTTTCCTATGTCATCCTATACAAAATGCTCCCTGTCTAACCTCCCCCAGTGCTGACTACAGTTAAGGCCTCTAAGCATTTTTTGGTGAATATGGCCCATTACATTTTCATTACATTTGCCCCTTGTCTTTCCCATGACAGGGACTAAAATATTATGCATGTCCACAAAAAATTCAGCTGTAAGATTGGTGCAGTTAGGGTTTACTGAAGATAGGGAAAAGATTGGTAGGTTTGTAATTTTTTGGTGGACATGCCTTTTAAAAATAAATTAAAATAGGGAAGCCTCAAACGTATTTTATGTGATCTATGATTTTGAAATACCGTATATATGTGAATATAAGCCAACCTGAGTATAAGCCGAGGTACTTATTTTTACCTGAAAAACGAGTAAACTGATTAACCCCAAATTATGACTATTACTGCCTTCTGATTCATTATTGTTTTTAGGCTTTAGTTGATCTTTAAATTGACCCTTTTATAATATACAGCAGAATTTCCATACAGTGTAAAAGAATTGGTGCCTATAAATTAAGCCAAATCCACTAACCCCCAATTCCTTGGCACTCCAAAATTTTGTAAACTACAACTCCCAGCATGCTTTGGTTGCTGGGAGTTGTAGTTTCTAAACATCTGAAGTGGCAAGGTTCAACAAACTACCCACCATAGAAGAAGAGGCACTTTGTCTTACCTGCACCACTGACAGGAGAGTCAGTCCTTCCTTGCTCCTCTATTGTGGTATGTCCAGGCAGGAAGGAGGCATAACTGTGCACGCTCGCTCCTTCGTG
Organism: Hymenochirus boettgeri; assembly: GCA_019447015.1. Lineage (NCBI taxonomy): Eukaryota > Metazoa > Chordata > Amphibia > Anura > Pipidae > Hymenochirus > Hymenochirus boettgeri. The sequence goes on from CM033471.1 coordinate 186,651,539, forward strand.
CATGCTCACGCTCCTGACTGCTCTGGTTTCCCGAAAGGAAGGTAAGTAATGCCTGTGACCCAAGTATTAATCTATGGATATATGGTTCATGATCCTGTCGATATCTAAGTTGTTTGGCCTAATTAATTTGGCTTGAAGAGCCAAATTACTGTTCTTTCTATTTCTTCTTCCACCGTTTTATTCTTCCGCTTTTTTGAACTGTATCTCCTCCCACAGTTTTTGAGCTAGAGACATAATATTCGGTACAGACATGTGGGGCATATAGGAGAAGTGTGCTATTACCTAGCTAAGGAATCAGCATAAGCATAACGGCGTTATCGGTGAATTTCAGGACACTTTTTCCAATAGACTGTAATAGTAACATTCCTCAAATGTTCTTGGTTTTTAGGGTCATGAGATCAAAACAGTTTGTTTCATGGTCATAAACACAAACGCTGATAACCCCAACCCCCCACAGAGACACAGGTACACCCACCTACTGACCTTCCTTTCCATTCCCATGGATGCCATACTTAAAGGGTAACTATAGTCAAAAAACTAAATTAATCATAAATAAATAAAAGTTATTTATATGGTCATACATGCAAAAACACATACCCCCAACCTCACACGAATACACACACCTACTGACCTACCTTTCTATTCCTGTGGCAGATAGTTTCCTGTGACAGATTATTTCTGATCATTTCTTTCTGCAAAATCAGTAGGGGACACTTGTTTTGTTTCACTTATTTTAATAAAAATCACAAATAATCACCCAGGCAATCCATCCAAAATGTTGGGCTAGGTGATCAATCACAATACCTTTCTGAGAGGGACAGTGACAAGACATAAATCCAGCTCACTGCTCCGAGTATTTTATGTGATCTATAATTTTGAATTAGATTGATAATTGATTTACCTTTGGGTTGTCTGATCAATAAAAAACTGCATATGCAGCAAAGCAAAATCTAGCATTAATGTAGTTTAACAGCAATTTATTTGTAATCTGTGCAGCCCTGCAAGTTAAATTTGGTAAATAACAACTAAACATAAACTATGGATATATGGAAGATGATCCTGTAACACAAAGAAGTAGCAGTAATATTGTGTCAGGTCACAGGAAAGTGGCTGCATGTCACATAGCAGTTAATGTAAATACACAAAAGAAAAAAGGATGCACAGCACTCTGTAGCAAAAAATGTATATAAACACCCTTTATTATAAACATACATATGATAAGGACAGTGATAGCAAACATTAAAAACAATAAAAAACATTCTATACTACAACAGCTTCACTGCTGGGTAGTAAGCTAGTCAGTACTAGTCTCCATAGCCAAATGTACCTAGAACCATACACTCTAGTTTCAAGTTACACTTATCTGTCCGTAGTCAAGATATAGTCCAGTGTTTCTCAATCTTTTTATCTGTGGGGACCCCTTGAAAGAATTTTCACTTGAGTCCACTCACTTTTGATGCTAGAGTGGTGGATGAAAGCCACAAAAGATCTTTTAATGGGATGGTAGGTCCCAGGAATTATGCTAATTCAATCCATCGTGGTTGTTCTGCTGAGTGGCCCCACTGTAAGGTTTGGGCTAATCTGGTGGCTAAGAAATAGTATTACTTATTAGGAAGAGCCGCTCCTCCCATTTCTCTGGGGCATTGTAAGGTTTTGCTGCTTATTCTTGGATGTTTGTAAATAATAATAAATTTATTGATTTGAGATCTTAAATCTGAGAATTTAAATGCTATAGGGAGAGAGCCAAATAAATACAGATTAAGATTAAATAAAAGTAAGATTTTTGGCCTTGGGATGGGGCGTAAATGTTAACTATGGTTACTATTGTTTGGAGGAGGGGATCTAGAAGTGGAGGTATTGATAGTTGCGATACCAGAGCATGAGTATCTTTGGCACTGTGAAAGTGTTTGCCTTCATAGTCTCAGCAATACAATCTAATAGTTATTATATATGTATTCAAAACTTAAAGGACAATTTCACCCTCATAAGAACATCTTTTAGAAAGAATGGCCTCTTTAAAATATGTTGATATATCATAGTTTGTCCTATGAATTACTGACAGTTATGCCGCCATGCTTCTGGATGCTTCATGGAAACTGAGCAATTTAGAAACCTGTACTGAGCCTGTACTGAGCCTGGGCATGCTCAGAAGGGGCAGCTAGGGGATTAACATCAGTCATTGGCTGTAATGTCAACTGTCAAATCCATAACTGACAATTGCTAACTGGAAGAACCAGGAAGCAGAAACAGGGGAAACAGGATTGTGCAGGATTCAGGTTAGACTTATATATTTCAGATTTCAAACTATTACCGTTTTAGGGTTTTGGGGGGTGATTTACCTGTATGTAAGTTTTCATTTTGGGGCTGGACTTGCCCTTTAAGACCATTCTGTAGATACCTTAGATAGTAGGAGGGGAGGGGGGGGAAGAATGGGAAAAGATAAATACTAAGGAAAATGACAGTAGTATTGTTATCACTTAATTAAAAATTCTATCCTAAGTTTCCAAGTGGTCATAATACAGTTATAATCTAAACATATTGGAAATTACCCTTATCACATATTATAATCTTGAGCGTATAGAGACAAGTTAACATTCTTGTTGAATATTTGTGAGTCTGAGACTTAAAACCAATATTTCAAATATAGGTAGCTGTTTCAAATAGGCATACAATATTTGTTTTATAGAAATATTATGGAAACTCTTTTTTACACTTTATACAGTCTTATTTACATGAGTACTGATTAGGACCATTGTGGTATGTTCATAAGTTTGGAGGTAGAGTCCAGCTTATGTAGTTTTATGGGGGGTTATCCGGAATGGGGGATAGAGAGGGGACTGGGAAAATAGGCGAACAAAAGTAAGAGAAATGAGATAGAGGGAGATCGGCATTATCACATTCAGAGGATTTGCGTAGGAGTCTCTCCTTGTTAACATGGTTGTCACTCTACCGACCAAAGCAGAAGACCCATAGGTCTCTCATAGGTCTGCTCGGTGGGCCCCAGGTTCCCCAACGGTAGTTGGGTCACAACAGTCTGTGAGGTTTTGAAGTGGATCAGTCCCCCAGAGATACACCCCCGATAGAGTCCCAAGGGAGCCACATAACATATGGCCACAGAGAATCAAAAAGGTAGTGAAGGATAAATTAGTCTGATAAAACATTTTCTTGGTCTCAGTTGGGGTGTTAGAATCTCAATTGAGATGTATGTCCTGCTTGGTACTGTAGGCCTTGACCTTATAAGTTGGGGGGTCTAAGGGTTTAAACTCGGAGTATAAGTCCCATATTGTTTTGCATCTTTTCAACTAATAATAGATCTCAAGGGTTTCCGGAGCTGTCCATCTACCAGGCCTCAGGTTCTTCAGTTATATTCGGCCCTTAGTGTTCCGTATAACTTCGAGGTACTCTGGTCCACCTAAAGCACAACCCCGATAAAGCCACAGAGACTACTCAATTTCAGGTCTCATAGAATGCAAAGATGGTAAAGGGCAAGTCTATGTGGCAGAATATTTTATTATGCACAGTCTTATGGTGTCCTAAGTGTGCCGGTCGGTACCACGGGCATGGGCCTTGTCGGTTAGGAGGCCTAAAGATTTCGGCTCAAAACTTAATGTCGCCCCATGTTATTTAACAAAGAGTTTATCCCATTTTGGGTTAACTGTCTATATCAAAAGTATCCAATGTTACCCAGGTTTAAGTTACTCATGTACTGGATGGGTAGGTTTTCTTAGGTGGATTAGGCGGTGGTGTGGCGCTCAATTTGTTGTCACCGACCATTAATCCTCAGGTGGAGGGATTCGGACAGACTCCTTGTCTGTGGTAAGAGAAACTTTACCGTTAATGTTAAGGTTTTTGAAGAGGTTTTGGCCTACTGATGGAGAGGTAATCAAGTATATCTTTCCATTTTTCTGCGTAATTAAGCGTAATGGAAACGCCCATTGATATTTCAGGCCTTGCTCGTTCAGTATTTTTAGAATTGGGCGCATCTCTCTTCTGTGTTCCAATGTGCGTTCCAAATGGGACAGGTCCTGGAAGACTTGAATTTGATGTTCGTCATTTTGGGGGTCTGATCTCCCCCAAGAAGCTTTCAGAACCTCTTCTTTCACTCCAAAGTAATAAAAACAGCTAATCACGTCACATGGAGGTTTATTTGGGCCTGGTGGGGAGCAGCTCCTTTACAGGTAAGTGGTGCCATAGTGTGGAAAAATGCTTAAGGTATGGTGGGAGGTCTTCAATCTCCTCTGGAATCCCTCTGAGATGACATTTGTTTCTCCTATCTCGGTTTTCAGAGTCCTCTTGTAAGTCTCTCAGCTCTCAGAGGTATGCCTGAGTGTTCAAGATGTCAGACTTGACTTGTGCGCAGTAGCGGGCCACGTGGCTTTGAGAGGCCTCTAACGATTTCACTCTTTCGCCTAGACCTACGAGTTCCTGTCTAATTTCTTTCAGGGTGTCTCGATGAGCATTCTTAATCACTTTTTCGAGATTCCTATATAGAGTGTCCAGATCTTCCCGAGTGATTAGTTGGGTGGATTGGTCCAGTTCTTGTGGGCCACTAGTTCCGCGATGTTCAGATGGTCGGGGTGTTTCTGGTTTTCCCCAAAAGCCTGGTATATCGTGCTTAGGGTCGGGTTGCGATTTCTTTGGGGACATGTTGCAAGTATTAATTCACCTTATTTAGATAAGAAAGGGGGGGGGGAGAAGCTGGGTTTTACCGCTAAATATGGGTAAATTACAGTCCTTAAAGCCAGAGCTCTATCCCAATGCGACCGTCATGCGGGAAGTTCAGCTCCACCCCCGTATGAATCCAAATCTAAAGGGCATATGCACCCCCCCCCCCAACCCACTACTGGCCAATGTGCGGTTTAAAAAATCCTTTCCTTACATCTCTGTTCCAAAGGGTCCAGTAGTGCTTATCCAAAGTCCCAGAAAGTGAACAGTAGGAGCTGTATTCCTGTGAAAAGGGTTTCCGCCTCCTCCCTGTCCTCTGAGTGGACAGTGGCATGTGCAGGGGAGCCCTTTCTCCCCCACCCTCCTAATCCCTCCCTGGCTGCCCTTCACCTAGCTTTAAACTTTTAAATATGTTAGAGGGCATCCCTTCCCAACCCCAACTGCTATTTTAGATACCGTATATACTCGAGTATAAACTGAGATTTTCAGGCTAAAAAAATAGCCTGAAAATCGAGTCTCGGTTTATACTCGAGTCAAGCTCTTACCTGCTCCGGCGGCCGCACGCTCCGCATCCTCTGCTTGCTGACGTCACTACTCGGTGCCGGGAAGTGAGGCCGGCGCCGAGTAATGACGTCAGCCAGCAGAGGAAAATTAAGCATGCGGCCGCCGGAGCAGAGAAGAGGATCCAGAGAAGCCTGCAGGGGAACATGAAGAGCAGGTAGGAGAAGGCACCTGGGAAGGAAGGGGGGAAGGCACAGTAATTCCTGCAGTGGCAAGGAATGAGACTTTAGTTGCCTTTTAAATGGACATAAGAATTCCCAGATAGTAATAGCCAAATACAGTATAGCTATTACTGTATGGGACTTCTGATGTTCATTTAAAATCTGATGTTCAACTAAATCCTAAAACAATACAGAATCAGAAGGAGAATGTTATCTATTGCTGCCTTCTGATTCTGTATTGTTTGAGGCTTTAGTTGCCCTTTAAATGGTCAGCAGAATTCCCATACAGCAATAGTCTACTGGATTTGGCTTTTACTGTATGGGACTACTGTATGGGAATTCTGCTGTCCATTTAAAGGGCAACTAAAGCCTCAAAACAATACAGAATCAGAAGGCAGTTGTGGCCCTATTTTCTACCCTCGGTTTATACTCGAGTCAATCACTTTTACTCCTTTTTAAAGGTAAAAGTGGGTGCCTTGGTTTATACTTGTGTCGGTTTATACTCGAGTATATACGGTAGTTAAAAAAAATAATCCAAACTCTACTTACAGCCCTTCGCTCCTGCGTCGTCCTCTATTGCTGTCAGCCCTGGAGTGAGGGGCTGTAAGTAGCGTTCTGCTTCTTTTTTTAACTAATATAGCGGTTGGGGTGGGAAGGGATATTTTGTAGGGTGGAGATGCCCTTTAAATAAATATATTTAGGCAGTATATCCTAAGGCAAATCCTAAACAAATGTTTTATGTACCTACATCTCCCAAATGGTAAGTGGTACAGGGGGATCCCTTGGTTATCCGAATTTTTAGATAAAACAGAAGTACAGTAGGTCACTTAGATGTCCAATTCCTCAGATTAGAGGTACAAATTTCTTCTTTGTCAGTCCAAAATACTGCCAACATTTTTGTCCCTACTTGTTCCAAATGGCATCAAGCTAGGTAGCATCAGATTAGAATACTGTTATCCTATTGATGGATAAAAGCAAAATAAGTGTATATAAAAATGGCTTGAACTATATAAAATGGGTAAAGTCTAGAGTCTCATTTAAACCTCTAGGGTGTAATATGTTTAGTTGGTTAATCCATCTGTTCTCATACTGTAGCAGTTTTTTGTTGGTATTGCCACTCCTAATGTAAAGCTGGGTACACACAGCAAAGATTTTTGGAAAATGACAGACAGGATCTGCAAGAATCGGGTTACACACAGTACTGAGTACTACAGGGAGTCTACCGCGGCAGACGGAAATTTACCCTCTTTCCCGAACGAGCACTTGGCCAACACGAATGTTCAGCAGCCGTGCGCTCGTTCAGGAAAGCTAGGTACACACAGTACCAATAAAGCCCAGATACCGTTGGATCCAAAGGTATCAGGGCTTTATCGGTACTGTGTGTACCTAGCTTTAGTTATTATTCTATCCAGGCCAAAATATTTCAGAACTTTATAGGACCCCCCATGATATGTCAAGAAGTGATCCACAATAGTGTTGACAGTCCTTCAGTTTTATGTTTTTCATAATGTCTGAGAGGTGTTTCGCTAATCTGTTTCATCTTCTGTGTTGTCTTGCCTATGTAGAGTAAATTACAGGGACATTGTATAGCATAAATAACACACTCACTCCTACAGTTGAAATATTGTGTTAGGGAAAAGACATTAATGTTATCAGAATCATGTACCTCACATGTCACATGCATGAACTGGCAATAAACCCAATTTCCACAAGGGTATGTTCCTCTCAGTTTGGTGCCAGGTGTGTGGCTTCATTTAGGATGTGAGAATATGGCTCCAGGTGAGCATATTTGCTAGATTTCTGCTACATCTAGCTGTGAGTGTCAGGATGTCTACAACAAAGCGACCAATGACATCCTCATTTTTTAGTATATGCCAAGATTTGCCAATCAAGGCTTTCATTGTGTGCCATTCAGAACCATATGTGGTGATAAATCTGACACAATTATCCTTGTTGTGCTTAGCATTTAGCAAGTCTGCCTGTGTGTGTTTTGCTGCTAAAGTGCATTCCCTTTCTAACAACCCCCTAAGGTATTCTCTGGCCACAAATCGCTCAGTTAATTATTATTATTATAATGGATTTATATAGCGCCAACATCTTCCATGGCGCTTTACAATAACATAGTCATACATTGCATACAGGGTAATACAGGTTATACAAAGTCATACATATTACATACACAGGTAATACATAATATAAGTAAACAGAGTGATGAGTTTCTTACAGCAATACCATGATACAATAGGAGAGAGGACCCTGCCCAAAGAGCTTACAGTCTACAGGATATGGGGGTGAGACATAAGGTTGCGGGAATCAGTAGGCTGTAAATAGATTGGCAGCTGAGCGTGAAAGGCGGGTTGGATCATATTGGGTAGTCAGATGGGTAATGTCTAGACCAGGTTATATGCTTGCCTGAAGAGGTGGGTTTTAAGGTTACGTTTGAAGGTATTAAGGGAAGGTGAATGATAGACAGACGGAGGAAGGGAGTTCAATAGCAGAGGGGAAGCACAAGCAAAGTCCCGAATACGGGCATGGGAAGTGGTGACAAGGATGAGAGAAGGAGATCATTTCGGAGTGGAGGTTGCGTCTGGGACGGTGTCAGTGGATCAGCTCTGAGATATTTGGAGGGGCAGTATTGGATAGTGCTTTATAGGATAGGGTTTATAGGATAGGGTAATCAGCTTCAACTGGATCCTTTGCGTGATGGGCAACTAGTGGAGGGACTGACAGAGAGGAGAGGCATTAGAGAAGCGAGAAGAGAAATGAATGAGAAATGGATTGAAGCGGTGCCAGGCGGTTGTTTGGTAAACCACACAGGAGTGTGTTGCAGTACTCTAGCCAGGATATGATTAGGGCATGGACTAGGATTTTTTGTTGCTTCATTCGATAGGAAGGGTTGAATTCGGGAGATGTTTTTGAGTTGGAGCTGACAGCAAATTGACATTGACATGGGGTTTGAAGGAAAGATCGGAATCTAGCGTTATTCCCAGGCAGCGGACATGAGGAGTTGGGGATATAGGTGTATTGTTAATATTAATAGTAAGACTAGGATGGGGAACAGATTGTGAGAGTGGGAAAAGGACAAGTTCAGTCTTGTCCATGTTGAGTTTGAGGAAGCGGGAGGACATAAAGGCAGAGATGGCACTAAGGCAGCCGGGGACCTGGGAGGTCAGTCTAGGGAGATCTGGGGCAGAGAGGTAAATTTGGGTATCATCCACATACAGGTGATACTGGTGTAGGTGTAGAAAAAAAGGGAGCCGAGTACTGAGCCTTGCGGAACCCCCATAGGGAGGATGCGAGGGGTGGAGCTAATTCTGGAGTGGAAAACACTAAAGGTCCTACCAGAGAGATAGGAAGATAGCCAAAGAAAGGTCACTGTCCTGGATAACCAAAGAGGCCAGGATCTGAAGAAGTAGAGGGTGATCAACAGTATCAAAAGCAGAGGACAGATCAAGAAGAATGAGCAAAGAGTAGTGACCTTTAGATTTAGGGGGAATAAGATGAGAGGAAATGGGGTCAAGGGGGCTGGTGGTGAGACGTGTCCCCGATGGGAGAGCTAAAAGTTTAATAGTGTAATAGTGGTGAAGCTCGTTAGGGTACAATTAATTCTCGGGAAGTGTCCACATAGTCCCGAGTATCAGTCTCACAAATTCATATGACTGTCTGGATAGAGAATGTCAAGTCATCAACATCTGACTGATTACATATTATATTAATCCCTTCCATTTATTGACTTTGACTGCTATTGGGCTTTATATATTTAAATGATTTAAAAACACACTTGCTAATCATAGGGCGTTTAATCTGATAATCACATCTAATTCCATCAAGATCATGCTCCAGAGCGAAATCCAGATGTACTTAGACAGGGTAAGTGCACAAAAACTGTCCTTGGATTATTTTAAAATGATCCCTAATGAACTCTAAAAATACTATTTTCTTTATTTTTTATTTAAAAAAATCAAATATCTTCTGATAGGGAAGAACCATATTCACTAAAGACATCCACTCCACTATAGTTGGTTCTTGCAGGGACATCCACTTTAATATAATGGTTTTTCCTGCCAAAGAAATACCTCTCTATGGAAAATTGCTTGATACTTATTAATTGAGTCTTGAGAATTAGTTCTATTCTACAGAAAGGTGGGGTGAATCCTGAAATTGCTGAAGTTGTGGACACTCCCATAAAAGGTGCTGAAAATTCACATTCATTTCTTTACATTTTGGACATGGTACATTTCTTGTGCCCTGCATATGTTTGATGATTTTAGGAGCTAGATAACTCTGATGTAGAATAATAATTTGTATAAGGCAATTAGTTGCTGCAGGGGTGGCTTGAATGTGAGATTCAGACGATTCTTCCCCCTTATGGAGGGAATAAGGGCATGGCCACACTGCAACGCAAACGCAATCGCATGCGATTTCATGTGCGATTTCGTTGCGTTTGCGCATGCATTTTTTTCACTAAGTATTGAAAAACGCATGCGATTGTGATTTAAAATGCGGAACGCAAATCGCAACGCACCCGAGAACGCGTGTTTTCGGTGCGTTAACGCGGTTCAAATGATATGAAAAAAGCACAAACGCAAAAAAAGCGTTGTGTATGGGGCTGTGTATGGGGCTTTCTATGGGGCTGCGTATGGGGCTGTGTATGGGACTTTCTATGGGACTGTGTATGGGACCTTCTATGGGGTTGTGTATTGGACTGTCTATGGGGATGTGTATTGGACTGTCTATGGGGATGTGTATTGGACTTTCTATGGGCTATGTATGGGGCTTTCTATGGGGTTGCGCATTGGACTCCCTATGGGGCTGTGTATTGGACCTTCTATTAAGCTGTGTATTGGACTTTCTTTGGGGCTGTGTAATGGACTTTCTATGGGACTGTGTATGGGGCTGTGTATAGGACTTTCTATGGGGCTGTGTATTGGACCTTCTATGGATCTGTGTATTGGACTTTCTATGGGACTGTTTATGGGTCTGTGTTATGGACTTTCTATGGGGCTGTTATTGGACCTTCTATGGAGCAATGTATTGGACTTTCTATGGGACTGTGTATGGGGCTGTGTATTGGACTTTCTATGGGGCTGTGTATGGGACGGTATTGTACTTTTATGGGGGATGTGTATTGGACCTCTATGGAGCGTGTATTGACTTTATGGAGCTGGTATTGGACTTCTATGGACTGTGTATGGGGCTGTGTACTGGACTTTCTATGGGGCGGTGTATTGGACTTTCCATTGGGCGTGTATGGGACTTTCTATGGGCTAGTGTATGTGACTTTCTAGGGCTGTGCTAGGACTCTATGGGGCTGTGTATTGGACCTTCTATGGAGCTGTGTATGGACTTCTATGGGGCTGTGTATGGGACTTTCTTAGGGACTGTGTATGGGGCTGGTGCATGGGACCTTCTATGGGACTGTGTATGGGACTTTCTATGGGATGTGTATTGGACCTCTATGGAGCTGTGTATGGACTTCTATGGGACTGTCTATGGGGCTGTGTATGGGACTTTCTATGGGGCTGTGTATGGGACTTTCTATGGGGCTGTGTATGTATTGGACTTTCTATGGGATGTGTATGGGACTTCTATGGGGCTGTGTATGGGACTTTCTATGGGACTGTGTATTGGACTGTCTATGGGGCTGTGTATGGGACTTTCTATGGGGCTTGTGATTGGAGTTTCTATGGATTTTACGGGCTGTGTATGGGACTTTCTATGGGCTGTGTATGGGACTTCTACGAGGGCTGTGTATGGGACTTCTATGGGGTGCTGTGTATGGACTTTCTATGGGATTGTGTAGGGACTTTCTATGGGTGTGTATGGGACTTTCTATGGGCTGTTGTATGGACTTCTACCGGGCTGTTATGGGACTTTTATGGGGCTGTGATTGGACTTTCTATGGGACTGTGTATGGACTTTCTATGGGGCTGTATATGGACTTCTAGGGCGGTGTTTGTTTGGACTGTTACAGGGCTGTGTATGGGACTTTCTAGGGGCTGTGTTATGGACTGTCTATGGGGCTGCGTTGGTAGGGACTTTCATGGGGCTGCGTATGGGACGTGTATGGGGCTGAGTATGGACTGTGTATGGGATGGTATGGGATTTTCTTTGGGGCTGTGTATTGGACTTTCTATGGAGCTGTATTGGACTTTCTATGGGCTGTGTATGGGACTCTCTATGGGGCTGTGAATTGGACCATGTGTGGAGCTGTGTATTGGATTTTCTATGGGGCTGTGTATAGGACTTTCTATGGGGCTGTGTATGGACTTTATATAGGGCTGTGTATTGGACTTCTATGGGCGGTGGTATTGGACTTCTATGGACTGTGTATGGGTGTGTGTATTGGACTTTCTATTGGGCTGTGTATTGGACCTTCTATGGAACTGTGCTTGGACTTTCTATGGGACTGTTAGGGAATGTGTATTGGACTTTCTATGGGCGTGTGTATTGACTTTCTGGAGCGTATGGACTTCTATGAACTGTGTATGGGGCTTGTATTGGACTTTCTATGGGGCTGTGTATTGACTTTATATGGGGCTGTGTATGGGATTCTATGGGGCTGTGTATGTTTTTGGACATTATAGGGCGGTATGGACTTCCTATGGGGTTGTGTATGGGACTTCTATGGGGTTGTGTATTAGACTTTCTATGTGGATGTTGTAGGGATTTCTATGGGAATGTGTATGGGGCTGTGTGTATGGACCTTGTATGGGGCTTTCTATGGGGCTTTGTATGGGACTTTCTATGGGGCTGGCTGTGTATGGGACTTTCTATGGGGCTTGTATGGGACTTTCTATGGGGCTGTGATGGGACTTTCTATGGTGCTGTGCATTGGACTTTCTATGGGGCTGTGTATTGGACTTTCTAGGGGCTGTGTATGGGACTTTCTATGGTGCTGTGTATTGGACTTTTTTGGGGCTGTGTATAGGCTTTCTGTGGGGTTTGTATAAGGCTTTCTATGGGCTGTGTATGGGACTTTCTATGGGGCTGTGTATGGGACTTTCTATGGGGCTGTGTATGGGGCTGTGTATGGGACTTTCTATGGGGCTGTGTATGGGGCTGTTTATTGGACTTTCTATGGGTCTGTGTATTGGACATTCAATGGAGCTGTGTATGGGACTTTCTATGGGGCTGTGTATTGGACTTTCTATGGGGCTGTGTATGGGACTTTCTATGGGACTGTGTATGGGCTGTGTATTGGAATTTACTTGGGGCTGTGTATTGGACCTTCCATGGAGCTGTGTATTGGACTTTCTATGAGACTGTGTATGGGGCTGTGTATTGGACTTTCTATGGTGCTGTGTATTGGACTTTATATTGGGCTGTGTATGGACTTTCTATGGGGCTGTGTATTGGACTTTCTATGGGGCTGTGTATGGGACTTTCTATGGGGCTGTGTATGGGACTTTCTATGGGTCTGTGTATGAGACATTCTATAGGGCTGTGTATTGGACTTCCTATGGCGTTGTGTATGGGACTTTCTATGGGGTTGTGTATTAGACTTTCTATGTGGCTGTGTATGGGATTTCTATGGAATGGTATGGGGCTGGTATTGGACCTTGTATGGGGCTTCTATGGGCTTGTATGGGACTTTCTATGGGGCTGTGTATGGGACTTTCTATGGGGCTTTGTATTGGACTTTCTATGGGGCTGTGTATGGGACTTTCTATGGTGCTGTGCATTGGACTTTCTATGGGCTGTGTATTGGACTTTCTATGGGGCTGTGTATGGGACTTTCTATGGTGCTGTGTATTGGACTTTTTATGGGGCTGTGTATAAGGCTTTCTATAGGGCTGTGTATGGGACTTTCTATGGGGCTGTGTATGGGACTTTCTATGGGGCTGTGTATGGGCTGTGTATGGACTTTCTATGGGGCTGTGTATTGGGCTGTTTATTGGACTTTCTATGGTCGTGTGTATTGGACACAATGGAGCTGTGTATGGGACTTTCTATGGGGCTGTTTATGGACTTTCTATGGGGCTGTGTATGGGACTTTCTATGGGACTGTGTATGGGGCTGTGTATTGGACTTTCTATGGGGCTGTGTATTGGACCTTCTATGGAGCTGTGTATTGGACTTTCCATGGGTCTGTGTATGGGGCTGTGTATTGGACTTTATATGGGGCTGTGTATTGAACTTTCTATGTAGCTGTGTATTGGACTTTCTATGGGACTGTGTATGGGGCTGTGTATTGGACCTTCTATGGAGCTGTGTATTGGACTTTCTATGGGGCTGTGTATGGGACTGTGTATTGTACTTTCTATGGGGATGTGTATTGGACCTTCTATGGAGCTGTGTATTTGACTTTCTATGGAGCTGTGTATTGGACTTTCTATGGGACTGTGTATGGGGCTGTGTACTGGACTTTCTATGGGGCGGTGTATTGGACTTTCCATTGGGCTGTGTATGGGACTTTCTATGGGCTATGTATGTGACTTTCTATGGGGCTGTGCTTACGACTCTATGGGGCTGTGTATTGACCTTCTATGGAGCTGTGTATTGGACTTTCTATGGGGCTGTGGGGGACTTTCTTAGTGACTGTGTATGGCTGTGCATGGGACTTCTAGGGGACTGTGTATGGGACTTCTTGGGACTGTGTATGGACCTTCTATGGAGCTGTGTATGGACTTTCTGATGGACGTTCTATGGGGCTGTGTATGGGACTTCTATGGGGCTGTGTATGGGACTTTCTATGGCTGTTGTATTGGACTTTCATGGGACTGTGTATGGGACTTTCTATGGGGCTGTGTATGGGACTTTCTATGGGACTGTGTATTGGACGTCTATGGGGCTGTGTATGGGACTTTCTATGGGGCTGTGTATTGGAGTGTCTATGGACTTTCTACGGGCTGTGTATGGGACTTTCTATGGGCGTGTATGGACTTTCTACGGAGGCTGTGTATGGGACTTTCTATGGGCTGTGTCTTGGACTTTTTATGGGATTGTGTGTATGGGACTTTCTATGGGGCTGTGTATGGGACTTTCTATGGGCTGTGTATGGGACTCTCTATGGGGCTGTGAATTGGACCATGTGTGGAGCTGTGTATTGGATTTTCTATGGGGCTGTGTATAGGACTTTCTATGGGGCTGTGTATTGGACTTTATATAGGGCTGTGTATTGGACCTTCTATGGAGCTGTGTTTGGACTTTCTATGGGACTGTGTATGGGGCTGTGTATTGGACTTTCTATTGGGCTGTGTATTGGGCCCTTCTATGGAACTGTGCATTGGACTTTCTATGGGACTGTTTTATGGGAATGTGTATTGGACTTTCTATGGGGCTGTGTATTGAACTTTCTATGGACGCTGTGTATTGGACTTTCTATGAAACTGTGTATGGGGCGGTGTATTGGACTTTCTATGGGGCTGTGTATTGGACTTTCTGTGGGGCTGTGTATGGGACTTTCTATGGCTGTGTATGGGACATTCTATAGGGCGTGTATTGGACTTCCTATGGGTTGTGTATGGGACTTTCTATGGGGTTGTGTATTAGACTTTCTATGTGGCTGTGTATGGGACTTTCTATGGGAATGTGTATGGGGCTGTGTATTGGACTTGTATGGGGCTTTCTATGGGGCTTTGTATGGGACTTTCTATGGGGCTGTGTATGGGACTTTCTATGGGGCTTTGTATTGGACTTTCTATGGGGCTGTGTATGGGACTTTCTATGGTGCTGTGCATTGGACTTTCTATGGGGCTGTGTATTGGACTTTCTATGGGGCTGTGTATGGGACTTTCTATGGTGCTGTGTATTGGACTTTTTATGGGGCTGCTTGTGAAGGTTCTCATTCATCCAGGTCATGGTATATCTGTTGTATTCAATTAGATCAACTGTTGAATGTAGTTCTTGAAGACGTTTCGCTAGTCATCCGACTGGCTTTCTCAATTCAGAATGATTTTTATGGGGCTGTGTATAAGGCTTTCTGTGGGGCTGTGTATAAGGCTTTCTATAGGGCTGTGTATGGGACTTTCTATGGGGCTGTGTATGGGACTTTCTATGGGCTTGTGTATGGGACTTTCTTGGGGCTGTGTATGGGACTTTCTATGGGGCTGTGTATTGGGCTGTTTATTGGACTTTCTATGGGTCGGTGTATTGGACATTCAATGGAGCTGTGTATGGGACTTTCTATGGGGCTGTGTATTGACTTCTATGGGCTGTGTATGGGACTTTCTATGGGGCTGTGTATGGGGTGTGTATTGGAATTCTATGGGGCTGTGTCTTGGACCTTCCATGGAGCTGTGTATTGGACTTTCTTTTGAGACTGTGTATGGGGCTGTGTATTGGACTTTCTATGGTGCTGTGTATTGGACTTTATATTGGGCTGTGTATGGGACTTTCTATGGGGCTGTGTATTGGACTTTCTAGGGGCTGTGTATGGGACTTTCTATGGGGCTGTGTATGGGACTTTATGGGCTTATGGGATCTATGGGGCTGTGTATGGGACATTCATAGGGCTGTGTATTGGACTTCCTATGGGGTTTTTTTGGGTTTCTATGGGGTGTTATTAGACTTTCTATGTGGCTGTTTATGGGACTTTTCTATGGGAATGTGTATGGGTGTGTATTGGACTTGTATGGGGCTTTCTATGGGGCTTTGTATGGGACTTTCTATGGGGCTGTGTATGGGACTTTCTATGGGGCTTTGTATTGGACTTTCTATGGGGCTGTGTATGGGACTTTCTATGGTTCTGTGCATTGGACTTTCTATGGGGCTGTGTATTGGACTTTCTATGGGGCTGTGTATGGGACTTTCTATGGTGCTGTGTATTGGACTTTTTATGGGCTGTGTATAAGGCTTTCTGTGGCTGTTATAAGCTTTCTATAGGCTGTGTATGGGACTTTCTATGGGGCTGTGTATGGGACTTTCTATGGGGCTGTGTATGGACTTTCTATGGGGCTGTGTATGGACTTTCTATGGGCTTGTTTATGGTGTTTAGACTTTCTATGGGTCTGTGTATTGGACATTCAATGGAGCTGTGTATGGGACTTTCTATGGGGCTGTGTATTGGACTTTCTATGGGGCTGTGTTATGGGACTTTCTATGGGACTGTGTATGGGGTTGTGTATTGGAATTTCTATGGGGCTGTGTATTGGACCTTTCATGGAGCTTGTATTGGACTTTCTATGAGACTGTGTATGGGGCTGTGTATTGACTTTCTATGGTGCTGTGTATTGGACTTTATATTGGGCTGTGTATGGGACTTTCTATGGGGCTGTGTATTGGACTTTCTATGGGGCTGTGTATGGGACTTTCTATGGGGCTGTGTATGGGACTTTCTATGGGGCTGTGTATGGGACATTCTATAGGGCTGTGATTGGACTTCCTATGGGGTTGTGTATGGGACTTTCTGGGGTTGTGTATTAGACTTTCTATGTGGCTGTGTATGGGACTTTCTATGGGAATGTGTATGGGGCTGTGTATTGGACCTTGTATGGGGCTTTCTATGGGCTTTGTATGGGACTTTCTATGGGGCTGTGTATGGGCTTTCTATGGGCTTTGTATTGGACTTTCTATGGGGCTGTGTATGGGACTTTCTATGGGTGCTGTGCATTGGACTTTCTATGGGGCTGTGTATTGGACTTTCTATGGGGCTGTGTATGGGACTTTCTATGGTGCTGTGTATTGGACTTTTTATGGGCTGTGTATAGGCTTTCTGTGGGGCTGTGTATAAGGCTTTCTATAGGGCTGTGTATGGGACTTTCTATGGGCTGTGATGAGACTTTCTATGGGGCTGTGTATGGGACTTTCTAGGGGGCTGTGTATGGGACTTTCTATGGGGCTGTGTATTGGGCTGTTTATTGGACTTTCTATGGGTCTGTGTATGGACATTCCAATGGAGCTGTGTATGGGACTTTCTATGGGGCTGTGTATTGGACTTTCTATGGGGCTGTGTATGGGACTTTCTATGGGACGTGTATGGGGCTGTGTATTGGACTTTCTATGGGGCTGTGTATTGGACCTTCCATGGAGCTGTGTATTGGACTTTATATGAGACTGTGTATGGGGCTGTGTATTGGACTTTCTATGGTGCTGTGTATTGGACTTTATATTGGGCTGTGTATGGGACTTTCTATGGGGCTGTGTATTGGACTTTCTATGGGGCTGTGTATGGGACTTTCTATGGGGCTGTGTATGGGACTTTCTATGGGGCTGTGTATGGGACTTTCTATGGGCCAGTGTATGGGACTTTCTAAGGGGCTGTGTATGGGACTTTCTATGGGGCTGTGTATGGGACTTTCAGTGGTGCTGTGTATTGGACTTTCTATAGGGCTGTGTATTGGACTTTATATTGGGCTGTGTATGGGACTTTATGGGGCTGTGTATGGGACTTTCAGTGGGGCTGTGTATTGGACTTTATATGGGACTGTGTATGGAACTTTCTTTGGGGCTGTGTATTGGACTATCTATAGGGCTATGTATGAGGCTTTCTATAGGACTTTCTGTGGAACTATCTATGGGGCTTTCTATGGGAGAAAGTCAACCCTCGGTTTATACTCGAGTCAAGCAGTTTTTCTATTTTATCAGTTAAAAATAAGTACCTCAGTTTATATTCATGACGGTATATAGGGTAATTTAAAAAAAATTTAATAGGAAAGGTTTTCCATAGCTGCAATTTAGAGTGGACTAAGTCTAATAGCGGTGATATAGTAAGTGTATAAAATTCGATGTGTAATCTACACAACTTTATTCTGGAGTTGGACATGATAAATTAGAGTGTAGTAGATTATCATTATTCAGGGGATATAATGCCGACTTAGTCCAATTCATGAATAGTCCTGCATATGGTTCAAATACATGTAAGGTATGAACAATTGAGAGGTTTTTCGGGGTTTCCAGGAATAGTAACATGTCATACAATGCTAGTTTTTCCTCATGGGGCCCCAATTTAAAACCTTTACTATCGGTATTTAATATTATTTGGAGGGCTAAAGTTTTGATTAGGATAGCAGAAAGATGAGAGAATAAAAGACAACCCTGTTTTGCGACCTCTCAGTAAAGGACAATTTAAGGAGACCTGACCATTCAGAAAGAATGTTGCCACTGGGAAGGCATATAGCAACTGTATCCAGCATATAAAGAAGTCTCCAAAACCAAATTTACAGAGACAGACCCATTGAACTATACCGAGCACCTTTTGAGCATCCAAAGAGACTATAACTCTTTTGCCCTTGTTGTCATGATCAATATGCATTTGGATCATAGCTTTTCTCAAGTTTATCAAAGTAGATATACCCAGCACAAAGCCACATTGATCTACAGTAGATGAATAATTGTGATTATTACACATTGTAGACGATTAGCTAGTAGTTTGGCTATAATTTTGTAGTCAATGTTTAATAATGATATAAGGAGATAGGAGTTACAGTCTAGAAGGTCTTTGTTAGGTTTTAGAAGTATCATAATATTGGCCTCATATAGGGACTTGAGCTGCTTCCCTTCTGTCAGTGTTGTATTGTACATTTTGAGTAATTGTGGTGTGATTTGTTAAAAGGATCACTTGTATACTTCTATGGGGAGACCGTACGGTCCAGAGACTTTGCTTTATTGCAGCTGTGTTATAGCCTATTTAATTTTTTCTAGTGTAAAGGGACTATCAAGTTTAGTTCATGTGAGTCAGTTAACAGTGGTAAATCAATATCTGCAGAATTAGTAAAAATCTATTCTGGGGGAGATACTTATGCTCTTCTCTTCTTTCCCTTTAAAAGAAGGGAGTACTGTTTCTGCAGTGCAAGCCAGATAGTATGAAGGGAAATAATTGAACCGGCAATATTTGTAGCTTCTGTTTGTTGCTATTGATTTTTTTTATTTAAATCATAGTAGTTACAAAACAGACAAAACTGAACGGCTTTTCTGTTAAAAATAGTTCATTAATTTAATTAAATTATATCAATCTAAGTATATTGTCATATATTACATACATTAGTAATTCCAGTACTTCCAAAGCACTGTGAATGTATCATAGATTTTTTTTAATCATATATTATAGTGTGTGCACTGATGTTACCATTGTAATATGAATAAAATCCATTTGTTTTAAAGAGCAAGTCCACACTCAAATTAAAAACTGCACATAGGTAAATCTCCTACAACCCCCAAAACTGCAATAGTTAGAAAGCTAAAAGAAATATGATTAACCTGAAATGCTGCCCTATATTATGTTACCCTTCTTTTTTGGTAAGTTAGTTGTTATGGTCAACCATGCATGTCTAAATTTTCTATTCACCTAGATGCCTCCTCTGAGCATGTGCAAGCTTGTAACAAGTTTGGAGAGCTTGGAGAAGAAACAAAAACCTTTTGACAGGGAAAGGGGAAAAGAACATTTTCACAGTGCATTTCTGTGCATTTCCAATAATAGGCCTCAATCGCAATGCATGCAATCCTCACCAAAAATTACCAATATCATAGTTTCGTTCAGCCAAAGACCAAAAAATGCCTTAGAAAAGAAGCCTCAAGGGTGCATTTGTTCATTGCACCAAGAATACTGAAACAGGACTGCAGCTACCACTGTCTCTAAGGCATCGACATCAACCACAAAAGAATATCTAACATCAGGATGAATCATAAAGTTCAACACAAGATCAGAGTTCGGATCTATTACTATTCAGGATAGCTGATACCTTTTCTGGATCTATAGTAAAGCTGACTGGATATGATGTAACCTAGGAAAGGAACTTGGGCATTTTCCAACTTAGCATGTTTCTCTGACATGAGAAGGATGTGACTCTAGTGTGGAGAAAAGATCAGAATGTCTTCTAGGTAGACTACAACAAATTTACCCAGAAACCCACAAAACACATCATTAATAAAATCTTGAAACACTGCTGGGGCATTACTAACACCAAATGGCATAACCAGGCATTCGTAATACCCAACCCTACTATTGAAAGCAGTTTTCCACTCATCTAAATGCCATGATCCTGATCAAATGATAGGCCTCCCGGAGGTCCAATTTAGTAAAGGTCCAATTTAGACCTTACTACTAGAGATGTCCGAACTTCGCAAAATCCGGTCCGCTCGAGGATCCGCGAATTTTCGAAAAAGTTCGAAAATTCGCGAGCGGACCCGTTAAAATTAAAAATACCCTTGAAATAACGAGATTTTCCGTATTTTCGAAATTACGAGTTTTCACGTATTTTCGGGAATTTTCGAAATTACGAGTTTTCATGTATTTCCGAAAATATGTATTTCCGAAAATACAAGTAATCCTCGTAATTTCGAATATTTTCGAAAATACGTATGTAAGGAATTAAGAGAAATCCATGTATTTTCGAAAATACATGTTTTCCCGTATTTTCGAAAATTTTCGAAAATCCGTGAAAACTCGTAATTTCGAAAATTTTGGAAAATACAAAAAATCCGCGAATCGGAAGTTCGGAAGGCGGAAAATCCGGAAAAATCCGCCATTCGCGAACGGGATAAATCCGCGGCGGATCCGGGTTCGGATCCGCAAACCGGCCATCCCTACTTACTACCTTTGACCATGGTTAGGAGGTGATACCTGTTCTTTATGTTTATCTTATTTAGGACCTCTAATCCTTTGGTCTTAATCCTTAATTTTCTTCTCTACGAAGAAGAACCCTGTCCCTGCGGGTGAAGTGGAGGGATGGATAATACATTTCTCCAAGTTTTCGTTAATATAATCTTTTATCGAGCTTGACTTTTGGACCAGTTAAATTATACAGATATCCTCGGGCATTGTGCCAGGACAGAGGTCAATAGGGCAATCATAAAGGTCTGTGGAGCAGTAAGACATCAGCAGCCTGTGAAGAAAAAACATTGAATTCTTGATAATGCAAAGGAAGACCCTTCAAAGACACTATGGCTAAATGCAAGGAGAGACATGTTTTAAAGCAATTTACACCTAACTAACTAAACTTCAAAATTTGCCATGTTTCACAATCAATCATTGGGTTATGTTTACAAAGCCAAGAAAGACCTAGAATAACAGAAGAAGGAAGATTAAGGAGGAAAAAAATATGGATGTTTACTTTGTAAGAGGCGAGAGTCATCTATGGCTAGGAGACAGACTGGCCTAGATACCGTATAAACTCGAGTATAAGTCGATCTGAGTATAAGTCGAGGTACCTATTTTTACCTGAAAAATTTGTAAAAACTGATTGACTCGAGTATAAGTCAAGGGTAGAAATTATCACCACTACTGCCTTCTGATTCTGTGTTGTTTTTAGGCTTTAGTTGCCCTTTAAATGGACAGCAGAATTCCCATACATGAATCCCATACAGTAATAGCCAAATCCAGTACCAGTAACCTCCAATTCCTTGGCACTCCAGATGTTTGGAAACTACAACTCCCAGCATGCTTTGTTGCTGGGAGTTTCAGTTTCTAAACATGTGGAGTGGCAAGGTTCAGTAAACTTTTAATTAAGCTTATCACCATTTACAATTCTCCTGAACCCCATATAGTAAAGGGCCCTATGACCCCATATAGTAAGGGGCCCTCTGACCTACATATAGTAAAGGGCACTCTGACCCCCATAGAGTAAAGGGCCCTCTGACCCCATATAGTAAAGGGCCCTCTGATCCCAATAGTTAAAAATGTCACCTGAGATTTGTAGTTTCAAGCTGTCATTTGCACTGTACTAGCAGCTGTTTTTTGCCCCAAACTGAGGAGACCCATCAGATTTACAGCATTCAGATGAGCAGTGACAGTACTGAGTGAGTCCAGCAGCCAGACTACAGGAAGCAGGAAGTGTAAAGGCAGATCAGCTCCTGTTACTTTCTATGCAGGTTAACACAGCACCACCTACTGGTTACTATCTGCAATTGCAGAATTTGGATCTAAATTAGGACTTGACCCGAGTAGAAGTCGAGGTTAGGTTTTCAGGCTAATTTTAAAGCCTGAAAAATTCGGCTTATACTCGAGTATATACGGTAACTTCTGGGATCTCTAAAAATTGGGCAAAGGACAGATCCATGAAGTTAACTGCTTGCATGGGGATATGATTACTGTGTATAAATACTTTAACGGGCCATACAATAAACTATCTGGGGCATTGTTCATCAATAGAGCATGTCAGAGGACTCGCGGACATACCTTAAGACTTAAGTCTGTAAAGGGTTTTTTACTGTGAGAACGGTAAAGCTATGGAACTTTCTTCCAGTGGACGTTATTATGGCAGGTTCATTGTTCAGTTTCAAAAAAAGCTGGATAAGTTTCTACAAACAAGGAATGTTGCAAGTTACTGGCATTGATACATAAAGTAGAGTTTATTCAGGGATATTTCCGATTGCCACTTGGAGCCAGGAAGGAATTTTTTCCCCCTTCATAAATTTGGTGGGGTTTTTTTTGCCTTCCTCTGGATCAACAGTTAGGTAGAAAATGAGAGTATAGCTAGATGGGTTGGACTGGATGGACGTATGTCTTTATTCAACCTCAAATACTATATACTATAGACTAACTGTGGCCCCACTGTCTTAAAAGGCTTTTTACAAGGTTAAAGGGGAACTGTGGTCTCCAAACAAGTTAAGTTTCAATGAAAGGCCAGTTTC
Organism: Hymenochirus boettgeri; assembly: GCA_019447015.1. Lineage (NCBI taxonomy): Eukaryota > Metazoa > Chordata > Amphibia > Anura > Pipidae > Hymenochirus > Hymenochirus boettgeri. Next base: position 186,674,437 of record CM033471.1, read on the forward strand.
CTACCTTTGAAACGAGCCATCAACAACTTCTCTACGTGCTCCACAGCCCAAGATATACAGAAATGACTGACCAGAAAGTTAATGGGTGGGAGGCTGACTTGTGACATTCCTGAGGCTTCTCCTGCACAGTGCCACCGGCGAGCACAACCTCAGACTCCCTCAGTGTGTGAGGGAGACAGGAAGTCCCTCCTCCCCTCTGCTGTATGAAGTTCTGACAGAGAAGGTGGGGGGCGGGGTCTGAGTAACCTACGGCACCCACGAGTGGGCAGGACCACGGCACCCGCGAGTGGCCGGGGCCCCACATGGGGCTGTAAGATAATGGGTCATGGGGAGCCTGCAACTGGAGGGACCATGGGGTCCATGAGTGGGAGGGACCAGGGGGGCTGCAAAGGGGAGGAGGAGACACAGGACAGATTGACTGACAGTTTCAGAGCAGGAAGCAGGAAGTGCAGGGGACTGGTGATGCTGCTGCCATATCACACACAAAAATTTAAATATCTTCAAAACTATGCAAAATAAACAATGGAAATAAATTGCAAAAAATCTCAGGGGAGCAATTCCTATCAATTTAGCTAAAGTCATTTTTGGACCACAGTTCCCCTTTAAACAGAACGGGGTCCATGGCATACACCCAGGCCACTTTTATTGGTTTTTGGGTTTTTGGGTTTGGGGCATTCAGCACCACACACACACTCCTGTGTTATATATTCAATGGTTGTATCTTAGTTATTATCTCCCATTTTTCCATCTTTTTCTATTTCTTACTTTCTTGACATCCCTTATATTATATAAATAAATTAATATTTTTACGGAGATTGCATTGAGTTTCTAGGAGCAACTAACTAGGTGGGGGTATATAGCATTATTACACATAGGAAAGGTCCATATGTATGTGTGTAATTAGCACTATTTAATTAAATCACCATAAGAAATAACACCATACAAAGTATAGTATTACTACCACTACTGAATTACAAAACATGTATATACAATTAATAAACTAAACTTACTTTACTGGACACCCCTAAGTTTGAATGGAAAACTCAAAATGATAGGTTAAGACACACCTCCAGGATTTCTACAGGGTCTCCATGTAGACACTAAAAGGAATGGAATTTTACTAACATCCAATGAAAGGTTCTGATCTTCCACTGTTAGCAAATCAAAAATTTCTCTTAGGCAGTCCATGAAAAGACGGGAAGTGTGGAAGTTCCTTATTACACCAGTTATGTGCTGTTTGTAAAACATGTGACAGTCTTAGCCAATTAGAAAGTATAGAAAGTAATGAGACAATCCAGTTTCTGTTTGCTAGACATTAAGTGTCTGTATGATTAAATGACTTTGCATGTCTTTGAAACTACCCAGCATTCTTAGAGAAATGGACAGTTTTTACCCCAATATTAATATATTAAACACATTGAGGCTGTCAGGTACCTTCAGTTATAAGAAGGCTGTACTTCATTTTATACTCTGTGGGGAGCT